>OZ005736.1:172158983-172796983 GCA_963930755.1 Eudasyphora cyanicolor | reverse complement strand
GTTTGTCTTTGTTTTCAGTTTTATGGAGTACAAATTATACTTGAACCATGACGTACTGACGGTCGAGTCGTGTGTAATTTTTGCGACAATGTTCCAAGAGTGTTGCGAATATTCGTTTGTTGGTTTTGTACAGCAAAAAAAAAACATTATCAGCGATTCGCATGAGCTTCTCACTGGAATTGTTTGTGGCGGCGGCATCGTTTTGTTGTTCTGCTCGATGTGAGTTTAGGCGACCCCTTTTTGTAAAAGCAATTAATTTGATTGAACTTGCCACCGAGACGAGCAATTAGCTTTTCGTGAATACAAACAAACACGGCACAAAAAATAAGTAAACACTTCACACGGACATCGGACGCAAAACAAACAATCCGCAGGAAAAAAGTGAAGAAACTTAAGCTCAACTACGGGCTGGCACACAGCGAAGCACTAATTTCGCTACCAGCACACGAAAATTGAACGTGTCTGCGAGAGGAGGTCGCAGGAGTTTCAGATTTTTTTTGGGACTCGGAAAACCCAAGAGTTATTGTTGAGAAGGCTCTCCATCCTCAACGTGTGACTGTTTGGTGCAGTTTATGGTTCGGCGGAGTCATTGGACCTTACTTTTTCGAAAATGAGGTTGGATCAACATTTACGGTCAATGGATTGCGCTATCGGGAGATGATTAATGATTTTTTATGGTCGGAGTTGGATGGTATTGATCTGGACAACGTTTACTTCCAACAAGACGGCGCTACGTGCCACACAAGCAACGAAACCATTGCTATGTTACGGGAAAAGTTTCCGGACCGTGTTATCTCTCGAAAAGGTGATCACAATTGGCCACTGAGATCTTGTGATTTAACAAGTTGCGACTTCTTCCTTTGGGGCCACGTGAAAGATAAGGTCTACGCCAACAGCCCAGCGTCGATTCAAGACCTCAAAGATAGAATTCGTGGGGCTAGCGATGACATAGAGCAGCCACTTTGCGATTTGGTTATGGAAAATTGCATGAAAAGGATATGGTTCTATAAACGTGGTCGGCCACCACGACTTTGGCTGATGTTGTTTTTCTTTATTAACGGCATACCTTCCTCTTTATTATGAAATAAACATCCGATCATTTATCTCAAACAATTACATTTTTCTTTGAATACCAAAATAACACCTCTTGTTGGAAAACCCTTTATAACATTCAGGAGGTGGTCGTCAAACAATCCTTATGTAGTTAGAGTACAACTTTCAGGATCAGTTACTTGATTAATCCGATTGACAAGAATGTAGGTGGGTAATTCCAAAGAAAATCGACCCAAAAATTACGATTTCCAAATTTTACCTTTTTTGATTTTGCTGAAATTTTGCACACGCATACTGCAAGATGATACAAAATATTGACAGTTTACCGTTTGTCAAAATTTATAGCGGTTAAGATTTTATAGGGTGCCAAAGTGGGGCATCTACATTTTTTATCCCCTCCCCTTAGAGAGGAGGGTATATATCATTTGCTACGAGCCAAAAGTGTAACACATCGAAGGAGTGACATACGACCCTAAGTATGTTCGGCGGATATCCGTTTTGGGTCATTTTAAGTCGAATGAGCAATGTCCGTCCGTCTGTCTGCTAGCTGGTGCGCACGATAACTCTCGAAAGGAGAAACCGATTGACTTCAAATTTGGTTTGTTGTAATATTTTCTTCTATCTCCGGTTAAGTTCGAAGATGGGCCATATAGGTCACTCCTTCTTAACTCCTTCTTAGGTCCTTGGTGACTTAATTCTTAACTTCTATACTATTTATTTGAATTCTATGAAATTTCACTCATAGTATAAGTCACTATTACCTCGAAAAAAATGGGCGAAGTAGCCAAGCCCCTTTTGGAACCTCCCACACAAATGGAAAATTTTGAAACAAAAGTTAAAAGCTTATAACTTTATCACCAGTGCATACAAAGACTTGAAATTTTGTACAGTGTAATGGTTTAATAGTACCTAAAAGTACAGTGAAAAATGGGCATTATTGCCATGCCCCTTTTGGTACCGCCCACACAAATGGACCATTTTACATCAAAAGTTAACAGCTTATATCTTTAATACAAGTGAATATAAATAATTGAAATTGCGTACAGTGTAATGCTTTTATAGTACCTAGAGTCCAGAGAAAAGTTACCGTTGTTGGGACGCCCCTTTTGGTACCTCCCACACAAATGGACCATTTTGAACCAAAAGTAAACAGTTTTTAACTTTAATACCAGTACATACTATAAAGTTATTAAATGCAATTTAAATTGATAATAATTTAATTAAAACAAACAAATTCATATATTTACTAATTTTTTTAAAATAAAAAAAAATCATTACATTGTACACAATTTCAAGTATTTTTATGCACTGATGTTAGTGTTATAAGCATTTAACTTTTTGTATCAATTGGTCCCTTTGTGTGGGAGGTACCAAAAGGGGCGTGACATTTTCGCCCATTTTTGTTCAGCTTATAGCTACGGTGACATAGTTACTATGCATGAAATCATCATTGGTTTCCCATGAGTAGTATAGAAGTTATAAGAAGTTTAACATGTCACAACATTTTAACCCTTTGTGGGGGAGGTACTACAAGTACAAGGAGGTACTACAAGTACAAGTCCGACATGGACCACTTCAAAACATTAAGTAGATTTGAGGAAAATAATACCACATACGAATTTGTAAGTCATTCGGTCACTCCTTTTCAGGGATGTCGTTCGCATAATCCAGTCAGATAATCCCATCGTATATTATCGTTAGAATCACTTTCTGAGTCGATCCCCACTTTCTTTCTTATATAGGATCCCCATATATGTATACGTATATGTTCTTCCCCATTTTCCTTCTAAGCGCTATAAGAACTTAATTTTAAATTCTATCGGTATCAAATTAGGCAGAGAGAACTTTCTGAGGCCAGGAAAGAGCAGTGTCAATTTGAAATTTGGATTTAGATATAGCACCTCCCGATTGGGTACACGGGGCAAAATCGCCTGTTTTGGTATGTTTGAATCGAAAGAAAATATACTTGGAACATACGTTTTTAAATATTATATATTTCTGAGCAAATACATTTTATTTGAAAATCAATAAAATTTATTTGGAACGCATATATTAATATATTACAACAAAATATATTTGTAAACTAATTTTCTCAAATAAAGTATGTGTTTATATAAGAATAAAATGATTGTTTAGGAATTTCTCCAAATATACATTGTTTAACAAGTTTTTCAAAACGTTGCAGATTTTTTCGAATTTCATTGATTTCGAGTTATACCTTAAAGTTTTTAAAGTTGTCTGTTTAATTATAAACGAATCTTACAAACATTTAAAATTTCTGAAAAAATTATCGTTGAATTACTGAAAATCAGAAAACTTAAAATTAAATTTTCTATCTTAATTTTAAGTTTTTTAAAATTAAGGTATTGATATATTTTCTGAATACATTCTTAAATGCAAATACATATTTTTTTTGTAAATAATACTTCAAATAAAAAATATTAGGATAGAGACAAAGATTTGTTTAGAACAATATCTTCCCAAATATATAATACTTGTATGTGCCAAATATAATATACTTCGAGTGTACCCTGAACATTTATTTATTTCAAGCAGAATATGTTTGGGACAATATACTACAGAATCGATTTTTTTTCAGCGTGTATAAGCTCTATAGGAACCGTGTTTTTACAGTCCCATACACATGTTCCTTCCGATTACGCATCTATGAGCTATATACGTGTGTTTGCCTTAGTTTCTTGAAAGAGTACTGCGAGTTTTAAGATTGTTGTTTCAGATCGAGGTATTGATCTATCAAAGTGGTGTAGGGTATCATAGTGATTTACCTTCTTTATTCTTTCAACCGTTCCAGAGCAATTAAAAATGCCACTTTTCTCCAATTCCACGGACGGGCGGACAGACGGAAATGGAAAATCATCTTACAATTTTACGACGACAAAGAATACATAGTATGTTCAAAAAAATTTTCGAATTTTGTATTTTTTCAAAAAGTATTTATTTATTCATGAATATCTATTTTGTCCCCTTCAAAGTAATTCCCCTCGGATATAATACACTTCTGCCAACGTTTTTTCCAATCCTCGAAGCACTTCAAATAATCATTTTTTGTGATCTTGTTCAGATCCTCATGCGATACCGTCTCCATCTCCTCAATCGTGGCGTAGCGTCGTCCTTTCATGGGCCTTTTCAGTTTTGGGAACAAAAAATAGTCACAGGGGCCAGGTTAAGGGAATACGGTGGCTGCGGCACCATTACTGTGTTGTTTTTGGCCAATTATTCACGCACAAGCAACGAAGTGTGTGCAGGAGCGTTATCACGGTGCAAAAGCCAGTTTTTGTTCTTCCACAAATCCGGGAGTTTTTGGCGGATTGCTTCGCGCAAAGTGCGCCAGCGCACTTTATTTTGTTTTTCACACAAAATTTGATGCAGATTCTTTGATCCATTTTCGGAAATAGATAAAAATCGAAGACAAGTTAAAACACATCCAAGCACAACAGCTGTCAAAAATTAAATAAACATTCAAAATGGCCAACCGTGTCAGCATAGGTTTTAGGTTAGGGTGGCAGCCGTATTTTTTATACAAGCTCACATAGACCAGTTTAGGTCCCTAGTGTTACCACGGGCTGAAATGCCACGAATATCGGTACTGGAAAGATCTGTTAGGCTGCCTAGAAAAGCCGACCCCAGTATGTCCAGTCGTCGTTTACTCAGAGCGGGACAGTCGCATAGCAAGTGCTCAATGCTCTCCACTTGTTCCTCATCTCCACAGCTTCTGCAGAAGTCATTAGAGTCAATACTCAATCTTTTGGCGTGTTCGCCGATCAAGCAGTATCCCGTCAGAACTGATACTAACGTAGACAATCATTGCCTCTCTAGTGCGAGGAGATATTTTGATCTTCTCAGGTCATACCTTGGCCAGATTTGTCTAGCTACTCTGCAGGTGCCGATTTCTGTCCATCTTTCGTTGGACTGCCTGATTGCCTCTTGCCTAAGCCAAAGCTTGCACGTGGATTGTGGCGCACCAATATATGCAAATTCTTCGAGAATTTGTAATGTCGTCCCTTTCCTAGCAAGTTCATCGGCTTTGCAGTTCCCCGGGATATCCCTATGCCCAGGCACCCATATGAGGTGTATGTTAAAGTGCTTAGCCATCTCGTTAAGAGATCTGCGGTAGTCGAGGGCTGTTTGTGAATTTAGGAATGTTGCCTGCAGAGAATTGATGGCAGCCTGGCTGTCCGAGTAAATGACAACGCCAGTGTTGGTTACAATGTTGCGACTCAGCCACTTGGATACGTCCCATATTGCCATTATTTCGGCTTGATAGACACTGCAGGTATCTGGTAGTCTGTGAGCTATATCCAATCTAAGCTCTGCACAGTGTACTCCGAAGCCAATCTTTTCATCAAGCTTCGAACCATCCGTGTAAAAGTGGAGATGGTTTCTATTACCTGGTTTTCTTCCAACCCATTCATCTCTCGCGGGAATCATAGTGATGTAATTTCTCTCGAAGGTGTACACAGTTGGTATATAGTCCACTCGGTCGGTTACCATAGCACTACACTTTGATATTCTCATGTGACCGTAGTTTTTGTACCTCCACATTGATAGGCAGTTTAATCTTATTGCCGCTTTGGTTGCAACTTCTCTCGCCACATATTAATCGGCAGTATATGGAGTAGGGCTTGTAGAGACTCGGTCGATGTAGTCCTTAAGGCTCCGCTTATGCTCAGGCAGGCAGTTCTCTGAACCTTTGTTAGTAGGTTGGTGATGGTTAGTTTGTCAGTTGCCGTCCACCATACCACAATGCCGTATAGCAGTATAGGACGAACTACTGCTTGTCAGCATAAGTAAGGGACATGAGTACCAACATAACGCTACAAAAATATCAATTAAAAATTAGCGATATTTTTTGAACATACCTCGTATATATACTTAATGGGGTCTCAGATCAATATGTAGAGGTGATACAAACGGAGAGACTAAAGACTTAAAAATAGAATTTGCAAACGATCGAGCTCATGTTGTTGTCAATCTACTTTGTAACCCAACCTCACACAAAAGTGGCACTCGATTTTGAAACAGATGAGTTTTCAATTATCCCATACATTGAGGGTCCACCTACATACTAGCATTTAAATACCCGGCGATGACCGGGTTGTCTTTTAAAAAAGTGATCCAAAAATTAGTATTACTTTTTTGTTTTGAATAAAAAATGAGGACTCAAAAACTCAACAAAAAATGTTTGCTATAGACAAATTTATGTAAAAAGATGCATTTAAAATCTTTGGTTCACAAATAGCTTCGTATGTTTGATCATACACCGATCATAATAAATTGGTTTAATGTTCACGATCAGCATATTTGAAATCGTATCAAACTCCTGAAAATAATACCAGATGCTCTCAAAGTACCGCATATAGTACCGCATAGCTCTAAATCGCCCCTTTAAATATCAGAAAGAATTATCTTAATTTGATCCCAACTGTTTAACTTTCGTTAATCTGAGTAGGGTATTATTCCAGCAATGATGATCTACCTTCAATGTTTCGATTTAATCTTTTTAGTTGCTGGACATAAAATAGTTGATTTTTCACCTCCTTGAAGATCAGATACATTAAATTATAGATACTTAGCTCCTAAATAACTTTTGAAAGATTAAAATACTGTAAATATGAAAGCATATTCCATCCATGCCCTTAACTGTACAATATGTGTGTAAACTTCCAAATTAATACTTTTTTGGGGTCAGTGGTCAAGAGGTCACCAAACTGTTTAGTCATGATAATATAAATCATATCAAACAAATCAAAATCTGATCACGTGGATACATTTCAACCAAACAAAATAATTAGCTACATTTTAAAAGAATGATAGCACTGAATAAAATAAACGGACTTGACAGTATAGGTTCGATTCTACTACCAAAGAGTAGTATAACCCTATACTCGGTTTGGCAAAATTGGTGACCAATTTTTTATGGGCCTCAAAGATTTCTGAAAATCAGTGGGCCCGTCGCAATCATCATCAGCTTTCGTCCTACAACTAATTCAGACTTGGTGATACCGCTTAACTATATTTGGAAATAAACTAGCTAATAATATGCTGAACAAAGTTTCTTAACATTTTATGCCAAAAAAAATGTTTTCCGTACTTTTTATTGCAAAAGTGATGGAGAAAATTTTTTTTTTAATTTTTCAGCATAGCTATCAGGGACTCGTAAATTTTCACTAACAATGTTTGGCAAAATTGTAACCAACGTAAATCTGAACAACTTTTGTGAACATATCAATACAATCTGAACGTGTCTAGACACCCTAAATACCTCAAAAAATCTCATTGTACCTCAAAAATTTTAGTTTTTCACTATTATGTAAAAATATTTTTTTTATGTAGGGTATATTCAGCAACTTTATGGTAAATATGAAGGCTAATATTTTTGTGGAACATATTTTCCCTCTAGCTCCCCCACATAACTGTAATTGTTGGCTCCACTTTAACAAATCGTAAAAAAAAACCTTAAATTGGGGAGGGCGGGGATGAAACGTACTACAACAATGTTGATCATAAAATTTTACTATATGTGTCAGAACACACCAAAGCCCAAAACTTAACACAAAATCCAAAAAACTATAAAATTACGAGTCCCTGAAAGTTATGCTGAAAAAAGTACAGAAAGAGTGGTCACTGTTACACTGACCACGTTCTGAGAATTGATTATTTTGAAAAGCGGTTATAGAACGCGGTTTTATGTCCGAGTTCAGCTCAGACTAGACATCGAATAATTGTTTTCGCAAATTCCTTAGATGTTAGTGTGGTCATATACATTTTTATATTTTGAGCTCTTTTAATATCTGTAAAATAATGAAAATTGTACTATAATTCGTCGGCTCAATGCTATTTTGTTCCATACGCCATTTTGTATGATCGGAGAAACACGCAATTTATTGTTTGAGTAAAAACGGGACTGAAGAGTTGCACATTTTTTATTTCATAGGGTTCCCAACAGTGTTTGTATGATTCTCATGCATTTCTATGCCATTACATCCAAAAATAAGCAAGTTATAAAAATTGTTGTACTTGGCATTTTGGTCCATATCCACTTTTATTTTAATATTTTTTCGTATTTGTATTACATGGACCACAAAAAGGGTCGGTATGGAAGGGCACTAATTTACATATTGTGATCGAAAGAACGTAAAATACTGAGTGCAAAATACAGGGCGATAGAAAATTGAGACATAGAACAAAAATATCGAAATTATTTCCCGTTATTCAGAGTAAAACAAATTTTCCCAATACCTCAAAAACTAGGCGAGATAGGAAAAAAAAGGTTGCAGATTCTGAAAGAGCATGCTTGGAACCCATATTATCAACTCCTAACTCAAAAAACACAGAAATGACGTATGGACCCAAATAGCATTAAGCCGGCGAATTGTGATTGTACTCCAGTTTTTGATAGCGCTATAACTGACCACAGGTCGAAAAATAGCTACTTGAGTAGCCAGTGTTTTATACAACACACCTCTCTACGCGTGAGCAAAATTTTCAGCTTTCTAGCTCTAACAGGAGCCTCAGCAGCCAAGTGGTCGAAAATCACTTGACGGAAAATTGAAAATCAAAGTAGCCTATGCCACTTCCCAGACATTAGTCTATCCGTCCTCCAAGTTCCAAGAGAATCGGAGAGAAAGAGAATTAGTCTATCTGATGTTGGAACAAACAGGCAAACAAACGATTTTATTTGATTAGGTTGAATCGAATTGTAGGGGCCGAAAAGCGCAGCGCGATTCTCGTTCTATGGATTATTCCAACAAACTTCGCTATATCTGGTATATCTTTAAATACATTCATATATACATATATATAATATCTAAATAAATGTCTTTAAAAATATATATATCCTTAAAACCACTGATGGGATGAAAAAATTGTATTAAAAATAGATGAAGACTACTTAATTTGGGATTATTTAAAGCTTTCCTGAACCATATACGACAAATAGTTATCCAGTTATGCTAAAATATATGGTTGAATATTTTTTGTTATCTTTATTTTGATACATAAACAGGTCCCATACCACTAATAATAATAATACAAAGCTTTTATCGGTTCAGATTAAGATATAGCTCCCATATATATGTTTCGTCCGTTTTGACTACAGAGGCAGAGACGTACCAAATGTAAATTGTGTAAACAAATTTTAGTTGGAGTATACATTGGATATTTTATTGTTATTAAACAAATATTTATTTGCATTTAAGTTTATGATTTATCATTTTCAGTAATTCAATGTTCATTATCCCCTCACCTTAGAGAGGAGAGTATAAATCATTTGCTACGAGCCTGTCTGTCTGTCTGTCTGTCTGGGTTAATATTTAGTGAAATATTGATTATTTAATAACTCTATACTACTCACCCAAGCATCGAAAATTCCACACATATAAGTTTATTAGTCCCAAGCATCGGAAATTCCACACATATAAGTTTATTAGTCACTAACACCCCATGAAAAATTGGCGGTGTTGCCACGCCGCTTTTGGTCCCTCCCACACAAATAGACCATTTTGCGCCAAAAATTAACTACCTGTAGCTTTAATAACGGTTCATACAAATACTTGAAATAAGGTACAGTGGGCCTTAAGGTTAAGTAGGCTCTTGGTACCTCCCACACAAAAGGACCATTTTGCACATACTTTAAAGTTATTAAATGCAATTTGAATTGACGAATATTTTTTTGGGACGAAACGTGAGGGGACTCCTAGGTCGGTTTACCCGACTGAACTTTCTTACTATTTTTAGAAATTTTAAGTGTTAGTAAAATTCCTTTATAATTGAAGTCGTAAAATCTTGCATGATGATATATTGCTTGAAGGGGTGACAACACATGATGATTTGGAATAAATATAAATGAAAAATAAGTGCTTTAAAACTTGTTTTTGTTTTTTGTTTTATTCGATCTGCTTTCATAGTACATATTTTGTTTTTGTACTTGCAGCGTGTACATGTCAAATCGGGGGTAACGTATACATGGGGGCTATATCTAAATCTGAACCGATTTCTTCCAGATTTCAAAGTGTTCATTCATCTAATAAGAAACCTCTTTCTGCCGAATTTCGCACTGATCGGATATAAAATAACATTTTTACAGCGCTTACATGTCAAATCGGGGGTAACGTATATATGGGGGCTATATCTAAATCTGAACCGATTTCTTCCAAATTTAACAGTGTTCATTCATATAATCCGAATTTCATACTGATTGGATATAAAATAAAGGTTTTAAAGCGTCTTCATGTAAAATCGGGGGTAACATATATATGGGGGCTATATGTAAATCTGAACCGATTTTAACCAAATAGGGATCGTCCTTGGGCCAAAAAAAAGATATGTGTAAAGTTTCGTCGAGATCGGACCATAATTGCGACAATGTACTTTGATTACAAGAATACATCTACAGACAGACGGACATAGCTAAATCGACTCAGAAAGTCATTACAAGCCGATCGGTATAATAAATAATGGGTCTATCTCTTCTCCTTTTGGGTGTTACAAACAAATGCACAAAGTCATAATACCCTGTACCACAGTGTGGTGTAGGGTATATATATTGATCACGAATTATCGTATTTTTTGGTCAGGAGCCTAATTTAACCAAATATGACTGTTTAAAGACTTGGAAAGAAATGTTTGTAACTTTCACCAAAAATAGTATTGACGAATCTTCGTCCTTTTTTACCTGAGAGCTTATTTAAAGTGATATCGCCATTCAAAGTTTCCGAAAGAAAACTAAAATTTTTCACAAAAAAATATTGGTTAAGAATTTTCGTAATTTTTAGCCTAGAAACCTTTTTTAACGAGATATGACCATTTAAAGTTTGGAAATAAATTTCGAATTTTTAGCCAATAAATAGTTATCACGATTTTTCGTCTCTTTTGCCCTTGAGGCTTTATTTAACGAGATATGACCGTTTATAGTTTTGGAATGCATTTTTTTTTTGGTTTCACAAAAAAACCATTATCAAGGATTTTCATATTCTTTGCCCTAGAAACCTTATTTAAATTTTAATTTTTCACCAAACAGTGGTATTCACGATTTTTTGTCCTTTTGTACTACGAACTGTTTAAACGAGATACGACTGCTTAAAGTTTTGCAAATTATTCATCACCCATTTTCGTCCTTTTTGCCCTAGGAGCCTTATTTAAGTTATCACCATTTTTTGTCTTTTTTACCGCATAAAGCTTTGGAAAGAATTTCAAAAAAAATTATTTAAAAGATATGACCCAAAATGGCATAAACTATTTTCAAAAAAATGTTGATAACTTGATTAGTTTTCAACAATATAGAATAAACCAGTAAGGAAAGGCAGAAAGTCGGGCGGGGCCGACTATATAATACCCTACACCTCCCTAACAATGCGATAAGGGTCATTGCCATAATAATTTGGAATAATTGGTAAATGGGTAGAAACATATTATCTAATTCTGAAACGATAATCGCTAAATTAAGCAATATTTGTTCCTAAATTGAGAAACATCTTTCTGGAAAATTTTAATGATCGGAAGTAAAATACAACTTCTATAGCGGTTTGATACCAAATCAAAAGGAACAATCAATATAAATCTGAACCGATCTTCCCTGAGTACTCATTCATGTAAAAAGACCTCCTTCTGTTGAATTTCGTACTGATCGCATATAAAATACAGTCTCTACAGCGCCTACATGTCAAATCGGGGGTAACGTATATATGGGGGCTATATCTAAATCTGAACCGATTTCTTCCAAATTTAACAGTGTTCATTCATATAATGAGAAACCTCTTTCTGTCGAATTTCATACTGATCGGATATAAAATAACATTTTTACAGCGCTTACAAGTCAAATCGGGGGTAACGTATATATGGGGGCTATATCTAAATCTGAACCGATTTTCTCCGAATTTAGCAGTATTCCTTCATGTAATAAGAAACCTCTTTCTGCCAAATTTTGCACTGATCGGATATAAAATACAGTTTTTACAGCGCTTACATGTCAAATCGGGGGTAACATATATATGGGGGCTATATCTGAATCTGAACCGATTTTCTCCGAATTTAGCAGTATTCCTTCATGTAATAAGAAACCTCTCTTTGCCGAATTTCGAACTGATCGGATATAAAATAACATTTTTACAGCGCTTATATGTGAAATCGGGGGTAATGTATATATGGGGGCTATATATAAATCTGAACCGATTTCTTCCAAATTTAACAGAGTTCATTCATGTAATAAGAAACCTTTTCCTGCCGAATTTCATACTGATCGGATATAAAATAAAGTTTTTACAGCGCTTACACGTCAAATCGGGGCTAACATATATATGGGAGCTATATCTAAATCTGAACCGATTTTAACCAAAGTCAATAGGGATCGTCCTTGGGCCAAAAAAAGATATGTGTAAAGTTTCGTCGAGATCGGACCATAATTGCGACCTGTACTTTGATTACAAGAATACATGCACAGACGGATAGACAGACAGACGGACATAGCTAAATCGACTCAGAAAGTGATTCTAAGTCGATCGGTATAATAAACGATGGGTCTATTTCTTCTCTTTTGGGTGTTACAAACAAATGCACAAAGTTATAATACCCTGTACCACAGTGTGGTGTAGGGTATAAAAAGTGTCTAAATGTTCAGTACAGGTTTTAGCAAGTTTTACTGAAACTTTCAATACCTTTTTTATTCATTCATTAAAATTGGCATAAGGAACAAAATAACATTAAGCCGACGATATGTCAACCTAAATAACCTTCGTCGACATACCACGTATAGTCATGACGGTCTGAAACATCGCGTTTGCTGCAAACAAAGAAGCCCCTTCCAGCGTCATTTTGGACACTCACCGTTCAAACTGCTGCTGCGCACAAACCACCACCGGTTGTATTGAAATGGTTGTTCGGTCATACTTGATCCATGGCTTAGAGGAAAAAAAAAGAAACTCCAACAACAACACCATCAAAAATACATAAAGAATGCAACAGCGACAACAACACTATGGCAGTGTACGATAATGCGGCAATCGTGCAATTAACTCTACGGCTGCGCAAAAAGATCAAAGCGATTAAAAGCGAATGCGCATGCCCATCATATACGTTTGTATGAACAACATACATACATACTTGTATGTACATACGTTTGCACATGCAAACAGACAAACAAACATCTAGCCATCCATCTCCGTATATCTCATATCCTATTTGCCGAAACTCCAACAACAAATTTCTTGAGAAACGGACACGAATTGAAGGACGTATGCACCGTGGACTGCAAGGAAGGATGGAAGGAAAATAGGTAGAATTACGAATATAGGGTTCCCAATTTTGATGTGATTAGGCCATTTTGTGTAGATCTTGGTACCACTCATTTTCCAGTTGACTATAGATACTTCCTGAAAAAACATTGCATTGCATGTAATTTCAAGTATTTCTATGCACTGGTATTACATTTATAAGCTGTTAACTTTTTGTACAAAATTGTCCCAAAGGTGGAGTGACATTTTCGTCCATTTTTCTTAGGTTCATGGCGACTAATAAATAAAGTAGTAGGAGTATAGAACTTATTAGTAACCCTTTATGGGGGAGGTACAGGAGGGAGTGAACCGAAGTAGCTTGCCAAGTGAGACTTATTGATTATAACTATTTTTTGGTTTTCTGCCTAAAAGAATACTGAAAAAATTATTCTTCATAATATTTTATTGCAATCAATTCGCTTTAACCCATTTGGTACCAACAATCAAATAAAAAGTTTACGACCTTGAAAGGATTTATTTGTTATAAAAAATAAATCTAGAGGTCAGTAGTTCTATAACGAGCCCTGAAAAGAGAAAATCCGATCAAAATATTTCAGATTTTGTAAAAATTTCACAAAAATTGAGAAAAAAGTGAATTTATCTTGTTAATTTTTTAAAGGAAGTCACGTCGCCCTATAAGTCATGGTCCAGATATTAATGTCCAGTGGTCGGTTCCTTCAAGTATATAAATTGACAATTTTATTAAGGGAAAATCTAATTTTTAGAGGTTATTTATACCTAAATTCGCGATCGCAGAAACTAAATATTGTGCGAATATACCAAAAGCAATTGTTCTCTAAATGTTAACCCTTTATGAGGCAGATACAAGAGGGAGTGAACCAAGGTGTCTTGCCAAGTGAGACTTATTTATTATAATTATTTTTTTGGTTTTCTGCTAAAATGACTATTGAAAGAACGCTGAACGTGTCATTTCAATGGTGAGATCATTAGAATGTAGCGCAAAATAATGATTTCATTACATACCTGGTACTTTTTTACATTTTTGGTATACGGTTTTTCGGATTTACCCATATGTCAAATCAAGGGTAACATATATATGGGGGCTATATCTAAATCTGAACCGTTTTTCCTCAAATTCTGTATTGCCTCTAAGTGTATCAAGAGACTTTTCCCTGTCAATGTTGATACAGTTCGCTTAAAAAATGTTGATTTACAGTGCAGATATGCCAAATCAGAGGTACATATACATATATGGGAGCTATATGTAAATATAGACCGATTTTAACCAACTTCAAAAGGGATCGTCTTTGGGCCAACACAAAAATATGTGCAAAGTTTCGTTGAGATCGGACCATAATTGCGACCTGTACTTTGAGCACAAGGATATGTGGACGGACGGATAGAAAGACATGGATAAATCGACTCAAAAATGTATTCTACTATGCATCAATTCTTCTATATTTAGGTGTTACAAACAAATGCACCATGTCATAATACCCTGTACCACAGTGTGGTGTAGGGTATAACAAGTAAGAAAGTTCAGTCGGGTAAACCGAATTATGATTCCCCTCACCTGGAGTCCCAAAAAAAATATTCGTAAATTTTTGTTTTATGTTGTAGCATTAAAGTATGTACTGGTATTAAAGATAAAAGCTGTTAACTTTTGGTACAAACATTTCCATTTGTGTGGGAGGTACCAAAAGGGCCGTGCCAATAACGCCCACTTTTCTCTGGACTGTAGGTACTATAAAAGCATTACACTGTACACAATTTCAAGTATTTATATGAACTTACATTAAAGCCATAAGCAGTTAACTTTGGTGCAAAAAGACCCATTCGTGTGGGAGGTACCAAAAATAGAATTGCCACTTCGACCATTTTTCTTGACGTGTTAGCGACTAACACACTAATACTATGTGTGAAATTTCGGAAGATTCGAGTAAGTAATGGGTGATCTAAGTAGAGATACTTTTTTCAATACCTTTTTTTGACAGATCACGCGTGATCGTGTCATACTGTCATGTTATTTTTGTCAAGTATTGTTTGGCATTTCATCATGGAAAGACTTACGCCTGAACAACGTTTACAAATTATTCAGTTTTATTGTCAAAATAATCGTTCGCCAATTGCGCTAAGTCCATTTTTTTTTAAATCCAAAAAAACACTTTCCAGTCGACCACGACCTTGACACCCATGAGCAATATTTTAGCTCTCATTAAGAGCTATCTTTTTGCCATTGACCGATTCCCGATCAAACGTACAGGAATCATAGGTCCATATTTCTTCAAAAATTATGCCGGTGAGAACGTAACCGTCAATGGCGAACGTTATCGTGCCATGATAACTGACTATTTGATGCCTGAAATTGTAAAGTCTAAAGTTTATGCGGACAAACCCGCTTCGATTCAGGCCTTGAAGCAAAACATCACGCGTGTCATTCGCCAGTTACCAGTCGAAATGCTCGAACGAGTCATCGAAAATTGGACTCAACGGATGGACCATCTGAGACGTAGCCGAGGCCAACATTTGATAGACATAATCTTCAAAAAATAAATGTCAAAGAAAGTTCTTTCAAATGATAATAAACATTCCCCATTCAATTTGAATTTTCTGTGTTTTTATACCCTACACCACACTGTGGTACAGGGTATTATAAGTTGGTTTCACGGCAGATGTTTGTAACACCTGAAAATAACACAGCTAGACCCACCTTAAAGTATACCGATCGACTCAGAATCACTAGCTGAGTCGATTTAACCATGTCTGTCCGTCCGTCTGTCCATGTAAAGTTGTTCGTCGACTACAGGTCGCAATTTCACTCCGATCGTTCTGAAATTTTGCAGTTTAGAGTATTTAGCAGCTGTTAAGATCGCTATTTGGTTGAAATCGGTTCAGATTTAGATATAGCTCCCATATATATGTTTCGTCCGATTTGGCCCTTTAGTTCTATAGAAGCTGTTTTTACATCCAATCGTTTTGAAATTTAGATTGGTGGAGTTTCTTGATCCAAGAACCAACATTGCCGAATTTGAAGAAAATCGGTCAAGATTTAGCTATAGCTCCCATATATATGTTTCGTCCGATTTTGCTCTTTAGTCCTGTAGAAGCTGTATTTTAAATCCAATCATTATTTTGAAATTTTGAATGGTAGTATTTCTTGATCCATGAACCGACACTACCGAATTTGAAGAAAATCGGTAAAGATTTAGCTATAGCTCCCATATATATGTTTCATCCGATTTGGCTCTTTAGATGCAATCGTTTTTATACCCTACACCACACTGTGGTACAGGGTATTATTTAAGTATAAAATGTCCCAAAAGTAAATTTATGTAAACAATATATACATGAATTACAAAATGTATATATCAGAGTTATTCAATATTACGAGAGTGGTGTAGGGTATTATATAGTCTTTCCTTACTGATTTTCGTTACAAAAGTAGGGCATCTCGAAATGGATCACGCTATACAACGGTACTAAGTTTTGTCACAATCTGTTGTCTTTCCTTATTTGACTTTTTGTGGCATAGTCAATTTAATTAATATAGACACTCACTTAATGAGATATTTTTGGCCATTTGATCAACGGATTGATACACCCAGCAAAATTTCTCATTACCAAATAATCCGACGAGTAAGCAAAGTTCGATAATGGTAAGTACTTATTATTCAGCCACTTTTCTCATGGGGATGTCATTGGAGTAAAGTACCAAAGCATACAATAAAGTAGCATTATAAGTACTTATTTCTAGCATATGCATACCACATAAATATGTGCTTATATTTTCACGATTTTAAGTACTAGAATAATGCATTACCAATAAGTTAAATTTGCCATTTCTACATATGGCAATTTAAAGTGATTTTTTGCATATTTTCGCGTATATTTCTCGAAACAAACAATTTTCTCATGCCAGATTCGAATTTCTGAACCCAAACCCCCATGTAAAATTCTTCAAGATATACGTAAATATGGTATTTTCATTCCAATCTGCACGTATTATTTGAAAACATGTTGAAAAATAAATAAATCTTGTACATAGCCAAAAATGCATTATTTTAAAATTTACCAAATTATTTTGATAACAAAAACTCACTTATTTCTGTTATTATTGGTAAGTCATTATAAATAAGCCGAAAGTAATGCAGCGAATAATGAGATGTCATTATTTGGTAATGCAGGGAATAATGACAGGTACTTACCAAGATTTTGCTGGGTAACAACAAAACGTTTTTATGATCCACTGTACAGAATGACTGACCACACAATGGAGAAAAAGCACCAGCAAACATTCCGAGTGGAAAAAGTACTCCAAAAAACCAAAAAATATCTTAAAGACTTTTTTCTGGTGCTGCTTCGGTTGATGTTGTTGGTGTAAACTTGCTGGTGTTTCAATTGTTGTTGGTTTGTTGTGTTGCACACACAACATTTAGTGGGCAAGTGTAAACATTGCCACAGTCATTGCTTCGGCTGGGGCAACGATACCAAACATACACTGCAACAAACAAAACTAACTAATTGCTTTTGGAATCGTCGTCGTCGTCGTTTGGTTGGCCAACAACAAATTCAACACCACAACGCTGGGCAACAAATCGATTTTGTTTGAAGTGCTAAAGTCCATCAACGCCATAAATTCGAGGGATATGAGCTCTGAGGTGAGTCCGTCAGCCGGTCCCACTGTGTGTGGCAAGATTTTCGGTTCCTCTTTTTTTGCGCCTTTGACTATAAATTTGTTGTTATGGCCTTTCATTTGAGCGCTAAGATGCATATTAATTTTTATTATTTCGTACATTTCTTATATTTATTGTTTCTTCATGTGCTTTTCGCCGGACTGTTGCAATTGATTCTTTATGCTCTCCGGGCAGACGAGTAAGACAACAAAGTATTGGACATGCGAAAGCCGCCGAAAGTGTGTGGCGGCGTCTTTATTTGAAATCCTTTCAAAAAATCCAGTTTTTTCTTCTGCTCGATGGTGTGGGAGAGTGAGTGGCCATATGTCCATACATCAATCTATATGTCTGTTTGTCTTTTTGTCTGCCTGCCTGCATAATGTTAATTGTGTGACTAATGGGATTGCGTTACAATACGCTTAATTATTTTGTGGGAATCAATCCGAAATGCATCATGGCCTAAAAATGACAATTACATTACAGGGCTGTCAACAGTCCTCCGATGTTCATCAAAGAAACGAAGAAAAAATCTTTAATTTCGTATACATTTAAATTCTTTGAGCCGGTCATTTGTTACCCACGCCCTAGAATATTTTTGCTGTATGTTCAGTACGTATATCCTCATAATGAGAACCGGAGGGAGTAGTCACATCACAGAAAATATGACCCGACCATTGTCAATAATAAATAACAAATATTTTCACGTAACCGCCACCGTCGCCGCCTGTGGCGAAGTACTCCATGCATTTTGCAACCACACAAGATGTCTTGGTTTGCATAACGGAGAAGACATTCCACACTAAGGTGGGACGATTCTACAAAATTGATTTAAGTAAACTTCTAATATCTGTGGTTTCGTGACAAAACCGTCCATGTCTTGTTGTGATCAAAGTACTGGTCATAATTATAGTCCGATTTCAACGAAACGAAATATAAGTGCAATGTTTCTTTTGACCCAAGGACGATTCCTATATATATTATGGCGGGTAAAACAAAATATATCGCGGTTGTCCGCATCTCAAACGAAAGCTTGTCTTGTTTAGTAAATATCCCCAAAATATTTCAGCTATATCTTGAGCCGCCAGCGAACTAAAATTCATGTTTTTCTTGCAACATGATACAAGAAAAAGCCATTAAAAATAAGTAGGACTTGTAGCCCTGATTATTTTCTTCAATTTAAAGGAAATTTCGGTTCTATCGGATTTACACTTCAAAAAACAAATACTAAAGGAACAACATATGAGAACTTGAATTAAAAATAATTGTACCATAAAACCAGTAAGGAAAGGTTAAAGTCGGGCGGGGCCGACTATATAATACCCTGTATTATATGTAAATTAAGCAATGTACATTAAGAATTTCTTTTTGAATATTTGGAATAATTAGTTTCCTTTCTTTTACGAAATTACTTAGCTCCCCCGCCACGTCAAGGCTTATTCCAAAGAGGAGATTAATATAATGTGTGGAATTAAAAATCGAACTAATAATAATATTCCACATATTTGTACATAAGTAATATATGCAGGGTATGTTAGGTAGGTACTACCTTGGAATAATTGGTACTACCTTGGAATAATTGGTTTAAGTAATGTTTTAATTTTCATTTCCGCTGAAGCCTTTCAGGTCTCTAAAATAGCGCTTATATAAAAAAATTACTAACATCTTTCTGGAAAATTTTGATCGGAAGTAAAGTACAACTTATATAGCGCTTTGGTACCAAATCAGGAGGAACATATATATGGAGGTTATATATAAATCTGAACGGATTTTCCTTGAATACTCATTCATTGAAAAAGAAACTTCTTTCTGTTAAATTTCGAACTGACCGGATATAAAATACAGTCTCTACAGCACTTACATGTCAAATCGGGGGTAACATATATATGGGGCCTATATCTAAATCTGAACCGATTTTCTCTGAATTTGGAAGTATCCTTTCATATAATAAGAAACCTCTTTGTGTAGTTTTTTTACTGATCGGATATAAAATTCAGATTGTACAGCGCTTACATGTTAAATCGTGGGTAACGTATATATGGGGGCTATATCTAAATCTGAACCGATTTCCCTCAAATTTGGCAGTGTTAATTCATGTAATGAGAAACCTCTTCTGACAATTTTTTTTACTGATCGGATTTAAAATACATTTCTACAGCGCTTACATGTCAAATCGGGGGTAACATATACATATATGGGGGCTATATCTAAATCTGAACCGATTTCCCTCAATTTTGGCAGTGTTAATTCACGTAATGAGAAACCTCTTTCTGCCAATTTTTTTACTGATCGGATATAAAATACAGTTTCTACAGCGCTTACATGTCAAATCGGGGGTAACATATATATATGGGCTATATCTAAATCACAACCGATTTCCCTCAAATTTTTCAGTATTAATTCATGTAATAAGAAACCTCTTTCTGCCGAATTTCGTACTGATCGGATTAAAAATACACTTTTTACAGCGCTTACATGTGAAATCGGGGGTAGCATATATATGGGGGCTATATCTAAATCTAAACCGATTTTCTCCGAATTTGGCTGTATTCCTTCATGTAATAAGAAACCTCTTTCTGCCGAATTTCACACTGATCGATTATAAAATAAATTTTTTATGGCGCTTACATGTCAAATCGGGGCTAACATATATATGGGGGCTATATCCAAATCTGAACCGATTTTAACCAAATTTAATAGGGATTGTCCTTGGGCCAAAAAAAAGATATGTGTAAAGTTTCGTCAAGATCGGGCCATATTTGCGACCTGTACTTTGATTACAAGAATACATCTACAGACAGACGGACAGACAGACGGACATAGCTAAATCGACTCAGAAAGTGATTACAAGTCGATCGGTATAATAAACAATGGATCTATCTCTTCTCCTTTTGGGTGTTACAAACAAATGCACAAAGTCATAATACCCTGTACCACAGTGTGGTGTAGGGTATAAAAATGTTTAATATGTATTTTCGTGGTTGCTCTATATATCTGTAAAAGGGCAATAGGAAAACGCTTGGGTCTGAACACGGGTATAGTAATTGGTTGTATACGGCAATAGTCAGACCGATAATGCTGAACGGCATTGTCGTCTGGTGGACAGCTTAGCAGAAATCCACCTTTTGTGCGATACTAAACAAAGTACAGCGAATGGCTCCTATATGTATCACTGGTGCACTGAGAACAGCACCTACTGCGGCATTTAATGCCGCTCAATATTCTAGACAGAATGCCTGACCTTTCAGGCACTGTTGATTAAACTATTACTGAACCACTCTTTGACAAGAAGTATCCTGATAGATCAGAATGGAATGGTCGTATCCCAGGACAGAGGAGATTTATTAACTTCTATACGGACGATTAATACGACGACTACTACGTCAAATACACGAGGATCTAAACCTTGGCTTGGAAACAAGGCAAGTGATCCAAAGACCTCTTCTAAGGCGGCAGCATTACCTGGCACTTCGGTTTCCTATGGTAAGCATACCCGTCCTTCAAAGAGGAAGTTTATTGATTGGCGCATGGCTCTCAGGATCCTTGAGAGACTTAAGAAAGCCGATCCTGGATCTCTGACCAACAAGCAGAGAGAATTCCTGAAGGGGGCACGGAGTATTTCTGAAGAACAGAATACCGCATCAACCATATCCATATTGCAGCAGCCAACTAAAAGGCTGCGCTATCCAGATTAACCACCGGCATCCAAAAGGATTACTAAAAATGGAACGATATACGATTCAACAACGCATTGAAATTATTAAAATTCACTACAAAAATGGTGAAAATCTTGCAGTCACAGTACGCAAAACTAAAGCATGTTTGGGTCGTCGTGAAGCACCTCAAATCGGACAGATGCTACATAGGAGGGCTATATAAAAATATGGCTTCGACATTCCCCATTTTCAATCCCAAATTACCTGCAGCTATTAGAACTATCTATACCAAATTTGAGCCACCTAGCTCAAGTATTATCGATTGTAGCGTGATTACAATAGACGGACGGCCATGGCTAAATCGTCTTAGAATTTTAAGACTATTAAGAACATACGTATATACTTTATAGGGTCTCACATTAATATTTAGAGGTGTTACAAACGGTGGTTTTGTACCCTCCATCCTATGGTGGAGGGTACAAAATGAGTTGAAAAAGGCTAAAAATAAATCCTGCATCAATTTCTGCAATGGCGTAGAAAGCTCATCTGAAGACTCAAGGCTACAGAAAAGTTTAGCCTCAATGCCTTGCACTATTGGATACATCAAGAAAGTTGATAGTTCTTGGACTACATCCAGATGAGAATAGCACGAGGAGCTCATGGATACACATTACAAACTCTGAAGAGGAATTGAGTTCTTTAAATGAGGATTCAGTTCATTGAGAATTGTAACCGATTCTAGAATTATTTGGGCTATACAGGGCTTTAAAACTTTTAAGTGGCCAGGACCAGACTATGTCTCGCTGGCAGAGCTACAGATATTGGCTGATGCAATTGCTCCCTGACTCAGACAGATATATGCTTGTTGTATCAATCATGTCTATACACCGACAAAATGGAGAGAAATCATGCTTTTCAAAAGCGGGAAAGCAGTCCCATACCGAAGCTAAGAATTTCCGGTCCATCAGTATATCGTCATTTATCCTTAAAACCCCTGGAGGGTTTTAAGGAAGCACCCATACAGAAATTGGAGCTGATGGGACAAGTTAGTGATGTGAAGGATAAAACCCGTGCACGTCGCTCAACAACAACTGAGAATATTGCTGCTGTAGCCCAAAGTGTTGAAGAAAACCCAGGTTTGTCCATTCCTCGTCGGTCTTTGGAATTGGCCATTCCACAAACGTCATTACACCGTATCATGCATAAAGACTTGGGTCTTAAGGCTTATAAAGTTCAGTTAACACAAGAAATCAAGCCGGCCGATCATCAACAACGTCGTGTCACTGCTGATTGGGTCCTTGAAATGCATGAAAATGATCCGGAATTCCATCGAAAAATCATATTGACTGATGATGCCCACTTCGGTGGCTACGTCAACAAGCAAAATTATCGCATCTCGGGCTCGGAAAATCCAAGACTTATTGTTGAGAAGCCTCTCCATCCTCAACGTGTGACTGTTTGGTGCGGTTTATGGTCCGACGGGGTCATTGGACTTTACTTTTTCGAAAGTGAGGTTGGATGGATTGCGCTATCAAGAGATGATTAATGATTTTTTATGGTCGGAGTTGGATGGTATTGATCTGGACAACCTTTACTTTCAACAAGACATTGACCATTGCTCTGTTACGGGAAAAGTTTCCGGACCTTGTTATCTCACAATTGGCCACCGAGATCTTGTGATTTAACACCTTGCGACTTCTTCCTTTGGGGCCACGTGAAAGATAAGGTCTACGCCAACAACTCCCGTGTCGATTCAAGACCTCAAAGATAGAATTCGTGAGGCTATCGAGGACATAGGGCAGCCACTTTGGTTATGGAAAATTTCATGAAAGAATTTCATGGTCCTGTAAGCGTGGTCGTGGTGGCCATTTGGCTGATGTTGTTTTTCATGATTAACGGCATACCTTCCTCTTTGAATACCAAAATAACACCTCTTGTTGAAAAACCCTTTAGAAGGTAAGGAATCGGATTATATTAATTATTTTGAAATAGCGGAACGCAAAATTCACATTTTAAATTGTTTTTACAGAGTTATTAAAATGAAAAGAACGATACGGGGCTATTTTCTTCCATCTGGAAGAGAAGAAACAGAGGAAGATTTTGATATTGGTGAAATCGCGGAAGTACGAGATGAAAGTGACTCCGATTGTGACGACTTCGATGGTGCTGCTTTCATCAGGGCGAATAAAGATCAGACTGCGAAGTACGAATATCTTATGAGAAAAAACAAAAAGGCAAAGACTGTGGGAAAAATAGTTTCGGCTGATCGTAAAGGATTCGGGTCCGAAGTTTGGAATTACTATGGAAGTCTTTTTCTGGGAAAGACATCAGCACTTCAGAAATTTCGTTTTTGCAGACTTTGTGTTGAGATGGAGCTCACAACATTAAAAGGGTAATTCAATACTTATTTTTTAATGTCTCCAAAGTGTTCGAATGCTATTCGAATGGTTCATAGTCCTTTAAAAGCCGCACCTGACTCTTCCGTGCAACCTGTACTCTTTTACGAAGATCCATCTCCGCGATTCTACTCTTCCATGCGAAACGCTTTGAGGCACAACTACTTTATAGTGAGGGCCAGAATATGCTTCCCTGATAACCATCTTCCGCTTTTAAATCGATCTTCCCCGCGGATCGCGGATGAGTCATTCACGATCGAAAATGTTTGCAGGGTTAATATATAAAAATGAATGCACGTGTGTTTGTGGGTTTGTTTGTGTGTGGATTTGTTTGTTCCGTATAGACGCCTAAAGTCCCAGCAAACATTTTTGATCGCGGAAGATCCTTCCGCGAATCGCCTGGAAGACTTGATAAATCGCCGCGATTGTCATCTGCGCGTCGACAACGAATCATCGCTGTGAGCAATTGTGTCATCAAAGCGATTCGCCAAGAAGAAACGTATGCAATGCACGAAGAAGATTCGCTTGCGAGAGAGTAGAGACGAATCGCAGGGGCATTACCTAGTAGAGTCATTAGGGAATAATTTGTTGATTATCCGCATCGCCGTGGCGAATTGAAAGCGATTCGCCAAGGTAAGCCGATAGCGAGTTTTGATTATCCGCATCGTTATGGCGATTTGAAAGCGATTCGCTGAAGCAATTCGCTTGCGAATCACTTTGCGACTCGTAAACGACGATAAGTAAAACAACCCCAAGAAAAACGTTCAAAAATATTATTGCAATAATTATGCATCGCCAACTCATCTGCAAATCCAATCTTATTGCAAATCCAATAGAATTCGGCAAATCATCTCCACCAACTCTTAGAATGGCTTGCTTACGAAAAAGAGTGATTATTTCTAAATAATTCACATACAAATGTATGAACGTACCAAATTTCCAGTCATATCTTTATTTATCTCTAGTTTCTTTCGACAGCATTATTATTATAAAACACCCGTCACAATCGAGCTTCAAAACTTAAATAATTTATCCAACTCACTTCGAAATTGAAAGATTTTATTACCGTTAGTCGTCAAACGAAGTAAAAAACAAACACAAATCCTCAAATCACAAAAGCATAACATAGAAACGCGTCCGTCGTAGAAACATCTCGCGGAGGATAAATATACTAAACCACTTCCAAAAGTTGTTAGAAAGAATGTATAAATATTTATCAGATCACTAAACTATTGCTAAGATGATGGTGAAACGAGTCAACATCAAGCAATCGCCAGGAATAATCGAGGACAAATCGCGCGGTCAATTAATCTTCTCAACACATTTCAACTGTGGTTTAAAAGATTGCATTATTTTTTAATCGATCGTAAAACAATCGCTTAGGCGTTGTAGAAGCGAATCATCTTCAAATTTTCGCTAGGAAACATCGTGGTCCGAATGACCGATCTTCCAAACGGCTTCCAACTGTTGTTAGGAAGATTTTGATCCATCTTCCATGGATCGCCATGACGATTCATCCCCGAAACATCGTCAGGAAGAATCGAGAAATTATCGCGCGGACAATACGTTGTTTAACAATCACCCAAATGTTTGCAGGGGTGCTGGACCGATCTTCTTGGCATTTTCACAGAATGTAGATGTGGTTCTTGAATTTTAGATATATCAAGTGCGCTCACATCCGCCCAACTTTCGACATTAAAAAAAATTTTGAGCTGGAGTGCTGGAATTTTCTTTACATGCATTTAGTGGGAGATAATGTGATTGGTCCAAAAATGGGGCCAATGCCACATAAAATATGAATGCTTACATATCTGGTTAAAGTAGGAAATTAATCGGCGCGTAGCCGATGAGCCGCCGCCGCCGACAATTTGCCCACGGCTTTCATCTCTGCAAGGAGGACATCCTGTCTCGGCCCAGGGTGCGTGCATGGATTCCGGCTATACCAGCCGATGTGGAATACTTGACTAAGGAATACTTGCAAACCTTCAAGATGGAACACTTGAAGGTTTGCAATCCGGAGCTTGCAACTGGAAGGTTGGTCGATTGGATGAGGCGGATGGGCATCGGAGGCACGCAGTATTTATAATGAATGCCGAATCACTATCCCACCTCGTCAGGTCAGAGGGCATGGTTTCATATGGATTCAGCAAAATCCGACTTAAGGTGTACAAGAGCGATGAGGGAGGAAATTCGAGGAAAATCTAATGAAGAACCTCATTCTTCGCCAGTATCAGAGCAGCATCTGGCGGGATCTTGCGTTACACCCTTTACCGATGTGTCTGGATGTGTCGAGAAGCCCCTCATCACGGGTTCCGAAGAATCCTGTGGGGATGAATCGGGAATTCAAGTTTTCGCTCAATATGCGATCTGTAGCACTTTTTGAAATGCCTATAATTTCAGATAGCCTACTTGCTCTTGGAAGCTTGTACGGTCTCGTTTAAACTCTGTCGCCCAATATTTTATAGTCGTAAACGGAAGAGCCCAGAGTAGAATCTAGCGCTGCTTTAATGTTGGAAAGTATTGAATTACAATGATACTAAGCAACGAGTCTAGAGAATGGTAATCGGTAGCCTACAGTTACTTGCCCTATGAAGATATGGTAGGTAGTACCTACAGCTCTTTTTAGGAATATAGTAGATGAAGAAACGACAGAGAAGTACGAGCTGATCATTGGCACAGACACAATCGCTCGTCATCCTATCTGGGGTAATACGGACACAAACAGTAGTAGAGGCGAGTCACTTCTTGACAATATTCTAACCTAACCTAACTATTTGTAGCAAAAGGCAATAAACCGACCTTTACAAATACTGACATACAGGAAGTACACGACATTATGTTCAATGCAAACAAAATTATTGGCTGGAATGTACTGGACGGCCACTCATTCTCAGATCATTCATCATATAGAGTACAAATTGAAAAAGCAGCTAAAGACGTCCACAACAATTTGAGGGAGACAAAGTGGCAAAATTATGAGAACAAATTTAAATAGTCCTCGGTGTGGACAATCTGGTCGAGTACCTCACTACATCATTCAATAGATCCCTTGTCCAAAACAAAGGTACAAGAGTAAAACAAGCAACAAGCTGTTGGACAAGGCCAAACCAACTGGGGACGCCTATACATAGCACCCCAAGATCTGTAAGAAGTAGTTTCGGAAACGCAAATACGTTCTTGGTACTATAACTGTGGAGAAGTGGAAAAGGTCTCAGACGCCTCAAGGCGGACGAAGATGCTATTCGCTGGATGAGGTCAACAACTGGACAAAAAACAGCGAGCAGTCGCTGAAACTACTACTATATACACATGTCCAGCAGCGGGACCATAAAGTGAACGAGTGGTCTGCAAGCGTCGAGTGGTTGTTGACTGAGAAATCTAGAATTAACAGCGTGATTAACATATTTGAGCCCTTTAAATCACCTGGACCAGAAGGTACATTATCCCCTGGTTGGAGAAAATTTTAGAAGGCTCTAATATATCCCCAATCGATGGAGGGATACCAAAGTGGTATTCATACCCAAAGCGGTAAAGATATCGCACACAAGGCCAAAGGAGTAAAAATAAACTTGGACACAAAACTCCTGTCGTTGAATCAACGTTCTTACAAAAAGGGCAAGTCTACAGATCCTGCCCTGCACGAACTTGTTGGCACTATCGAATCGTCCTTACATTTCAAGCAATTCTTTATATGGGCCTTTCAAGGTATAGAGGGGGCTTACACCATCATACGCTCAGATGCGGTAATTGCGACGCTATCACATCTAAGGGTGAAATCTAACATGATTTGACTAATTCAAAACCTGGTGAACAGATGGCGAACAACAGCAAGTCTTGGGTCCACAAACTTAACAAAGTTTGAAAACAGAGGGACCCCACTAGGAGGAGTACTGTCTGCACTAATTTGGAACCCAGAGGAGAATGAAATGCGATTAGATGTAACGTTAGATCTAGTACGTTGTGGCTGCAAAGACCTAGCAAATGCCGAGGACATGGTAATCGCAGTAACTGGCATATTCCCAAGCGTCCTCAGAGGCATCCTACAGGTGGCTTTGAATAAATTGGCCAGGAATAATGGGCCAGAAGCAGCGGTTTGGGCTTTCACCCAAACAAGACAGAATTGGTTATTATTACTAGGAAGTATAAGATCTCACATGTAGGCCCACCTCGAATGAATGGAACAAATATAGTTTTTTCTGTAGGCTCGCATTGTGGCCTCTCTCCTAAAATCGTCCATTGGATATACACGATAATAGCAGTAGTTCTCCCAATACTGTTGTCCGATTGTGGTGTGGTGGACGACTACTGATAAACGATTCTTTACCAACCAATTATCAAAGGTTCAGAGAACTGCCTACCTATGCTTAAGCGGAGCCTTAAAGACTTAAGCGACTGAATCCCTTCGAGTCCTACTCCATCTCTGTCGATTGATATTGTGTCGAGCCAAGTTGCAACCAAACGCCACTAAGGTTTGGCTATCTATAAATGTGGAGGTACAAGAACTACGGCCACATACTAATTTTAACAGATCTTTCCTGTACTGATTTTCGTATTATCAATATAACGGGCATTTCAGCCCGTGGTAACAATAGTGAACTAAACTTGTCTATGTGAGCTGGTAACAGCTGCCACCCTAACCTAAACATAATAATACTGGAGCTAGATCCACCTTAAAGTAGGCATCGACAGAATCACCAGCTGAATTATGCTAACAATTTCGTACGCCCGATTTAGATATAAATACAGATTATTATACCCTACACCACACTGTGGTACAGGGTATTATAAGTTTGTTTCATGGCCGATGTTTGTAACACCTAAAAATACTACAGCTAGACCGACCTTAAAGTATACCGATCGACTCAGAATCACCAGCTGAGTCGATTTAAGCATGTCCGTCTGTCCATGTAAAGTTGTTCGTCGACTACAGGTCGCAATTTCACTCCGATCGTTCTGAAATTTTGCAGTTTAGAGTATTTCGCAGCTGTTAAGATCGCTATTGAATTTGGTTGAAATCGGTTCAGATTTAGATATAGCTCCCATATATATCTTTCGTCCGATTTGGCCCTTTAGTCCTATAGAAGCTGCATTTTACATCCAATCGTTTTGAAATTTAGAATGGTAGTGTTTCTTGATCTATGAACCAACATTGCCGAATTTGAAGAAAATCGGTTAAGATTTAGCTATAGCTCCCATATATATGTTTCGTCCGATTTGGCCCTTTAGTCCTATAGAAGCTGTATTTTACATCCTATCGTTTTGAAATTTAGAATGGTAGAGTTTCTTGATCCATGAACCAACACTACCGAATTTGAAGAAAATCGGTTAAGATTTAGCTATAGCTCCCATATATATGTTTCGTCCGATTTGGCCCTTTAGTCCTATAAAAGCTGTATTTTACACCCAATCGTTTTGAAATTTAGAATGGTAGAGTTTCTTGATCCATGAACCAACATTGCCGAATTTGAAGAAAATCGGTTAAGATTTAGCAATTGCTCCCATATATATGTTTCGTCCGATTTTACTCTTTAGTCCTGAAGAAGCTGTATTTTACATCCAATCATTTTGAAATTTAGAATGGTTGAATTTCTTGATCCATGAACCAACACTACCGAATTTGAAGAAAATCGGTTAAGATTTAGCTATAGCTCCCATATATATGTTTCGTCCAATTTGGCCCTTTAGTTCTATAGAAGCTGTATTTTACGTCCGATCGTTTTGAAATTTAGAATAAACAATTTATACATGAACTACAAAATTTATATTTCAGAGTTATTCAATATTACGAGAGTGGTGTAGGGTATTTTATAGTCGGCCCCGCCGGGCTTTAGCCTTTCCTTACTGGTTTTGTATGAGTTTGAAGAGAATTCATTCAGATTTATTTTTGGGGGCTATAAAAACATTCCTTTCGATTTAGTAATTGCTATGGACTGAGGACTAATACTGCAAACATTTGAAGAACATTTAAACAAAGATAAGATAACTTGAATCGTGAAATATGATAGCTTCCAACTACGCCTTCAACTTTAAGAGTTTCTGATTTAGAACGACAATATACATACATTTATAGAGTTCAATTAAGATGGCTTAAGATACAGATGGCACATTGACGACTGCGCTCGACTTAGCCTTTTTAATGAGAATTATCATGTCCGCCGAAATTACCTTCCCTATTTAGTCACTCTAAGTAACAGTACTTTTTTTATAGCCGATTTAAATTTAGAATATTAAGTGGCCCACCCTTTATATTTCGTCCGATTTGGCCCCCCCTAAAGAAGCTGTACTTTACATCCAATTGTTTTCAAATTTAGCAAGATAGAGTTTGATGATCCAAGGACCAACACTGACGAATTTGAAAAATTCGTTTCAGACTTAGTTATAGTTCCCATTTGGCTAAATTGTGTAGTTGAAGTATACATTGGATATTTCATTGTTATCCAATCTTACTAGAGTGATGTAGGGCATCATATAGTCGGCACCGCCGGACTATAGCCTTTCCTTACTGATTTTTTGATAGTGCATTTCGCTCGGCACTTCGACTATTATACTTATATACACAGAGAAAACAGTTTGTTTCCCTCAACCGAATTATTTGCCAACCGAATTTTGGTAGTTCTGCGATTCCATCAGGACAACCAAAATTTTGGTTGAGGTATACCTCTGCTTCCATGTTGAACGATAATGGTAGTTAAAATTATGTTTTGTATGTTGCCAGAACCAAATGTTTTTAAAATTGGTTGTTCTGACAATTTGTCAGTCATATACTACGGACAATTAGTTATAAATCCGTTTTCATTAATTTTTACTTTATTTATTGAAGAACAAACCAAACAATTCATATGGAAATTAAAAATCCCATATTACAAATTCATCACTATTATGAGATGTGGAAATATTTGACACGCAATTTAGTACACGAGAGTACCTTTGTGCAAATATCGCTTAAACTTGTGCTTTTAATTTCATGATTGTTTCTTTTATTTTTATACCCTACACCACACTGTGGTACAGGGTATTATGACTTTGTGCATTTGTGCATTTGTTTGTAACACCCAAAAGGAGAAGAGATAGATCCATTGTTTATTATACCGATCGACTTGTAATCACTTTCTGAGTCGATTTAGCTATGTCCGTCTGTCTGTCTGTCTGTCTGTCTGTCCGTCTGTCTGTAGATGTATTCTTGTAATCAATGTACAGGTCGCAATTATGGCCCGATCTTGACGAAACTTTACACATATCTTTTTTTTGGCCCAAGGACGATCCCTATTTAATTTGGTTAAAATCGGTTCAGATTTGGATATAGCCCCCATACATATGTTAGCCCCGATTTGACATGTAAGCGCTGTAAAAACTTTATTTTATATCCGATCAGTATGAAATTCAGCGGAAAGAGGTCTCTTATTATATGAATGAACACTGTTAAATTTGGAAGAAATCGATTCAGATTTAGATACAGCCCCCATATATACGTTACCCCCGATTTCACATGTAAGCGCCGTAAAAAAATTATTTTATAACCGATCAGTGTGAAATTCGGCAGAAAGAGGTTTCTCATTACATGAAGGAATACTGCCAAATTCGGAGAAAATCGGTTCAGATTTGGATATAGCCCCCATATATATGTTAGCCCCGATTTGACATGTAAGCGCTGTAAAAAGTGTATTTTTAATCCGATCAGTACGAAATTCGGCAGAAAGAGGTTTCTTATTACATGAATTAATACTGCCAAATTTGAGGTAAATCGGTTCAGATTTAGATATAGCCCACATATATATGTTACCCCCGATTTGACATGTCAGCGCTCTAGAAACTGTATTTTATATCCGATCAGTAAAAAAATTGGCAGAAAGAGGTTTCACATTACGTGAATTAACACTGCCAAATTTGAGCGAAATCGGTTCTGATTTAGATATAGCCCCCATATATGTGTATGTTACCCCCGATTTGACATGTAAGCGCTGTAGAACTGTATTTCAATACCGATCAGTAAAAAAATTGTCAGAAGAGGTTTCTCATTACATGAATTAACACTGTCAAATTTGAAGGAAATCGGTTCAGATTTAGATATAGCCCCCATATATATGTTACCCCCGATTTAACATGTAAGCGCTGTACAATCTGTATTTTATATCCGATCAGTAAAAAAATCTACACAAAGAGGTTTCTTATTATATGAAGGGATACTTCCAAATTCAGAGAAAATCGGTTCAGATTTAGATATAGCCCCCATATATATGTTACCCCCGATTTGACATGTAAGGGCTGTAGAGACTGTATTTTATATCCGGTCAGTACGAAATTTGACAGAAAGAAGTTTATTTTTACATGAATGAGTATTCAAGGAAAATCCGTTCAGATTTATATATAACCTCCATATATATATATATGTTCCTCCTGATTTGGTATCAAAGCGCTATAGAAGTTGTAATTTACTTCCGATCATTAATATTTTCCGGAAAGATGTTTCTCAATTTAGGAACGAATATTGCTTAATTTAGCGATTATCGGCTCAGAATTAGATAATATGTTCCTGCATACTTACCAATTATTCCAAATTATTATCGCAATGACCTTTATCGCATTGTTAGGGAGGTGTAGGGTATTATATAGTCGGCCCCGCCCGAGTTTCTGCCTTTCCTTACTGGTTTATTTATGTAAAACATTTTGCACAACATAATCTGCATTCCACACATTATTATCCGCACAAAATTATATTTGACTACACATACTTTTCTTCAACAAAATCTTGAAGATTTATTTATGTCAAATAATTTTATTTTGTATTTGTCATGTATCAACAAAAGAACCGCAATCAATGTTTCGGTTGTATTTCCCAAAATATATTTAATTATTCTAAATTTGGAAATTATTGGGATAACCAAAAACGATTATTTATTAATATTTTTTCTGTTATAGTAACCAATTATTCGTTGCAATAATAATCTTTGGTATATTGATACAATTTCTGTTGTCAAGAATAAAACTTTCTTTGACTCTACCAAATATCGATCATATAGTGTTATAATGAAATTTTAAAAGTAGTTACCACAACTAACGATTGATAAAACCATCGATTTAGTTGCAAGCTTTTTCACTTGATCGTATCCATGTAATAATTGTTGTTTAAACTATTTAGATTAGGTTAGGTTGAAGAGAGACGTTTAAACGTCTCATGTCCATGGACATACACTTAAGCCAGTGGTTCGGCCTGTTGTGCGCTCCTTATTTATGATATTTTTATACCTCACGAGTTACAGAAAATCGGTACTAGACACGAAATTTCTCAGTATCTTCCAGTCATATTCTCTGAGATGAGTCAAGTCTGGTACTATGTCGGACCCGAAATGTTGGGATCTTGCATGTGTGAAAGCCGGGCAGTGACACAGAAAATGTTCCATCGTTTCGATGTTTTCTCTGCATGCCCTGTATTCGTCGTTTCCTGCTAGTCCTATGCGATGAAGATGTGCTTGTAAGCTCGAGTGTCCCGTTAGAACACTCATCATCTTACTAATATCGATCTTGTTTAGTTTCAGAAGACTTCTTGTTTTCTTTTCATTTGGGTCACCCCACAGTATCTTTGCAGACAAACTATTTAGAAATTTTAATATTCTTAAACTTCTCTGTGGTGCACTTTACGACCATGAATACTTATTTGAAGATTGAATTCTTGTACGGGAAGAACGAGACACTTTTATCTCAGCGATTATCGTCAAGGCACGCCCAGTGCGCGGCACAGATATGGCGGAAATTTATATGAACTAAAAGGATTTGTAACGATCTATTCCGAAATCTGAGGGGCGTCATTTTATGTTGATGATTGTGCAAATTATTCATACAATATCAGTTATCCCAGGTGAGCACATAATTACGGTATGTCATGGTATGAAGTCTCTTAATTTATTATTAAAGGCCACAAAAAATACTTTTGTGTAATCTTACAAAAGAGGTTCAGCGAAAAACCTTAACATTCAACTGTCATCATTACATACGAATTTTGTAGAGAAAGTTTGCTTTAAAATAAGCCAGTAACGAAAGGCAGAATGTCGGGCGGGGCCGACTATATAATACCCTACACCTCCCTAGCAATGCGATAAGGGTCATTGTGATAATAATTTGGAATAATTGGTAAATGGGTAGGAACATATTATCTAATTCTGAACCGATAATCGCCAAATTAAGCAATATTCGTTCTGGAAAATGTTAATGATTGGAAGTAAAGTACAACTTCTATAGCGCTTTGATACCAAATCAGGAGAAACATATATATATCGATATATAAATCTGAACCGATTTTCCCTGAATACTCATTCATGTGAAAAGTCCTCTTTCTGTCGAATTTCGTACTGATCGAATATAAAGTACAGTCTCTACAGCGCTTACATGTCAAATCGGGGGTAACCTATGTATGGGGGCTATATCTAAATCTGAACCGATTTTCTCCGAATTTGGCAGTATTCCTTCATGTAGACAGAAAGAATTTGGCAGTACTCCTTCGAGTAATAAGAAACCTCTTTCTGCCGAATTTCGCACTGATCGGATATAAAATACAGTTTCTACAGCGCTTACATGTCAAATCGGGGGTAACATATATATGGGGGCTATATCTAAATCTGAACCGATTTTCTCCGAATTTGGCAGTATTCCTTCATGTAGAAAGAAACCTCTTTTAGCCGAATTTCGCACTGATCGGATATAAAATAATATTTTTATAGCGCTTACATGTCAAATCGGGGGTTACATATATATGGGGGTTATATCTAAATCTGAACCGATTTTCTCCGAATTTAGCAGTATTCCTTCATGGAATAAGAAAAATCTTTTAGCCGAATTTCGCAATGATCGGATATAAAATAACATTTTAACGGCGCTTACATCTCAAATCGGAGGTAACGTATATATGGGGGCTATATCTAAATCAGAACCGATTTTTCCCAAATTTAACAGTGTTCATTCATATAAAAGAAACCTCTTTCTGCCGAATTTCATACTGATCGGATATAAAATAAAGTTTTACAGCGCTTACATGTCAAATCGGGCCTAACATATATATGGGGGCTATATCTAAATCTGAACCGATTTTAACCAAATTCAATAGGGATCGTCCTTGGGCCAAAAAAAGATATGTGTAAAGTTTCGTCGAGATCGGACCATAATTGCGACCTGTACTTTGATTACAAGAATACATGCACAGACAGACAGATGGACTGACATAGCTAAATCAACTCAGAAAGTGATTCTGAATCTATCGGTATAATAAACACAAATGATATCGACATTTTGAAACAAATGTAACTTTTTAACTAATAAATATATTGCCTTCATTCTCTTTGGAGATCAAGGCTAGTTCTCTCAACAAATCGCGGACAGTTTTCATATATTTTTTTACGATTTCTATATTTTGCGGGATTCGTTATGATAAATAACATTTCAATTAATTTATTTAATGTGAAGTACAATCGATACAATTAAGTTCTAAATAAAACGCCATTCAAATGGCCTCCACGACTTCTTCTGCAGGAACGAATTCGATGAACCCAATTTTCAAGCACTTTTTCCACTAAATCAAGTCGTATGTCATGAATGGCACTTTCAATATTGACTTGTAAAGCTTGAAGAGAGTCTGGTTTATTTCGAAAGACCAATGATTTTAAATAACCCCACAAGAAATAGTGTAATGGTGTTAAATCACAACTTCTTGGAGGCCATTCAATATGACAATTTCTTGAAATAATCGAATCACCAAACTTTTCTCGCAACAATTGTTTCATTACGTACGTTACGCACGTAGCCACAATCGGTCAATGGCAAAAATGCTCTTAACCAGAGCTAAAATATTGCTAATGGGTATAAAGGTCGTAGGTCGACTAGAAAGTGTTTTTTGGATTTAAAATAAAATAGACAGCATCATTTTCAAATGTGAACGGAAAGATTAGTTTTGCTCTAGCTCATTAACGGTACGTCGGATCGGGAATCGGTCAATGGCAAAAAGATAGCTCTTAACGAGAGCTAAAATATTTCTCATGGGTGTCAAGGTCGTAGGTCGACTGGAAAGTAGTTTTTTGGAATTTCAAAAAAATTGACTTAGCGCACGAAAAGTTGCAATTGGAGAACGATTATTTTGATAATACGAGTATATATATACGTTAGGCCGGGTCGATTTGTGGGGAGCAAAAAAAGTCGCCCATTGCTCAGTGAAAATCGTATTCTAGGGATCAAAATAAGAAACTTTGCCGAAGGAACCATACTCTAAAACGAATTCTCATGTCCCGGAATTTGGGTCGAACTTTCGCTGATTTTGTCATGTAAAGTGCCAAAAATGGTGATTTTTTTTAAATGTTTGTATGGGGAACCCCCTAGGTGAGTTCCAGGGGGTGTGCCGCTGGCATGGGTGGATCGGCCCTCCAAAGTTAGTGGGGGTCGGTCATACATTTGGACTCGATTGGAGCACTCTAAATGGGTCAAAGTGGGATTTTTTCCGGGACATCAGAATTCGTTTTAGAGGTATGGTTTCTTCGGCAAAGTTTCTTATTTTGATCCCTAGAACACGATTTTCACTGAGCAATGGGCGACTTTTAAATCGACCCGCCCTAATATACGTATATGTCTCCATAATGAAATTGTAAACACTACTGAATACAATACAGATTATGACATATTACAAATTGCCGAAACGTCACTTCAAAATCATATCATCCCTATTGGAAAACCCGTTATTAAAATTTAGAACAATTTAGTATGACGACCTCACAAAAAATTTATTTTGAGTTGTGACGTTCTTTTGCTTAATGAGCGATGTAAATATCTCATCTACTTTTGGGTATTCCAAATGAATGTGTGGTGTATAAAAACGGGGTACAGCGAAGCGCAGTTAAATAAAACAATTGTTTTTATTATTATTTTAACAATGAAATGATTCTCATTTATTTTGTAAAGAATATTTCTTTCTTATTTTCAGTTTTGTTTTTGTTCAATTAAATGCTAAATACTTTTGTGTAAATTAGGCATACTTAAATAGATTATTTACAAATGCATCTTCTATAAATAAGACTTAAAACGAATTTAATTAGAAAAGACAGAATTCAACTGTTTTTTTTCAAACGTACAAATAAATTAAATAAATTAAAAACTAATAACACATTAAATGAATATATCTTCATAATAATCATAATGATGAAAGACGATAACGTTGACGATGTTTGGAATAGTGTGATTACAAATAAAAGCTAGAACCGTTAACAAAAAATTAGCCAGAATTTTTTGTAGGTTTTGCCATTTTTCAGTCACGAACTGAACTAATTACAAAAAAAAACTAATGAATGAATAGTTAGCCCACCCCTGAGCTTCCCTTCTTTATACATAAAAGGGGTAAGCAGAGAGGGGAGGGTCTATGATAACTGGGAGGGGATTTCATCACGTTACTAACAATGTACAATTATTTATTGGTTGTTTTTTCGTATTTCTAATAACTAATTAATTTATAAATATTCCATTAGAAAGATACACAGAGAAAAACAACATTCGAGTTTAAATTTATTTACAATTTAAAAAACTAAAAATTCCCCTGGATTATGTACACCCGCCCTTCTTAGTGGCTCCTGCCAGAATTGCTACACCCGCGGCACAATGGTGGTGGTGTAGACGGGCACATTGTGAAAGTTAATGCCACTGTAGAGAGGAGCCCCAATGGTCGACTTGCCCGAGGTGTGCAAATGTTTCTTGGGCAACGAAGTGGCCGACTTTGTGGTGGTGTTGGTCATCGATGAGGTGGGCGTGGGTACCAGGCGACTGCGATACGACTCACAGGTTTTGCGAGACCACACCCACATTCCCGTCAAGGTGCCTCCGGTCAACTGAAAGAATAGACGCAACAGTGTGGGCCAGGCCCCCAAAGGGCTGGGCGAAGCGCAATCCTCTCGCGTTGAACATGTGGATACTGAGTCCATGTGCGGCTCAAAGAATCTGGAGACCACGCCCGCCAAAGTGGGCACAAAGAACAGCAAAGAGAAAATGAGGAAACGTTTGCGAATTTGTGAGAATCTCTGATGGCCAAAGGTGGGCAGCATTTGTTGTTGCAAGGCATGCAATGATCTGGAAGCTCTCAGCGTGAAAAAGAAACCCAACAGCAATAGGATAATGGCGGGTACTTCCACAAAACCCGGTGCACTGCACATACCAGTCAATTCATTAGGTTTCACCTTTTCCATAAGCAGAGCGGCAATGGGCGGGGCCAATGGTGGTACCCAAGCCAAGACATGGAATAAGCCAGATTTCTTTTCCAATGCCTCTGAGGACCATTTCTTGTGTGACGACAAATAGAAACATAAGGCGAAAATCAACCACCAGGTGGCAGCACACAAACTCAAGTAGGAGGTGGTGATGTAGGAGGCCAAACATGGCGGAGCCAAAGAACAAGCCGGATGTTGGGTCTTGCTCAAAGGATCCTCCATTATAGCAAAGGCACGCGATGAATTGTGGAAGACTATACGTTCCAGATAGCATACCGAGAAGAGATTATAGCATAAACACAGGAACAGCACCGGACGTTCAGGATAACCAAAGCGGGTAGGTTCAGCCCAGAAAGTGACCAAGGAGAAGAGAGTCAATACAAAACACACAGCGGATAAACCCAATATCAGACTTTCGGCAACTTTCTTTTGTTCTGTGGTGTGGAAACCATCCCGACTGCATTGGGGTACACATTCGTCGGCATTCAAGGGATTCACCGTAAAATTGGTTGGACAAATCGCTGTGGGTTTTATGGCTTTGCTTATGTGTTGTGACATCCAGGGCCAATAGAAATGATGATTGGGTGGTGGTGGAGGTGGCGCTGATTGTTGCAGGCCTACATGATGTTGCACCTGTTGCGGTATCTGCAATTGTCGTGGCGTCTGTAAATGCTGCTGATCTTGTGCGAACTGGTCCATCGTTTCCGTTTTGTTATTCACTCCGGATAGGGGAACACTTGCCGTTTTTACCGTCGGTATTGTGGGTATTTGCATGCACAACTCTTGATGTTCGGGGCTTGGCAACTGTTCACACTTCAGAAATTCCGGCCACAGTTGCATTAATTCCGTATGCGATGAGCATTCAGCTTTGACAAATTCACACAATGATTTGCAAGCTGTCACAGGGCGTGGTACATCCGGTGTACACAGCGGGAAGAGGGATGAGCAGAGCAGGAAACGTATGGTATTCGAACAATGCGATTCTATTAGGGGCAATAGTTTGGTGATCTGTAAAGAGAGAGAAGAAGAAAATGGTAGGAAATTAGTATTACTGGAGGAGATTTAAAAATATATGAAATTTCTTAAAATTAGTTTTTAGCTTTTGTTTGATCTTTGAAACCGCTAATGGAATGAAGAAATTATATTAGAAGAAACTGAAAGCAATTAAATTTTGCATTATTTAAAGCTATAATTGGTTCTCCAGTATGTATTAAAGGAATTGACCTAAGCTTTCGTTTAAGAAAAAAAAACAAAAATAATAACATTGGTTTTTGACAAAAATATTAAAACAACATTTAATTTTGCTAAAAAAAAAATCACAAAAAATATTTTTGCCAATTTTTTTGTTTAAGATTGTAGAAAATGCTATCAAAAACAATTTGGCAAACGTTTCTAAATACAATAGGTAATAAGTTTTATGGATGGGGAAAAGGGGCAGTTTGACCAAAATTTCAAAATTCAACACCCTCCAACTCTGAAAGTCTCCAACCGATCTCGTTGAAATTTTGTATCATAATTATTATCCAATAGGACAAAGCTTGGTGCAAGTTTTATCCGGATAAGAAGACACCGATTTTTAAAATTCACTCACATGACATGAAATACTCGAAGATAGGTATTGACTAAAAATAAAGGGTTTCCAATAAGAGTGATATGATTTCAATGAAAAAAAAGTTGGAAATTCCGTATCTCCCATACAATTGCAGCAGAACGAGTGTAAAAAATATTGCTCATGGGTGTCAAGGTCGTAAGTCGACTTTTTTTGTGTTTTAAAAAAGGACTTAGCACATCATTTTCAAATGTGAACGGAAACTTTATTTTTACTCTAGCTCTTTAATGGTACGTCGGATGGGGAATCGGTCAATGGCCAAAAGATAACTCTTAATGAGAGATATTGCCCATGGGGGTCAAGGTTGTAGGTCGACTGGAAAGTGTTTTATTTTAGATTTTAAACAAAATTGGACTCACGAAAAGTTGCAATTGGAGAACGATTATTTTGATAATAAAACTGAATATGACGTATTACAAATGGCCGTAACGCCACTTCAAAATCACATCATCCCTATTGGAAACCCCGATACAATAAGCTAGATCTGCTACAATGTATGTTTGCATACAAAAAACGACTATGCTCACCTCAAAAAACCTTACTGCCAAATAATATTAAGATCTTTAGAGAGAGCGCCCCAGTAGGTGAGTTAGTAGCGTACTTGCCTATGAGTTTGGGGTCGTGGGTTCGATTCCCACCAGAGGCTATGGTATGTCGCTGCAAAATCTAATATCATGGTATTTGTATCCCGGCTTCCCAGCACCGTAAATTTAGAATATAAATTTACTATGTAATGCAGTTCATATAAATAAATAATAAATAAGATCTTTAAACAAATGAGCATTTTTCAGCGCATAGATCCAAAATTGGGATATTGGTACATATGTACATATCTTAATCTGAACCGATTTTTATCAAAATTGCAACATTTTATGATTAATGATTAAATTGTGATGCACAAATCAGTATTTTGGTTTTGTCTATATTATAGTAATAGGAAAGAAATTAAAAATAAATAAATTGGTCTTCTTTAACCTAAGTTTGTGTCCTAAGTCTTTTCTTTTGCAGCAGTGATATAAAATACAACTTGTTTAGCAAATCGAGTAGACCAAACTAAAGAAACCTTCCCTTCTAAGGTGGAAGGAAGGGCGGACGTCGAGTATACATATGTATGTTCCCGAAGATAGGTATTGACTACAAATACGAAGAGCTAGAATTTCAAATGGCACAATGCATTGAGTTTCATATAGAATCATATTGTTGTTGAAAACAATAATTACATTATTACGATAATCATGACCATGGTTGTTGTGACCACGTTATGCTCTGCGAATATGATTAGGGAAATCAACGAATTTTTCTGCGTTTTGTCAAAGTTTTCTGTAGTATCTTCTTTTATAAATTTAGATGTTTTCTTTTTTCTTTACCGTCTAAAAGCATATACGAATTCCCAAGATTTCAAATCAAAAACCTCTGAATGACATACTTCAAACTTTTCTGACAATATTTGGTTTTTCGTTAATTAAAGTTAATCCAAAAAGAATTTTTGATATTTCCGCTGAACGACAAATATTTTTGACATCTACAGAAAACAAAACAAAAAAAAAACGAAAGATTTCTTTGCCCAACGTTTTTTAATGATTTCCTGGCAAAACAAAATCAAATGCCGTGACTCAAACTAAATCTCAGCCATACAAAGCAAAAAATCAGAGCAAATATTTTTGCACAAATATAAAAAACCAAACAGACAACAAAGGAATATTGACTTATGTTTGATATTGAAGCCTCTAAAAATTCCGCAAAACAAAAAATAAACTGAAACATAAACCTTTTCCAAGAAATGTTAACTGAAAAAACTTGATGTTTTTGTATTTGAAGGATACAATTGGGATAAACTTTACAATATAAAGCCAAAACAAGATTTGAGCTCATCAAGGAAAGTGTATCTTTGGATCCGACAAAAAATCAACAAAACAAGATTGATATTTTGACTGAGACAGACTGACATGTGATGTTTTGTGATACCCCGATTTGATGAAAGATCTCAAAAATTTTTTTAAGAATAAATAAAATAATGCTCATAGCCTATCAGCGAGCAAAAGAAAACGTTATTGTCATGTTCATCCAAGAAACGATAAAAACTGGCTTCATTGTTGGTTGGCGGCTTTGGGGGTTCCTCATAAAAATGAAATTCAATGTCTGGTTTGTTTCAGTTTTTTCTCAGATTTTTTTCTGACTGATTGTCTCTGTGCTGTCGTAAAGCTGAAAACCAGTAGTAAATTATATCTCTTCAAAAGACTACGAAAACCGACTACTTAAGCTTTCAAAGTCTATCTAATGAATGTAAATGCATTAAATCGTTTTTATTTCAGTTTATTTATTTGTTTTTTGCCGGTTCCTGTTTGCATTCTCGTGCCGGTAAACTGAGCTCTGAGCTCTTAAGATAAGAGGACAAGAGAACTGAAACGAAAACAGTTGAAAGAGCTCCAGCCTAAGTAATTAATGTTATTAAAAAAATTGTCTAAAAGAATAGTTAAAATAACATTAAACTCAATAAGCCGTTCATTTGGCCGACAGTTCCCGGTTTCCTCAACTCGTTCACCGGCTGTATGGCTTTGACGGTGTATGTAATTATCATTCATATCAATGCCGACACGCATGCGCAAAAATTGCATGTTTAATTATGGGGATTATGAACATTAATTTAATTAAATTTACTATGTTTAAAGAGTGATATGGATGCAAAAAAATTCAAGCAAAGTTTTGCATGCAATTGTTTGGGTAAAAGAAGGCCAAAGAGGACTTAAGAAGAAGAATTATGGCTTGCTTAAAATTTCAATAAACAAGTAAGGAAATGCTAAAGACGTGCGGTGCCGACTATATTATCCCCTATATATACGAGTATATATGGGAGCTATTACTAAATCTGAAACGATTTTTTTTTTCAAATTCGGCAATGTTGGTCCATGGATCAAGAAACCCTACCATGCTAGATTTCAAAACGATTGGATGTAAGCCAAAGCTTCTATAGGGCTAAAGTACCAAATCGGAAGAAATATATATATATGAAATGTATCTAAAACTAAACTGATTTTCTTAAAATTCGGCAATGTTGGTCCATGGATCAAGAAACTCTACCATGCTAAATTTCAAAACGATTAGACGTAAACTACAGCTTCTATAGGGTCAAAGGACAAAATCGGACGAAATATATACATGGGAGCTATATCTAAATCCGAACCGACTTTCTTCAAATTGAGCAATGTTGGTCCATGGATCAAGAAACTCTACCATTCTTAATATCAATACAATTGGGTGCAAAATACAGCTTCTATAGAACTAAAGGGCCAAATCGGACGAAACATACATATATATGGGAGCTATAGCTAAATCTTAACCGATTTTCTTCAAATTCGGCAATGTCGGTTCATGGATCAAGAAACTCTACCATTCTAAATTTCAAAACGATTGGATGTAAAATACAGCTTCTATAGGACTAAAGGGCCAAATTGGACGAAAGATATATATGGGAGCTATAGCTAAATCTGAATCGATTTCAACCAAATTCAACAGGGATCTTTACAGCTGCGATATACTCTAAACTGCAAAATTTCAGAACGATCGGAGTGAAATTGCGACCTGTAGTCGACGAACAACTTTACATGGACAGACGGACGGACGGACAGACATGGTTAAATTGACTCAGCTAGTGATTCTGAGTCGATCGGTGTACTTTAAGGTGGGTCTAGCTGTGTTATTTTCAGGTGTTACAAACATCTGCCGTGAAACAAACTTATAATACCCTGTAGCACAGTGTGGTGTAGGGTATACATATTATAGCATACCAAATTTGAAGTCCATCGATTACTCCTTTTGAGAGTTTTCGGGCAAACCAACAAGATGGACGGACGGACGGTTATAGCTTAAATGACTTAAAATGTCCTAAAACGGATGTCAGCCGAACATACATAGGATCTTAGGTCACTGCTTCGATGTGTTACTCTTTTGGCCCGTAGCAACTTATATATATCTAATAAAGTGAGGGTATACAAATCATATGCCCATAACTTCTGTACCAAAAATCTCCATATATTCTAATCTAGTATTTTTAACTCCATGTGCAAATACTATAGAATGAACAAATGTCCTTAATAAAGCCTGGCATCCATCTCTCACATATTTCAGTTGGTTTACTCAACTTGGTGCTATACGAGTAGGTTTAGCTGTTTGTGTCTTAAGTCTTTCGTTTGCTCAAAATAAAAATATGAGTTTACCCATTAAACGTTGGTTTTCTTTCCCATAAAAACACCACCGACTATAAAATGAATAGAAACTACGCAACAATATTCTTCTAGCTTAAAATCGACCACAAGGCTACAATATCAAAAAAAAAACTCATCTAAAATAAAAAATTACTTCCACGCCGCGCGCAACGAATCGGAAACAGGTACTTTTTCTTCGCCATTGTCTGATCGAAGAAAAAATCACATACAAAAAAATTAAAAGGCCATTGAACATATTGTGGGGCAAAAAAGAGGTGTAAAACAAAGGCTTTTAAGGTTGTGTTGATATTGGTGTTCTCCCCGAACCATTTCAAAGTACTCCGTCCGTACGAACCACCAACTTCGACACCGGCAGACAAACAGACAGACAGACACTCATATTACACTTTCGTTATACATATAATCAAGAGGAAAGGCCCAAAGGGTTTTCTTGAACACCCCAAAAAAAAGCTGAACTGATTACAAAGACTTTATCCGAACGACGACGATGACGGAGTAGATGCCTGACGATCGATCGTTCACGTTTTTGTTGGTAGACATTGATAAAAAGTGTTTGGGCACTTTTACAACATTAACACTAACAGAATCCTCAAAATGTATTATTAATGATTATTTTTCAACATTGACGTGCCAACCCAAGAGATGTAAAAATCTCTGAATAACAACAGCAGGAAACCACGGTGTTCGACATCGATGTCTTCCTCGCCGGTGTTCATCATCAAGGGTGATGTTGTCAAAAATCTTAAAAAAAAAAATTAAAGTAAAAAACAACAACAGCAAAAATCATTAAAAAATATAGATGCTCTTTCTGAACATTTTAAGAACCTTTAAGCAATTATTTTAAAAGCATTACTTTGATTATACACCTTAAGAAAATGAGTGGGGTTCTCTTTGAAGGAGACCCCAGATACAGTAAATGTCCGTCCTTATATTCAGCTTCTCTTCCATCCCAAACATCAGTCCGTGTGTTTTCGTTTGTATTGTTGTTTGAGGTTTTTCGGTATCGCTTTGACTCGTCATCGTCTGTATGTAGGTCCGTCTTTCAGTCCGTCCGTGTGTCTTTGAGTCTGTCTGTACCTATGTGTCTTTTGTTATTTAGGTCTGGTTTATGTTTCGCTTTCAAAGAAATTTCCTTCGATATGTAACGAATTGCAATATTTAACGCTTCAAGCTTTAATTTTTCAAATTTACTTTGATTTTTTGCTATTATTAAAAAAACTTCAAACACATTTGATTAAGAACCTAATCTAAACAAAAGGAATGGGTGAGGTGGGGCTGTGTGGTCCCACATAATCCAGGCAGAGACGAGTAACCCGATTGAAGTATACCCTAACTTTCATAGGGTGGTGCGACAAGGGGCTTTTTAAATACAACCAATTTTCAGTGAGCAATAGGCACTTCAAAATCATTGCGTCGTGAGGAATTTCATGTGTTTTGCTGTAACTATTTAAAAATCATTTTTTGCATAAATTATTCTCTTTGTTCGGGATGTACCTATTACGTCCATTTTGCACAGAACTGTAGTTACTGTTACAGCAATACACTGTATCAAATGGCAGGTATTTGTGTGGACTGATGTTAAATTTATAAGCAGTTAACTTGTTCTACAAAATGGTCCCATTATGTGTGTGGAACTAACAGGGGCGGAGCACTTCTCCCATTTTTCTCAAGGTGATATCGATAGATAAACTATTACTGTGTATAGAATTACAGGGGATTGGGATAGATAGATAGTACTTATATATAAGTTAGTAGATAATCAATAATTCACTGGTTTTCACAGTTCACAATTTTAACCCTTTCTGAGGGAGGTTCTGGAAGGAGTAGACCAATATGGCCCATTTTTATACCCTAACTTTAGTGATACGAGGGTATATATCATTTCCTACGGGCCAAAAGTGTAACACATCGAAGGAGTGACATAAGACCCCAAGTATGTTCGGTGGATATTCGTTTTAGGTTGTTTTAAGTCGAATGAGCAATGTCCGTCCGTCCGTCTGTCTGTCTGCTGGCTGGTGCGCACGATAATTCTCGAAATGAGTAACCAATTGACTTCAAATTTGGTGCGTGATAATATTTTTTTCTATCTCCGGCTAAGTTCGAAGATGGGCCATATTGGTCCTCTCCTTCTTGTACCTCCCCCACAAAGTGTTTATATTTGGTTAATTATTGATTATTTAATAACCTCTATAATACTTATTTGAATCCTCTGAAATTCTACACATAATATTAGTTTATTAGTCACTATCACCTCGCGAAAAATGGGCGAAGTTACCGAGCCCCTTTTGGTACCTCCCACACAAATGCTCCAAAGTTTGCTCCAAAAGTTAACTGCTTACAAAAATAATATCACTTCATGCAAATACTTGAAATTTCAGCGAATTTTTATAACTCGAAATGTGAACCTCTTTCACGAAATCAGCGATATATATATTCATACATAAAGCAATAATTTACAACCCTTCCCCTGCAGTAAATTACCACTTAATAGAAGTAAAACAAAAGACTTAGGACACGAACTTGTATTACCTTCAATAACAACCGACTCGTTGACATGTAATGTTCAACATGCATATTACATGCGAAAATAATGTAACTATTTAAAGCATATCGCCCACAATGACTGTACTTAAGTAACTCATTTTCCTTTAGACTTCCAAACAAAACTATAAAATATTATTTTGATTGCCATTTACAGAGTTAACATTCATATCGCTCATTTAGGAAAAGTACGTAACAACTCAAATTTTTAAAAGTTCTAAGTGCTCAGACAAAAATGTCTTGCTCTTCACAATGTAAACAATTTTGATTGATAATTTGGATTTATGGGGTAGGCAACAACAAACCTTTTCTATAGGCTACACAAATCCATAGGCGGAATTTCCGATTTTCAGTTGTAACGTTCATTTTCTAAATGAGCGATATATATTTCTACTAAGTTATTCTAAAATTTGATTTATTTGTAGCTTAATCGTCACTTTCACAAAACCTTTAGCTTTAGCCTACTCTTTGTCTAGCTAGTATTTTTTACAATTGAGATTTCTTTTAAATTAACACTTAACTGCGAAATTTTATTGTTCCAAATATTTGATTCATCAAAGCAACTGCCGTGATAAACCGAAGAGGTGTTGTGAGTTTAGATTTGAGTGAGATATTTTCCCTGGATCATAAATTATATTAAGTCTTTTGTTTTTTGTTTTTAGAAGAGTTATTATTTCTTGAATAAAACAATAAAATGGTTGGTTTTTATACCAGCCATAAATCCATATCCGGTTCATGATTATAAAACCACTAAAAGAAAAGGTTAAGTTAATCTGAAGATTTAATACAAAATCACAGAATTGTTATGATTTGAAGAAAAAACTAACGTCAAGAAAATGTAAAATCCCATGATATCATGTGATTTTTAATTAATTAAAAAAAAATCTAATTACTATTTGCAATACCTCAGAAGTACTTAATGCACAGTTCTGTCACAAAATAAGGAAATCGACTAATCGACTTTTCCCAAGAACTACTAAATAAATATTTAATTTTCTGGTTAAAATTTTCTTAAGGTTTTCTTAAAATTTTGGAAAACTAAAAGTCAAAAGGCCTAAAAAAGTCGTCTGATCCTCCACAAAATAGGAAAAATTGATTTTCCCAGGAATTACTAATATATTTTATTTTCTGGTACAAATTTTTAATGGTTTTCTTAACTTCTGGAAAACAAAAAGTCATCTGTTCCTCCACAAAATAAGAAAAATATCATACTTAGAAAACGTCTGTTTATTAGTGTTAATTATACCCTACACCACACTGTGGTACAGCGTATTATAAGTTTGTAACACCTGAAAATAACACAGCTAGACCCACCTTAAAGTATACCGATCGACTCAGAATCACTAGCTGAGTCGATTTAAGCACGTCGATTTGCAGTTTAGAGTATTTCGCAGCTGTTAAGATCGCTATTGAACTTGGTTGAAATCGGTTCAGATTTAGATATAGCTCCCTTATATATCTTTCGTCCGATTTGGCCCTTTAGTCCTATAGAAGCTGTATTTTACATCCAATCGTTTTGAAATTTAGAATGGTAGAGTTTCTTGATCCATGAACCAACATTGCCGAATTTGAAGAAAATCGGTTAAGATTTAGCTATAGCTCCCATATATATGTTTCGTCCGATTTTGCTCTTTAGTCCTGAAGAAGCTGTATTTTACATCCAATCGTTTTGAAATTTAGAATGGTAGTGTTTCTTGATCCATGAACCAACATTGCCGAATTTGAAGAAAATCGGTTAAGATTTAGCTATAGCTCCCATATATATGTTTCGTCCGATTTGGCTCTTTAGATCCAATCGTTTTTATACCCTACACCACACTGTGGTATTATTTAAGTATAAAATGTCCCAAAAGTAAATTTATGTAAACAATTTAAACATGAATTACAAAATTTATATATCAGATTTATTCAATATTACGAGAGTGGTGTAGGGTATTATATAGTCGGCCACGCCCGAATTTAGCCTTTCCTTACTGGTTTTTTTTAAAACAGTATCAACGTTTATGTTGCATATCTTTATTTGCTTACAGAAACAGTTAACAATATTTAAGAATAACCCTTAAACATTTTCAAAATGTTTATAGGAAATAGTTGATCTTCTTATTATCCTTCTGCAGCTTTAAGAAACACCGACATTCCATTTTCAAATTATTACAATTGTGAGATATAATTATGTTCGTTTAGCCATTTGCAAATTCATTGGGGGCAATTTGGAACAATTATTACCTATTCCCCCTGTCTCCTCCCATTCTTGGGTACAATTGAAGTTTCTCCGCTGGCAAATATTTGCTTATGGTTAAAAAAAATATTATTATCATTCCTATCGATTTCTTTTAAGGGCCAACTGCAACTGCATCTGCGGTTCTTCACTACATCACCTGCAAAACAGTCCCCTCTTAAGCAACAGATCAAAAGATAAAAATATACATTGTCCCTGGCAGGGAGGTGTGGGGGTTTTTGGTGGGGTCAATTAACTTAATTGCCCGGTAATTACAATGACTTAAAAAACACACACAAATTCTATGGAAAACTTAAAAATTATAAACGTTTCCTCATTATTTTTCGCGTGTATCTTCTTCTTCTTGCTCAACTGCTGCTGTAGTTTGTATTTATTTTTTGTGATTGTGAAATATAAGCTGTGAAATCCTTTGGTATGGGACGCACGGTTGTTCTTTTAACGTGTTGTGCTGCAGTGCTAAAACAAAAGACTTAAGACACAAACGCTGCGATGTATTTTGGCACGCATGCGTGCCACATGCATTTTTGTTTGACGGTATACGAGACCAGGACTTTCATTTGGGTTATTTATGCGATAATTGAACCGAAATTATGATTTATCGAGAGAATGGCATTATTGGGTCACACACATTACTGCAATTTATCAATGTCTTTGCGTGTAATTTTATTGTTATTATGGAAGAAATGGCAAGAAAAACTGTTCATTTTAATATGTGTACTTAGGTAAATTACGTGATAATTTATTTGCAAAATGAAGATGTCATGATATTCTCAAGCGATTTAAAAAAGGTAGCCATTATTTTCGTATTCTTCGAAAAATTTTATTAATTGGACCTTCTGAGCTGCTGGATCAGATATGCAAGGAATGACGATTTGGAGATGGAAACAAGACCAGAAATCATATCAAAACATTGACTTGCTACACTATAAGAGCGTTAATTAAGCAGTAACCGGAGATTGAGCAAAATGCCTAACATTATTATTTTGTGGTCGGGTCTTTCTTAAGTCGTTAAGCGTCAACGTTAAACCTTTTTAGAATGTTACGAAGATCAAGAATAAAGTTATGTACTGTAAAAAATGTCTCAATTTTCAAATTTGTTCCATTTTCTTTCTTGGCTTTCTCGATTACAATACAGACAATAAAATACTTACACGCTGATAAAAAATCGCTTCTGTAGTATATTGTTCCAAACATATTCTGCTGGAAACATATATATGTTTAGGGTACAGTCCAAATATATAATATTTGACACTCACAAATATTATATGTTTGGGAGGATGTTGGTCTAAACAAAATTATGTTTTCATCCTTATATTTTTTTATATGGAAATAATATTTCCGAAACAATGATTAATTTGTATTTAAATATTTTGGCTATGTATAGATGCCTTAATTTAGTTTTTTTAGAAATTAAAGGTTAAATTTTTTAAAAATTTTATATGTTTGTAAAATTCTATTAAAATTTAAATCGTATAATCTTTGGTAACGAAAAATAGCATTGATGGATTGACAATTGGACTATTTATAAATTCAAAATTAGTACTGTAAAACAAAAGAAAATGCTGCTTACGACATTTTTAACTATAAAGTACGAGTATAACACGAAATTTGGGAAATAATAAAATTAAAAATTAACAAAGTCAGCAAAGTTAAAATTTTTTTTTAAATGTAATGTATTTGGATGAATTCTTAAACAACATCTTTGTTTGTGTCTAAACACATATTTTATTTGTTACAGTCAGTTCGCAAATATATTTTGTTGTAATACATTAATATATGCGTTCGAAACAAAATTTTTTGATTTTCAAATAAAATATATTTGTTCAAAAATATATAATATTTAAAAAATTTTGTTACAAGTATATTTTCTTTGAATTCAAACATATCAAAAATGGCGATTCTCCTCCGTGTAGGTTTGCACGGGAAAAAATCAAAATTTTTAATATGTTTGAATTGAAAGAAACTATATTTGGAACAAATGTTGTTAAATATGATATAGCGAACAAATATACGAGTATTTTATTTAAAAATCAAGAAACATTCTTGTAATGCATTAGAATAAAATATATTTACGAACGGACTTTCACAAATAAAATATTTGTTTACACGCAAACAACGTTATTGTTTAAGAATTTTTCCAAATATATTTTATTTAAAAATGATTTTTAAAACATTGCTGACTTTTTCGAATATTAGTTTAAATTTTTCCTTATTGCATGTTATAATTTATAGTTAAGCATGACATAAGCAGCATACGCGTTTGTTTTGCAGCACAATCTTTTAATTTATAAATATTCTAATTCAACACTTTTTGTCAATCCATCAATGCATACGATTTCATTTGTAATAGAATTTTAAAAACATAAAATCTTAATCTATTTATTTTCGAAAATATTAGTTCCAAATAAAGGCGAAAATTAGGTTACATTTTAACGCATACCGCCCACAATGACTGTACTTAAGTAGCATTATTATATCCCCAGTTTAGTGGAGAAGGGTAGACGGAAAGTATAACACATCGATGGAGTGACCTAAGGCCCTAAGTATGTTCGGCGGAAATCTGTTTTAGGACATTTGATCACTGTCTGTCCGGGCGTACATCTGGTGGAAACGATAACTGTCAAAAGGACTATCGGATTGACTTCAAATTAGGTATGTGAAAATCCTGATTTCTATCTTAGGCTAAGCCTGAAGAAAGGCAATATTGGTCCACTTCTTTTAGTAGTACCTCAATCACAAAAGGTTAAAATTTACTGAAATATTGATTCTATAATAACTGATGTACTACCTATTCGAATGCTTAAGAACTACAACGACTGAGTCTCTACAAGTCTTACTCCATCTAATGCCCATTGATATTGTGGCCTGAGATGTTGCCATCAGAGAGGCTTTACGATTGAACTGTCTATCAATATGGAGATGTAAGAACTTTGCCCATATGAGGATACCACAATGTAGTGTTATTGTAACCGACCGAGTGGACTATATACCAATGGTGCACACCTTCAAGAGGAACTTCACCACCATGATACATGCCACATCCCTAAATTCACAAACAGCCCTCGACCGCCTCCGATCTCTTGAGGAGATAACTGAGCACTATAACATACTCCTCATATGGATATCTGGGCATATCTGAGGAACCTCAAATCTGAACTTGCTACACAATTACAAATTCTCGAAGAATTTGCATTTATTGGTGTGTCACTATCCTCTTGCAAGCTTTGGCTTAGGCAAGAGACAATCAAGCAGTCCAATGCAAGATGCTCAGAACTCGGCACCTGTATGGTAGCTAGACAAATTTGGTCAAGATACGAACTGAGAATGTCAAAATGTCTCCCGCCAGGAACCTAGCTGATCACGAACACGCCAGATGGGTAGGTATTGATCCCAATGACTTCTGCAGTAGCTGTGGTGATGAGGAAGAAGTGCAAAACATTGAGCATTTACTTTGCTACTTTCCTTCATTAAGTAAACGAAGTTTGGATATTCTGGGGTCGGCTCTTCTGTCTTATCTTCCCGGTACCGATATTCGTACAATTGAAAACTTTATTAACCAAAAAGATAGGTTTCAATGAGGTGCATCTGAGCCCGAAGTATCACTAGGGACCTTCATTTGTGTATGTAAGCTAGCAATGCTGGCTAAATTACAAACTTTGATTTTTTGTGAAATTTTTGGCAAAATGTGCAAAAATTCAATCATTTAGCAGAAATTAAAGTAAAGTTTCTTCATCCTAGGACCCACATTGTCGAACTTGAGGAAAATCGGTTCAGATTTAGTTATATCCTCCATACAGATGTTCAATTAAATTACAAAGTGAAATCTTCATAGAATTATGCGATACGATGATCAACAATAAATCACACATCAATATTTCGAAGAGTTGCACACGGAATGACTAACCTAATATAACCCCATTCTATGTTGGAAGGCATAATATTATTATTGAAACACTCTGTAAACAATGTGTATGATTTCGCCAAAATAAAGCGGTCAATATTGTATATGACGAGATATATTTTGTTTGCTCGGGTTTTCAGGTATAAATATTGTGTGATAATCTTTTTGATTTGTTATTGAAAAGTTTCCTTTCTGACGCTGGACATTGTTTGTTTGTTTCTTCCTTTAGAACTTCCCCATAATTGCGTTTCTTCATTAAGAAATATTTCAATGCTGCCGTATTTAACATTTTTTCATGCCATACTTTTTTGCACTTTGTATTAGCTGCAGAGTTTTGAAAAAAAAACATCTCACTTGCCTTTGCCATTTCGTTTGTTGTTATTAGAGGCTGAAGATGTAACATTTGCTCGAGTTGGGTCTGGTCTGATCTGATCTGATCACAAGTCGGTCTGGCTGGTTGTTGTTGCCACAATTAAGTTGCAATATATAAACCGTAACAACAAGTGATGCTGTGCCGTAGTCTTCCACTTGTGGCGCATTAGTGCGTACTTGGGGAAGTGATGCAACCGTACACTGTGGAGCGGTGCACACAGAAGGTAGTAGCATAAAGTGTTATAGTTGTTAATGTTGCGACTTTGTTGTCGTTGGTATTGTTTTTTTTTCTTCTTTACCAGAAAACAGACCTTTTCGTTTTTTTTTTCTGCACAAAGTGGTTGTGTTGCCATTGTTGTCTTCCTCAGTTTCAGTTCGTCTTCATCTGCAGTCGCTCCCTCAATCCCTCATCCTGTTGCAGTGCGAAGCTGTTTTTCTTGCACTGCCGCAATGTGACGGGGCAAGTTTGGCTTAAACACAAAAATACCAAAGGTTTGAAGATACCTTAAATTCCAAATTCCAAACATAATGACGTTCCGCGTATTGTGGTGCTTCGCTGGCTGACTGCCGGGCTGCCTTTGCTTGTGGATTCGGTGCATTTGTCTGTTGTAGCTGCTGCGGCTCCTCGGTTAGGGGTCTTTTGTTGTTCTTCGCCTCGTGGATGGGCTTCCAAGAGGCTGTTGTTGCCTTCATTGTTGTGTAGTTGTGCCAGTGAAGCTATTATGGCATTGCCGACTGCCGTCTGTTGTTGACTTGTCTTTGCATTGTGATGTTTGTCTGTCGGTTTCTTTGTCAGTTCGTCATTTGAGAGGTAAGTTTTTTAGGTTAGCTTTGTTGCTGTTTTTTTTTTGATGTTTTTGTGTTGTTATGTTTGGAAATTGACTGAGTTACTGTTGCCATTGTCCCATTCGTCTTGAAGTCGTCGTCATCGTTTTATACACATTTATTTTTTTTTTTGGTTTGCCAGGAATCTTTGGCAGATAAATCGTTTTTAATGTGTTTACTGTTCTTACTTTGCTGGAGGTTTTTTTTCTTCTTCAACTTTGCTGATTATTTTCTTGCAGACAGGCTGATGGGGAAAAATTGTGGGATGATAGAAGTTTGAGCGTAAAACGCTGAAATAAATGACTCTTGTACAATATACTAATAGAAAAAAGTCTTGCATTGAATAGAATTGACTCGATGTTATGAACTTTAGAGACAAATTTCAAATGGACTGAATATTTTTAAAAAAGAGTAATATTAAATGAGTACTCGTTTTCATAGTCCATATAAACAAAAGACTTAAGACACAAACACGAGTAGCGTTATGGGGATAGTGTTTATAATATCGATACTAATTTAATTTAAAAGAAGTTTATGGATCGCTTCTACATGTTCCATAATTATATTACAATATTTATTACAATTAAAATTATAATAAACTTAAAAATAAGTACTAGCAACTAAGGCTATCGACTTAAATAATTTTGTAAATACCTTTTGTAATTTAAAGGTTTTTTGATATGATTCAGTCAGAATTGATTTGCTTCAAGACCATATGTTCCAGTTACTTTCTGTCTATTGCAAAAATGTAATTGAAATAAATACAAAAATTTGTACTGTGATCTTCCACTATACTAGAGTCGACCACTGTGGTCTTCCTCTATACTAGAGTCGACTGAATAGAATTGACTCGAGGTTATGAACTTTAGAGACAAATTTTAAATGGACTGAATGCTTTTAAAAAAGAGTAATATTTAATGAGTACTCGATTTCATAGTTCTTATAAACAACATGGTATTTATAATATCGATACTAATTTAATTTAAATAAAGTTTATGGATCGCTTGTAGATGCTGCATATTTTTTGAGTACCTTTTGTAATTTAAAGGTTTTTGGAAATTTTCAAAATGTTTATATCTTTAGAAGTGGTCTTCCTCTGTACTAGAGTCTACCACTGTAGTCTTCCCCTATACTAGAGTCGACCACTGTGCTCTTCCTATATACTAAAGTCGAGCACTGTGGTCTTCCTCTATACTAGAGTCGACCACTTTGGTCTTCCTCTATACTAGAGTCGACCACTTTGGTCTTCCTCTATACCAGAGTCGACCACTGTGGTCCTCCTCTATACTAGAGTCGACCACTGTGGTCCTCCTCTATACTAGAGTCGACCACTGTGGTCCTCCTCTATACTAGAGTCGACCACTGTGGTCCTCCTCTATACTAGAGTCGACCACTGTGGTCTTCCTCTATACTAGAGTCGACCACTGTGGTCCTCTTCTATACTAGAGTCGACCACTGTGGTCTTCCTCAATACTAGAGTCGACCACTGTGGTCTTCCTCTATACTAGAGTCGACCACCGTGGTCTTCCTCTATACTACGGTGGGGCACTGTGCTCTTCCAATATACCAGAGTCGACCACTGTAGTCTTCCCCTATACTAGAGTCGACCACTGTGATCTTCCTATGTACTAGAGTCGACCACTGTGATCTTCCTATGTACTAGAGTCGAGCACTGTGCTCTTTCTCTATACTAGATTATTCTCTATACCACAATGGTCTTCCTCTATACTAGAGTATTCTCTATACCACAGTGGTCTTCCTATATACTAGAGTCGAGCACTGTGCTCTTCCTATATACTAGAGTCGAGCACTGTGCTCTTCCTATATACTAGAGTCGAGCACTGTGCTCTTCCTATATACTACAGTCGACCACTGTGCTCTTCCTTTATACTAGAGTCGACCACTGTCGACCTCTTCTTCTATACTACAGTCGACCACTGTGCTCTTCCTCTATACTAGAGTCGACTACTGTGCTCTTCCTCTACACTAAAGTCGACCACTGTGCTCTTCCCCTATACTAGAGTCGACCACTGTCGACCTCTTCCTCTATACTAGAGTCGACCACTGTCGACCTCTTCCTCTATACTAGAGTCGACCACTGTCGACCTCTTCCTCTATACTAGAGTCGACTACTGTACTCTTCCTCTATACTAGAGTCGACCACTGTAGTCTTCCCCTATACTAGAGTCGACCACTGTGATCTTCCTATGTACTAGAGTCGACCACTGTGGTCTTCTTCTATACTAGAGTCGGCCACTGTGGTCATCCTCTATATTACAGTCGACCACTGTCGACCTCTTCCTCTATACTAGAGTCGGATGTGTCGATTTTGACTGCTTGAAAAGTGAAAATTTTACGGTATATTATATATCGAATTACACGTTAGAGTGTTCTCTATACATATCGATACCTCCATTCGTAAACATGCTAAGTCTACTTGGCATGTTTTTAGGGAGATTGCGTTTTTATTTTCTAAATATTCCAAATTATATTCTGTCAAAATTTGGTGTTTAGCCGTTAAACGAATCAAAAGTTATTCACAAAACAGTACTCGTACAGGTCATTCGATTTCCATCATAAAGGAATTCCACACAAATTTAAAAAATCATCAAACTTTGATCGCCTCTCCTGACAAACTCCCTTTTTGCATTTAGCATAGTTTAGAATGAGGTTATCGATGTGTATATGCAATTTTTTTAATGGTCTTTGGTTATGGTTCACACGATTTATTGTGAAAAACTAAAAAAGTCATTTCCAAGTTTTTCCAATTTTTATAGAAATAAAGACATACTCCGCAGCAATAATGATCTTTGGCCAATGATCACCAGATTTCATACGAAGTATATACTAATGGTTACCTTTTATTTGACACAAAAAACGGCAGGTTTCGTTGCCGCGTTTTATATTTTAGTCGTTATTTTTAAAAAGCTTATGAAGTCGTGCTCTCCTCTTCTTAGCTTGCTCTCCTATCAAGCTAAATGTTTATGTATAAGCAAACGATTTCAAATTATAGTAAAACACATCAAAAGGCATCTTATTGGAGCTCCACATTCACAAAAATTGAAAAAATTACAAAATCGACACGACCTAATATACTAGAAAACAATTGCCCCAAAAAACAAAAGACTTAAGCTACAAACCTGACAGCAAAGCTGTTTAAAAAAATATAGAATATGATTTAGTTTTTTAACTAACTAGTTAAAAAAATTATTATATTAAAGAATTTTAATTCTTAATTTTGTCTTATTATTATTCTAAAAGTCATCAAGCCAAATCACTTTTTCACACCCATAATTTCCGGCACACCGTGGTTGCCATTGCATTTTGACGATGACGATTAACGTGACGACGTCTGATATATGAATGTGCCACACATTGTCCTGGTTTTTTATCTCGGTCTGATTCTTTGGAGTTTTGCTGTTGTTGTTATTTTTCTTCGTCGATTCAAACTTACTTTTGGCTTTTTCCTGTTTCGCATATTTTTTTTGTGCAGCTCTGATGCCATTATATTCCTTATAATGACTATTTGTTAGGGATTGTCTTTCTTTGATTTAAGATTTTGAAATGTTTTGCGTGAGTTTTTTTCGGAGTCGCGGTTGGTTGAATGTTTGATGGCTGCTTGGAAATCTATTCGTCAATTTGAGACGACTGACGTTGACTGCCGTACATTTGGCCTTTCAGTTGAAATATGTTAAAAAAGAGAGAAATATTTGCGCTGTTGGAGATTTTTCAGGCTAAACTGGAAAAAATGCCGACATTTTTGTTTCCTTAAAGTTTTTTTCGTCAGCGTTAGTCATAGATAGATTTTTTAAAAGGTTGCGAATTCAAAAAAGTTTTGTTGTGTTTTTGTTAGCCTTAAGACCAATTTCACTTTTAGCCTCAAAATAAAGCACTTTGCTTGCCTGCTTTTGGTTGCAACCCTTTTTTCTGTTTCCTTTTTGAAACTGTCTCATTTAAAATCATAAAAATAATCGCTTAACAAATTACTCTGGTGCTTTGGCTACATTTATGGATTTTGGCATTATTTTTCTTCATTTTTTCCCTCTTAGGCCTTAACTAAAGCAGTCAGTCAGTCCATGAAGCTGAGGCAAAGCTGCAGAGCAAAACCATAAAAACTGTTGACATGTTACAATGCGGGACCACTTTACATTAGTCCCATGGAGCGCAGCCGTGCCTCTGTGCCGTGTGCAGCATCTTTCGGTTCACTGGCTTTTGTTGGGGCACGCTTGAAAACGAGACAACATTTATGTTCATACTTTAAGACGATTATGCTGATGTTGTTGGGGTTTAAGCCGATCGCTGTCGATGTCTCTGTGGCACTGTCTTAGGTCTTCTTCTCTTTAAGTTCTCTCTCTGTTTTTTTTTGGTACATAAGCCCGCCTCAGTGTTCCACAAATGTGGAACGAATGCCGGGCAGTCTTAAAGAAATGAAAAATTAATCCATTACTTAAGTGGTGATTATGAACATTTTTAGTGATGGCCATCACTGAAATGGTAATGCAGGCAGACCAAAACGCAATGGATGGTAAGCATTTCCTGTCTGCAACATTAATGACATCTGCAGTTTGGAATGACTATAGAGATGCGGGAATTCACGTTGTTTCGGCATTTTGAAATTGGCAAAAATTGTACTCAATCGTTAAATAATGAAATATGTCATAGAATCGAAAGTGTACATAGATGCTTCAAAGAAAAAGAGGAAGGTATTTTTAGATCATTCAAAGTCTTTCGAAATATCCATATTTTTCTTACGCTATCGGAAGTGATTCAAAGGCAAACCATTGAAAAAGTCAACATCAAATTGACAAAATGTTGGGTGAAATGGAAAAAAATTGGATTTTTTTTAAACACAAAGGTCCAACTAGCTTAACAAAGAAAACATTAATAAAGTATACGATCTGGCCAATAATTATGCATCAAGCTAATAATTTAGTTTTTTCAGATGACTATGTGAGGAATTACCGAGAATTGGGATAAGCAGTATAGATTAGCAGTATTATTAGAGAATCAATATTTCACTAAACTGTAACCCTTTGTGAGAGAGGTAGTAGAAGAGGTGGTCTAATATGGCCCTTCTTCGTACTTATCCTGAGATAGCAAAAAAATATTATCGTACCATACCAAATTTGAAGTCGATCCGTTACTCCTTACAAGAGATATCCTGCGCACCAACCAGACGGACGGACGGACATTGCTCAAATGATTTAAGATGTCCTAAAAGTACTTAAGCTGATCATACTTAATATTCAATGTCACTTCTTCGATGTGTCATACTTTTGGCCCCTAGTAAATGATATCTACCACTTAGGTTAGTATATAAAAAGTAAGTTTCTCAACTATTAAGTTCTCCGCCCATTCCAAAGCGTTTATTCGTGGCCTCAGTCTTTAGAGTTTCCAATTCTGACAAATAATGGAATATTTCAGTGTAAATTTAGAAATGACTATATTTCACAACCGACAAAAATCTTTATGTATGATATTTACATACATAATTTCGTTTAGAAAAAAATATTTCTGAGCATAACAGTAATTAATTCAAACCTCAAATTTGTTTAATAAATTTAAAATTTAGATCAATGGATAAGACCAGTTTAAGACCAAATATGGCTTAATTAGTTGCGCCTCTTCCATTGTTAGCATTTTTTACTTTTTTGTGTGTGGGTAGTTGGTAGTCAGTCCAACAAGACACCTTGCCTTGTAATAGAAAACATAAATTTAATTTAGGTCATTTTCTTATCTCTCTCGGAATAAAGCTTTTTTTAAACAAGTTAATTAAGATATTAACTTTTTTTTTAGATAATGGTAAATACATGATTTTGGAGATAATGTAATGGCTTATTTCGAGGTCAGAATATCAAGGGAATAGATAGCTTAAGTTTTATGAAGCAAATTTTAATTTTGAAGGAATTAAGATTGTATCTGAGACAACTTTTTGACAAAAACAGCTCGTATTTCCAGCTCCTGACAAATTGTTTTGTTTTAGCATTTATATTTAGTTGAACAAACCCACTGTTAAATCTCAACGGGATTCGAATTTTAAGTAAATGATAATATACCTAATATAAAGACAGAATTAACCATTTATTATGTATATTTTTATATATTTTGAGAAGATTAATATCATTTCATTTTTCCAATATAAAGATTTAAGAGATGCTCGAAGGACCTATTGAATCATTATAAGCAAAGTAATTCGAAAATAATTGAAAGAATTTTCAGTGGCAGGTAAATATATTGAATAACTGATCCTTGCAGATGTTGTCCTGTCCGTTCTGCTTGGGATTAATTGTTATTTCCGTAAAAAAACAGATATTTCGACTTTCGGGAAAATAACAAAAAAAGTTATATTGGACTGACCAATATATACATATATATATCGATACCTCCATTATAAAACATGGTAAGACTTAGCATAATTTTAAGGAGATTGCATTTGTAATTTCTAAATATTCCAAATTATATTCGGTCAAAATTTGGTGTTCATCCGTCAACCCAATCAAAGGTTATTTACAAAACAGTACAGTTCATTCGATTGGTATTATAAAGGAATTCCACACAAATTTAAAAAATCATCAAACTTTGATCGCCTCTCCTGAAATACTACCTTTTTGCACTTAGCATTGTTTAGAATGGAGGTATCGATATATGCACTGTCCAATTGGACAATTAGTCCATCTTCTGGGTAGAATCATAAATACAAAATATATTCAAGTTCTCGTTGTCTTGCCCGTTCTCTTTGGTATTTATGGTTATTGCGTTAAAGAATTGCATTTGATAAACATAAAATCTATTGGACATAAGCTCACCTTCTGGGTAGAATCATAAATACAAACTATTTTCAAGTTAAACCACAAGATAGGTTAGAGTGGCGGCCGGAGTTACTAGCTCACATGTACCAATTGATTTCCCTAGTGCTACCACGGGCCAGTTGCCCACAATCGGAACCAACCTGTTTGATAAACAAAGTTATCAATAATATGAATATCGGTACCGGAAAGATCTCTCAGACTTCCAAGAAAGTCTGACCAAAGTGTATCCAGACGTCGTTTACTCAAAGCGGGACAGTAACATAGCAGGTTAAGAACCTGATCTCCACATATTCCTCACCTCCATAGCTTCTGAAGAATTCATTGGACTCAATTCCCAACCTTCTAGCGTGTTCGTCGATCAGGCAGTGTCCCGTCAGAACTGATACTGATACTAACGCCTCTATAGGGCGAGAAGATATTTTGACCTTCATAGGTCGTATCTAGGCCGGATTTGTGTAGCAAAGAAATGCTACCTGTGTCGATTTCTGTCCACCTTTCATTAAATTGCCTGACGTTTTCTTACCTATTCAAATATTGGCATGTGATACATTAGATATCGCGACCTAAGAGAGATAAGGCGCTCAGTCCACTTTTTGTCTAAATGTATATTTTGAAGCGAAATGCAAGATGAGTTGAATATACATCGATTTGGAAACAAAAAGTCAAAAAAATCATGCTCTGTTATCTTTAATATCTGAATCGTAAAAGCGCTGGGTCCATATATCAGTTGTAAAAACATAAATATACAGTAGGTATTTTGCCCCTCCTGTAAAATTTTAAATATTGGACTTAGCGCCTTTACACTCTTAGGTCGCGATATATGTTACACTAGTCTCCTTAAGATATCTGCGGCAGTCGCGGACTGTTTGTGAATTTTGCGATGTAGCATGCAGGGGTTAAATGAAAGCCTGGCTGTCCAAGTAAATGGCGACACCAGTGTTGGTTACTATGTTGCGGCACAACCACTTGGCGACTTCCCTCATTACCATTATTTCGGCTTGATAGACACTGAAAGTATCTGGTAGTCTGTGAGCTATATCTAGACTAAGTTCTTAACAGTGTAATCCGAAACCAACCTTTTCATCAATCTTCGAACCATTTGTATTGAAGTGGAGATAGTTTCTATTTCGTGGTATTCTACCAACCCATTCCTCTCTGGTTGGTCTCTTAGTGGCAAAGTTCCTCTCGAAGCTGTACATTGTTGCCCACTCCGTCGGCTAATATTGCAGTATAGTCTAATATCCTGCAGGTTAACTTGAAAATAGTCTGTGGTTCTAGTGGGGTTTCCAACAAGAGGTGTTATTTTGAATCACCCGGTGTTTCGGTAGCTGTCTTTTTTGAAGCTTTTATTCTTTGGCATTTGCCAAGTAGAAACTACGCCATTGCTAAAAATGGAACGATACACGATCATCGAACGATACAAAACGATCAAAAAACGATACGAACGATACAAAATCATCTTGACTGATGAGGCCCATTTCCACCTCGGTGGCTACGTCAACAAGCAAAATTGTCGCATCTGGGGCTCGGAAAACCCAAGAGTTATTGTTGAGAAGCCTCTCCACCCTCAACGTGTGACTGTTTGGTGCGGTTTATGGTCCGGCGGGGTCATTGGACCTTAGTTTTTTGAAAATGATGTTGGATCAAAAGTTACGGTGAATGGATTGCGCTATCGAGAGATGATTAATGATTTTTTATGGTCGGAGTTGGATGGTATTGATCTGGACAACGTTTACTTTAAACAAGGCTGCGCTACGTGCCACACAAGCAACGAAACCATTGCTCTGTTACGGGAAAGTTTCCGGACCGTGTTATCTCTCGAAGATGTGATCACAATTGGCCACCGAGATCTTGTGATTTAACACCTTCCGACTTCTTCCTTTGGGGCCTTGTGAAAGATAAGGTCTACGCCAACAGCCCAGCGTCGATTCAAGATTATTGAAAATTTCATGAAAAGTATATGGTCCTGTAAGCGTGGTCGTGGTGGCCATTTGGCTGATGTTGTTTTTCATTATTAACGGCATACCTTCCTCTTTATTATGAAATAAACATCCGATCATTTATCTCAAAAAATGGCATTTTTCTTTGAAAAAATGTCCAAAATAACACCTCTTGTTGGAAAACCCTTTACATTCACATTGTTAGACAGTTTAATCTTATTGTCGCAGTGGTTGCAACTTCTCTAGCCAAAATGTCAATCGGCAGTAGACGGAGTAGGACTTGTAGAGACGCTGTCACTGAAGTCCTTAAAGCCTCGCTTATATTTCGGAATGTAGTTCGCTGAAACGTCATTAATTGCTCCACACTAAAATTTGCTACTGTAGTATTGGACGAAATATTGCTACGTATATTCAATTGACGATTTTACGCATGGAAGTTCTTCCTAAGGAATCACATTTAAGGAACTTCGAAAGAAGAAGTTAATGCCTTTTTAACGCCCAAATATTATCTTTTGCAAAAGTTGTTAATGTATTTATAATTTATAACAAAATAAAAAAAATTTTAATAATAAAAAACGTTAGAAAAAAATAAGATTCTAATAAAAAAAGTTAAACAGCCGCTGCGAGATTCGAACCCAATTTGAATTATTCCTAGATAAAGCGAACATCCTAAGCAATGAATAAGATGCAGTTTTTCACAAGTTTAGTAAAAAGTACTCATACGCTAAGGTGTTCACATATACCTCAGGAAAGTGGTAATTCGAACTCTGTTGTAGCCTTGCGATGTTATGATGCTGTAGCGGTAGGAGACCCAGGTCAAAAATTTTACTTTGGAAAATTAAATAACTTTTTTTTCATAAATATGAAATTAAAAAATATACAAAACTATTTTATATTTTTTTTAAAACATACTCGTATATTAACATTCTAAGACCATAGAATGGAAATAGCAATTGTATGACTCCATTGGTGCGAATGTGCTGCAAAATATTGAATAAAATGGCGCGACAGGCCCATGTCAAATTCTCTGGTGACTATTCAATACGGAAGTACTTCTGGATTGCAATAATAACATCTTCACCACTTATTGGACGTTATTTTTTTGTGGGTAGGAGAGAGGCCCCAATGTGCCCCCACAGCTTTTCTGCAGGAATTTAGGGCGACGTTTGGCTTCATTACCCATTTCAATACATTAAGTTTGAAGGACAATGTCTAGGATTATACCTAGAAATTTTGCACTTTGAGAAAAAACTATCTCAGTTCCATTTGGTCAAGGAAGATCCACATGTCTATTTTAAGCCCATTCGCTCATATGGTTTCGGAGATCATGCGTTACAAAGAAATGCACAATGGATTTTATATATCGCTGGTAGCTTTTCAGGAGAGACGGTCAAAGTTTTATGAAATTTTTGAATTTGTATGTAATTCCTTTATAAAGCGAAGCGAACGACCTGTATTTTGGCGAATAACTTTTGACTGGGTTGGCGAATAAATTTATTTAGCAATTAAAATTGAAATGTCCCTTAAAACATGCTCAGTCTACTTAGCATACTTTGGAATGAAGTTATCGATATAAAACCAAATATCTCAGTTTTGATATCTGGACTGGCAATCAACTAACCCTTCTAAGCTGTAAGTGGGACAATTGCTATATTTTCTCCCTTGGACTTGACTAAAGTAAACGTACTTAAAATAAACATAACAACCGGACATACCATTTATTTTATTTTCAAAATAACGACATCAACTTACCTGTAAAAGAAAAATTTAAATATTAGTCTAGTAAATACAAGACAATAAAAAATAAAATTTTTTAAAACTAATTAATTGTACACTACTAAATTATGCAATATTTATCAGAAGCTGTAACAGCTTTAGCTACCTCTTTATTTTTTAGTTCCCAAAAATTTTTATGAAAAATGAAATGCGCTTAGGGAGGGAACCAAACTGACAAATTAGTTTATTATGCCAAATTGAAGGCAGGATGATGTCATAGGCAGCTTATCCATTAGAAACTATATACATATGTATATTATATTAAAGTATAACAGATTAATAACCAATCGAGAGCCAGCAACTCAACACTATAAAACTCTTTCCCAGGCATACATGCGAGTATAATACATGAAATGGGGGCTATGGAGCATTTTTGCATATTAATGCGATGGAGGGCAATCGTTTATTTTTTACCTATTGCCTTTTGATTTAAATCACATTAATTATGCACAAATATTTGTAACGTTTTGTTTGTGGTGGCTGATAAGTATTGCTATCAATCGCTTTGAATTGATTTCGATTTAAATAATTAAGAAAAAAATCTATAAAAGCCAAATATAAACCATACAACGAGCTTAATCGCTAGGGCTACCTACATAAATACTTGAGAAAATAGAAGAAGAAAAAACAGAATTTGAAATATAAAAATCAAATTGTATGAAAAGCTAAATTGGCAAATGTTAAGCTATTAAGTGAGTAAGAAGTCTGGGAAGATGTTTTCTATTTTAGATTTTTTATAACTGGGTGGTCTTTTCATATTTGATATGAACGATTTTTTTGATAAGAATTTAAATTAGTGGATAGGGGCCTCCTTTTAATCTTATGTTTATTTCGGTTAAATTTTATTTACTTAATCTTCAGCCAAAATAAAAACCAACATCAATTGTTTTTAACCGGGGTTTTTTTTTATAAAGCTTTCCTGCTCCTCGATCATCTGACAAAATGTCAACATTTCAAAGTTTGTTTAATTTTTTCTATATCGTTTACATCCTCCAGGGATCTCGTTTCGTTTGGTTGCCATTTTTTGTCATCGTTGTTGTTTGGCGAAAATGCATTCCTTTTTGTTAAGCTCACATTGGGGACGGACCCGATTGCATTGCACAAATCCTCTTTAAATGTAGCCATACCAGGCGACTGCCGGTTTAAGGGTTTTGGCCAATATCAAAGCTGCGGCGGGAAAACCAGTTCTAGTTCCCCTTTGGCTATGTTGTTGTCACTGTTGTTAAAGACCATTTATAAGTTTGTAGTGTCTGTTTGTAAGTGTCTGTCCATTGGTCTCTGTGTCGGCCGTTTGGTTTGCATTTTTGTTTGTGAGTGCGCCACTACTTCGCTTTAATCTTTTGTCTTGTTTTTTTTTCTTTGTTACTACCACTTTTTTCAGCTGGAAAAAAAGAAGAAACAAAAACAGCCGTCTTTACAAACGTCAATTGATCATTGTAATACCCGGTATTAGCTCAAGTTACATTTATCACTTGAACATGAAAGAGAAAATACGTTAAGGCCAGAAGACAGCTTTTGATTTGAGATCTTAAGACTTTAAAAGAAATTTAAAGATAGTTCTAAGAGTTTGTTTTTCATCTGTAAGATCAGGAAGTCTAATATTGGAGTTTGAGAAAAGGTTTGTGGTTAGACCGCGTGAGACTTAAAGATAAAATTATGAAATATCTTTATACATTAAATGCTTTGATCGTTTGTTAGTAACACATAATCTCGGAAACCATAGCGAAAGGGCTAAAAATTGCACAATAATTTCAGTTCGGGGCCATCTGTGTTTTAGAATTATTCTAACAGCGATAGATGGCGTAGTATTGAAGTTATTTGCAAAATTTATAGATTGATTTGACTGAAATTACCATGTCTGCCCGTCCGTCCGTCTGTCTATCTTAAGTCATTCGTTGAGTACAGGTCGCAATTTCATTCCGATCGTGCTGAAATTTTGCAGTTAGGAGTCTTTCACACATAGAAAAAACCTTTTTGAAATTGGTTGAAATCAGCTCAGATTTAGATATAGCTCCCATATATACGTTTCGTCCGATTTGGCCTTTTTACTGATTAGAAGCTGTATTCTACACACAATAATTTTGAAATTTAGCAAGTAAGAATTTATTGATCTATGGACCATATTGCAGAATTTGAAGAAAATCGGTTCAGATTTAGTTATGGATCCCATATATATGTTTCGTCCGATTTGGCCCTTTAGCCCCAAAGAAACTGTAGTTTACATCCAACAGTTTTGAAATTAAGCATGGTAGAGTTTCTTGATCCATGGACCAACATTGCCGAATTTGAAGAAAATCGGTGCAGATTTAGTTATGGATCCCATATATGTATTTCATCCGATTTGGCTACAAAGACGGAGACGTACCAAAAGTAAATTGTGTACACAAATTATAGTTAAAGAACATATATATTAAATATTTCATTGTTATCCAATCTTACTCGAGTGGTGTAGGGTATCATATAGTCGGCTCCCCCGACTTTAGCCATTCCTTACTAGTTTTAGGATGCTCTTAAGATGTTAACATATGTATTTATTCCAAAAAATGTTTTTCTTTATTTTTTTGTTCTTTTACGTTTATGAAAATTTTTTTTTTGATTTTTCAAAGTGAACTTGTTGGCCTTGCAGTGCTTTGAACCTGGGTCTCCTAACGCTGCAGCAGCATAACATCGCATGTCAACGCGAAAGGCCACAAACGAGTATGAAATACCACTGCCCAGGGGCACATGAGGTAACTAGGAACACGTATGAGTATTTTTTAGCTAACTTGTGAAATATTGGATCTTCTTCACTGCTTTGGATGCTCCCTTAATCTTTGAGTAACTTGATTAGAGTGCCCGACTTCGAATCCAGCAGCGGTTGTTTAAAGTTTTTATAAATATTTATACCCTACACCACACAGTGGTACAGGGTATTATAAGTTTGTTTCACGGCAGATGTTTGTAACTCCTGAAAATAACACAGCTAGACCCACCTTAAAGTATACCGAATCGATTTAACCATGTCTGCTGAATCGATTTAACCATGTCTGTCCGTCCGTCCGTCTGTCCATGTAAAGTTGTTCGTCGACTACAGGTCGCAATTTCACTCCGATCGTTCTGAAATTTTGCAGTTTAGAGTATTTCGCAGCTGTTACGATCGCTATTGAATGTGGTTGAAATCGGTTCAGATTTAGATATAGCTCCCATATATATCTTTCGTCCGATTTGGCCCTTTAGTCCTATAGAAGCTGTATTTTACATCCAATCGTTTTGAAATTGAAAATGGTAGAGTTTCTTGATCCATGAACCAACACTACCGAATTTGGAGAAAATCGGTTAAGATTTAGCTATAGCTCCCATATATATGTTTTGTCCGATTTGGCCCTTTAGTTCTATAGAAGCTGTATTTTACATCCAATCGTTTTGAAATTTAGAATGGTAGAGTTTCTTGATCCATGAACCAACATTGCCGAATTTGCAGAAAATCGGTTAAGATTTAGCTATAGCTCCCATATATATGTTTCGTCCGATTTTGCTCTTTAGTCCTGTAGAAGCTGTATTTTACATCCAAACATTTTGAAATTTAGAATGGTAGTATTTCCATGAACCAACACTACCGAATTTGAAGAAAATCGGTTAAGATTTAGCTATAGCTTCCATATATATGTTTCGTCCGATTTGGCTCTTTAGTTCTATAGAAGCTATATTTTACATCCAATCGTTTTGAAATCTAGAATGGTAGAGTTTCTTGATCCATGAACCAACATTGTCGAATTTGAAGAAAATCGGTAAAGATTTAGCTATAGCTTCCTTAAATATGTTTCATCCGATTTGGCTCTTTAGATCCAATCGTTTTTATACCCAAAAACACACTGTGGTACAGGGTATTATTTAAGTATAAAATGTCCCAAAAGTAATTTTATGTAAACAATATATACATGAATTACAAAATTTATATATCAGAGTTATTCAATATTACGAGAGTGGTGTAGGGTATTATATAGTCGGCCACGCCCGACTTTAGCCTTTCCTTACTGGTTTATTTTTTTATTTGTTCTTACTTATTCAGTTTTACAAAATCTATTTTAATGGCAATATTTCAATATTTCATATTTATAGAAAAATGCCAAACACAGATTTGCTTTACTATTTCAGAAAGAGAGTACAACGATTGTTTGTTTCTTCAAAATAATATATTTAAAATATATCATCTAAACTGCATTTAACAAATCCTTTATGTATTTTAGCAACAACTACCGGAATTGAAAACAAAATCGAACATTTAACGCCAAACACAGAGAAACATGGCATACATTACACACCAAAAATGGGTAAAAACGACTTTAAACCCCACCACTTAATCCTAAATATTTGCTGTTGTAGTTACGGGCTTTTTTCTATCTCGGCGCGTCTTTTGGTGGGTTTAAATAGCCGACAAAAGCTTAAGCCACACAGTGACAATCGCCGCCGCCGACGACTGACAAATGCGGCACAAAGAGATAAAAACATTTGAAAAGGTATTTATTTAACTGTGTTTTGTTTTTTTTTTTATCAATTCGAAATATTCCCAGTCGATGAATAAGACAAAAAAAACAAAACAAAATAAAAAACGTGTATAACGCACTTTACTACTATATCCAGCAACAAAAAAAGCTGAATGAAAACTCAAGGTATTAACTGAGGTACAGATAGTCGTGGAAGAATGGATTTTTTAGCGAAATATTGAGAAATTGTTTGAATTAAAACTTCATTCTATATCTGAACACCAGACCATCCGTGCCACATAATTCAGCTAGCTGAATTGTAGTTTCAGGAAATAATGTACGCAATGTATACCATTTTTTTCATTTAGAGAAAGAAAGTGATTCTGAAAGATAATCAACTTATTCAGCCAGCCAAATATCATTTCTATTCTATGAATTTACAAAAATGTCCACATTTACCAATTTCCTGACCATCAGATCTGCCTAACATATAATTCAGCTAGCTGAAATGGAGTTTCAAAACATTAAATAAAAATTAAATTAAATAAACTTTTCTTAATTCGAAGAAATAACATCATATTCGGCCAGCTGATCTCTAATTATGGTAGCAAATATGGTTAATTTATTGCTTCTAACAATACTTCAAAGACTATTAACTTATTCAGCAAGCTGAATATCACTTATTTTCAATACATTAATAAAAAAAAAAATTGCATTACCTAGGCCAAGTTCAAAAACGCCAATTCAGCTAGCTGAATTTGATCATTAACATAATTACATGAATCAATATCTATTTAATAGTTGCAAAGAAATCTCATTCAAAGAGTATTATCTGTACCTTACAGCTAACAAATGTAAGTTTTCCTTCTTTATGCAGCGTGATTTCAGTATTTTGTAGCTATAGCCTTTTCATTTGTTTTCTCTTGTAATGCTGCTGCTGTTGTTGTTGTCTAATGTTTTTTTTTTTTGACCAATTATAGTACACGCTAGTCTTTCTATTTTTTACAGCTCGCTTTTAGTGTACCTCTGTTAATTACCACAAAACGTGAAAAATGTCAATAGATATTTACAACATCAAACAAAAACGCTAACAACGAAATGCTGATATATAGAAAATAAAATACAAATAGCCCTGTGGATTCCCTCCCCTCCCACACAATCCCGTCTGCTCGGCATACACACTAGACTGGGCCAAGAAGGTATGGCTCTGGGACATGTTAATGGCTTTGTAAGAAGCCAAAAAGACAATAACGAACGACACACCATTGCCTTTGTCTGACAAGGGTAACAAGTGCGTGTTAGATGAGACCGCTGTATTATAAATCGAAGAGTTGGAAGCATGTTTTTTTGTTTTTGATTAGAAGACCGTGGGATTTTTGTTTGATATATCAAAGACGAGACTTTGTGGAAAATAATAATTAGATCAATTCATGGGAAGGCATGAATGAATCTCTTACAGTTATTTGTTTGGAAAACTATTTTCCATATAAGAGAATACAAAATTTGATCAATTGTCGGCATTTTGCACCACCAAGGGCTACAAGAGTGTCAATTGACCCAGCAAAAGATTAAAATGGGTTAAACATATATAATAATTATCCTAATTATGACATGCATAGATATATTTATTTATAAGCAATTGAAAAAAAATCGTAATGGTTTTTATACTAACCCCGGCTAATCTATCAGGGGGAGATTTTACATTCCTTAATTTAAAAAAATTATCAGTTGAGAATTCTATACTCCTACAAAGATCAAAAATATGTAAATTCGACCTGATTTACATATTCAGATAGTTGAAATTATTGTGATTACTTTGAACGATGTTTGTGTATCTCTTAACAACTATCTCTACTATAAACATATTGGCAGCTAAATTGAAGTTTGGAGACGTAACAAAAGCAGTAAATATATACTCATAGAAGTTTTGAATTTAAATTATTTTTAAATTAAATTATAAATTATATTTAAATTATTATGGCTAGTGTCAATAAATCAGAATATGAGTATATATAATATAGTTAACCGACGTATCAAATGGGAAATTAAAGTACATATTTAACGATCTCAATAACAAACATCTAATTCAGCTTGCTGATCCCTAGCTCCAGGGCTTAAAATGAGCAGTGATTTACAGTTTTACTCATTTGGGAAAATATATTCTGATCTGCTAGCTGAATTTAACCCATGTAAGCATAGTTAACACAATTCAGCAAGCTGATATTCTTTGTCATTTTAAAATCAATTTCGGTGGCTGAATTTAAGACTTCTGAAAGTATATAAGCGATTGCTTCATTTAAAAACAATTTTGTCCCCTTTGAGTATCGAAGTTCCGATAACTGTGCTGCAGACACCTTATTCAGCTAGCTGAATTGGAGTTTCGGGGCGAACCACTGGCCGTAGGGTAACATTTTGTTAAGATAGTTAGTTTAGTAGTTTAGCTAATTGGTCAGAATAATTAACTTATAGATGTTTTAGTAAACCCTAACAGTTACTTCACTGAATATTAATGCTTATTTTTTGTCTTTTTCAAAACAAAGGAGATATTTATTTTCCTTTTAACATCTGAACAAAACTCTCTCAGATTTTTTTTCTATTTTTGTTTTTCTTAAAAACCCATTGCTGCCAGTCTTCTGATATATGAACTCAATATTTCCTTTCAAACATTTGTAAATGGACGCTTGTGTGTACAAACGGGAATAATATCTCGTAAATAATACACAGGAGAACAATGAACTTGTGCGCGTGCTTGAGATGCATATCCCGCAACAGCGGCAGCAGCACCGTAAACATTTCTGCGCATATTCATACGCGCATGCGCTTATGCAAAAATCTCGGACGATGAGTTAAGGCTGCAATACAACGAAAAAACAGGATTTATATTTTGGCGCACAGCTTGAAGTTATGGTAATGTGGCGGACGAACACGAAAGAATGACAACACTTTGTTGCAGGTGCGTAAATAAGGTAAAAGAAGAAAGAGAAGAGGAAAAATACGAAACAGGAAGAAGTAACAAAAAGACAAGTACAGAAACAAATACAAGAAAATAAAGCATGATGATTTGTACATTAGTTCGTTGAGATATAAGTGTTATAAGCGAATGATATATTTTTCGGTTTTTTTATAATAATTATAAAAATAAACATTTTGAAAATTACATTTATATAGAATTTTCTCTGTTCTGTTCCAATCTATTGACGAGATTTATGGACTCTTTTTGCTATACATTGTGAGCAAGGGCCAACACAACGCCAATAACAACAAAGATGATCACGATGATGATAAATATGACGCTTTTAGCCGTTCTGCTCTGTTAATTATATCATAACATGCACCTTCCCCACCCACGACAATGATGTTTTCCCTCTTGACATTTATTGTTATTATTTGTTTAATAGCTCAACTAAACAACTTCGTCAATGACATGAATTCATACATCCATCCATCCAGACATCGTCAAACAACTTTTTTGTGTGTGTTTTGTTTGTAGTATTTTACAATCATCATCAGTGTCGTTTTATGATTTCTCCTTCATTTCGTTGCCAACAAATGCATCAATATTCGTAATGTATTGTATGTATTTGGTTTGGTTGTTGTCTCTACGGCCACCGCCGTCATGTGTATGCGAGCATTGTTTATCAGGCCTAAAAAGATATGACAGACATGACAAGTAATGTCGGCGTAAAGAACAAACAGAGAAAAAACTTAACAGTTTTTTCGAAACAAATGCTAGAGCACAATGGGGTGGAAACATCCACTCGTACTCCTATATCATTAATTACAAAATTATTTAATTTAAACTAGTAAAGATTATATATATCTAATTTAGCTAGCTGAATTAGAGGTTTAGGATTTTGAAAACAACAATAATTTAAAATTATTTAAATTTGGAAACAGTGGTGGATATTCCGCTTTGCTGAATTAAATTATGGGAAAAAATATAATAAATGAGTACTGATAACTATGATTGAAACGTAATTAAGTCAATTCAGCAAGCTGAATATGTGCTACAACACTCCAGTTGGACAATTTAAGAAAAATTGTTTAATTGAAGCTAAACTAATGAGTTGAAGGTATCCGAGTTTAAGCAAACATAAACTGATACATTCATAGAAATAGAAATCGAATAATAATAACTTTAATTCAACACGCCTCAATTGCCTTCATTTAATAATATAAAATTAATCTTGAATGTTAGTTGCAATGGAATTTTCCACGTACATAGTAATAGTACAATTCAGCTAGCTGAATAAAAGATGAAACATATTAAATGACTAATTGTGCTGGAATTGATCGATACAAAAAACAATTTATTGTTTGAACTGTTTACATGAGTAAATTTAGTTGGAATGTGCAGACGTGAATATATATTATATTCAGCTGGCTGAATTGCAATTTTCGTCGATATATACTCGATAGAAAGAATAGAGCGCAATTAAAAATTTATTAAATACTGATGAGCAGCAAAAAGGTTAATTTTTGACCCCAAAAAACTGTTATTAATTACAATATTTGAGCAGCGATTACTTTAATTCTGAATAACAAATGATAACATTATAAAAACAAATGATACTCAGAATTTCCTTTACAGTTTAATATATATACATATATACACATAGTTAAATTGTCAGATAAATTAGAACACGTTAACATAAATGATGATTTATTATAATCAATATTTAGTTTATATTTAGTTTTTCTTTAGTAAGGGAAAATAGCTGGGAAATTTATAATAACAATTTATTTCCGTATTTTAAAAAATGGGGAATAACCTGTTGGTTAAAATCCGAAATGTCTAAGCGTCATACTGACATGTCAGAGTAAGCAGGACAAAATCAAGAAATAACGTAATATAGATGATATTCAGCTTGCTGAATTGTAGTTTTATATTAATTTACTTAACTATTACGTATTTACAAAAATGAAGGACTGCAATAGATAAATTGTATTTGAAAAAGGGACGAAATGTATAATTCAGCTAGCTGAATAGTATTTTCAGAAAGTAACACAGACACACAGCATTAAATTTGAGTTAATTTGTAAATATTGTAGTTATGCGTTATTTTTGCAGCTGAATACAAGCTTTGTTACTGAAACAATAAATATGTTTAATGTTTTAAATGTTCCAATAATGACATGCTTAATTCAGCTTCTACATATTTCAATTTATGGACTACAAAAAGTAAACTTTCTAAGAATATGAGGGAATTTTTTTTTTTTTTACCCATCAAAGTCAATTTGTGAATAATGAAATTAGAAAAATTAGGATAATTCAGCTGGCTGAATACGAGTTTTGTTAATTAAACACTAAATATTTGTAATGTTTTAAGTATTGCAATCATGAGATGCTTAATTCTGCTACTTATATATATTTCTTTCCATAAAAATGATGAGCTCCAAAAATGTAAATTTTTGAGGATATGAGAAAGATGAACTGGCTTAAGAAACATCGTTATATAGATGTCAGCTCGCTGAACTGTTCCGTATTTACGAAAATAAAGGACTGCAAGAAGTATCTTTTATTATCTAAGGGACTAAATGTGCAATTCAGCTAGCTGAATTGGCGTTTCGGAAGGTAACACAGAAGTATTTTTTATTATATAACGGACTAAATGTACAGCTAACTGAATTGGCGTTTCGGAAGATAAAACAGACTACCATAATGAAATTCATTTTATTGGAGAAAATAGCCCGTATTCTGTTGAGTGAATCTAAATTCTAAAAGTAAATATCAATAACTGGTTAATAAAAAATAATAGTTCAAACATTACATTAATTCAGCAAGCATATATGACATCAAACAGGTAAATTGGCACCGCGACACACAAATTTTACGGAAAATTAATTAAGCCATAGATTATGGCATTCAGCTAGCTGAATAGGAGCTCTGAAACCTTATATATGTAATATAGTATTTTTTTAGCATTAAATAAAGTATATTTTTAGACTTCAGCAGATTTAGCTTATCATTAGTGAAATTAGGCGTAATTCAGGTAGCTAAATTCGAGTTTCGATACTTGAACAATAAATATTATTAATGCTTTAAATATTTCGGTAATGACATGCTTTATTCAGCTAAAAATTATGAACTGCAAAATTTAATTTTTCTAAGAATATGAGAGAAATGAAAATGCTAACATTGTTTCCCATCAAAAGCAAAGTGTCAATAAAGCAATAGTTTAAATAAAGAGTAATTCAGCGTAATTCAGCTTCCTGAATACGAGCTTTATTACTTCAACTTGAAATATTACTACTTTTTTATGTTTCAATAATGCCCGGCTTAATTCAGCTACTTATGAACATATTTCTAATTCGAAAAAACGATAAGCTCCAAAAATGTAAATTTTCTGAAGATATGAAAAAAATAAATAATTAGCTTCAATTTGTTCTTATCCCCACCACTGTGTCAACTATGCAGCGTCGTTTGACACTTCTCATATGAAATGACAATCGACAAATAAAGCCGCAAAAATAATAACCGAACACAAAAAGGCAAGTACTTACGTATGAGCCAATCGTTGGGGCTCCCCCATACACCCCAGCACACATACATACATTAATATGAAAAACATATGAAAAGAGGCAACAACATAAGTACGAGTACGATATCATTCCAGATATCGTATGGAGCACAATATCAAACAAAACCAGCAACAACAAATGACAAGCGGAGACTTAAGTTTAATGTTGACAAAATGCCGCAACAAATAAATTTTATGACCGCAAAATGCATTGCCATGCAGCAAAACCAAGCGAGCAAAGATTACAAGTATTCCGTCCGTCTGTCTGGCTGTTCGCTCTCTATTTACACTCGAAGACTATTGGAAATTTTGAGGAAAATTTTAAATTTTTTGAGGAAAATTTTAAATTTCACTAATTTTTAGAAAACCGAAAGTTTTAATTACGTTAAGATCAGAATTTGAATGGAAACAATGATAGAGAATATTATATTTTTTTTTGTTAGAACATTTTAAGTGTGAACTAAATAATTGTTTGGAAATTGTTATTAATTTTTCTTCTCTATTTTGTAGAAAAGTCCTGCTCTCTGAATTGAAGGCAAAATCATATCAACGGCATAATCTGGCTGAGTCGATTATCGACAGCTGTTTGTTATTGTTATTTAAATCAATGATTTACACGGCAAATTTAATAAAACTGTCTTTAAACATGTAAAATTCCGAATTGAAATTTCGATAAAAAATATTTATCGTAATCAACGTGTATGTAGTATTTCCCCGATATAATCTGTATGGCGATTTAAATAGAAAACCAAATTATCGATAACGGACTTGGCAGTTTATCCAATTTGAAGAACTCTCGCATTTTTGTGGGTGTATGCATTGTGGTACGGTTAGTCGGTGCGCAACGCTATACCTTCTTAGAGCCGCCGTTGCTGCAGCAGCCGTAGCGTAAGTGTGTGATGTAGTGTCGAGTTACTTGTGCGATCATTATTTCTCAGTTTTGTTTGATTGTTTTTTTTTTGCCGTTCTGCCGTTTGATATCTTTGTCTTCGTCATATTTCATATTGCCTATCCGTCTGTCCATTTGTCCGTCTGTTGTTCAGTCTGTTGATTTAACAGATTGTTTGTTTTTCGGTTCCGAAAGATTTTTCTTTTAATGTCACATGTACAACGTACTCCGATATGCGATACCGCACGTCTACTCCGGAGCAATGGTGGCATTGGGTGGGTGTGGGTTTTTTTCGAAAATGTTTTCTCGTACTATCGCTCTTAGCGGCTAGCAATTGTTGTTGGTGCTCTTGTCGTTGGGTGCGAAGTGTTAATTACCAACAACATAATTAATTAAATAAACGTTAATGGAAATATTTCAAATGACATGTTAATTATTGAGTTTCAATGAAGGAATTTTCAAAAAAAATAAAATTACAAAAAATCTACAACATATTGTTGGGTACTTTTTACGATATTTCCACGAACAAGTTGATATATAGTTTGTGTGTTTACATTGTAGAGATTTTATGATTGTGTTTCATAGGAAAAATATATATTATGAGACATTGCTTCGCTCTGACGTACTACCGTGAACATAATTCACTAAAAAAGAAAGAACAAGGATGTTTGTAAGTGGTTCTGTATGGGCCTAAGTTCCACCGTGAGTAATTAAGACAAATTCTGCTGGCTGAATTGTAGCTTAAAGATATAAAACGAAACCCAGATAACCGCGAGTAATTAAGGCAAATTCAGCTAGCTGAATTGCTTTTTTGAGAAAATATATAAGTTATAGAAATAATAGACAAGGATGTATATAAGTTGTTGTGTACTGCCTTAACTCCCACCGAGAATAATGGAGACAAATTCAGCTAGATTGAAGTTTATGGACATAAAACCAAACACGGATAACCGTTTTGCCATTTTGTGGGGAAACAACTGTTACTTCAAGGCTGAATTGCATCTAAACTGACAAAAATACTGGTTAATGATAATTTAAAACTTTTGAATAGTAGTGAACCTAATTCAGCTGGCTGAATAGGCGTTTTATTTTAAATTTCCACATACAGAAGAAAATAACTGTTATTTAACCAACTAAATATTCTAAACAGGATCCAAACTGGTAAATTCAACTAGCTGAATTGAAGTTTTGGACATGAGGCGAAGAACAGTTTAAAGTTTTGCTATTTTGGAGTGACACAAAAAATCACAGACAGCTGAATTTAGTGTAAATGGTAAACAAATTTCAATATTACTAATAGAAGCCTTTTAAAAATAACAAACTTATGTTAGTTAACTCTTTTTGAAAAAAAAACTTGTGATATTGAGGTGGCTCAAAAATGTTTCTTTAGTTTTCACTCAAAGAAATGTGTCTTTATTTGAAGAAGCGTTTATTGCAACGAACCTTTTCTTTATTTTGAAGTAACGTTTCTTTGCCACGTTATAACAGCGGCGGAGGTAATTCAGCTGGATTAATTGTAAATTCGAACACAAAGCAATATTTTGTTTTATTTTAGAACGAATAATAGCTAGCTGAATTGCAATTATACAACTTCGATAAATAATTACTTGGTATAATATATGAAGCAAATCCGAACTAATTCATCTAGTTGAATAAGAGATTTGAAGGAATAGTAGGATGTTTGTAAGTGGTTCCGTATGTGCCTAAGTTCCACCGTGAGTAATTAAGACCAATTCTGCTAGCTGAATTGAAGTTTTAAGATATAAAACGAAACCCAGATAACCGCGAGTTATTAAGGCAAATTCAGCTACCTGAATTATAGTTTTAAGACTTAAAACGTAACCCCCATGATGTACACCCATGGTTTGAATTTAATTCGTTCTTCTTTTAGTTGCCCGAATTTTCGATTTCAAGCGAAAGTTAATAATTAATTATTAGAGAACGAATAATAGAGAAACAGCTAGCTAAATTGCAATTATGAAATATAACTTCAATAAATAATTACTTGGTATACTAATGGGTGGATCATCGTGAGGTTTTATTTATAATGAGGTTTTATTTATAATATATAATTTCACGATGAATCACCTTTTATATGAAGCAAGTCAGAACTAATTCAGCTAGCTGAATAAGAGATTTGAAGGTTAAGTTAAATATCTGTACAAATTTTTAGATATGTTGGGCTGATTTCGTGACATAAACCCATAGTTCGCATTTAATCTGTTCCTCTTTCAATTGGCTGAATTGTGTATTTCAGGCACAAATTAATAATTTATTATTAGAGAATGAATAATAGCGAAACAGTTAGCTGAATTGCAAGTATGACATACAATTTTCAATAAATAATTCTTATTATAATATTTGCAGCAAGTACGAGCTAATTAAGATAGCTGAATAAGAGATTTGAAGGGTTTAATAAATACCGGAACCAATTTTTAGATATTTTTATAAACGAATACTTGATATAAAACATGAAGTAAGTCCGAATTAATTCAGCTAGCTGAATAAGGCTAAGAACTTTAAAGGTTAGTTAAATACCTGGAGAAATTTCATGATATTTCAGACTTATTACACAATATACAGCCTCGATTTGAATTCAATTTGTTCCTCCTTCAGTTAGCTGAATTGTCGATTTCAGACTCAAATTAATAAATTACTTTTGCATTCTTTGTTATAACTAGAAATTGCAGTTAGCTGTCTTAATTATATGCAGTAACGGACGTACGAGTGTGTGTTTATGATATCAAATTACACTGATTAAAAATAAACAAATTCAGCTAGCTGATGATAAGATTTTTGATACGTTATTTTATATACAAAAATTAAATTGGGGTATCTTAGAACTACAACGATTTAAGCGAGTTCAGCTAACTTTTATTTTTTAATGCATAAATAGTAGTAGGTCATATTCAGCAATAAGTGTATTCTCTATAAGATACACAGACATTAAATGCAGCTGGCTACACTGAAGCTTCACAACATAATATATGTTATTAATTCAAATTCGTGCAAATGTGGGCATTGCTGGACATGCTGACATTGCCTCACTTATAAAACACTTCTTTTGCTCTGAAAATCATATCTCTAGTACTGTGTTTTATTGTGGTTTCAGTTGTTCTGACACATTTTCTCCCACTTTAAACCTTCTATACATACCGTTGTCAACATTTCTCTGAAAAAATGATTAGGCAGTTTTACTTGTAGATAACATCATAGGCCCTTGAAATACCAGGAAGTACTAAACCAAAATGATTGCTACAGCGGAACGCAAGAAAAACACAACAGCTCAATTAACTTTAGGCAACAATAGGAGCAGTAATAATAACCACAACTGACTCTGAGTTCCATACACCATAATCAAAGATCATTAAAATAACGTAAAAATGCTTTTTAAAAATACGAATTTCATAAGAAACCATATTTTGGAACTGAAAATTTGGAGGAAGCAAAAAAAATATAACAGCAGTGTCGGTCGAAAAAAGGCCAAGGCCTTTTTTGATAATATGATGGCATGCCACCACCAACACCGACATCGACACAGCGGCGGAATTCAACAACTAACCTGAAAGAGTCACTAATTTCGAAAAATTAAAAACGAACAACAATAAAACTAAAAACATGCTGTAGTTGCAACAACAAGATCACCAGACTAACCGACAAACCTCAGAAATGAGTTCCAGAAAAATGGACTACCACCAAACCATTCAATGTTGAATGGACGAGAAGTTGAAACACATTTATTCTCCGTTAAAACTGCAGCAAATACTACTGCTGCAAAAAGGCTCTGGCTGCATCTGCGCAACTGCGCCTGCGCGCGCACATGATCTTTAACTTGGCTAAAGTGGCGGCCTTAGACGCCATTCATGGCTTGAGAGGGCCAGAGGCAGAGATAAAGTGAAATAAAAGGCGTTAACACTAAGAACCCCGAAATAAAGAACGTCAGACAGACCGATGGACGGACGCACAGACAGACGAACTGACGGACAAACAGACTAACAATAAAGTGAAACATGAAAAGGGGGAAGAAAATTTTAGTGCGGCTCTCGGCCTCAGTTTTAGAGTTCGGTTGGGAATTAATGGCTTTTGTAGTCTAATGTGAACTGCGCCGGGAGAGTAGTATTGTAAAGGGGCAACAACAATGGAGGGTATTCCTAAAATGAATTTTTATGGTTCGACAACAACAACAGCACATTATGACATAAAGACAGCATAAAAACGAAAAAAGTAGTCATGTTAGCAGCCCAGCAGGGCAGAGCTCATTCCATATCCAGCCAAGCTATGCAGAGCCATATTCCAGCAGACCACAGACAGTGGTAGGAAGACAGCAACTAAAATGCAAAATATGCATAAAAGACTTACAACCGCTGCCTCAAGATCTGGGGGGATTCTTTTCTTTTATGTTTCACTTTGATGGCATTGTAGCTCGATTTTGTTTTCTTTGGTTAAAGAATGAACGAGTATGTGGTATGGCGTTTAAACCGATCTCGGGCATATTGCGAAGCACACCGAAAAGAGGAAAATCATGTTTTTTGACAATCAACCCAAATACAGAAGAACCCAACGAATATTCCATCCCTCTCCCTTTGGAGATATTGTAGGAAGCGGAGGATGCTGCTGCTGTTGCCGGTGATGAGCTAAAACACACATCTTTTCAGCTAGACACCAGCTGAGTATGGACATGGAATGAATACCACAGCCATTCAGCGGCTTCGACATCAAGCTGCTGATGAGTGTGAAGTTGAAAAGCAACCCAAAAAGGTGTTAATGGACTTTTTTCATCAGAAAACTGGCCGAAAAACGGAGAAACAGCCGCCAACAACAGTGTATGGCAAGGCGATGCTAACCCAAGCAAATCCACTGAATGAAAGATTCAAATACTCGTAAGTGTACACCAAGGGAAAATTATGAATGTAGACATTACAGAAATAACTGCAATCGAAATTTTAAAATAGAAAAATCCACATTAATGCAGGAAAACTTACAGGAAAAGCATACCATTTTTGGGGCTTTTTTTGCTCCATTTGTAATGCAAAAAGTGCGAATTTCAAAAATAAATATTATGGGACAAGTCACAGGTTCGGAATTCAGAAACTGTGCGAATAAATTGTTTTTCCAATTTATAAAATTATAAATATATCTCGTCCACATGAAAATATACAAACTGGTTTTATTTTGAAATCAAAATTAACTTAAAGTTTTCTATAGAAGTCAAATTTGGATTTCATTCCAATTGCGAACGGAATTGAACTCTGTGACAGGCCCCTATTTCTTTCCAGCGAAAAGATAAAATTGTTGCGCCCTTTTTATTTCAAAATGTACGAATTTCGAAAAACAGTTTTATCTCATTACAGAGAGAGGTTTCCACTTTTGCGCCCTTTTGTCCCCGTTTAATTGCAAAAAGTATGTATTTGAAAAATAAACATTATTTCATCTCAGCGAGAAGTTGCCATTTTGGAGCCCTTTTATTCCAAAATATACGAAATTCGAAAAAACATTTCTTACTTCATTATTAAGAGAGGTTACCACTTTTGCATCCTTTTGTTCTTGATCTGAGACCCCAAAAATGTATTGAGGTCGTAAAAATCTAAGACGATTTAGCCATGTCCGTCTGCTACAATCTACAATCTATAATACTTGAGCTAGGAGGCTGAAATTTGGTACATATACTTCTTATATCTGCAGTTATGGTTGGTTTGAAAATGGGCAATACCGATCCATTTTTTTGATATAGTCCCCATACATAGCATCTCTCCGATTTGACTTCTCAAGGCCACAGAGACCAAAAATTTCAACTGATCGGCCTGAAAATTGGTAGCTGAGGTTTATTTATACCCGAAATCCTTCACACGAACAACGGTAGTCGGAGGTCCATGTTTTGATATAGCCCCCATACATAGGTCTCTCTAGATTTGACTTCGTAACCCCACAAAAACTTAAAATTTGAACGAATTGGGTTGAAATTTGGTATAATGATTTTATTTGCATACGAAACCATTCACATGCGATCCATGTTGGGGGGTATAAAAGATTCGGCATGGCCGAACTTAATCGGTCTTTACTTGTTTCGCCTAAAGTGGACATTACTATAAAGAACTCCCTAGGAAAACATAGAATTTTTGGGACCTTTTCGTCCCCTTTTACTGCAAAATAAAGAATTTCAATAATATATAAGACTTTTGTAAGCAGTTCTTAATTACTGCATATTGAGTTGCTCTTATGTTATGGAAAACCAATTCGTATATCACTACTGAAGTACCGATTGTTTGGCCCTCTTGTACCTTTTAGTTTCAAAAAGTAAGAATCTCGAGTACAATTACTCTTCCGGAAAAAGTAATACTTTACCTTTTTTGTCTTCCTTTGAACCACAAAAATACGAACTCAGTTCTGGGACCTTTGGAGCAAATAAAGTAAATTAAAAACCAGTAAGGAAAGTCTAAAGTCTGGCGGTGCCGACTGTACTTATATTATATCCTACACCACTCTAGTAAGATTGGATAATAATGAAATATCCAATGTATGCTTCAACTTAAATTTGTTTACAAAATTTCAATTTTGTAAGTGTCTGCCTCTGTAGCCAAATCGGACGAAACATATATATGGGAGCTATAATTAACTCTGAACCGTAGATCAAATTCTGCAATGTTTATCTAAGGATAAAGAAACTCTACCATGCTAAATTTCAAAACGATTGGATGTAAACTACATCTTCTATAGCGCTAAATGGTCAAATCGAACGAAACATATATATGGAAGCTATATCTAAATCTGAACCGATTTTCTTCAAATTCGACAATGTTGGTCTATGGAGCAAGAAACTCTACCATACTAAATTTTAAAACGATTGGATGTAAAATGCAGCAACATTAGGGGTAAAGGGCCAAATCGGACGAATCATATAAATGGGAGCTATATCTATAATCTGAACCGATTTCAAACAATTTCAATAGGCTTCATTCCAGGTGCAAAAGACTCCCAACTCCAAAATTTCAGAACGATCGGAGTGAAACTGCAGCCTGTACTCAACGAACAACATAAGACGGTTGGACGGACGTACAGACATGGTTAAATCGAGTCAAATAGTGATTCTGAGTCGATCGGTATACTGTAAGGTGGGTCTAGCTGTAGCATTTCTAGGTGTCACAAACATCTGCTATGAAACAATCTTGTAATACCTTGTGCCACAGTGTAGTGTAGGATATAAAATCGGTTAATGACATTCGATTTAACGGGTTGAAATTATGCGGAATAAGTTGTTAACATACACTGTGTTATTAATGTATGTATACATACCCTGCAGATATTTCTCTGCCTAGTCAGGTATATTGAACAGTGTTTATCTATCATGCAGCTAGAACAACTGTAGATTCGTTGCGTATCAATATACAATTTCTAAATAACTCTGCGACGCCTCCTATGGGGTCAAATTTGATTTTTTTACTCCTACAATATTTTATTATGAAAAAACGAAGGACTTGGTCAGAACTTTAACCGATTTAGTCGATTGACAACTAACAAAGGCACTCAATAATTGTTTATGGCCTTTTCAAATCTTTCCATATGAAGGCAATTTTAGACAACTACTCTCCTAATGTAGGGGAACTGAAATTTTGTTTATTGCACCAGACAATAACATTTTCTTTTAACTAAAAGAAATTTCTATTCCCGTTAGTAAGTTGTTGTCTAATATTTCATTCCTGTGGAAAACATTTTTTCTTTGCTGAAGCTTTCGATGCTTTGACCAGACCTTTTTCTTCGAGTGCTCGCCCGAATGGATAACGCTCGTAACTCTTAAAGCAGCAATACGCTTTCTTTAACATTTTTTTGTCCAAAATCTCTACGTTTTATGGCCAACTTAAAAAGAAGAAGAAAAAACTCACTTAAATCTCCTGTAAACTACCCATAATTACATTTAACCATTAAGTGTGAAAAATTATGAAAATTTTCTTTGAATTAATAAAAAACAACAACAACAAAACCCCTGGCACTACGCTCTATACCACACATACATCCATATATTGTTCATAATACCAGACAACGAAAAGTTCGACTCGAAACGAAAAAATTAAAAAAAGCAGGAGATACTATTAAAGCGTGAAATGATAAATCATAATCCCTCGAAAATTAATGACAATCAAAACTCATAGAGAACAACAACAGGAAAAATTGCTGGGGCAACTGATAAATGTCGATAGAAAGAACACTGTAGATCAAAAGAAAACGAGCGAACGAGTGAACTCACCTTCAGTGTGTAGTGTGTGTGGAATCGATTGAGGGATTGTGGGGCATAAATGCCGGTCGGTTGTACAGCAGAGGCGCGCGTTTGATCGCGCTTTAGTCTGTCAGTCGCATTGCCGTATGTATTCACTAGCTAACAATGCTCTAAGGGAACTCCAGCGAACGCCCCATCGTCATCAATCTTTCATGGAGAGCGGGGGCTTTATAAACAAATTTCCACAAAGATAGACAGGCCCAGACATACAAGCAAACGACCCACAAATCGATTGACGGACAGACGGACGGCCGGACGGACAGGCCAACATTGTCACCGTCACACAAAAGACCGCCTTGAGATAAGAAAAAATTAAATAATAATCATAGTAATGAAATAATCATAATTTTCTTTTATCGCTATGAAAATAAACAAATTAAAAATTTTGATTTTCTCCAAATGATAAGGTTGGCGTTTAGTATTGTTTTTTTTATTTTGTTCATTGGTGATTTTTTTAAACTTGTTTCATTTCTTTTTCTGCTTTGTGAAAGTAATTAAAAAATTATTAAAACCTCATAAAGTTTCTTTTTATAGATAAACATAAAATTGCTAGAGTTTTATACCGTTTATTTAGTTGAGCTGGATTTTTTTTTATAGATACAGCGGTTTTTAGTTTTTTTCTCTCTGTATCATTTTAGTTCTGTAAATGTTCCCATTAGAAAAAATACAAATAATTTTTATTTGTTTTTAATGTTTTTTAGTTTTTCTTATTGTTTATTTTCGAAAACTAAAGGGTGTATGTAGTGTGGGGTGATTAGTTTTTAGCAGTTTAACAAATATTCTTAGCATTTATCATATAGGAAAATAATCGGTAATACTTCTCCAAGAAACATCAGTACATTGAATGACGATAACAAGTCAAATCAGGGAGATGCTATATACATAAAGGGGCTACATCACAAAATGGACCGATATTATCCTTTTTCAATCCCTAGTTACCTGCAGCTATAAGAAGTATCATACCAAATTTCAGTCCTCTAATGTAGACTGTAGCGTGATTACAATAGACGGTCAAACGGAAGGACAGACGGACATGGCTAAATCGTCTTAGAATTTTACGAATGTAATAGGGATGATATGATTTTGAAGTGACGTTTCGGCCATTTGTAATATGTCATGATCTGTCATATGTTTATTCAGTAGTGTTTACAATTTCATCGTGGAAAGATATACGCAAGAACAACGTTTACAAATTATTCAGTTTTATTATCAAAATAATCGTTCTCCAATTGCAACTGTTCGTGCGCTAAGTCCATTTTTTTTATATCCAAAAACACTCGATCAGTCGACCTACGACCTTGACACCCATGAGCAATATTTTAGCTCTCGTTAAGAGCTATCTTTTTGCCATTGGCCGATTCCCGATCCACCGTAGCATTAAGGAGCTAGAGCAAAAATAAACTTTCCGTTCACATTTGAAAATTATACTTAGTCAATTTTTTTTAAATAAAAAAAACACTTTCCAGTTGATGTACGACCTTGACACCCATGAGCAATATTTTAGCTCTCGTTAAGAGCTATCTTTTTGCCATTCACCGATTGTGGCTACGTGCCACACAGCGAATGAAACAATTGAATTGTTGCGAGAAATTATTTCAAGAAATTGTGATATTGAATGGCCTCCAAGAAGTTGTGATTTAACACCATTAGACTATTTCTTGTTGGGTTAATTGAAGTCATTGGTCTTTCGAAATAAACCAGACTCTCTTCAAGTCAATATTGAACGTACAAGTCAATATTGAACGTGCCATTCATGACATACGACTTGATTTAGTGGAAAAAGTGCTCGAGAATTGGGTTCATCGAATTCGTTCCTGCAGAAGAAGTCGTGGAAGCCATTTGAATGACGTTTTATTTAGAACTTAATTGAATTTCCTTAACAATAAGTGTGTTTTTTTTTCAAAGAAATCATATCACTCTTAATGGAAAACCTTGTATATACTTTATGAGGTCTCAGATCAATATTTAGAGGTGTTGCAAACGGAGTGACAAAGTGAATATACCCCCCAACCTATGGTGGAGGGTATAAAAACCATAGGTGATTGAGTTGGTGTTAAATCTGAATATTCCTCTCAAAAAATCCACACTGATTTAGCAGGTTGGTAAGAAAATCATACTGCATCCCTGCCTTACTGACCTGCAGGCAATACTATTTGCTGTGCTCTTTCTTAAACATAAAGAAGTTTAAAAAATTTTTTGCTTAAAAACAAAGAATTGGGGGATTTCATGTCAAATGAGTAAATTTTTAAAAGCGATATCTTCTGATCGGGATGAAACAAGCTCCATGTTTAGTCCTATTGGATTCTAGTTGTGACACAAAATGTCAACAAGATCGGTTAAGGACTATCCGAGTTGTAGGGTGTTGGATATTAACATTTTGCTCAAACGTTCCTTTTGTCCCATACATATAACTAATTATTTATTGTATTTAGAAAATTTTGCCCGAAGTATTTTCGATAGCCTTTCCTTTACTTTTTTAAGGAATTAAAAACAAATTTAAAAATATTTATTGTGAATTTTTTTTTGCAAAATTAAAACATGTTTTGGCATTTTTGTAAAAACCCATAAATTTAGTTTTGACTTTTTTGCTCTAAAGAAAGCTTAAGTCATTTCCTTGAAGAGCTTTGTGGTCTTTTAGCGGGATGGGACCTGTTTATCTATCAAAATAGAGATAAACCCCTACAAAAATTGATGTTCAACCATATATTTTAGCGTAACCAGATGACCATTTTTGGTAATTGGTTAAAGAGAGCTTTAAATAATACTAAATTAACTAGCATTTGTCATAGTCTAATATACATTTCTCAACCCATCAGCGGTTTTAAAGATATCTTACAAGATATTACAAAAATTGATGTTCAACCATATATTTTAGCGTAACCAGATGACCATTTTTGGTAATTGGTTAAAGAGAGCTTTAAATAATACTAAATTAACTAGCATTTGTCATAATCTAATATACATTTCTCAACCCATCAGCGGTTTTAAAGATATCTTACAAGATATTACGAAAAAATTCCATTTCTTTGGGAAAATGTTAAAAAAAAATTAATTAAAACCTCTTAAAAACATTGAAAAATTATCAATTATTATATTTTTATCGTAAAGTCTGATCGGCCATGAATAAAACGAGATCATTGTGAAGAAAATCGATGAATAATATAAAAAGTTATAGCTAAAATAGCAAATCCGCCAATCACACAAGTTATCAAAAAAATAGCAAATGTAATATAACATTATGTTAATAACATAACATCATCATAACAGCACTCTACTGAAACGGATATTCTATGTCTGTAGACTTATTTAATTAGATATAACTTTTTAAATAATGCATCGCTTTTTTCAGAATGGTCTCATTTTATTCATGACCGACGAGGCTTTACGATAAAATATAACAATTGCGAATTTTTCGAAGTTTTAAAGAGGTTTACAAATTATTAAAATGTTCTCAAACAATGGGATTTTTTTGCAAAATCTTGTAAGATATCTTTGAAACCGCTGATGGGATTAAGAAATTAGATTAGAAGAAGATGAAGGCTACTTAATTTAGGATTATTTAAAGCTCTCCTGAACCAATTGCCAAAAATGGTTCTCCCGCTATGCCGAAATATATGGTTGAACTTCAATTATTTTTGGGGGTTTATCTCCATTTTGATCGATAAACAGGTCCCATTCCACTAAAAGACCACTAAATCGTCTTAGAATTTTACGAATGTTACATATATAATAGGGATGATATGATTTTGAAGTGACGTTTCGGCCATTTGTAATATGTCATGATCTGTCATATGTTTATTCAGTAGTGTTTACAATTTCATCGTGGAGAGATATACGCAAGAACAACGTTTACAAATTATTCAGTTTTATTATCAAAATAATCGTTCTCCAATTGCAACTGTTCGTGCGCTAAGTCCATTTTTTTTTTAAATCCAAAAACACTCGACCAGTCGACCTACGACCTTGACACCCATGAGCAATATTTTAGCTCTCGTTAAGAGCTATCTTTTTGCCATTGGCCGATTCCCGATTCCTACTTAATTTAGGATTATTTAAAGCTCTCCTGAACCAATTGCCAAAAAGGGTTCTCCCGCTATTCCGAAATATATGGTTGAACTTCAATTATTTTTGGGGGTTTATCTCCATTTTGATCGATAAACAGGTCCCATTCCACTAAAAGACCACAAAAAAAATTAAAAGTAAAAATATGGGTAATTGCAAAAATGCCAAAACAAGTTTTAATTAAAAAAATTACAAAAAACTATTTTAAACGTTTTTTATTTCTTAAAAATATTGAAGAAAAAGCTTTTGAAAACACTTTGGGAAAATTTTACTAAATACAATAACTAATTAGTTTTTTGAATGGGAAAAAGGACCGTTTGATCAAAATATCAATATTCAACATCCGCCAACTCGAACAGTCCTTAAGCGATCTCGTTGAAATGTTGTGTCTTAACTACTATCAAATAGGACTAAACTTGGTTCACGGTTCATCCCTACACGCAAAGAAAAAATTCGTTTCTGCGAAACTAACAATTCAACAACAACAACGCTCGTTTACGATGACTGAAATTGCTTTTGGTCAGAACAAACAATTGTTTACGCTAATTAAGTTTCTGTCACAACAAACGAAATTTCAGTTGCTGCAAAGGAGAATTATACTTGTCTAAAACTTCGTTTCGCAGAAACGAATTCCTTTCTTTGCGTGTATCAGAGGACATCGGTTTTTAAAAAATTGCTCGCATGACATGAAAACCCTCAAGTAGTTCTTTAAATCAAAATATGTTTCCTATCTTCTAGAGACCCCTTTTTTCAGTGTTTCGTTTCGTTTTACATTACTGCCATCTTATCATGAGAATTCCAACAGGCAGGGAAACTTATCTTTACATTGAAAATCAATTAAATTGTTTTGTTTGATGCTTCTTCATTGCGTAGTTGCGCGTCTTCGATTTTTTTGAAACTATGCCCCATTTGCTGATAAGTTTTTCTACAAAGAAAAAAAAAAAGAACCACCAATATTCACATTTCGTTTCGGGGATTTTTTCCCCCTTAAGTGGAAACGTAATAAGTTGTTGCTGTAATATCATATCAGTAGTATTATCAATTTTTATTGTCACATCAATTGTTTGCATTTTCATAATTAAAAAGTACTTAATGTTTGAGATTCTATATTGTCTTCGTCTTTCGATTATTTGTGTCGGCTATTTTTGAGATTTTTTCTTATTTAACGATAAGTACAAAAATCTATATAGAAAGTAAAGACAAAGGAGTACCACTCCAAAGACAAGTTTAATGAATCCCTATGAGGAAATGCGTTTTTAGAGATTGAGTAATTCAAAACTGCAATTGATAGCAGTGGTTTTTATAAGTGTTGGTTGGGGGTTGTCCCTGATAGTGAATAATCGTTAAATGAGAAATATGAAGATTAGGATTTCCTTTTTGAAAGTGTATATTGTTTAAAAGCCACAGATATTGTGGAACAATTTTCTATGCACTTCTTTTCTCTCGCCCATAAATTCTCCTATCTAAACCCTAATTTCGGCTTCAACGCATCTACAACAGTTACGCGTGCTAGACTTTACATTTACGCTTAAAAATGTATGCGCAAAAAAAGAGAACACGCAAAATCTTTTTTGAAAATGCGAGAAAATACCCCCAACCAAAAATAGGATGGATGGATACTCGTATACACACTGTTTGTAATAAACATCAGAAAACACGTAACTTCTAAGAATTATTTTTATTGCCATTCCATAGCCGCGTACAACGAACGCTCAAGTAACCGACGCCGAAGCTTATCTCAAAACAAGAGATCTACATTTCAGAAAAAAATCATTTTTTTCGTTTGAGGCCACTTGAAGAAACTCACATTAAAAGCCGCACTTTTGATATGAAAACTGGCAACAGTAACAACCATAGCGGCAGCAGTGATGGTGGTGGCCCAGACCAGCTTCAACTTCAGCTCCAGCTCCAGTAACTAAAACTATGAATAACAAAAAGCTAACAGCAAAAAAAAAATGTAATAAACAAAGCCAAAGTATTATTCGAGCAAACACTTTTTTGTGTGTTTTGCGGTTCTTGTCGGAGAAGGACGGACGGACAAACTGACTGGACTGACGGATGAATAGACGAACGATCAGCTACAAAAAATGCGGCAAAACAAAAAAAGAAATAACTGAAAAAATATAGTGAACTGAACTGACAGTTTATTATGGGGATGTCTGCGAAGTGAAAATATGTGTGAAAACCCCTCAGACAGTAGTGGGTAATTATATAGCACTTAATATAGAGTGCTATATGAGGAAGTCAAGTAAAATAAACTGGGATTTGTTCAAGTGGCAATTCACGCATATTATATTGCCAGAACAAATTTCAGGAATAGAATATACCAAATCTGGAGAGAACATTATAATTAACAATTAAAATTTCACTACACGGGCCAAAATCGCCTTTTTGATATGTTTGAATCGAAAGAAAATATATTTGCAACACAAATTTTTAAATATTATATGTTTCTGAGCAAATAAATTTTATTTGAAAATCAATAAAATATATTTACAACGCATATATTAATATAATAACTAATTTTCACAAATAAAATATGTGTTTAAATGCAAATAAAATGATTGTTTAGGAATTTCTCGAAATAAATTCTATTTAAAAAATGTTTTCAAAACTTTTGCTGAGTTTTTCGAATTTCATTTTTAATTTTCATTGGTTTCGAATTGTACCTCCCATCTATAATACCATATGTAGCATTAACATATTTTTTAAATCAATCATTTTAAATTTCTGTGTATTCCAAGTCATCATTTGTTGTCAATCTTCCAAATAATTTATTTTGATGCAAGATTATACGATTTAATTTATTATTATTTATTTGTTTACGAACATTTGTCTAAAAAATTAACTTTAAATTGCTGAAAAATTTAACACAATTAAGGTATCGATGTATTTTCTGAATACCTAAATGCAAATAAATATTTGTTTCGGAAATAATATTCATAAACAAAAAACATACTGGGATATAAACAAACAGTTGTGTAGAACAACATCATCCCTAATAAATGAATTTTTGGGTGTATCAAATATTTTATGTTTAGAGTGTACCCTAAATATATATATGTATATATATGTTTCAAGCCGATTATGTTTGGGACAATATACTACAGAAGCGAGTTTTTTCAGCGTCTACAATTAGTGTTTCAGTAATTGGTAATATTTATTGATTTTAGGGAATAAATACATGTAGCATTTACTTTTTTCCGTAATTCTGTAACATATTTAAGAGTTTTCTCGTTTTTTTTAAAAAGAATACACTGAAACTCCGAAAGAAATTTATTAGGCATGTACACGCGCAAAGAAAAGAATTCGTTTCTGAGAGACGAAATGTTAGACAACTACTATTCTCGTTTGCAGGAACTGAAATTTCGTTTGCTGTAACAGAAAATTATTTTGCGTAAACCAATTTTTGTTCTGACCAAAAGAAAATTCAGTCTTCGTAAATGAGAATTGTAGTTGTCTAAAATTTCGTTTCGTGCATTTTGAACACAAAAATGTTTTATTTAGAGTTAGCTTTAATGTTTAGTATTTTCTCCCTGTTTTTATTCAAGAAATCAAAACTTGTGTGTACTTACGGTCCCTAACAAAATATGGGCCTATGTCGCCATTTGTTCGTTAATTTTAGCTCGAACTGAAGGATGTTATAGCCATATGGGTCACAAAATGGGTCAAGAAATTAAATCGGATGAGATCTTTGTAACGGGTTTTCCAATAGGGATGATATGATTTTGAAGTAACGTTTCGGTCATTTGTATTGTGTCACGATCTGTAATTTTTTGTCATTGTATTCAGTAGTGTTTACAATTTCATCACGGATGGATATACGCAAGAACAACGTTATCCAATTGCAACTTTTCGTGCGCTAAGTCCTTTTTTTTAAATCCAAAAAAAATACTTTCGAGTCGACCTACGACCTTGATACCCATGATCAATATTTTAGCTCTCTTTAAGAGTTATCTTTTTGCCATTGACCGATTTCCGATCCAACGAACAGTTAAGGAGCTAGAGCAAAAATAAACTTTCCGTTCACATTTGAAAATGATGCTAAGTCCTTTTTTTTTTAAAAAAATCAAAAAAAAAAACACTTTCCAGTCGACCGACGACCTTGACAGCCATGAGCAATATTTTAGCTCTCGATGAGAGCTATCTTTGGATACGTGCCACATAGCAAATTAAACAATTGAATTGTTGCGAGAAAAGTTTGGAGATTCGATTATTTCAAGAAATTGTGATATTGAATGGCCTCCAAGAAGTTTTGATTTAACACCATTAGACTATTTCTTGTGGGGTTATTTGAAGTCATTGGTCTTTCAAAATAAACCAGACTCTTCAAGCTTTACAAGTCAATATTGAAAGTGCTATTCATGACATACGACTTGATTTGGTGGAAAAGTGCTCGAATTCGTTCCTGCAGAAGAAGTCGTGGAGGCCATTTGAATGACGTTTTATTTAGAACTTAATTGCATCGATTGTACTTCACATTAAATAAAAAACTTTTAAAATTTCCTTAACAATAAGTGTGTTTTTTTTCAAAGAAATCATATTACTCTTATTGGAAAACCATTTTTCAAAATATGGTCAGATGAGGTTCATTATAACCTATACCACACTGTGATACGGGGTATTATTATTGCTTTGTGGATATGCTTGTAACATCTTAAAGTAGAAAATATAGACCCAACATTTATTATACCGATAGACGCAGAATCACTTTATATAGCTCACATATAACTGTACTATCCCATTTGACATCTCCACAAGTGAAACCATATAACCATTCCGGTTAAAATTTGGCAGTTTATATCCTACTATGCCCTTAGTCCGACCAAATGGTACATAGAATTTCCTTGCATCGGGAACAAAGCCTATTGAAATTGGTCAAAATCAGTTCAGATTTATATATATGTATATACGGCTTATTTTTAAGCACACGATTAATTTATGAGGCAGTAATCGTAAATTTAACTAATACTGTAGGTTCAGATTTACATATAGCCCATATAGAAGTATATATATATATATATATATATATACGCATACGTATATATATACGAGTATACCGCGATTTTCCCCTAAAGGTTATATATATCCGCCTTTTTGAACAGATCTTTGTAAAATTTAGAAGATATCTGTTTTCTGAACCAAGGAAGAAAATTGTCAAATTTGAAGAACATCGGTTCAGTTTTATCTATAGCTACGAAATATACTTATATCCTGATTTTGAATTTAAGCGATATAAAATAATTTATTTTTGAAAAATGGGAAAACAATATTGATAAATCTCGGTAATATTTCTTCTTAGTCAAAAAGAAGAAAAATAAATAAATTTCCTTTGTTGGGTCTCAAGGTGAGGAGATTATTAAGTCGGTTTACCCGACTGAACTTTCTTACTTGTTAAATATTCAGTAAAAATTTGGTGCTTATCCGTCAACCCAATCAAAAGTTATGCACAAAACGATAGAGGTTTTTCGAGTAGCTTTACAAAGGAATTTCACACAAATTTGAAAATTTCATAAAACTTGAATCGCCTCCCCTGAAAAACTAGAAGCGACATATCGGTCAGGATGCAATTTGTCAATTTGCGAACCTAACCCGATTTGATTTTTTGTACTCATATCCCATTTTTTTATACCCTCCACCATTGGATGGGGGTATACTAACTTTGTCATTTCGTTTGCAACACATTGAAATATTGAGCTGCGACCCCATAAAGTATATATATTTTTGACCGTCGTGAAATTTTAAGACGATTTAGCCTTGCCCGTCTGTCTGTATGTCTCTTTAAAACACACTACAGTTCGCAATTATAGAGCTTGGTTGATCAAATTTGGTAGCAATAGTTCTTATAGTTTCAGGTTGTTTGGTTGATTGTAAATGGGCCATATCGGTCAATGTTTTGATATAGCTCCCCTATAGAGGTCGCTCCAAAATACGCTTATTTTTAAAGCAATTTAGCTGAAACTTTGAAGTTTGTATTTTATTTTGACAACAAAAAAATTTACAAATCGGTTCATATTTTGTTATATACACCCTATAGAGGTCGCTCCAAAATACGCTTATTTAAGCCGTAGATACCCCATTTTTAAAGCCATTTAGCTGAAACTTTGCAGTTTGGATTTTATTTAGAGAAGAATTCTTCTCAGTACAATTTATGCAAATCAGTTTATATTTTGTTGTAGTCCCCGTCTAGAGGTCGCTCTCAAATATGCTAATTTTAGCCATAAATACCACATTTTTCTGGTGAAGAGTTCGGCTAAAGAATTTGAGGCCTACAATGTGGCTTTTAATAATTTGCTTAAACAAAAAAGATTATTCCATGATTCTCTCCATATCCAAAGATTTTTCCAGTAATAGAATTGAATGCAATCCATGGTGGAGGGTATTGAGATTCGGTAGGGCCGAACTTAACGCTTTTACTTGTTTTATTTAAAATTGTATAATAAAATTGTATGCAATAAATCGTAGAGGGTTTAAAAGATTCGGCGCAGCTGAACTGCGCACAGTTTTTACGTGTTCTTCACATTTGTCTGTAATTCAAAATTTCCACACTAACTGCTATTTATTTAAACAACACTGTGACCGCTGTAGCATATGAAAAACTATGCTAAAAACTATAACATACCCCACCCCACAGACCTTTATCCAAAATATGCGTGCACGCAAGCGTGTTAACTAATCATTTCTCTTCTCTCAACGTTTTATGACTTTTGGCTGTAAATTAACGAAATGAGATCATTTCCTATAGGAACAACAATAGACCTAACTAATTTATACCAAAAATTGCGGTGGTGGTGAGTGTGATCCCAGAAAAAAAACCCTCCCCACAAAATCCAACTAAGGGAGTACTCACCCTAAGTTCGGCTTCCAATTGATTGGTGTGACCGGCCAAATTGGGAAAGGCAGTCATATTGTAGCCCACCCCATGACAGGCTGAGACCGTAATGCGTTGACACTGTAATCCATTGGGCATTTGTTGGCTGGCCAAAGATCCCAATTGATGATGATGATGACTGGCTGAGGATAGGGGTGAGGACAGCTTGGAGCTGTGACTTTGGTTTAGCAGTAGCAGGAATATACCCCAAAGGGTGGTTAGATGCATTGTTGGAAGTTTAAAAGACATTTTGTTTATTGTGTCAGTGTTATTTTTGTTTCTTTAACAGATTTAGAATTTTATCCTCTTTAATATTTTTAATTACACATTTTTTCATCACTTTAAAGCTCATTCATCTAAGATCTTAAGATGTTATTATTATTTTAAGTATTATTGTTGTTGTTTTCCAGTAATAATTTTTTAAGTAAACACTTGTGAACGTTTATTATTTCGTTTTTTTCGATTTCTTTATTTTTTTTGTTCGTTCGTTTCGCTCACTAAGTACAAATGTACAAGCATTCGACCGATCGGTTTTTCTCAGATCTTGTTTAATTTCATAAATAAACAAAACGATTTCACTTTGAACTCGGCGTTTTTGTGTTGTATTAGCTATTCTTTTTATCCCGCACTCTGTGTTGCCGATCTTGGACGAGTTTTCCACTTCCACTTTTTTCTTCTTCGTTCTCTGCTCTTCTTCCACAAAAGCACAATACTACGAATCCACTTTTCTTTTGATATATTTCTGGAACTACACAAGATCGATGGCGGCGACGACGAAGATCAGTGATCAGCTGCAAGCAAATGCCAGACGAGAAAACATCAAAGATTTTTATTGTTGTCTTTAGATTTGTTTACATCATCTGCTTCTGCTGATGGTGGTGGTGTTCCCGGGCCTCTGTGGCTACAACATTTTTCTTTTGATCGTCTCTAAGTGATCGTCATGATATATGTATATCCACAACATTCGATTAGCAGTGAATGCGGTGCGATCGATGCACACTTTGAGATTGATTTCATTACATCCACCGACAACGGCGACGACGACGATGAAGCAGCACCAGCATCCGATCACTTGGAAACTGATCACTCAGGTAGTTGAGTTTCGTTGCTATTATTGTTGTCCTATACTTCTGCTGTAATAATGGTCTTAGTTTAGTGGCTTCTTTAATCTTCGTCACAAAACCGCCGTACACGCATTCATTAAGACAAAAACAAAACAAACTGCAAAAAGCGAAACCACCAACCGCGTAGATACAATTCAACACTCTTTAACGTCCATTTGGATCTTTTTAATAAGTATTTATTAATATTGTTTTACAATTTAATTCATTTGTTTAAAATTTCAATATTGTCGTAAAAATTTCGTATGATTTTCCCGCTATCGTTAGCGAAACGTAACGTGCGCGTTCGGTCTCAACTGGCGACTGTTGAGGTTCGCCGATGTGTCGTTTGGTTTTTAGTCGGCTGCAATATGTTCGTTACGGCCGGTTCGGCTCGACATGTTTGCTCCTCGCCGGTTGTTGGAATCGAACATGATGTGTATGAAGTGCATTGCATTGCCCATTCATTGTAGGAAAAGTTGTTCAATTTTAGGGGTTTTGTAAACGGGTGCCCTACTCATCATAAGGGAATATGTATTAATGATATGTATAGTACATAATCTTAAGACACGTGGTGTATATATTAGAATGGCGTCAAAAAAAAGTTCGCGTTGATCAAAGCTTATATGAAAATTTGGTTTGTTCAATTCCTAAAATTAATAAAAATTTACAATTTTATTAAGGGAAAACCTGATTTTTAGAGGTTATTTCAACGGCGAATAGCCCCTAACTTCGCGATCGCAGAAACGAAATATTTTGCTAATATACTTAAAACAAACCAAATATCCATATAAGCTTTGATCAACGCGTCCTTTTTTCTTCCTTACACTAATATTACTAAATGCACGGACTTGACAGTATAGGTTCGATTCTTCCAGCAAAGGGTAGTATAACCCTATACTCGGTTTGGCGAAATTGGTGACCAATTCCTTTTTAATGGGCCTCCAAAGTTTCTGAAAATCAATGGGCCTCTCGAAAAAGGTGTAATCAGCTTTTGTCCAACAACTAATTCTGACTTGGAGATACCGCTTAACTATATTTGGTAATAATGTAGCCAAGAATGTGCTGAACAAAGATTCTTAACATTTTATGCGAAAAAATATTTATTCCCCACTATTTTCGAAAAAGTGAAGGAAAAAATATATTTTTTTACTCTTTTCAGGGACTTGTAATTTTTCACTAACAATATTTGGCAAAATTGTGGCCAAGTTAATTCTAAACAACTTTTGTGAACAGATCAATACAATCTGAATGTGTCAAGGCTCCCCAAATAGCTCAAAAATACCACATTGTACCTCAAAAATGTTAGTATTTCACGGTTTTGTTACAAAATTTTTTTTTGGTGTAGGGTATGTTCAGCAACTTTAATGGAAATATTAAGGCCAATATTTATGTGGAACATATTAACCCTCTAGCTTCCCCACATAACAGTAATTTTTGGCCCTATTTTAACAAATCGTAAAAAACACCCCCAAAAATTAGGAGGGCGGGTATGAAATGTTCTACAAAAATGTTGGCCATAAAATTTAACTAATGTGTTAGAACACACCAAAGCCCAAAATTTAACACAAACGCCAAAAAAAAGTAAAATTCCCGTGAAAAAAACCACCTTGACCTGTTCGTGCAGCAATGTTAGTCATACGACCTGGTGCTCGAAGCAATGCCAGGGTCGGAGCCTATTGAATTTGCTAAAAATCGGTTCAGATTTAGATATAGCCCCCATATAAAATATGTATTACGGCGGGTCGGTTTAATAAAAAATAGAGATTCTACAGCTCTTACATGTCAAACAGGTGTAACATACAGGGTGGCTGATGAATATTGCTACATTAAGAAACTCAAATAACTTTTTTTTTCAGTGTATGGAATTCAGTTTTCTTTTATTCATGTTAAAGTTCATTAAATTTAATTAAATATAGCTTAACTAGTTTTAAAAATAATGGAATTTAAATGCCCCCCCTGCTCGTTGATGCATGTGCGGCATCTTACCAAAAAGTTGTTCATTACTGCTTGGAGAGTTGAGAAGGGAAAAACCGAAATTGTTTCTCGAATGGATTGCTTTAGTTCATTCAAATTTGTTGGTTTTGCTTTGTAGACTTACTGTTTGCAATAACCTCACAAGAAAAAGTCTGGTGCAGTAAGGTCAGGCGACCTGGGGGGCCAACGGAATGTGGAGTTTCTGGATATCAGCTTATTGGGAAATTTTCGCCGCAATTCTGTCATAACAGTCCGGGCTATGTGAGGAGTTGCACCATCTTGCTGAAACCACACAGAGTTGAAAGAAATTATCATTCGGCGTAATTCTGGATAGAAAAACTCTCTCAACATGCTCAAGTAACGGTCTCCAGTAACTGTAACAGTGTGACCGTTTTCTTCGAAGAAGTAGGGCCCGACAATGCACCGTGATGAAACTGCACACCACACTGTGACACGAAATTGATGCAATTCCGTCTCATGGAGTATCTGTGGGTTGGAAGCACTCCATATTCGACAATTTTGTTTGTTTATGTTGCTGTTTAAATCGAAATGGGTCTCGTCAGAAATGAAAAGACAGTTGCTTCCACCAATTGAAGCATCTTCTGGCAAAATTCCAAGCGAATCGGGAAGTCTGCTGAGTTCACTTTGTTGGCCATTTGAATTTTATATGGGAATAACTCCAAATCTTTGTGCATAATTGACTGCAATGACTGTCTGCTTATACCCATTTGAGCAGATAAGGTTCTTGTCGAAACTCTTGGATTGTTTTTTATGGCATCAGCTACAGCAGCGATTGTTTCCTCCGTCCGAACTGAAGGGTTTCGATGGTAAGGTCTTCTGTTGACTGTCCCGGACAATCCAAATTCTTGTTTCAGTGTCCCAGTTATCCATTTTTGTTAAATCTAAAAATCAATCTGCAAAATAAAAAAAAAATAACCAGATTCATTAAATAGAAAAAAAGTTAATAATTTTTTTTTTGGTAGCAGCTTTCATCAGCCGCCCTGTATATTTGGAGCCATATACACCTCATATGGGTGCCTGGGCATAGGGATATCTCGGGGAACTGCAAGACTGATGAACTTGCTAGGAAATGGACGACATTACAAATTCTCGAAGAATTTGCATATATTGGTGCGCCACTATCCATAAAAATCGGTTCAGATTTACGTAGACATAACCCATTCCGTTTGGCCTCTCAGCGCTATTGAAGCTGTATTTTACATCCGATCATTTTGGAATTTGGGAGATTGGATACTCTTGATCCAAAGACGAACGCTGCCGATTTAGATCGGTTTAGATTTAGATATATACCTATATCCCGATTTGCACCTAAGACATATAAAATCCTCATTTCTCAACAGATAACAGTTTGTTGAACAAAAAATGCTCCGTGAAATTTCAAGATAATCAGTCCAGATTTTGTTATAGCCCCAGCATACATATATATATTAAACCGGGTTGGCCCCCATGCAAAAAAAAGTTCCCAGATGCGAGGCGGAATATGAAAGCTTACCTCGAGACTATCCAAAAATCATTTTTTCCGAGCCCGCAGAATCGGCCCAAAATCGTTTTTTATCGTAACTTTTTTGTTTGTAGCTCGAATGTCATATGCGATACATCAATGTGTTGGTCTCGATAATAACTTCATCTGCCTCATAGATGTCGCCGATGTACAATGTCATTTTCGAATGACAGTTTCTGCCCCTAAAATTTAAAAATATTTTTCTAAAGGATTTAAGCGCTTTAAAAACCATGAACAATTTGCATTGGATGTACGCACTTTTATTCAAAAATCGCATGTCGAGATACAAACAAAAAAGTTACGACAAAAAAAACGATTTTGGGCCGATTTCGCTGGCTCCAAAAAAAAATTAAAAAAAATGTTTTTGCGATTGTCTCGAGGTAAGCTTTCATATTCCGCCTTGCAATTGATAAAACTATCTTCTCAACCACTCTCATTTAAGACAAAAAAGTTACGACAAAAAAAACGATTTTGGGCCGATTTCGCTGGCTCCAAAAAAAAATTAAAAAAAATGTTTTTGCGATTGTCTCGAGGTAAGCTTTCATATTCCGCCTTGCAATTGATAAAACTATCTTCTCAACCACTCTCATTTAAGAGGTTGAATTTGGCTGAAGTAACATCAAACACACACGCACATAAATCGACGATATGTATATGTATAAACATTTGTGCGCAATCACATCAAATTTGTTTCTTGTGCAATCAGTGTTTGTAAATACATTACTTGGCGTGATCTTTTTTTTTGATTTAAGGTTTTTGAAGTTGATAATAATTCTTGTTCGCTGCTATTCCTTATATGTTTGACATTTAAAACGAATAATTAAGGCCCAACTATAGTATGCATAAGCTAGCTTAAGAAACTGTGCGAATACATGTAAATCGTACTTAAGTGAACTTTTCGTTAAGTTCTCTCAGCTCTCCCTTAGTTCAATTTGCTTAAGCAGGGTGCGAAACTTAACACACATTCCGTACGGAATTGTTTATGCATATTGTAGTTGGACCTACAGCTAAACTTTTACTTTTGCTGTCAAGCTCTTATATTTTGACATACCATTTTAAAAAAATATAGCTTTCCTTGCAATATAGAGCCAAAAATGATCTATAGGTATAAAACGAACGAAAGCACAATAAATCAAGTATGATCAGGCATAAATTCAGTTTTGGTTAGGCTTACATCAAGAAGTGATCAGGCTTAAATCAATCAAAATTGTCTTCATTTAGGCTAAGAAAAGTAAATTTCTCTAAGAAATACGTTTGAAATGTATTTTTCTATCAAATTGCGTTGAAACTACATTTTTCTACAAAATTATAGAAATTGAATTATTATAAAATTCTAGAAAATTACTTAACATTTTTATTTTTCTAGAACATTTTGTAGAAATTGTATTTTCGGAAAGATTTTGTCGAAATTACATTTTTCAGTTTGTCCGTCGCCAAGTACAGCAGGGCTTACCAAACCATGTAAAAAATCTTCATGTTCCCCTCCCACAAAAAATATAAATATTATATATTTATCTACCTATTTGGTATGTTTTTTTGCAACGAAAACAACTGACTTCCACTAACTGCCGCATAAGCAATAAGTGGCGGATTTCCACTATCTGGTAGCAATGGTGTCATGAGTTACGAAGAAAGAGCAGTGCGAAACAGACAAAAATTCGTGAAATGTGTTTATAAAACGTAAATTTACTATTCTATGTTCAATTGTTTACACTTTTTTGCAAATGTTAAAATAATTTTCCATTTTTGTTCTTCATCTTCCCGTTAATTCGCAATAATTGACACAATCTCTCCAATGGGGGCTATATCTAAATCTGAACCAATTTCCCTCAAATTCGGCAGTGTTAATTTACGTAATGAGAAACCTCTTTTTGCCAATTTTTTTACTGATCGGATATAAAATTCAGTTTCTATAGCGCTTACATGTCAAATCAAATTTGGCAGTATTCCTTCATGTAATAAGAAACCTCTTTCTGCCGAATTTTACACTGATCGGTTATAAAATAATTCTTTTACGGCGCTTACATGTGAAATCGGGGGCTATATCTAAATCTGAACCGATTTCTTCCAAATTTAACAGTGTTCATTCATATAAGAGACCTCTTTCTGCTGAATTTCATACTGATGGGATATAAAATAAAGTTTTTACAGCGCCTTCATGTCAAATCGGGGCTAACATATATATGGGGGCTATATCCAAATCTGAACCGATTTTAACCAAATTAAATAGGGATCGTCCTTGGGCCAAAAAAAAAGATATGTGTAAAGTTTCGTCAAGATCGGGCCATAATTGTGATTACAAGAATACATCTACAGACAGACGGACATAGCTAAATCGACTCAGAAAGTGATTACAAGTCGATCGGTATAATAAACAATGGATCTATCTCTTCTCCTTTTGGGTGTTACAAACAAATGCACGAAGTCATAATACCCTGTACCACAGTGTGGTGTAGGGTATAAAAATCTTCATGCATCCGTTCCACAAAGAAACTATCGTAGATTATATTTTTTTGTTTTACGAGTATTTCGTTTAAATTTTAATTTTTCTGAAAAATTTCGTTGAAATTTTATTCTTCCACGTCTGCTTTTTAAGTCTAATAATAACAGCTAAATTTTTCGTTTGTCTGTCGAATAGTTATACTTATATTTTGCTATACCGTTTTGGCAAAAATGATTTTAGTTTAGTACGATCAGGCTAAAATCAAGTATTGATCAGGCTTAAATTAAGTATTATCAAATCAATCCCATAAAATTCTTAAATCAATCGCTTTATTCTTGAAGTAAGAATATTTCGGCTTAAAATCAAGCCCAATCCGGCTTAAAGAACGCTAAAATTTTGAATTCAGCACTTAAAAATCCTTACTTGAATCAAGGATTTTGTACTTGGTTAAGAAAATCGGTACTTACCGTACTTTTACATACATATGTATTAGACCGCCCGAAAATGCAAAAGTGTTTTTTTCTTCGCTCCCCAGGATTTTTCTGGTAGGTAGGGAATAAAAATTAAGCTCCATTAAAAAATTTGACCTTGTTAGTTGATACTGTCCACCCGGTTTTGATTTTACGTCCTAAAATGGACCCTAAAGTGGTATACAAAGTAATCGACCTATAACTTTGAAAATAACAGGTTTAAGAGATCGGTTACGTATACCATATTTGTAGAGAATCATATAATACACCTTTTTGTAGTAGATTTCATCGATGTCCGTTTGACCATTTAAGCAGAGGTGGGCAATTTTTATGAAAATTTGTGAAATTGAATTTTTAAAACATCCATAACTTTTTTGTGAATGCAGATATTTTTATATGCAAACTGTCAATTGATAGAGTATTAAATGAAGTTTAAACTATATAAAAATGTTACATTATTTTCTGCCCTTAAATAGGCAAGAAATTGAAAAAAAAATTAATGAGTAAAAAAAATATAAAAATTTTATTAAAAACAGCGCATATTTATTTGAAGTTATTTATTACCAAATACATAGAAAAGAAAAAACACACTCTACTACATGTCGTTACAAACTAATTGACAAACTTAGTATACCCTCTACGAAAAGTAGACCTGAAAGTTGCAACTGTGTTGTCAGAAAAAAAACATCTGTTTTTGTTTATTGCTTTGCAAACGGTAAAAAAGAAAGCACGTTTCCAAAAATACAATTTTTTGTTTGTTTATAAGTGCTTCTTTACAACAAAAATCGTGTAAAATTAAGATCAATGTGAATCCGGCATAAATAAGTAAAAAGCAAAATGGATAATACACCTAAAAGTGCTTATTTAATTGGTAGAAAAAAAAACATGCTAAATAAAGAAATGCTTCCAAGCAAAAAAGATATTCATGGAAGACTTTCATGGTTAGTCCAAGAAGAACTAAAAAGTGTCAAAGAAAGTGCAGCAATTATTGCAGAGGAGGTGAGCGATATATATAAGTCATTTGGAATTCCTACAAGAAGAAAAGATAAGGTGTTGAGTCTTATAGTTTCAAGTTATAAAGATTACGATAAAGTTCGAAAAAGTCGAAATAATCTTCGGATTGGAGTGGCAGGAGAAGAAAAGGGATTTAAGGACTCTTTAAATGTTCTCTTCGATATAGCCAAAATTGATGCCATAGAAATATTAGATGGTGCATTGGGATGGAAAAATTTTGGAGGACTGTACGGATGTTAAAAGCTTGATGTGCAATAGATTAGCAGTTATTCTTTCTTCATGTGCAAAATCCAAAATTTTGGGAGTACCCAAAGGTGCTCTGGAAGCTTCTGCCGTGTATTCAGCTTTGAATGATTGGAACGTTGAGAATAATGTAATGGCGATGTGCTATGACACAACTGCGAGTGATACCAGTACTTCAATTGGAGCCTGTGCTGTGCTGGAGCAGAAACTCGATAGACAGCTGTTGCATTTTGCGTGTAGGCACCACGTAATGGAACTACTTGTAGGAACTGCTTTTAAATCCACAATAGAGCCAACATCTTCAGGTCCTAATATATTATTATTTAACAAATTTCGCAAAGCATGGCCAAATCTCCAGCACGATTGTTTTGAAATTGGGTTTTCAGATACGTGTGCTGCAGAATTTGTTTCAGATGATCTTCGTAGTGATTTAATTACTTTTATGAAAGATCAAATTCAAAATAAAGTCAAGAACGACAGACATGATTACATCGAAGTGCTTAAACTAAGTTTTCTGTTCCTTGGAGAAGAAATTCCTGGCTATAAAATTGCGAAACCAGGTGCTTTCAGTCATGCCAGATGGATGGCAAAAATTTTATATTCCCTTAAAATTTTCCTCTTTAGAAATCAGTTTGAATTATCAAGTAAGTATAATTTTTATTTCTATTTAATTTGTCATCTATTTAAAAAATCTTAAATGTGTTAAACATTAATAAATATAAAAATATTTAAATTAATTTCAGCACAACTTTTGAAAAATATTCTGCGATTCAATGTTTTCGTAGTTTCAATCTATATAAAAAATTGGTTTCTATGTCAATTGGCACAAAAAGCACCAGCTAATGATTTGCAACTTTTGAAAGATCTCGAGAGATATAAATCCATAGATGATATAGTGGCAACTGCAGTACAAAATAAGTTTCGAAACCATCTTTGGTATTTAAGTGAAGCAAACATCGCGCCTGCGTTATTTGACGACGAAGTTGAAATCAATATAAAAAGAAGAATGATACTGAACTTTAATAAAGAGGGTCACCCAGAAAATCCAAAACGGATTAACTTGCCAGTCAACGAGATCATGAGTGCTGAATTATGTGACTTCGTTAGTAATAACACTTATTTATTTTTTGAAACTATATTAAACCAAGATATCACTGGAGTTAATAAAAGCTTTTTAAAAGACGATCCAGTCACATGGAGTGAAAGCGAAGATTATGTTGCTGCTAGCAAAATTGTCAAAAGTTTATTTGTCGTAAACGATATTGCTGAGCGTGGAATAGCTTTAATTACACGATTTAACGCAATTTTAACACACCAAGAAGATCAGAAGCAATTACTTATGCAAACAATGGAGGAACATTTTGAAGCATTGCCATCAGAAAGTTTCTCTAAATCTATGTTCGTTAATTACCTTAACAAAACAAAACTTAATTAATTTTATTTTATGTCTCTTAATTTTTTTGAATTATTAATTTAATTTTTTTACTATATTTTAAAATTAATAATAATAAATAATAAATAATAAATAATAAATAAATAATTAATAAATAATTAATAAATAATTAATAATTAATAAATAACTTCAAATAAATATGCGCTGTTTTTAATAAAATTTTTATATTTTTTTTACTCATTAATTTTTTTTTCAATTTCTTGCCTATTTAAGGGCAGAAAATAATGTAACATTTTTATACAGTTTAAACTTCATTTAATACTCTATCAATTGACAGTTTGCATATAAAAATATCTGCATTCACAAAAAAGTTTTGGATGTTTTAAAAATTCAATTTCACAAATTTTCATAAAAATTGCCCACCTCTGCTTAAATGGTCAAACGGACATCGATGAAATCTACTACAAAAAGGTGTATTATATGATTCTCTACAAATATGGTATACGTAACCGATCTCCTAAACCTGTTATTTTCAAAGTTATAGGTCGATTACTTTGTATACCACTTTAGGGTCCATTTTAGGACGTAAAATCAAAACCGGGTGGACAGTATCAACTAACAAGGTCAAATTTTTTAATGGAGCTTATTTTTTATACCCTACCTACCAGAAAATCCCTGGGGAGCGAAAAAAAAAACACTTTTGCATTTTTCATATATATTTCGGGCGGTCTAATATGTATGTTGGCAAAATAATTTATGTGGGGCAATAAGACGGCGTCAGTATTATAGAACGTTTTGTAAATAAAATGTGTTGAAGTAACATACATTCCTTTTTAAAAAAAATAATTTTGCACCAAAATAATTGTGTTTTTTAATGAATAACCTCTATACATCTTTGATATCATATTCTTTCTTTTATTTTGAATTTGTTGTAAAAACTAATTTCTTTGAATTCGACATTCTTTGGTGAATCCACACATATTCAATAAAAAACCCGACCTTAAGCTCGACCGGGCGAGTAAGCATCATCAAATGGTGTCGGTGCCATTCCTCCTCATACACACGGTTACCATATACATATTACCCTTCTTTGCACAAAATTATGAGTCATATAATTGGGCTCTCAGAGAGTAATACCCCCTAAAACTCTTAAAAATATGTTCTAATATATTATTTTGCCAAAAATATGTTAGGACACAATCATATCGTTTTTTAATATGCTAGAATTTTGCCCCGAACATATTATGATTGTGTGCAAACATAATATGTTTACCCACAAACATATATATGATTGTGCCCGTCCCAAACATATATATGATTGCATCCAAACATATTTTTTTCTCCGTGTAGGGATTCGAGCTTAAACTGAATTTAGAATATTTCCGTAAATATGGAAGGTCAATTCCATTTTAGAACAAAAAGGTAGGAAAACAAATCTTGTCCCAAATGCGTCAAAGCACGGAGGGCGTGTCCTTCATATCGTGTGCACCAAATTCAGCCAAATTTTACTGAATATCTCGGAAATTATAGCATGGTTTGCATTATCCTTAAAAATTCATTTTGAGGAAATGCTAATAAAACATGAAAAAATTGCACAACTTTTATGAAGTGCTTTATGTGGCATATTTTATTGCCAGAATTATAATTAAGATTTATTTTTATTCAATTCCAATTGATAAATATCTCATATTTTATTATCCCCTCACATTAGGGAGGAGAATATAACGAGCCTTAACCGCCAATCACAAACATTTATAGGAGAAGTTTTCTTTTGCAATTATTTTTTGTTTAAATGCATATGTAATGCATACATCTGTTTATGTTACTATGAAGTTTAGTATAACATACATTTTACAGCTATAAAATTCTGAAACATGATGCCATTTGCCATAAGTAAACGATTTCCCTCGAAAAATTAAAATAAATCATGGTGGCGCTAACGTCTTTTTGGCGGTTAAGGCTCGATATATTATTTGCTACGAGCCAAAAGCGTAACACATCGCAGGAGTGACCTAAGACTCCAAGTATGTTGGGCGGAAATCCGTTTTAGGACATTTTAAGTCATTTGAACAATGTCCGTCCGTCTGTCTGTATATCTGTCTGTCCGTCTATCTTTCTGTATGTGTGACTGAAGCGCACGATAACTCTTGAAAGGAGTAACGGATTGTCTTCAAATTTGCTATGTTATAATATTTTTTCCATCTCAGTCTAAGTTTGAAGATGGGCCATATTGGTCCAATCCTTCTAGTACCTCCCTCACAAAGGGTTGAAGTTTAATGTAATATTGTTTATCTAATAACTTCTATACTACTTAGCCGAATCTTCTGTAATTCCACGCATAGTAATAGTTTATCTGTCGCTATCGGCTTGAAAAAAATGAGCGAAGTGGCCCCGCCCGTATTGGTACCTCCCACACAAAGGGACAATTTTGTACAAAAAGTTAACTGCTAATAACTTTAATACCTGTTCTTACAAATACCTGCAATTATGTACAGTGTAATGTTTTTATAGTACGTACAGTACAGTGGAAAGTGGGCGTTATTGACACGCCCATTTTGGCAAAAAATTACAATTCCAACATCGACCTTTAGGCATTTTTGGTCAGGTCTTCGACACTCTGCTTTGCAGTTTAGATCTATACCTATTACCTTTCGTAACTACATTTCTAGAGTCTACGTTAATAGTCCAATTGCCATCCGAGTCCATTTTGCTAAGTGCCTATTGTCTAATATATTTAGCATAACACTGTTTTCCGACCCTTCAGAAAAATCACATAGGGTGGTCCTCTCCATCCCTAATACATACATATACTCAATTCATCATTAGCGGACTGTATACATATAAGATAACACCGTGTGTTTACATTCACACTGCTACATTTGACGATTTGATCTATTGCCTGATACGTTGTTAGTGAAACACCTAAAATTTCCGGTAGATTATTTCCCACAACCACCGGAAATTCATCTCACACAAAGATTCGCCGAATTATTCATCTCTAGAAGGCGATCAAATGCGTCGGCATTTAATGATCTTCGAAACAAACGCGTCGTCATTTACGGAACGCTCACGAAAGATGAGTAATTACTTTCGTAATTGCTTAAGACCGTGGTAAATATGGATGTATTCCATTCAAATCGCGCTGTCTCTCTGAACTTATCACACACCAAATCGAAAATGCTTATCAGCTTTAATAGTCATCATGTGAGTCGACCACACCTTGAATGGGCACCTTTTTCTGGGAGAAACACCTTCCAACTTCACCCAGTTTTTTGTTTGTCCCAAATGTACGATCAGATCCATGGTCCTTCCTCTGTTTCGGCACTGCAACTGCCACACAAAAACGAGAGCTACAATAACAGAGCGGCATTGAAGCACCACCACTAAAGTGCTAAAATTACAGAGTATTGTGGACAGACAGACGTTGCGCCTCGTCCACATGATTTCCCTCTGTGCACGTCATATCCACGTCCTCGACGCATCATCGATCCATCCGTATGTCCGTCCATCGATCCGTACACCGCCATACGATTATGAATGCGCACTCTCATCATAATTGCCGGCATAAGTTCTATGAAGTTGTTTATTCCCAGTCCCCGTACCTCGCTCCCTATTGTTGTCGGTTTTTTTTTAGCTGAGGACGCACTGGAGTGAGGAGTGGATGGATCGATTCGCTTCTCCCCTCGACTTTTTCTGCATTTTGTTTTTAATATTTCTCGGTATGTGTCGGTGCTGGCCTGGCGGCTGCTCTGGCTCTACCCAGACCATCGTATGGAATGGTTTGGCTGGATGTTGTCGACGCAGAAAACGCAATTCGTCGTCGATCGAAATGGTCTTCTACTATGAAGCCGGCATATTCTCAATGTTCCGTATTCGTTACGGTATGAATTAGCCGAATGAATATTCGAATAAGAGTAAAAACACAAAGAAGAGGAAGATCCCAATGATGGTATTAACACATGTTGTTGTATGTACCATAAGCAGGGAACTCGCATTTGGGAGGTAGGCTTTAATTTGGAGTGACGACATTTTATAGATTTTCATCATCATCAAGTTTTGAGTCTACCCATAAAGTACTAAATATTAACTCTTTCTGATACTCCGGAGTAGTAAAAAAACACTGATTTCTAAATTTCTTTATCTCTTAACTATGCGTCTTAGATGAAAAATGTTGACCATTTGTGATCCCCTAAAGTATTGGAATACATCAAACTTAACCATGCGATCTGAAACGAAGAAGACCATAATTGATACTCACCGCAAACATTGTGAATTCTTAGCACTGGTCATGCAGGGAATCCCGCCCTTTGATCCACAACCGAATGCTTATTCACTTACGAATTCGTTACTCAGAAGTTTCTAACACAAGGGATTAAAATCAAAACAAACAAACCAATTCTTCCTAGTATGTATCATCATTTGTGTGCAAAAACAGAGGAATGGGCGAACTTACAAAAAAATAAATATTAAAATACAATTAAAATATTATGTAATGCCTTCAATTCTTTATTAAATGCTATGTTAAAAGAATTCATTAATCTTTACAGCGAACTCACTAGGTAGTTTTCACTACTGAGGAAACAATTACAATTACACCCCTGACTCGTTGGTCATATGTCGGTAGTCAAAGGGTATTGACCAGTGACTACCTCCAATGACATCCCCATGTTAAATTCGCCACTCAAAAGCATTGCGGGTATCTAGTGGTAGTTTTTGCATTAATCATATGGCTAGTCTCAAGAACTGCTGGGTAGTGCTACCAGGGTCCCAGCAGATATTCTCATGTCGTACTGATTGAGTTGCAGCTTCTCTAGACATAATAAATCGGTTGTATTTGGAACAAGGCTGGTAGATACTTTATCGCTGTTGTCTATAAAGTCCCACCGATGTTCTGCCAAGTAGTTATCTGAATCTTCACTAGTTCAATGTTGATGGATCGCTATTAGTAGCTATCTAGCGTAAAAAAGTATTGATCGAACTACTTGTGCATATACATAATACATACATAATACATACATAATGGCACTTGTATGAGAAAAAAATTAAGAAATTCTTAACGTTTGTTCGAACTGAGTGACAAACTCGGTGTTGATAATCTGGTCGACCACATCTCTCAATAGTTCCATTGAAGAATCCTGCCAAGATACGAAGATAAAACAAAACCATGATGTGGGTTTCTAAACTTAAGGCCAGGAAAAATACCTGCACCAGGCCATTCAGCAAGGTCAAATCTACTGGGTTACTAATAAATGGGATGCGTATAAAGATAACCTGAAATCTACAAGAAGGAAATTAGGAAAGCGCAAAGACGTTCTTGGCAGATCTTCTATGGAGAAGTGGATAAGGTCTCACACGCCGCAAGGCTGAGGATGATACTAACAAAAACACCATGTATAGTGAGTTATCTACAGGATGAGTAAATCAACAAGACAAAGAAATAGCGAGCAGTCACTACAGGTACTTCTCGACACACATGTCCCGTGGAACTCAAAGGCTGAACTGGAGGAACAGCAGGACCAACAAGAAAGCGAATGGACGACAAACGTCGCTAAATTGTTGTGGAATATATACCATCGGTGTACACTTCGAAAGGAACTTTGCCACTAAGATACCAGCCATAGATGAATGAATTTGTAATGTCGTCCCTTTCCTAGCAAGTTCGTCGGCTTTGCAGTTCCCTGGGATATCCAGACTATGTCATTCGGTTCGTACAGAAGTTAAGAGTTGAGGACTTTTGTGAAATTCCTTTCATACAGATGCCACATTGTCTTCCTCACATTTCTGTGGACGGTAGGTTTAGACGCTTTTTCAGCGAGTTTGAACTCTATATAATGATGATCTGAGAATGATTGGTCGTCCAGAACATTCCACCCAATAATTTTGTCTGGCAGCCGGTCAGTAGCAAACGTTACGTCAATAAGTTCTTGTCTGTCTTTAATTATGTCGGTTTATTGCCTGTGTTGCTAATAGTTAGGTTGGTAGTTAGAATAAAGTCAAGAAGTCACTTACCTCTACTGTTAATAGCCGTACAAACCCAGATATTATGATGAGAGTTCGTGTCTGCGCCAATAATCAGCTCGCGCTCGTCAGACGTTGCTTCTTCTACTAACTCCCTGAAGAGAGCTGTCGGTACTACATCTTCATAAGGCAAGTAACTGTAGACCACCCAATATCCGATCTGCAGACTAGCAGCTGTTTGGTCTTTACCACTTAAATTATTCAAAAGCAAGATGCTTAGATCTTTCCTGGTCAAAATGCAGGTTCTTAGAGTACATTCAGAGATGGCCAGAAGCAGTTTAAAGTTGGGTGCCCGATACCACACATATTTCCTCCTACTACGTAGGGCTGCTGTGTAAGGCGATGTCTACTACTCCTGTGGACAGGTGGTTTATCTGTGGTGAAGGCTAATCTGTAGAATTCTCACTATCATTAACCCCCATCCCAACAAGGGTGTTATCGAACTGCTCATTGGTATCATCGAGGATCATGTCCTCAATCAGATGCGTCAAGGAGTCCAGAAGACCTCCTCATCCACTCTGTGTCCGAAGTAGTGCTCTCGTCCTCAGATAAAGGTGTTACAGCCTTTGTCCTAGGATCTGAGGCTCCAGAAATTATGGCCGTGGGTAGCTCTTCACTTCCGGAGGGCTGGGTGTCGACCAGTGTGGATACCTCACCTTCCGCAATGGGAGCTATATCCGCCTTGTACGCCTCCAAAACTATAGTATTGATTCCATATATCAGGTTTTCATTCACCCGTTGTAAGTGGGGGTGGATTCAGCCTTAAGGATAAAAACCACCTGCCGTTTTTTACCATCCGCCTTGAAGATATCAATCACCCCAATGAACCCCACCCTTTTGTTTACCAGCGATCGATGACTAAAGCTTTTAGTGATTTTTTCATACATAGGTTTTGGGGTCCCTTATGGCCTTTGGCTGCATTTTTTTTGTACATATTTTTTGTTGGGTTATTGACTACGTTGACGGTATTTTAGACTTAGTACAGAAATTTGTAACAGTAAAGAATTCAGTGGATTGAGATAAAGTTTTGAATATTTAGTAAAATTAAAAATTTTGTCATCACTCAATAGTTCAGGATGTAAGACAGGACAACAAGTTGTTTGTCTGCACACATCGTAGACGCAAGTTAAGGTAAGCACCAAGTAGGGTATCCTTAATTTACTATATCCTTACGTCTTCCTGCCTTGTAGGGGTTGTATGTAGCTGCAAGAGATTTGTGCCACTGTAGTAAGGAAGGCCTCCTTCGTTGGAGTTTTTTTTATTTTTAAAGTAAGCTTCATTGCAACAGGCTTCATCTTTTGGACTTTTTCAACGTCATTGTTGTTTTTGGTTTTTCTTTTCTTAGTGTTGCGGTGCTCGAGATCATCTTTAATATCATCGATGTGAAACACCATTGGCGCTACGTTTTTATGTTTTTTTTTTATTTGTGTTTTATTCCCATCTTCATTTTGGAGTATTTTCTTCGAGTTGACTTCTAAAAGTGGATGAATTCGTTTTCTGTGGATTTTAATAATAATGATGATTGCTTTTTCTTAGTTTGTGTTGTGGTGTATTGCTTGATTGTTCGTCAGCGTTTTTTTTATGCATTTATACTCGTATACGGGAAGAATTATGCATGATTGTGATGACTTATCCCCGTAATATAAAATTATGAAAATTTCTTATAAAATGTTGATGTCTCCTATGTTCCTACAAGGAACATAGGACCATTGATAGTTACAAGTTTTTAGGTTTACTAAAACATTTTTACTTAACAGTTTATTTGCTCTCCTGAAAAATTAGGAACAAACACATAGCCGCCTTTGCAACGACGCAGTGATATGTAATAGAAAAAATTAAAAAAAAAACGTTTTGTTGAAGATATGTATAAGTGTATATATTAATGACTGTTACTAAACCACTGTCTCTAAGTGAAAGAGATATTTCCAACATCGGTAGCCCACATTAATAGCTTCAATTTAACGTATAAGTCGACCTGATCGGGCATATACTCCAAAAATTATAGTGCAAATACTAAGGGTACCTTCGACTATAATAGTATTTCTAATAAAACATTTTAAAAAAAAAATGTATCCATAAAAAAATTTTTGGTTTTGATTTTATGTAACAGTATGCCACAATCTATACAAAAAAAATAATTTTTAGGTCTAGGACAATTTGCAATATTTGGTTAAAAACATCATTATCTTTGTTATTTGTTTTTTCTTTTTGTTTTTAAGACATAATCACAGTTAAGATTCATATAAACGTGTTACGTTTATACGTTAAGTACATTGCACAGTGGGAGGATTAAACCAGTAAGAAAAGACACAAAGTCGGGCGGGGCCGTCTTTATAATACCCTACACCTCCCTAACAATGCGAAAAGAGGCATGGCTACAATAGTTTGGAATAATTGGTATCGTTTAAGTTAAGAAAGTACTTAGCTCCATCAAGGCTTATTCCAAGGAGGAGTTGAACTAGATCTGAAACGTTAAGCTTAAAATGCGCAGTACTCCTTCATAGATCAAGAATCGGAAGGAACAAATAGATGGGACTATACATAATCTAAACAGAATTTCATCAATTTGGTTCAAAAACCCAATTGTTTGCCAAATTATTTAAAGATCGGATGTAAAATCAAGCGCTTAAATGCTAAATAGGCAGGTATATATATATATGTATATCTAAATCTGAACTGATTTTCCCCAGATTAAGCAGTATTCGCTCCAAAATGAAGAAAATTCTTTCTGCCAAATTTTGTAATGATCAGAAAAAAAATACAACTTCCGTAGCGCTTTGCCACCAAATCGGCAGGAACATATGTATACTCGCATATTTTGGAATACATCTAAATTTGAATCGATTTTCTCCGAATTTTGCTATCTTTATTCATGTAGTAAGAAACCTCTTTCTGCCGAATTTCGTACTGATCGGATATAAAATACAGTTTTTACCGCCTTTACGTGTCATATCGGGGGTAACATATAAAGCGTGATCCATTTCGAGGATCCCTACTAAAGAAAAAACACAGAAAATTCAAATTGAATGGGGAATGTTTATTATCATTTGAAAGAACATTCTTTGGCATTTATTTTTTGAAGATTATGTCTATCAAATGTTGGCCGCGGCTACTTCTCAGATGGTCCATCCGTTGAGTCCAATTTTCGATGACTCGGTCGAGCATTTCGACTGGTAACTGGCGAATGACACGCGTGCTGTTTTGCTCCAAGGACTGAATCGAAGCGGGTTTGTCCGCATAAACTTTAGACATTACATATCCCCACAGGTAAAAGTCTAACGGTGTGATATCACACGATCTTGGCGGCCAATCGACCGGCCCTAATGAAATTATCTGCTCACCGAAGTGTTCTCTCAATAAATCCATTGATTGATGCGATGTGTGGGAAGTGGCGCCGTCTTGTTGAAACCAAATGTTGCCGAGATCACGAGCTTCAAGTTCAGGCATGAAATAGTCGGTTATCATGGCACGATAACGGTCGCCATTGACGGTTACGTTCTCACCGGCATAATTTTTGAAGAAATATGGACCGATGATTCCACCGGCCCACAAACCACACCAAACCGTTGTTTTTTCTAGATGAAGTGGCAGCTCTTGAATCTCTTCAGGTTGCTCTTCGTCCCAATTGCAGCAATTTTGCTTGTTTACATACCCATTGAGCCAGAAATGGGCCTCATCGCTTAACAAAATTTGGCTCGAAAACGTCGGATCTTCTTGGAACTTTCCAAGAGCCCATAGAGCGAAGCGATGCCGCTTGGGAATGTCGGCGGCTTCAAGATCTCGACGTAAAATGCGCCAAATCGTTCCATGAGTCAATCCGAGTTGCTGCGAATGGAGCCGAATCGACTCTCCACGGTCTTCGTGTACACTCTCAGCTACGGCCGCTATATTTTCGTCACTGCGTGCTGGACGTGGTCTATTCGGTCGAATATTATCCAATAATGAATGCTGGGTCTCATGATGGGTGATGATGTTGCGAATGGTACGCTCAGTAGGCCGATTATGTTGACTATAAGTTGAGCGAAGTGCACGAAACACATTCCTCACAGAACGTGAATTTTCGTAATAAAGTTGAACGATTTGTAAACGTTGTTCAGGCTTAAGTTTTTCCATGATGAAATGTCAAACAATACTTAACAAAAATAACATAACGCGATTCACACGTGATCTGTCAAAAAAAGGCTATTGAAAAATCTGAACCGATTTTCCGATATTGCAAATTATATATCCACAGTTTGGAGGCTCGCAATACTGCGAGTTTCTTGAGTTTCTGTAATCATGAACCAAAAATATTTTTAAAGAACTTAACTTTTTACAAAGCGCGATCTACCAAAATATGTTTCTGATTCTGGTGGACGTCAAAATAGGACGCATTCAAAATATAAAATATTTCAAATCGCTGCTCCAGAAAGTGAAATTATTCGCATATGCAAAAATTATTATGCAATATTTTTCATATGGTCAGTTGGTAATTTAAGTTCATGATATATTTTGATTTTAAGAAATTTTTCGGATCTAACTGCGAAAATTTCAGTCGAATCCGTTCAATATTTCCAGAGAAAATTGCAGTTTTCTAAACACACTCGGAAACATTTAATAGGTCATATCTCACGAACAAAAAACATTTTTTCTAAACGGTTCAAATTGTTTTATTTTTTTCAAATTCTCTCAAATTTCAAAAAAATCTTGACTTTTCAAAAAATGTTGACAGGCTTGTTTTATTTTTTCCCTCTTTCAAGTACATATACATATACTGTGAAATTTAGTATATCGGACACATGATGCCATTTGTCATAAGTAAACGACTTCCCTCAAAAAATTAAAAGTAAATCATGGTGGCGCTTACGTCTTTTTGGCAGTTAGGGTTCGATATAACTCACATATATATGTTGGTGTTTTCGTGGTCCAGTATGCAAATTAAACCTTAAGAGGAAAAATATATCACATTATATGCAAATATTGGCGAATTTTCGCTTATATCTAGGATGTCCTAGTCAAGACCTTTAAGAAAAGCTCTAATTTGTATAAATCCAAAAACGTTTTTAAAATATAAAAAATGCAATATAAACATCTCAGGAATTTTTTAATAAACATTTTTTTTAAATATAACGGAGCTGAACACCATTTTAAAATTTTCAGCGTTCGTTTCAAATATACGGGCCTACATAACTATATTTTTCACAGAAATTAATTTGGTGTCACTGATGTGTAGAATGCTAATTAAATTTGCAGATGCATTAAAACCCGTTAAGGACGCGAAAATGAAACCCTGCTATATAAAGAACAACTTACGACCTTAAAATCAGCCTTCATTTGTAAAAATCCGTCCACGCGTTCCGAAAATATGTACATAAATCGAAACGTAAGCCCTTTGAGAATATTTTCCTATTTGCTGAGATTTCAGATGCTAATAAAATTTGGAAAACATGTTTTGTATTTTTTTAAGCCAACTATAAAATGTTTTCTTTTGAGCAGAGAATCGATATGCAAATTTATTTTGGAATCGGGAATGGTTACCCAAAAAAGGTGTTCGGTTTGAACAATATAGGTGCGCCACTATCCACATGCAAGCTTTGTCTTAGGCAAGAGGCAATCAGGCAGTCCAACGAATGATAGACAGAAATCGGCACCTGTAGGGCAGCTAGACAAATCTGGCCAAGATATGACCTGAGAAGGTCAAAATATCTTCTCGCTCTAGAGAGGAAATGATTGTCTACGTTAGAATCAGTTGTGGCGGGACACTGTCTGGTCAGCGATCATGCCAGAAGATTGGGTATTGTCCCCAATGACTTCTGCAGAAGTTGTGGAGATGGAAAAGAAGTGGAGAGCATTGAGCATTTGCTATGGCACTGTCCCGCTTTGAGTAAACGACGTATGGACGCCCTGGGGTCGGCCTTTCTAGGCAGTCTAACAAATCTTTCCAGTACCGATATTCCTAATTTCGAAACAGGTTGGTTTCGATGAGAGGCATTTCAGCCCGTGGTAACACCAGGGACCTAAACCGGTCTATGTGAACTGGTAAAAAACGGCTAACACCCTAATCTAACCTATTGTCTTTGGCGTCAAATCGTAGACAACTTTTTTCAGTGTAGAAATAACAATTTTCAGTTTTACAAGCTATTATTTTTTAAATTCTAGTTCTTTATTTTAATCCACCAACAATTGTCTGCCAAAAACTCGGGAAATATTTTAATTGCAATATTTCTTTCGCTGGCAAATGGCAAATTAGGCAAAAAAGGCAACCTCAAATTAAGAGCAAAAAAACTTAGTTTTAATGACAGTTTAGGAAAAAACGACACGACAAAAACAAAAAGTCATTTAAAACAAATTGTATACCTTGACATATCCATGAAACAGGCATCAAGCATCAAACATATGTACGATCGGATGGACGGATGGATGGATATCTCGATAACTTCTGTCTCTTTGCCCCCTCTGGGAGTGAGTACAACAAATCAAAAAGTCAACATGCAATATGCCTTTAAGCCATCTCTGCAGCTACAAAACCTAAATTTCATCAAGAACAACAACAAACAACAAAAAACCGCTGAAAAATCAACAAAAAATATATGGAGGCTAAAACAAAACCAAAACTCTGGGGACCATAAAATTCCTTTGGCAAACAACGACTGACGTATGGCCGATGAATGGTTACTGGGATGGATGGATGAACGGACGGACGATCGGTTGGATGAATGCGTCCTCGTATACGTATGGCTTTCAAAGGAGACCGACACTTTAAACAACAACAGCCTTAGCTACAGACATACTGACTGACGGACTGAGAGAATTATCAACGGCAAAAAGTTCTGTTACTCGTCGTCGTCGCAGTCGTCGTATATCTGAAAATCTGACTTTAACAGTCTGAGAGATCTTCACATACCGTTGGGAAATTTGATCACCGAACCCCGTTCGTTGATTTGCTAAAAGATTTTTTTATTTGTTGCCTTTTTCATCATTGCTGCTTTATTGCCACACCATGTGACGTCCGTCCGTCCGTTCATCAGGCTATTCCTACTTTCCACTACCTCAGGGAGGGGGCTCAGTTTGCTCCAATGCTCCAGCATTTGGCGGTCATGCTTGAACGACAGAAAGATTTGTGAGATCTCGCTTTGTAATGGGAAACGCTCTGATTTAATAGATCACTGATAGATGGCGTTGTTTGTAAAACATTTAGAGACAAGCCTTGACGAGAAAAAAAATAGGAAAAACACCGTTGTTTAGAATGTTTCTTGGCATTGGCAGAAAGTGGTAAATGTCGGCCCGTATTGTTTGATGTCCATTTGGTAAATTTCCGTTTTGTTCGTTTGTTGATGCCACAGAGACGGGGCTTTGAGAAAACTATGAGGGGTTACAGTTGCATATAAAAGCACTGAGAAGCTAGTAATGATGTGGGATGGTCGTATCCCAGGACAAAGGAGATTCATTAACTTCTATACGGACGGTTCCAAACTCGATAACCAAGTGGGCTTTGGTGTCTTTTCTGATGAACTTCAGCTATCACTTAAAAAAAGACTGCCTGATCACTGTAGTGTTTACCAGGCAGGAATTCTAGCTATTAAAGAGGTAGCGCAATGGCTGAAAAATAATGTTCTAACCAAAGGCGGTATAAATATTATCTCAGTTCAGTCAGGCTGCTATCAAGTTCCTGGAAACTATATTCCTGAAAAACTTCCCTCGACTGTCGCAGATCTTTTAACGAGAAGGCTGACGAGTTTAATATTCACCTGTTATATGTACCGGGCCACAGGGATGTACCGAGGAACTGCAAGGCAGATGAACTTGCTAGACTAGGAAATACCTTACACGCTCCAGGGCACCTGGAACATGTGGGCATGCCTCTAGCAACCTACAAGCTTCTCCTTAAGGATAGTGCACTTATGGCAACAAATGGCAGTTGGTCACTAGTCAGGAACTGCATATATTCCAGGCTGATGTGGCCCGGTTTAGACTCAAAACGCACTGCTGTCGTTGTCGAGAACGGACGTCTCGCATATCGTGTCTACCATGGCAGGTAACTTTCTTATTGGACGACACGCTCAGAGATTAAAGGTCTAGCATAATGACTTTTGCAGAAGCTGTGGAGAAAAAGTGTTGGAGGAATAAATAGAAAACCTTCTGTGTATGTGCCGGCTCTCTCTAGAAGGCGGCATACAACCTTGAGCTCTTATTTCCTTGGGGAGTTAGCTAATTTGTCTGATGCTGGAATCCGCCAACTTTTGAGATTTTTAAAGCCATCAAATTAATTCAACGGAAGGGGCTAGGGATAACTTATGTTTTCCCTTACGTGGTAAATCAATGGACTGGACAGTCTAAGTGAATCTGTTTTACAGGCTGCCACTATTTACCTAATCTAGTATTGAAAGGTAAACTTCGGGCGCTTGATTCCCTACACCATAATATTACAGCTGAATAAACATACTCATTGTTGTCCTAAATTTTATTTCTTTCAAGTATCTTTATTTGTAATCTACCTACAAAGAAAATTTTAAGCAAATTGTATAAAAACTTACAAATAACAGTTTTGGTAAGCTTCAGCGAACTTATCAAAAATTAAAGTAGTTGCATTTGTAATTAAATCAATAAAATAAATAACAACTATTTTGTTTTTCTAACACTTAAGTAATTCTATAACTTGATTACATTACGGATATATTAGTATGGTCTTTCGAAGACAGCTGCCCGCCTTGAGAAAGGAAATCAGCCCAAGAGAAGCCTTGGATGACCGGGAAGATTCGCAACATTGGGAAAGAGGTCCGTAGACTTTACAATAGGGCACGCCGTAAAAAATCTCCAGTATACTAGGACGAAAATCACAAGAAAAGCAAAACGAAACTCCTGGAAACTATTCTGCGAACAGGTCGATAGCCTTAACGATGTTTCTAAAATTAAAAAGTTCCTTTCAAAAACCCATACCCAAACCGTAACAATGGTAGACGATATGGGCAGAAGAGTAGACTCAACTCAAGAAATGGTAAGGCTTTCGATGAACACCCATTTTTCGCAAGGTACGATGGGCCAGACTGAGATACCGAACTACAGAGAAAATGTAGAACAACAAAGTTATGTCATTACAGACCATATGGTCAAAGAAGCTTTTCACCATTTAAGGACCAGATGGTGTCCTTACAGGACACACATGCTTACAAGCACATCTACGTAGGATAGGAGTTGTAGATGACAGCGTATGCAGGGCATGCTGGGAGGATGACGAAACGTTGGAGCATTTCCTCTGCCAGTGCCCAGCGTTCGCGAACAATAGTTCCCGTTTCATAGGATATGATACTATACCAGAATTGACCCAACTTAGGGGCGTAGACTGGAAAACGATTAAGGACTATGTCGATAGTACCGAGTTCCTAAAATAACTTCCCAAGGACCAGTCATTAACAATTAGAGAGCACAACAGGCCGAATACTGGCTTATGTGTATGTCCAAGGACATGAGGCGGAATTTGACCGCCTCCTCTTCTCAACCTAACCTAATTTTATAACTTTAAATACTGTTTTAAATACAATTATGTGTAAGTTATGCAATAAATGGCAAAGCTCTATTCCGTATGTCTGGAACCTGTTTTAATGTGGTTTTATATAGAATAACTTTGTTCTCCAAACCTAATTCTGACTTTGGACCTAAAAGCCAATACATCCGTTTTGTCTTAATCTCTAGCTGTTGTCTTTTCAATTTTATGTGTCATTCCCATGTCAACCGTCTATCTATGTTTAGACCTAGGTATTTCACACAATTAGATGAGAGAATAGTGACTCCGTCTAGTATCACCGGTGGGCAATCCGCTTTACTGAGGGTGGAAGTTAATTGTGTTGATTTCTCAAGATTGACTTTAAAGTTCCAATTCTTCAACCACGATTGAGTCAATTCTAGTTCTTTTGTATTATATTGGAAGCTTTCACGTCTGATTTGTTGACGGCAATATGACAGTGTCGTCGGCATATGTTGCTATAGTTATATCGTCGTTCGTGGGAAAGTCAGATGTAAATATTGTCTACAAAATCTGGCCCTATACACTGCCTTGAGAAAATCCGGATTTTATAAAACCAATTTCCGAATCTTCGCCATTTATGTTCACATAGAATTTTCTTTCTACCAAATATGATCTGAACAATAAGTAAAAAGCTGTAGGTAAGAGTGATGTTAGTTTATATAATAACACTATGCAACAAAAATTTTGTCCAAGGGATGTGGATAACAGTTTCTGGTGTAATTTGGTGTCACAAACACGAAAAAATATTTAAAAAAAATGTTTATGTTAATTTTTTTTTTAAATTCCAACTTTCATGGAAATACATTTAGTATTTGGATCATTATTTTTCAATTATAAACCTGATAAAGCCGTGCTACATATGCTGCAAATATCACTTTCACGTAGAATTTTTGGTTTAGAGACAGTCGTCAAAAATATGAGAAAAAAATAATTTTTTTAAACACTTTTTCTTGGTACAAAGAAAAACCATAAAAAATAGAAATAAAGTCGAAAAAATTATTATATCACATTTTTAAAAAGCCAGCATGCTAACGAAGAAAACACTGTCTATTTGAACTTTTCAATGTGTAAATGATCCCTACAATTTCTGCTACATCTGCGGAAATTATGTAATTAAAAAAAATCGACGTGCGTTTAGTAAAATAATAGAAGAAATATATGTGCAATATTTTGGTAAACGAGTTACAAATATGAACGAACCGTGGACACCTAGTATTTTGTGTAATTCGTGCCATGTAAATGTTACTCGATGGAGTAGTGGAAGCATGCGGAAAGTACTTTACAATTAATGTATTACAATGTCTTGTGGAATGCCAATGATTTGGAGACAACCATTCAATCACGATACGGACTGCTATTTTTGTCTAAGTAAACAGATTGGAGTAGGAAAGAACATTCGCTGGAATTACGCTGAAGTCAAATCTGTCACTTTGCCAGTTGCACATTCGGAAACAATACCAATTCCTAAGTGTCCAACTACGAGTATAGTTAACAGCCGTATTACGGAAACATCATCAAGTTAAACTGAGTACTCAACTCTGAGCGATTCAAGTTTGAGTCAGAGGTCATCGCTTTTAACTCAGTTTCAACTGAATGTTCTAGTGAGAGATTTGGAACTGACACAAGATAAGGCAGAACTACTTGCATCTCAGATGAAACAGTACAATATTTTGGCCCAAGATGTTAACATATCATATTATAGAGTCCGTGATATACCTTACAAATAATTTTATACAACTGTGGATAACATATGCTTTTGAAAGGACATTCCCGGATTGTTCGAGGAACTTAATCAAACATACAATTCAAAGGAATGGCGGTTATTTGTTGACAGCAGTAAAGAATGTTTGAAAGCAGTACAGTTGAACTTCGATTAACCGTGATGCTCGGGACCGGGCTAATCACGGATAACCGAAAATCACGGTTAAAAGAGGTAAAATTTTACATGTATACATTTTATTATTTTTATTTATTTTTGACAAAAACATGTAAATCTGCATCTATAAACAACTTATCATATCTCTAGGAAAACATAAATTTATTTAAAAAAATCATTTATGGAAGTCTGTCTTATGTTTTTTGCTTTTGATTGTTCTTCCAACAAATGAGTTTGTATGCGATATATTTGCATTTTATCTGGTTCTGAAATACTACTTGGACAATTAAAGTTTTCTAAAAAACATAACAAAATACTACTAGCCTCTATTGCCAGAGCCAATGTAGGCGTTTCGTCCGCATTTCCTACATCTGATTCCTCGGAATTTGAATCAAGCTCATCTTCTTGGCTTTGGGTAACCATGTCTACGATTTCGTCTTCAGATATAATAGCAAACGGAGCGACATCAGAGTCGCACACCATCCACTTTTCGACAGCATCAATCGTACATCCAGACGGTATGGTTATATCTGTTTGTATCTTAACAAGGCTATTTTGAGCATCTTCATTATGAGATACATAGTAAGTTATTCCAAACACTTTTTAAAACTTGTGGAGTTACAGAGTCCAACGAAGCTGCGGCTGCCCACAAAGCTGTCTTAATATTCAAAGATTTAACGAACTCACGTCTGTCATTAGCACCAACAAGTTTTTGAACGATCAGTTTAGGGTAGTGACATTTGAAGCTCCTAATTACTCCTTGATCCATGGCTGAATCAAGGACGTGCAATTCGGTGGGAAATATTTTACTGTAACGTTTTCAGATATCGTAGCATTTACATCTGGGTGTGCTGGACAGTTGTCTAATAGTAAAAGTATTTTACAGTTATTTTTGAGACCGATGCGCCGTTGATGTTCCTTTGCTTCTGGTACAAAATTTTGATTAAACCACTCCAGAAATAGCTGTTGTGTTACCCAAGCTTTCTTATTAGATTTTTAAATCACAGGAAGGTGTTCAACGTTTCTTAAAGCTCTTGGATGGACACTTTTTCCTATTTTCATCAATTTACACTTGTGAGTTCCTGCAGCATTTGAACAAACTAGCACTGTGATTCTCTCCTTGGATTCCTTGTACCCTTCAATAGAATATTCATTACCACTAGCCAAAGAACTCTGAGGCAAACACCTCCAAAAAAGACTGGTTTCGTCTGCATTGTAGATCTGTTCAGTTGTAAGTTGTTGGTTTTTAATGATTTCATCCAAGTCGTCCACAAACATCGTAGCAGACTCATAATCAGCACACTCATCTTCTCCCGTAGATTTCAGTCGACGGATTCCATGACGTTTTTTGAATTACTCTGAATTCATGTTTAACTTCAAATGGAACATTTTTGCCTTTTCGACAATCATTTCGCCTGAAGTTCAGAAGCAAATTTCAGTTTATGTTCATACAATATCTCGATTTCAGTTAACTTACCTGAAATTGGAGTTCCCTTAAATCTTTCTTGCCGAAACCATTCATATGTTGCGAAATCAACTTTTGGAATCAGTTGTCGGAGCAAAATTTTAAATTCCGATATTTGTTTTTTATTAAATCGGATACAGTTTGAATGCCAACTCCATATTTTTCAGACAACATTTTAAAAGGTACTTTACGTTTTGAGTATTCATTAATCAGCTCCATTTTTTCTTTAATTGAAAGAACCTTTCTTGCTCTTTTCGCGGATTTAGTTTTTGACGGTGGCATGATGTAAGGAAAACACGTCTTGACAGATCAAATTTCACACTGATGAATGAATACATATGAAATTTGATATGAAAATTACACTTTCATGAAAAAGGGGAATCACCGAATTTTAATAAGAGAGATGTGTGAGTATTATACGAAAAAAAACAAACAAGCAGTCATATGGACATGTGCATCACGGATAATAGAGGTAAATCACGGTTAATAGAGGTAAAAAATCAACCACTCAGCATCACGGATAATAGAGGTAAATCACGGTTAATAGAGGTAACAAATCAACCACTCAGCATCACGGTTAATAGATAATCACGGTTAATAGAGTCACGGTTAATCGAAGTTCAACTGTCCTTTGCACAACGGATATCAGAAACCGTCGATTCCCATTGATCCTGCTGTCAACACTAAGGAATCATACGAAACAATGGCTATATTGATAAAATATGAACAACATGGCTGGCAAATTTGTTGCGATTTAAAAGTAGTTGGGATGTTATGTGGAATGCAAGTCGGGTATACAAAATATTGCTGCTTTTTATGCCTCTGGGATAGCCGTGCTCATACGTTAAATTGAAGCTATTAATGTGGGCTACCAATGTTGGAAATATCTCTTTCACTTAGAAACAGTGGTTTAGTAACAGTTACTAAGAAATTGGAAAAAGTCGATTTTATCAAAAAAAATTTCCTTGGTCGAAAAAAAACATAAAAAATAGAAAAAAATTTATTTTATCGTGCGCAGCAGCCAGCAGACAGACATACGGACGGACATAGTTGGGGCTTTAGGTCACTCCTTGATGTTTTACACTTTTGGCTCATAGCAAATGATATATACCCTCCTATCTAAGGTGAGGGGATAACTAACTGAGGATATTTAATTTTGTTTCAAACAGTGAGACAAAACTGAATTTCCTAAATGTTAAAAGAGGGGTGCAACTAATTTTGAGCGCTGACGGAAATAAAATATGTAAAAAATCTAAAAAAAAAATCATAATTGATATCTAAACATTAGCCGTCAAGTTTAAAATTCCTAAAAATAAACTTTGACTTGACTGAAAATTGCCGTAGTTAATTTGTTCAGATAAAAAACACCAAAAAAATTGGACCTGATAGATCCAATATGGTTATGGTTTTTCTTAAGCAAATTATATTTTTTTCAATAAGGTTAGCTTCGAAATGTAAGGTAAAACCAGTAAGGAAAGGCTAAAGTCGGGCGGTGCCGACTATATAATACCCTACACCACTCTCGTAATATTGAATAACTCTGATATATAAATTTTGTAATTCATGTATACATTGTTTACATACACCACAGTGTGGTGTAGGGTATAAACACGATTGGATCTAAAGAGCCAAATCGGTTGAAACATATATATGGGAGCTATAGCTAAATCTTTACCGATTTTCTTCAAATTCGGCAATGTTGGTTCATGAATCAAGAAACTCTACCATTCTAAATTTCAAAACTATTGGATGTAAAATACAGCTTTTATAGGACTCAAGGGCTAAATCGGACGAAACATATATATGGGAGCTATAGCTAAATCTTAACCGATTTTCTTCAAATTCGGTAGTGTTGGTTCATGGAACAATAAACTCTACCATTCTAAATTTCAAAACGATTGGATGTAAAATACAGCTTCTATAGAAATAAAGGGCCAAATCGGTTGAAACATATATATGGGAGCTATAGCTAAGTCTTAACCGATTTTCTTCAAATTCGGTAGTGTTGGTTCATGGATCAAGAAACTCTACCATTCTAAATTTCAAAACGATTGGATGTAAAATACAGCTTCTATAGAACTAAAAGGCCAAATCGGACGAAACATATATATGGGAGCTATAGCTAAATCTTAACCGATTTTCTTCAAATTCGGTAGTGTTGGTTCATGGATCGAGAAACTCTACCATTCTAAATTTCAAAATGATTGGATGTAAAATACAGCTTCTTCAGGACTAAAGAGCAAAATCGGACGAAACATATATATGGGAGCTATAGCTAAATCTTAACCGATTTTCTTCAAATTCGGCAATGTTGGTTCATGGATCAAGAAACTCTACCATTCTAAATTTCAAAACGATTGGATGTAAAATACAGCTTTTATAGGACTAAATGGCCAAATCGGACGAAACATATATATGGGAGCTATAGCTAAATCTTAACCGATTTTCTTCAAATTCGGTAGTGTTGGTTCATGGATCAAGAAACTCTACCATTCTAAATTTAAAAACGATTGGATGTAAAATACAGCTTCTATAGGACTAAAGGGCCAAATCGGAAGAAAGATATATATGGGAGCTATATCTAAATCTGAACCGATTTCAACCAAATTCAATAGCGATCTTAACAGCCGCGAAATACTCTAAACTGCAAAATTTCAGAACGATCGGAGTGAAATTGCGACCTGTAGTCGACGAACAACTTTACATGGACAGACGGACGGACGGACGGACATCGTTAAATCGACTCAGCTAGTGATTCTGAGTCGATCGGTATACTTTAAGGTGGGTCTAGCTGTGTTATTTTCAGGTGTCACAAACATCTGCCGTGAAACAAACTTATAATACCTTGTACCACAGTGTGGTGTAGGGTATAATGATAACCAATATCTTAATTGCATATTTGGAAAATAAGAATTCAATTAAATTCACATTTAAACAAAATTTATTTCATTATACACATTGTAAAATATCTTTGGAGTTCTTTGCAACCCGTTCGCTACAATTATTTGATTATTTGGACATAACCCTTGATTGGAATCCTTGGTTTGAAATGTTGGGCTAATATTGTGGGAGCCGTGTATACAAATGAATACCAATATCCATATATTTCATAACAAAAATCATAAGTTATCCAAGACTGTATAGCATTCGGCATTAGAATGCTTCGTAAAATAATTAACTCACTAGCTTCTCGAAATTTTCAGATATTAACAACAAAAACGCCTTTATAGTCAAACATTAAACATATACATTTTTTTAATTGTATGACTTAAAATAGGTATTTATTGCAAATAAATGCACTGCGGCTAACAAATTTCGCACTAAAAAAGGTATTAAATGAAATTATTTCAGTTAATTTTGGAAAATAATATAATAATATACGAGAATAATATAAACTTAAAATTGGTTAGTTTTTAGCATTTTTATGATAAATCAGGAAAACAAAATAATTTGTCTTCATATTGAATATAAATAGGTTTTTGCTGAAATAGATCACATAAAACTGTATGCGGCTAAGCAAATTTCGTTCACTGTATATTTTGTGTTTTTTTATTCATTCATCAAGGGAAGAAGAGTTCTTCTGTTTTGGATTAGACTTAAATGACCCTTTATATTTAAAGGTATTAGCACCACAAAGGTATTAGCATTTAAAGGTATTATTGCTCTACAAAAGTAATTGTGTTATACATACCAGCATATTCCCTTTCTTAATCCCTCCGTAATGGCTACACCACTGTCCTCCAGATAAGAAATTTCTATTTATATTTAAACACCTTCCACACCAATTGTCCAACCAACATTTGTGAAAATGGACAACAAAAATAGCAAAAAAAATGAGTCAAAAGAAAAAATTAAACGCTTTAAGCTTTTTTCGTTCGCTCGCCATACATGCGGACGGACACACCGTCATGCGATGCAGCAAATAGTTTCTTTGGGGGATATGATCGTACAAATCATTTAATGTATACAGAGAGGAGTAACTGATGTTGTTGTCTTCAATGATCGTCGGTTGACCGGCCGGTTGGTTGGAGGTGCTGGTAGTGGCGGCGGCAATGGCTATGGATTTCCTTATAGTATTACGAATGTGGCTGCTTGGCTATCAGGAAGATCTCTATCACTACTTACACACATTAAGGCGTTATTGTGCGGCAAAAAAAAGTTCAGCACAAGCACCGCCGACAATCCGATCGACCGAGCGACTGGAGCAACTGGGGTCCAACCCATGTTTTGCTGACGATGACTATGACGATCGTCATCATGATCATCATTATGATGTTGGAGCAATGATGGCAATCGCCGCTGCTCTGTGTGAATGTATGTATGTGAATATTGTCGGTACGTGTGGCACTCCATGTCGGCATCGAATGTCTTCTGATGGTCTTGTTGCTATTATTGTTGTTGGCTTTTATGCTTTTATATGTGCAACGAATTTTGAAATTGCAGCCTTTAGCTGACAGCATGAATGATAGCGTCAAAGGCGAAGCTAATCAAATTTGACCATCATCATTTTGTGGTGTGGCATAAACAGCAGTACCCACTCCATACCACATATGTATGTATGGATCTGCAGCTATGTGGGTACGTAATATTAGCAGAGACGAAATAATGTGGGCCTCCCATGGGGCCAATCGTTTCGGCAAACATTTCGAAATTTGTTTTTAGCTGTCTTTGTAAGAACTTTTCCAGAAGCTTCTTATAAACGGTTCTCTAGAAGACCTCAAACAAGGCTTCCCCGGAAGACTTTTAAAAGACTAGAATACTTTTTATGAAGACTTCTTTAGAAGACTTTCTATAACGGAATCTTTAGACGATTTTCTATAAAGGCTTCTTTAGAAGAGTTTCTATAAAGGCTTCTTTAGAAGACTTTCTATAAAATCTTCTTTAGAAGACTTTCTATAAAGGCTTCTTTAGAAGACTTTCTATAAATGCTTCTTTAGAAGACTTTTTACAAAGGCTTCTTTAGAAGATTTTCTATAAAAGCTTCTTTAGAAGACGTTCTATAAAGGCTTCTTTAGAAGACTTCCTACAAAGGCTTCTTTAGAAGACTTTCTACAAAGGCTTCTTAAGAAGACTTTCTATTAAGGCTTCTTAAGAAAACTTTCTATGAAGTCTTCTTAAGAAAACTTTCTCTTCTCGTCTTTATAAAGGCTTCTTAAGAAGACTTTCTATGAAGGCTTCTTAAGAAGACTTTCTATGAAGGCTTCTTTAGAAGACTTTCTATAAAGGCTCCTTTAGAAGATTTTCTATAAAGGCTTCTTTAAAAGACTTTCCACAAAGGCTTCTTTAGAAGACTTTCTATAAAGGCTTCTTTAGAATACTTTTTATATAGGCTTCTGTAGAAAACTTTCTATAAAGGCTTCTGTAGAAGACTTTCTATAAAGGCTTCCGTAGAAGACTTTCTATAAAGGCTTCTTTCGAAGACTTTCTATGAAGGCTTCTTTAGAAGACTTTCTATGAATGTTTCTTAGAAGACTTTCTATGAAGGCTTCTGTAGAAGACTTTCTATAAAGGCTTCTTTAGAAGACTTTCTTTAAATGCTTCTTTAGAAGACTTTCTTTAAATGCTTCTTTAGAAGACTTTCTATAAAGGCTTCTTTAAAAGACTTTTTATGGAGGCTTCATAAGAAGACTTTCTATAAAGGTTTCTTTAGAAGATTTTTTATTAAAGCTTCTTTAAAAGACTTTCTATGAAGGCTTCTTTAGAAGACTTTCTATAAAGGCTCCTTTAGAAGATTTTCTATAAAGGCTTCTTTAAAAGACTTTCCACAAAGGCTTCTTTAGAAGACTTTCTATAAAGGCTTCTTTAGAATACTTTTTATATAGGCTTCTGTAGAAAACTTTCTATAAAGGCTTCTGTAGAAGACTTTCTATTAAGGCTTCTTTAGAAGACTTTCTATAAAGGCTTCTTCAGAAGACTTTCTATAAAGGCTTCTTTAGAAGACTTTCTATAAAGGATTCTTTAGAAGACTTTCTATAAAGGCTTCTTTAGAAGACTTTCTATAAAGGCTTCTTTAGAAGACTTTCTATAAAGGCTTCTTTAGAAGACTTTCTATAAAGGCTTCTTTAGAAGACTTTCTATAAATGCTTCTTTAGAAGACTTTTTACAAAGGCTTCTTTAGAAGATTTTCTATAAAAGCTTCTTTAGAAGACGTTCTATAAAGGCTTCTTTAGAAGACTTTCTACAAAGGCTTCTTTAGAAGACTTTCTACAAAGGCTTCTTAAGAAGACTTTCTATTAAGGCTTCTTAAGAAAACTTTCTATGAAGTCTTCTTAAGAAAACTTTCTCTTCTCGTCTTTATAAAGGCTTCTTAAGAAGACTTTCTATGAAGGCTTCTTAAGAAGACTTTCTATGAAGGCTTCTTTAGAAGACTTTCTATAAAGGCTCCTTTAGAAGATTTTCTATAAAGGCTTCTTTAAAAGACTTTCCACAAAGGCTTCTTTCGAAGACTTTCTATAAAGGCTTCTTTAGAATACTTTTTATATAGGCTTCTGTAGAAAACTTTCTATAAAGGCTTCTGTAGAAGACTTTCTATAAAGGCTTCCGTAGAAGACTTTCTATAAAGGCTTCTTTCGAAGACTTTCTATGAAGGCTTCTTTAGAAGACTTTCTATGAATGTTTCTTAGAAGACTTTCTATGAAGGCTTCTGTAGAAGACTTTCTATAAAGCCTTTTTTAGAAGACTTTCTTTAAATGCTTCTTTAGAAGACTTTCTATAAAGGCTTCTTTAAAAGACTTTTTATGGAGGCTTCTTAAGAAGACTTTCTATAAAGGTTTCTTTAGAAGATTTTTTATTAAAGCTTCTTTAAAAGACTTTCTATGAAGGCTTCTTTAGAAGACTTTCTATAAAGGCTCCTTTAGAAGATTTTCTATAAAGGCTTCTTTAAAAGACTTTCCACAAAGGCTTCTTTAGAAGACTTTCTATAAAGGCTTCTTTAGAATACTTTTTATATAGGCTTCTGTAGAAAACTTTCTATAGAGGCTTCTGTAGAAGACTTTCTATTAAGGCTTCTTTAGAAGACTTTCTATAAAGGCTTCTTCAGAAGACTTTCTATAAAGGCTTCTTTAGAAGACTTTCTATAAAGGATTCTTTAGAAAACTTTCTATAAAGGCTTCTTTAGAAGACTTTCTATAAAGGCTTCTTCAGAAGTCTTTCTATAAAGGCTTCTTTAGAAGACTTTCTTTAAAGGCTTCTTTAGAAGACTTTTTACAAAGGCTTCTTTAGAAGATTTTTTATACAGGCTTCTTTAGAAGACTTTCTATAAAGGCTTCTTTAGATGTCTTTCTACAAAGACTTCATAAGAAGACTTTCTATGAAGGCTTCTTAAGAAAACTTTCTGTAAATGTTTCTTTAGAAGATTTTCTATTAAGTCTTCTTTAAAAGACTTTCTATTAAAGCTTCTTTAGAAGACTTTCTATAAAGGCTTCTTTAGAAGATTTGCTATAAAGGCTTCTTTAAAAGACTTTCTACAAAGGCTTCTTTAGAAGACTTTCTATAAAGGCTTCTTTAGAATACTTTTTATATTGGCTTCTCTAGAAGACCTTTTGTACAGGTTTCTCTAGAAAACTTTTTGTAAAGACTTCTGTCGAAGACTTTTTATAAAGGTTTCTCTTGAAAAGCCAGTAGAAAGTCTTCTAAAGGCTTCTTTAGAATATTTCTAGAAAGGCTTGATTAGAAGACTTCCAATAAAGACTTCCTTAGAAGACATTATCTAGCGGCTTCTGTAGAAGACTTTCTATAAAGATTTCTTCAGAAGACTTTCTGTGAAGACTTCTTTAGAAGACTTTCTATAAAGATATCTCTAGAAGATATTTTGTACAGGCTCTAGAAGACTTTTTGTAAAGACTTCTCCAGAAGACTTTTTATAAAGGGTTCTCTTGAAAAGCTATTAGAAAGTCTTCTCCTTCTTCTGTGGAATACCTCTTATCTAGAAGTCTTAAAGATTGCTGTTAAAAAAACGTATGTTAATGTACACTATAAGGCTTCATTTATTATAATAATTTCTTTAAACACAATTTAAAAAAATCAGACCTGTCTTAAGCAATAACATATTTTTGTCAAGGCCCTTCTAAGGCCTTCTGGTTACCATTTGCTGCTGCTGCGCCAACAGAGACACAGCACATAACAACAAAACCGGCACCATGAAAACAATGATCAAAAGATATATGGGAATTTTATTTCGTATGATTTCAGAAGATTCTTGGGCTTTCCTCACCGGAGCCATGCCGTATATATGTACAGTCCGGATATAAGCATTTGTTATATAGGTTTGTAACACCTTAGCTGAGATATTAACACAATTTGTTATTCTATCGAATATTGCAAATATCATTGTTTTCGTTAATAATTTGTTAATACATCAAACGATCTATCAAATGCATTGATTTTAAGTGATCACTGTGCCTTTCTTAGGTTTCTTCCTACTCCTTGACAATAATATTCAAATAATATTAAAGCCATGTAGCCTAACATTTAGGTCGGTGAATATCCATTAATATGTCTCTGTCTTTTAAAACGCATACCGAGTCTTAAGATGTCAAGATGTTTATGCTGCCTTTGATCTATATTGATACGTACGAATATTCATAGTCGGAGATAGATTCGTTCGGTGATCATTATGTCCATGCTATGCTTTATGTCCTCTGCTTGTAGTGCAGGTGGTCCTAGAACATTTAAACATTTTCAAAGAACTTCATAGTAAATAAATATTGACATTCTCATTTAATAAGACATTCAATAAAGCAAACTACACACACACAGCCAGAAACCTTCCATCTTAAGCTATGGGAAAGGAACAGTGGTTTCATTGCTGTGTAAATCGTATTACAAGAAACATGTTTAGTGATAATAAAGGGTCCGCCATCTAACGTTTTTTTTTTTCAACTAGTGCTTATTTCGTGAATGGTAACACTTAGCTCATGTCTGATCTGAGCTCGTGACAGATAACACTGTGCAACAGTGAAAAAAATACACGGACTTGACAGTATAGGTTCGATTCTACTATCAAATGGTAGTACAACCCTATCCTCGGTTTGGCGAAATTGGTGAACAATTTTGTTTTATGGGCCTCCAAAGATTCTGAAAATCAGTGGGCCCCTCGAAAATGGTCTCATCAGCTTTTGTCCAACAACTAATTCAGACTTGGTGATACCGCTTAACTATGTTTGGCAATAATGTAGCTAATATAAGGGGTGTTTTTTACGATTTGTTAAAATGGGGCCAGAAATTACAGCTATGTGGGCGAGCTAGAGGGTTAGCATGTTCCACAAAAATATTGGCCTTTATATTTTCTATAAAGTTGCTGTACATGCCCTATACCAAAAAAATATATTTTTGTTACATAACAGTGAAATACTTACATTTTTGGGGTACAATGTGGTTTTTTGAGCTATTTAGGGTGCCTAGACATGTTCAGATTGCATTGATATGTTTACAAAAAATTTTCACATTTACGTTGGCTACAATTTTGCCAAGCATTTCTAGTGAAAAATTACGAGTCCCCGGCAGATATGCTGAAAACAGTGAAACAAAAAATATTTTTTTCCTTCACTTTTTCAAAAAAAAGTACCGAACAATTTTTTTTTCGCAAAAAATGCTAAGCAACTTTGTTCAGCATATTCTTAGCTACATTATTGCCAAATATAGTTAAGCGTTATCACCAAGACGGATTTGGTTGTTGAACAAAAGCTGATGACACCTTTTTCGAGTGGCCCACTGATTTTCAGAAACTTTGGGGGTCCATAAAAAAAAATTGGTCACCAATTTCGCCAAACCGAGTATAGAGTTATACTACCCTTTGATAGTATAATCGAACCTATACTGTCAAGTCCGTGTATTTTTCAAAAAGTGTTCATTTGTTGCATAGTGTAATTAGTTTTATCCTTCCGCTGAACGAATATGTGTATATTGCGACATTACTTTGAAAATCATGGTAATGTTGCTGAATGTGTGTGAAAATTGTGTACGGATTTTGGAAGAAGAGAAGCACCGTCAGCTCCGTATGTTCGTTATCTTGTGAAAAAAGTGAAAGAAACTGGCATCCTCATCGATAAACCAAAGCGTGAAAAGCCAAAAACAGTGCGTACACCCGAGAATATTGCTGCTGTGGCAGAAAGTGTGCGTGAATCGCCATCAACATAAATTCACCGTCGTTCTCAACAATTGAACATTTCGGAGACATCATTGAGACGAATTTTGCATAAAAACCTTGGTATGACGCCATACAAAGTCCAATTGGTTCAGGAGGAATTGAAGCCAACTGACCATCCAATGCGTTTTCAGTAGTTTTTTTTTTTTGCATTTTACAATGTAGCAGTATACATGGTAGAGTTAAATCCTAGCAGAGCTTTCCAAAGCTAGACAATTTTGTCTTAAAGGTCCATTTAAATTCAGATCAAAATGTTACCCTGATCTTTTTAACAGAGACCAACATAGCAAAGAACAAAATAAATTTGAAATATTGATAAGTGTTTTTGGTCGGCCACTCGATTCGCTTACTTTACCCCTTATCACCAAAAAGTCAGTTAAGTCTTTTCTCATCTTTCTGATGAGAAATCAAACATTTCGACTGATTTTACTACCTTTATCATATAATACTTTTTGATGACCAACAAATATTCGTATCTTGATTATCTATATTTCTTATTAGATTTAGCTGAAAACTAGACAGCAATAGTGAACTTTTGAGCTACACGTTTGGAAAAATGCCTGTAACAAACTAATCAACCAGGCAAAATGTACTTGGGTCACTAACGACTGGGATGCATATAAACATCAACTCAAGATCTATAAGATCTATCATAGGAAAACGCAAAGACATTTTTAGAATATGTTCGGTGGAAATGATCTCAGGCACCTCAAGGCTGAGGAATATACTATCCACAACACCCTGTACAGTGGGTTATATGCTAGGACGTGGATAACAACTGGATAAAAAATAGCGAACAGTCACTACAGATACTGCTCGACAAACATTTCCCGGGGAACGCCTTGGCAGAACTCAAAAAAAAGCAGGAGCAACAAAAAAGCGAGCGGAGTACAAACGTCGCTAAATTGTTGACCGATAAAGGCTGTGCTGGACGATTAACAGCTTTGAGCCTACGCAAAGCAGGAAAGATATCACACACTAGGCCAATTAGTCTACCCGCGATACTTTGGAATGGTCTGGAAATACTTCTGTATTATTTCATAAGAGAAATCCTTTATAACGGGTCATCCAAGTAGAGATACTTTTTTCAATAGCCTTTTTTGACAGATCACGAGTGAGTGGTGTCATGCTGTCATGTTATTTTTGTTAAGTATTGTTTGGCATTTCATCATGGAAAGACTTCCGCCCGAACAACGTTTACAAATCGTTTGACTTTACTCGTGTTACGAAAATACACGTTCTGTGAGGAATGTGTTTCGTTCACTTCGCTCAACTTATGGTCAACATAATCGGCCTACTGAGCGTACTATTCGCAACACCATCACCATTCTTGAGACCCAGCATTCATTATTGGATAATATTCGACCGAATAGACCACGTCCAGCACGCAGTGAAGATGATGTACACGAAGACCGTGGAGAGTCGATTCGGCGCCTTTCGCAGCAACTCGTATGGAACGACTTGGCGCATTTTACGTCGAGATCTTAAATTGAAAGCATACAAAATACAGCTTGTACAAGAACTGAAGCCGCCCGACCTTCCCAAGCGACATCGCTTCGCTCTTGAAAAGTTCCAAGAAGATCCGACGTTTTCGAGCCAAATTTTGTTCAGCGATGAGGCCCATTTCTGGCTCAATGGGTATGTAAACAAGCAAAATAGCCGCATATGGGACGAAGAGCAACCTGAAGAGATTCAATAGCTGCCACTTCATCCATAAAAAACAACGGTTTGGTGTGGTTTGTGGACTGTTGAAATCATCGGTCCATATTTCTTCGAAAATGATGCCGTTGAGAACGTAACCGTCAATGGCAACCGTTATAGTGCCATGATAACCGACTATTTGATGCCTGAAATTTAAGCTCGTGATCTCGGCGACATTTGGTTTCAACAAGTCGGCGCCAATTCCCACACATCGCATCAATCAATGGATTTATTTATGTTACCCCCGATTTAACATGTAAGCGCTGTAGAAACTGTATTTTATATCCGATCAGTGCGAAATTCGGCAGAAATAGGTTTCTTATTACATGAAGGAATACTGCCAAATTCGGAGAAAATCTGTTCAGATTTAGATATGTTCCCCATATATATGTTATCCCCGATTTGACATGTAAGCGCTGTAGAAACTGTATTTTATCTCCAATTTGGCAGAAAGAGGTTTCTTATTACTCGAAGGAATATTGCCAAATTCGGATAAAATCGGTTCAGATTTAGATGTAGCCCCCATATATATGTTACCCCCAATTTGACATGTAAATGCAGTAGAAACTGTATTTTATATACGATCAGTGCGAAATTCGGCAGAAAGAGGTTTCTTATTACTCGAAGGAATACTGCCAAATTCGGAGAAAATCGGTTCAGATTTAGATGTAGCCCCCATATATATGTTACCACCGATTTGACATGTAAGCGCTGTAGAGACTCTATTTTATATCCGATCAGTACGAAATTCGACAGAAAGAGGTCTTTTTACATGAATGAATATTCAGGGAAAATCGGTTCAGATTTAAATATAACCTCCAAATATATGTTCCCTTCTGATTTGGTATCAGAGCGCTATCGAAGTTGTACTTTACTTCCGATCATTAAAATTTTCCAGAAAGATGTTTCTCAACTTAGGAACGAATATTGCTTACTTTAGCGATTATCGGTTCAGAATTAGATAATATGTTCCTACCCATTTACCATTTATTCCACATTATTATCGCAGTGACCCTTATCGCATTGCTAGGGAGATGTAGGGTATTATATAATCGGCCCCGCCCGACTTCCTGCCTTTCCTTACTGGTATTTCATTAATAAATAAATAAATCGGAGATAACATATAAATGGAGGGGTTTCTTAATGTAATAAGAAACCTCTTTCTGTCTAATTTCGTACTGATCGGATATACAATACAGTTTCTACAGCGCTTACATATCAAATCGATGGTAACATATTCCAAGTGAACTTTGCCATGATGAAAATGTTGACTTCAATTAACGTTGGGACACTGAAAGATGGTTAAAAATGTTTGAGGGTGCGTTGATATAAAGATGCGAAATTGTTATGACCCTATTAGAAAACCCTATACATGGAGGCTATATCATAATCTGAACCGATTTTCTTCAAATTTAGTATTGCCTCTATGTATATCAAGAAACTTCTCTCTGTCAATTTTTATACAGGTCAGTTAAAAATCTTGCTTATAAAGCGCATATATGCCAAATCGGTGGTACATATATATGGGAGCTATATGGAAATCTGAACCGATTTTAATATCTATTTGGGCCAAAAAATAGATATGTGCAAAGTTTCGTTGAAATCGTACCATAATTACGACTTACTTTGATCACAAAAATGCATGGACGGACGGACAGACAGACATGACTAAATCGACTCAAAAAGTGATTCTATGTCGATCGGTATATTAAACTATGGGTCTCTATCTTCTTTTTTTGAATGTAACAAACAAATGCACAAAGTCATAATACCCTGTACCACAGTGTGGTGTAGGGTATAGTATTACCAAATTTGAAAAAAAAAACTGGACAGCTTTAACTCGTGCATTATGTATAGAAATTGATTCAAAATTCACACAGCATTCTTGAAAGGTTCTCCATTTAGAATATCGATTGAAAAAATAAATAAAATATTTAAAAACGTTATTCCCCTTATGTGGGTATCTGGGAATAGAGATATTTCGGGGAACTAAAAACCGGTTTTTTGAAATAATACAAAACCGATGGACGGTTTATGTAAATTTTATAAAAACCGGTGGACCGTTGTTTTCCACGACGAAAACCGGGGAAACCGGTGGAATCGGTTCTCTGCATAACAGAAACGTATAAAAATTGCAGTTTGAAAAACATTTTTCTTTTAAATAACAGAAAAAAATTACTTAAAAATACTATACATATGGGGGATTTCATATCAAGTGAGTCAATTTTTAAAGTCGATGTTTTCTGATCGGGACGATGTTTGCACCAAGTTTAGTCCTGTTGGATAGTAGTTAAGAAACAAAATGTCAACGAGATCGGTTAAGGAATGTCCGAGTTGGAGGGTGTTGAATATTGACATTTTGGTTCACAAAAATATTTTTGTTGTGATTTAATTTTTTATACCCTACACCACACTGTGGTACAGGGTATTATGACTTTGTACATTTGTTTGTAACACCTAAAAGGAAAACAGATAGACCCATTGTTTATTATACCGATCGACTCAGAATCACTTTCTGAGTCGATTTAGCCATGTCCGTCTGTCTGTCCATGTATTCTTGTAATCAAAGTGCAGGTCGTATTTATGGTCCGATTGTGATGAAATTTAGCATAGTGCTCTTTTTTGGCCCAAGGACGATCCCTATTGAAATTGGTTAAAATCGGTTCAGATTTGGATATAGTCCCCATATATATGTTTCACCCGATTTGACATGCAAGCGCCGTAGAAACCACATTTTACATCCGATCTTTATGAAATTCGGCAGAGAGAGTTTTATTATTACATGAATAAACACTGCCAAATTCGGGGAAAATCGGTTCAGATTTAGATATAGCCCCCATATATATGTTTCACCCGATTTAACATTTAAGCGCTGTAGAAATCGTGTTTTATATCCGATCAGTACGAAATTTAGCAGAGAGAGTTATCTTATTACATGAATAAACACTGCCAAATTCTTATCGCAATGCCCATTTTCGCATTGGTAGGTAGGTGTAGGGTATTATATAGTCGGCCCCGCCCGACTTTCTGTCTTTCCTTACTGTTTTTTTTTTTTGCATTTTGGTAACAACCCATATTTTTATTTTTGATTTTTTTTTTTTGCGAAAAGAAAGTTTAGTTCATTTTCTTTAAGAGCTTTGTGGTATATTAATGGGATGGGACCTATTGCCTCATCAAAATAAAGATCATTTTTTATATTACTATCGTTATTTGTGATATTTGGTGTATGTAATTGTATATAACTTGTAATATTTTAGTGATATTAAAAAATCCGAAAATCGGTGGAAGCTGACTACACCGGTTGTTCGAAATTCATGATTTTGAGAAGAACCGGTGACGGTGTTCGCAAAAAAACGGTAGGCCGGTTTATTTTAAGCCGGTTTTGGTCACTCTAACTGTAACCTAAAGGGATGTTATACCTTTGTACTCATCCCCATATTATAAACCAATTTCATTTTCACTGCACGCAATGATCGAAGAGACCTGGAAAATTTGGCTACTTCTTTAAAAAGAAGTCATCTCTTCGAGAAAAGGAATATATCCTATGAATCACGATGCCCTGTCCACTGTGCAATAGTCCACTAAAGCAGCCATACAACGACGACATCTCTTGAATTACAGGAGAAACCCCCGGCAACCGAAATGTTGGAAATAAAACAGACAGACAGAGCATGTCGGCAAAACATCAACCAAGAGCAAACAACAGCACAACTACAACAAAGAGGACACAGATGACGACAGCAACAAAACTAAATAAAGTACTCAACTCAAATATAGTGAAAAAATATTAAAACCTAAAACCAAAAAAAAAAACAAATCTAAAACTGCAAACAAAATAACACAAGTACACAGATTAATAAATGTAAAGAACACAAAAATGATTTCTGGTCGCAGGAAAGGAACAGCAGCAGCACCACACCAACAAGCAGTGCCAGGGTGATGGTAGATGGAGCTGGGGCTGGCCCCGTTCCCAGTACTGTTGCCAGCAAAGAAGAGATTGGGACTCTGGGTGCTTCAGTTGGTGCTGCCGCTGCTGCTTCTAATATAACACGGCTGTTTTGAACTCAGCCGACCAGAAAAGTAGTTAATGGCAAATAATATAAAGTAAACATTTGCAAAAAAAATCAAAAAGAAATTCAGCAAAAATAGTACTAAACACAAAATCAAACATCCCAGCAAATAGACAGACATACACAACCAAATGGACGGACGGACGGACAGACAACTGTATTGAATGAAACTGAGCGTAGTGCAAATACACTCAGAAAATTATGGTATTACTTTTGTAAAATTATAATGTCAAACGACAGATAAATTGTTAATATGTGTGTGGAATGAATCAGAATACGATAAAGGGTGGTTTTTAGACATCAGACAAGCTCCGGTGTCTTCCTCCCATAACCTAACCTAAAGGGTGATTTCGTGACATGTGTCAAAGTTGTTCTTCAAACATGTTCTGTTTACCTTGCCATTTCATTTTGAATAGAATTGTCAACTAACAACAGTTACAAATCTTTGAGTTTTATGATTCGTGCTCTGTGAAAAATGGGGCTTTTATCGAAAAATTTTCGTTAGCGACAAAGTTAATTTTTGGCTCAATAGCTACTACAATAAACAGAATTGCAGAATTTGGTCCGAAGAGTGGGCAATACACCCAGAAATGAAATTGATGTTATGATTGTTGTAAGACGTTCACGAACTTTTTTTCCCCAAAATGGAAGAATTGGACTCGGTTGACATTTGTGGGGACACGTGGAGTCTCTCATCTATAGGGATAAGTCAACCACGATTGGTGCATTGGAAGACAGCATTACGCATAACATTGATGAGATAAAGGCCGAAATGATGGAAAAAGTAAATGGCGGTAAGGTCTCTTCAAAACAAGTAAGAAAGTTTCAGTCGGGTAAACCGACTAAGGTATACCCTCACTTTGTGAGTAATGTAATATTGAATATTACTCGAATTATTCTGTCAATTTGTGTGGGAGGTACCAGAAGGGGTTTATCAAATACACCTAATTTTCGCTGAACATTAGATACTTTAAATTCATTGCACTGTGCCGAATTATAAGCATTTATGTGCACTGGTCAAAACGTTATGAGATATTAAATTGTGGTATGATTTGGGCATTTTGTGTGGGAGGTACAAAAAGGGGCGTGGCGATAACGCCCATTTTTCACAGGGCTATATACACTATAAAAACATTACACTGTACAAAATTTCAAGTATTTTTATACACTGGTTTTAATGTTATAAGCTGTTAATTTTTGGTGCAAAAAGGTACCTTTGTGTGGGAGGTACCAAAAAGGGGGTGGCAACAACGCCAATTTTTCCCTTGACTGTAGGCAATATAAAAGTATAATACTGTACAAAATTTCAAGTTTTTTTATACACTGTTATTAATGTTATAAGCTGTTAACTTTTGGTGCAAAATGGTGCATTTGTGTGGGAGGTACCAAAAGGGGCGTAGCAACATGGCCGATTTTTCTCGAGTTGATAGCGACTAATAAACTAATGCTATGTGTGGAATTTCAGAAGACTCTAATAAGTAGTATAGCAGTTATTAAAGATTCAATATTTCACAACATTTTAACACTTTGTGGGGGAGGTACTAGAAGGAGTGGACCAATATGGCCCATCTTCGAACTTAGCCGGAGATAGAAAAAAATATTACCACGTACCAAATTTGAAGTCAATCGGTTACTCCTTTCGAGAGTTATCGTGCGCACCAGCCAGCAGACACACAGACAGATAAACAGACAGACAGACGGACGGACATTGCTCATTCGTCTTAAAATTACCCAAAACGAATATCCGCCGAACATACTTAGGGTCTTAGATCACTCCTTCGATGTGTTACACTTTTTTTCGTAGCAAATGATATATACCCTCGTCACACTAAAGTGTGACGCGAAACCGCATTATACGTTGTATTAAATTTAATGCCGCTAGACATTATAACAAGGCAATATGCCGCATGTACTCGTACTGCGATTAGACTTAGGGAACTGTCATTATAGTCAGAAAATGGCTACAGAATAGTGTCATTCCAGATACAATGACCTTCCAGGCATTGTTGTTTACAATATATATGAACCACTTTTTGACAAGAAGTATTTTACTCTTATACCTGATATATCTCAGAATATAGGAGATTCGTGAACTTCTTTCTGTACAGACGGTTGCAAAGTAAAGAACCATGTGGCGTTTGGTTCTTTTCGAGGAACTTGACCTTTCCATTGCACTGCAGACTGACTGATCACTGTAGTATTTAGCAGACAGAAATCTTAGCTAGTAGAGAGGCAGCGGAAAAGCTCAAAATTGATGTTCTGACCAAGGTCGGTATCCATATCTTCTCTGATATTCAGGCTGCTATACAGTCACTGGAAACGGTATTCCTGAATTCAACACTAGCGCTTGGCTGTCGCAGATCCCTTAACGATACGATGCCTGAACAGTGCAGTATACACCTGCTATTGGATGCATGCTCTTCTTAAGAGGAAGTGCAATTACGGCTATAAATGACGGGTGATCAAGTTGAACTTGCGAAAAGACTTTTGCAGAACCTGTGATGACGAAGAGGAGGAGGAATCAATATAGGTTTAGGTTAGGGTGGCAGCCGTTTATTTTGTCAGCTCACGTATGCCAGTTTAGGTCCCTTGTTGGGGCTGAAATGCCCTCATCGAAACCAACCTGTTTGATATACAAATTTATCGATAGTACGAATTTCGGTACCAGTAATATATCTTAGACTGCCTAGAAAGGCCGACACCAGTATGTCCAGCCTTCGTTTACTCAAAGCGGGACAGTCGCATAGCAAGTGTTCAATGATCTCCATTTCTTCCTCATCTCCACAACTTTTGCAGAAGTCATTGGGTCAATACCCAATCCTTTGGCTTATTCGCCGATCAGACAGTGTCCCGTCAGAACTGATACTAACGTAGTCAATATTATACTCTCTAGTGCGAGGAGATATTTTGACCTTCACAGGTCATACCTTGGTCAGATTTGTGTAGCTACCCCACAGGTACCGATTTCTGTCCATCTTTCGTTGGACTGCCTGATTGCCTCCTGCTTAAGCCAAAACGTGCAAGTGGATAGTGCCGCACCAATATATGCAAATTCTTCGAGACTTTGTAATGTCGTCCCTTTCCTAGCAAATTCATCGGCTGTGAAGTTCCCCAGAATATCCCTAAGCTCAGGCACCCATATGCGGTGTATATTAAACTGCTCAGCCATCTCGTTAGGAGATCTGCGGCAGTCGAGGGCTGCTTGTGAATTTGGGGTTGTGGCCTCCAGACAATTGCTGGCAGCCTGGCTGTTCGAGTAAATGACGACGCCAGTGTTGGTTACTATGTTGCGACTCAGCCACTTGGTGACTTCCCATATTGCCATTATATCGGCTTGATAGACACTGCAGGTATAAGTTCTTCACTGTGTACTCCGAAGCCAACCTTTTAATTAGCTTCGAATCATCCGTATAGAAGTGGAGATGGTTCATCTCTGGCTGGTATCATAGTGATATAGTTCCTCTCGAAAGTGTACATCATTGGTATATAGTCCAATCGATCGGTTACGATAGCACTACACTATGATATCCTCATGTTACCGTAGTTCTTGTACCTCCACATTGATAGGCAGTTTAATCTTAGAGCCGCTCTGGTTTCAATTTCCCTCGCCACAATATTAATCGGCATTATTTGGAGTAGGGCTTGTAGAGACTCAATCGCTGTAGTTCTTAAGGCTCCGCTTATGCACAGGCAGGCAGTTCTCTGAACCTTTGATAGTAGGTTGGTGATGATTAGTTTGTCCGTTTCCGTCCACCATACCACAATGCCGTATAACTGTATTGGACGAACTTCTGCTATATATATCCAATGGACGATTTTAGGAGAGAGGTCCAACAGCAACCCTTACACGTTCCAGTACGTTAAGTCTGAATAACAGTTTCCTATCTAGAATTATTCCTAAAAATTTTGCTCTTTCAGAAAAAACTAGATCTGTTCCATTTATCCGAGAAGGAAGGTCCACATGTGGAACATTATTCATCCTAGTAAAGAGGACCAATTCTGTCTTCTTTGCACTGAAAAAAATATGTCATAAGATTAAAGAATGACTCCAAAGACGTCATTAGTTTTTAAAATAAGAACATTTTGTACTTTAAATTAGATAATTTCATTAATATTAAGTAATTTACTTAATTTTAAGTAAATTTTCTTAATTTTAAGTACAAAATGTACTTATTTTGAAGACTTTGGACGTCTTTGGAGCAATTCTTTAATTTTATGACAAAGTTTTTTCAGTGTGGGTTAACTCCCAAAACGCTGCTCCTGGTCCATCTAACAAACTTGTTCAGAGCCACCAGTAGGATGTCGTGAGGACGTTTCGAATTTGCCACTCACTTCGATTGCCACGTCCTCTCCATATGCTACGACCTTGCAGCCACAACGTTCTAGATCTAGCAGGATTTCATTCACCAGTAGGTTCCAAATTAGTGGATACAGTACATCTCCATGTTTATAAGCCTTTTTAGAGTTGTTGACCCAAGACTTACTGTTACACGTCTTCTGTTGAGCAGGCTTTGAATTAGTCTAATAGAGTTCACCTTTAGATGCGACTGTGCCGCAAAATCTGCAGATATTAAAGAAATGTACTCATTGTAGAAATTTTTATTTTTATAAACTGAAATGAGTCAATCGATTTATTCGTGTAACTTTCTTTGTTGTTTTTTTTTTCTTCTAAATTTTGTGCCTTTTTTCCGAGTGTATTCCATCTGTATATTTTTGCGCGATTAGTTGCACAGCTCAAATAATCTACGTATGGACGGATACGAACTACAACATCAGACATAGAGGACTATGCGGAGGTTTCCTTCGAATTATAAGTCAAATATTGCGCAGAACTGTGGAGAGGCACTAAATAAATAAAATGCAAAATGTTGCCGCAAAATAGCGAAAAACGTCAAAGCAACAGCGCCAAAGCGGAGAATGACAAAGTTATAGATCAAAAGAAGAAAATATTGTCATCAATAGATTATTATTAAGTTAAGCGAAATAGAAATGAAGACGGCAAAATGCATCAGACTACGACGGCACCAACAACAACATCAATATGAACAACAAATACTTTGTTGGTCATTGGCAGTAGTGACAACATGAGACAACATCTAACGTTGCCGACTTTAAAAGGGAGAGGGGACTTAAGAAAATGTTAAGAACCTCCCCAACTGATTGTTTTTCGAAGGCGAAAGAGGTGTAGTGACAAGGGAGGCACAAACCTCACCAAGAAACCCACCGAGTCTAAATATATAAGTACGAGTACATACTTAGCCATCACTAGAAGGTTGAAAGCACAAAAAAATTATGCGAAATGTTACACCAATTCGCACGCTCTTCTTTGAAGGTGTTGATATTGTTATAATTAAAATTTTCTATTTAAAAAATTTCGGACGGAACCGACGATATGACACCCTTCAAAAAAAACCCTCAAACATAGGATGTCACTCCGTTTGTAACACTTAGAAATCTTGATAAGGAACCCCATAAAGTATATATATGGGTAGCTCTTTCTCATGTGTCACAGGTCAAAAATCAGATTTTCTCAAATTCTTAGAAAATGTTGCCCTAGTATGTGGGAGTAATGACCCACAATATTAAAAAACCAGTAAGGAAAGGCTAAAGTCGGGCGGTGCCGACTATATAATACCCAACACCACTCTCGTAATATTGAATAACTCTGATATATAAATTTGTTTGCATAAATTTACTTTTGGGACATTTTATACTTAAATAATACCCTGTACCACAGTGTGGTGTAGGGTATAAAAACGATTGGATCTAAAGAGCCAAATCGGATGAAACATATATATGGGAGCTATAGCTACAGGGTATTATAAGTTTGTTTCACGGCAGATGTTTGTAACACCTGAAAATAACACAGCTAGACCCACCTTAAAGCATTATTATGACTTTCTGCATTTGTTTGTAACGCCCAAAAGGAGAAGAGATAGATCCATTGTTTATTATACCGATCGACTTGTAATCACTTTCTGAGTCGATTTAGCTATGTCCGTCTGTCTGTAGATGTATTCTTGTAATCAAAGTACAGGTCGCAATTATGGCCCGATCTTGACGAAACCTTACACATACCTTTTTTTGGCCCAAGGACGATCCCTATTTAATTTGGTTAAAATCGGTTCCGATTTGGATATAGCCCCATATATATGTTAGCCCCGATTTGACATGTAAGCGCTGTAAAAACTTTATTTTATATCCGATCAGTATGAAATTCAGCAGAAAGAGGTATCTTATTGTATGAACGAACACTGTTAAATTTGGAAGAAATCGGTTCCGATTTAGATATAGCCCCCATATATACGTTACCCCCGATTTCAAATGTTGTACTTTACTTCCGATCAAAATTTTCCAGAAAGATGTTCCTAATTTTTTTATATAAGCGCTATTTTAGAGACCTGAAAGGCTTCAGCGGAAATGAAAATTAAAACATTACTTAAACCAATTATTCCAAGGTAGTACCAATTATTCCAAGGTAGTACCTACCTAACATACCCTGCATATATTACTTATATTGTGTACGACCAAAAATTGGATTATTTATTGTGTTAAGGCTAAAAATAATCACAGTAAATGCAAATATGTGGAATATTATTATTAGTTCAATTTTTAATTCCACACATTATATTAAACTCCTCTTTGGAATAAGCCTTGACGTGGCGGGGGAGCTAAGTAATTTCGTAAAAGAAAGGAAACTAATTTTTCCAACTATTCAAAAAGAAATTCTTAATGTACATTGCCGATGTGGTGTAGGGTATTATATAGTCGGCCCTGCCCGACTTTAACCTTTCCTTACTGGTTGAAGTTAATTTTAATGCTACAAAGTATAAGAAATGTTAAATATGCACTTTTCATAAAAAATATTAATTTTATATTAAACAATTCACTTTTCGCGGAAATAAAAATATAGATTGCGATATGTCAGAATTGATCCAATTTCTTTTCAGACATGTATAAGTATGTAGTTCCTATTGCTGGTAATAAATCAGGCTAACATGAGTAGCCGGCTTTGCAAGCTAGCTGACTATAGTGATTCCGAATCGGCTGAATTTGTAGAAGAAACATGCGTTGGAAAACGAGGCACAAAGCGTGCCAAAAGTGTGAAGAAGGCAGATAAGAGGAAAAGAGGTTATGTCGCAAAACAAGTGAAGTCAAATTCATGTCTTGGCAAGAAGTGTCAAAATAACTGTTCAGATAAATTTTCTGAATTTGATGGGACACATATAAATGAATGTTATTGGGATCTAGCAAGTGACACTCGTCAAAAAATTACCTATTTTTGAGCATCGAGAGAAGTAAAGGGTTTTCCAACAAGAGCTGTTATTTTGGTATTCAAAGAAAAATGCAATTTTTTGAGATAAATGATCGGATGTTTATTTCATAATAAAGAGGAAGGTATGCCGTTAATAACGAAAAACAACATCAGCCAAATGGCCACCATGACCAAGCTTACAGGACCATATCCTTTTCTTGAAATTTTCCATAACCAAATCGCAAAGTGGCTGGCTCCCCTATGTCTTCGATAGCCTCACGAATTCTATCTTTAATGTCTTGAATCGACGCTGGGCTGTTGGCGTAGACCTTATCTTTCACGTGGCCCCAAAGTAAGAAGTCGCAAGGTGTTAAATCACAAGATCTCGGTGGCCAATTGTGATCACCTCTTCGAGAGATAACACGGTCCAGAAACTTTTCCCGTAACAGACCAATGGTTTCGTTGCTTGTGTGGCACGTAGCGCCGTCTTGTTGAAAGTTAACGTTGTCCAGATCAATACCATCTAACTCCGACCATAAAAAATCATTAATCATCTCTCGATAGCGCAATCCATTCACCGTAACTGTTGATCCAACCTCACTTTCGTAAAAGTAAGGTCCAATGACCCCGCCGGATCATAAACCGCACCAAACAGTCGTACGTTAAAGATGGAGAGGCCTCTCAACAATAACTCTTGGGTTTTCCGAGCCCCAGATGCGACAATTTTACTTGTTGACGTAGCCACCGAGGTGGAAATGGGCGATTTAGCCATGTCCGTCTGTCCGTCCGGCTGTCCGTCCGTCTGTTGTAATCACGCTACAATCTATAATACCTGAGCTAGGTGGCTGAAACTTGGTATAGATACTTCTTATAGCTGCAGGTAACTTGGGATTGGGCGATATCGGTCCATATTTAGATATAGCTCCCATATATAGCATCTCACTTGTTGTGAATCCTACTGTTCTCATCTACTATATTTTTTGTGTTTTTCGGTGTTATTATACCCTACACCACACTGTCACTAGCTGAGTCGATTTAAGCATGTCTGTCCGTCCGTCCGTCCGTCCGTCAGTCCATGTACGAGTACAGGTCGCAATTTCACTCCGATCGTTCTGAAATTTTGCAGTTTAGAGTATTTCGCAGCTGTTAAGATCGCTATTGAAATCGGTTCAGATTTAGATATAGCTCCCATATATATCTTTCGTCCGATTTGGCCCTTTAGTCCTATAGCAGCTGTATTTTACATCCAATCGTTTTGAAATTTAGAATGGTAGAGTTTCTTGATCCATGAACCAACATTGCCGAATTTGAAGAAAATCGGTTAAGATTTAGCTATAGCTCCCATATATATGTTTCATCCGATTTGGCTCTTTAGATCCAATCGTTTTTATACCCTACACCACACTGTGGTACAGGGTATTATTTAAGTATAAAATGTCCCAAAAGTAAATTTATGCAAACAATTTATACATGAATTACAAAATTTATATGTCAGAGTTATTCAATATTACGAGAGTGGTGTAGGGTATTATATAGTCGGCCCCGCCCGACTTTAGCCTTTCCTTACTGGTTTTCTTTAGGTTTGAGTTATTTTGTGAAGTCAAATGCTATCTATGGTGGAGGGTATATAAGATTCGGCATGTCCGAACTGAACGCTTTTACTTGTTAGTAATGGCGTAGTTTCTACTTGTCAAATGTCAAAGAATAAAAGCTTCAAAAGTGACAACTACCGAAATACCGGGTGATTCAAAGTAACACCTCTTGTTGGAAAACCCTGTAGTATTCTTAAAAAACGTGCATCTACCAATATAAAAAAAGACTTCATACAAATACTTCATTAATTTTCGCGTAGATCATACCAAAGTTTGGCAACAATTTCTAATAGAAACTCTGGGTATACCACAAACTACCGGTAGAATAACTTGCCAAGAAAGCAATATACCTCTTACCGTAAGCCTCTATTATGACAGTGACAGCCAAAACCGAAATCGGCAGTGTATATTCAGGTTGTAAAAATAACATTTCAACTACCTGGCCACACCATGATGCCTGTAGATTCCATTCATGCGACCATTGAATCATTTATTAAAAGACGAACAATATGAGCCCCTTCAGAGTGGCCCACAATCATTAGTAATTCCCGAGCGAATCCATAAATATATGAAACCACTGTACTAAATTATATGGATTTTATGAAATGTAAGTCATTCTCCCAAGCATTAATTCCACCAAAAATCAAAATAAAGTTTTTGATAAACTGAGTTCTATAATAAAACTTATAGCTAATTCTTTTCTGCAAAAAAGTGCAACATTTTCATTGCCCTTTTTCCGAAAACGGCACTTTTGTGATACTTTTTTGAAATTTGGTAATTAAGTTACTCGAATTTAGCACAACTAAAAATTCAAAATTTCAAAAAAGCGATATTATAGTGCAGTTTTCGGAAAAAGGGCAATGCAAGTGTTGCACTTTTTTGCAGAAAAGAATTCGCCATTAAATATGGCTATTTTGAAAACTGTGAAGCCTGCGATATAAATATGAATTTATTGGATCGTTCGAAAAAGGACACAATTATAACGGGTATTCCAATAGGGATGATACGATTTTGAAGTGACGTTTCGGCCATTTGTAATATGTCATGATCTGTCGTTTGTTTTTCTTTGTATTCAATAGTGTTTACAATTTCATCATGGAGAGATATACGCAAGAACAACGTTTACAAATTATTCAGTTTTATTATCAAAATAATAGTTCTCCAATTGCAACGACCTTGACGCCCAATATTTTAGCTCTCGTTAAGAGCTATCTTTTTGGCATTGACCGATTGCCGATCCGACATACCGTTAAGGAACTAGAGCAAAAACAAATTTTTCCGTTCACATTAGAAAATGGGGCTAAGTCCATTTTTTTAAATCCAAAAAAAAAATCATTTTCCAGTCGACCTATGACCTTGTTAAGAGCAATCTTTTTGCCATTGACCGATTGTGGTTAGGTGCCACACAGCAAATGAAACAATTGAATTGTTGCGAGAAAAGATTGGAGATTCTATTATTTTAAGAAATTGTGATATTGAATGGCCTCCAAGAAGTTGTGATTTAACACCATTAGACTATTTCTTATGGGGTTATTTGAAGTCTTTGGTCTTTCGAAATAAATCAGACTCTCTTCAAGCTTTACAAGTCAATATTGAAAGTGCCATTCATGACATACGACTTGATTTAGTGGAAAAAGTGCTCGAAAATTTGGTTCATAGAATTCGTTCCTGCAGAAGAAGTCGTGGAGGCCATTTGAATGAGGTTTTATTTAGAACTTAATTGTATCGATTATATACAATAAGTGTGTTTCTTTTTTCAAAGAAATCTTATCACTCTTATTGGAAAACCCTGTAGTTGAAAGAGGGCCAGTTCAACTGTACGCCCAAAAACTTGACATATCCGCACCTAAGTACGTAGATCTAAAAAACTTATTAGATCTGACAGATATCACAGCGAATATATTATTATGAATAGTAACGATAATATTCCCGACACTTTAGCTGAGAGTGACAAAGAAGATGACACTATTTATTAGGTATTGCAAATATGGCAAACATTTTAATATTTAAGTATGTTTTTATACCCTACACTACACTGTGGTACCGGGAATTATGAATTTTTGCATTTGTCTGTAACACCCAAGAGGAGAAGAGATAGACCCATGTTTATTATACCGATCGACTTGTAATCACTTTCTGAGTCGATTTAGCTATGTCCGTCTGTCTGTCTGTATTCTTGTAATCAAAGTACAGGTCGCAATTATGGTCCGATCTCAACGAAACTTTTCACATATCTTTTTTAGGCCCAAGGACGTTCCCTATTGGTTAAAATCGGTTCAGATATGCATATAGCTCCCATATATATGTACCTCCGATTTGGCATATATGCACTGTATAAGCCACATATTTGAACCGATTTGTACAACTTAGATACAATACAAAATTTTGGGGAAATCGGTTCAGATTTAGATATAGCCCCCATATATATGTTACCCCCGATTTGACATGTAAGCGCTGTAAAAACTGTATTTTATATCCGATCACAGCGAAATTCGGCAGAAAGAGGTTTCTTATTACATGAAGGAATACTGCCAAATTCGGAGAAAATCGGTTCAGATTTAGATTTGACATCCAAGCGCTGTAAAGACTGTATTTAATATCCGATCAGCACGAAATTCGACAGAAAGAGGTTTCTATTTTACATGAATGAGCATTTAGGGAAAATCGATTAAGATTTATATATAACCTCCATATACATATTCCATATATATATTCCTCCTGATTTGGTTACAAAGCGCTATAGAAGTTGTATTTTACTTCCGATCATTACAAAATTCTCCAGAAAGATGTTTCTCAATTTAGGAACGAATATTGCTTAATGTAACGATTATCGGTTCAGAATTAGATATATATTAGATATACACATATATATGTTCTTACCCATTTACCAATTATTCCAAATTATTATCGAAGTGACCCTTATCGCATTGTTAGGGAGGTGTAGGGTATTATATAGTCGGCCCCGCCCGACTTTCTGCCTTTCCTTACTGGTTAGTATGTTGACTTAGTTCGGCAAAATACGGGTTTCTTGTTAAATTCAATTTACTGCTTCCATAAGTATTTAAGCTGACTTAAGTTAAAGACATACACTTTTGCTACTGAATTCTGAAGATGATACAGTGGTGTCTATCGAAACTGCAGTCAAACTACCAAGCAATTAAAACTTTCTACCAATTTTTGTATTTGTTTCTACTACATTTTTGCAATAGACAGAAAGTAACTGAAACATATGGTCTTAAACCAAAATAAATTCTGACTGAATAATAAAAGCACAGACCAAAATCAAACAACAACACATTTAAAAAAAAATTTCATTTAATAATTTTTCTCAAAAAACATTAATTTAAAAGTTCTTTCTTTGAATTCTCTAGTTATTTATAACAAAATACTTTTTACTGTAAATTAATGATGTTCTAATTTTAATTTATTTTGAGAGAAAAATATACAAAATATATAAAATTAGTTACAAGAGAAATATACTGCAATTTTCCTTAAATTATGTGTTTTAAAGTAATAATAAAACTTATCGTAAGCGACATAATTTTTCGTACATATGCAAAAATATATAAGTATATTTTATCGTAATCGCCATAAACGATTGCCAGATCGGACAACGTTATCAACCCTGTTAAAGTGCTGCACATGTACGGACAATAACAGATTGTTAGGCAAAGATGAATTGAAAGTTCATACGATTGCAAGAAAACATTACAATTTCATATATTCTGTGACTATTTATATACAGGATTGCCAATACAATTATTTTATGGGAAGTGTTGCCAATAAAATGTTTTTTAGCAATTATCGTCGTAAAATTCTAAGACGATTTAGCCATGTGAGTCTGTTGTAGTCACGCTACTATCTACAATAATTGAGCTAGATGTCTAAAATTTGGTACAAATACTTCTTATAGCTGCATGTAACTTTGGATATATATCGATATCTCCATTCTAAAACAGACTTGAGATTGTATTTCTAATTTATAAACATTCCAAGGTATATTCAGTCAAAATTTGGTATTTATCCGTCAACCCAATCAAATGTTATTCACAAAACAGTACAGATCATTCTATTCCCATCATAAAGGAATTCAACACAAATTTAAAAAAAACATCAATCTTTGATCGCCTCTCCTGAAAAACTACGTTTTTGCACTTAGCATAGTTTAGAATGGAGATATCGATATGGAAAATTGGCAATATCGGACCATTTTTGATATATCGCCCATCTATTGCACCTACCCGATTTGACTTCTTAACTTAATATAAGATTCGGCATGGCCGAACTTCACGCCGATGTCTATTTAGTATTGCCAAGTCATGTGTGCCAAATATGCAGGAACTATTTATTGAATTTAGCAAATTTTAAATCTTGTGAGTTACTTTAAAATATGCCGAATAAACTTTTCAAATTCAAAATATATTTTCAAAAAAATAAAAATACGTGGCAATTGTATTTAAATTTTTAATAGTCGACTTTCCGCAATATTTTTTTCAAAATGGTTTCATAGTTTTCAGATATAACAATTTCGATGGATGCATTTAACCAATTCCCCACACAGTTTAGTTTGTTGTAAATTTTAGGACAAACACCAAAAAAAAAATATATAAAAAAACACAATAAAAAAACACTATTATCATGAAGATTGTATTGTACTCATCTCTCTCATCATGGAGTATAATAAGATGAAAATCCTGCAACTGTTGGCAGGGCCATTCCATTGAAGATCACTTTTCAGTACTCCTAATCCCTTGGTATGCTGCTTTGTTGATAGAGATCTATGTATCCCGAAAAACAAATACAAAACAATGAAAATCCTTTAGAACAACAAATACGCGTACACACTCAATAAGGGACTGATAAACGTATATTATTAAGTACTCACTTGTACTCCTCGGCACTCACAATCATGGATCATTTCGTTTAATTGCTTACATATGGGTGCTTAACTTGAATGACACTCGTTTGATGTACTTGTAATATTTTGTACATTTGTTACAGTAGTGGTGAAGACATCCATCGAATGTATCCACTCGCTTGTTTTCCGTCAAGGATTTTTATTAGACGTTCCATTTTCCAATAAAGGCTAGAAAAAAGAACTGCAACACGCTATTTAATAAGGCCAAATATGTATACTAGGGTCATCAATGACTGGGATGTCTATAAAGAGCAAAATGGAGAAGGAGCTTAGAAAAGTGCAAAGGAGTTCTTAGCACACCTTCTGTGGCAAAGTGGAAAAGGTCTCGAATGCCGCAAGGCTGCATACGATATGCACCATGTACAGTGGAATATTTGCAGGATAAGGCGAATAACTGGACAAAAAATGGCGAGCAGTCATTAAACGTACTGCTACATTTCCCAGGGAACTCACAAACAGAACCCGAGGATCAAAAGGACCAATAAGAGAGCAAATTGATTGCTAGCGGCGCTAGTTTGTTCACAGAACTCCATATTATGCTGGGCGATTAACAGCTTTGAGCCCTTCAAATCACCTGGAACAGACGGCATCACTCCAGCAGAAATGCAGAAAATGTTGAAGTACATTATCCCCTGGCTGGAGAAAATTAATGAAAGTTGTATCATACTCTCATACATACCCAAGCGGGAAAGATATCGCACTCTAGACGAAAAGAATTCAGACCAATTAGCCTATCCTCCTTCCTATTGAAAGGTCTGCAAAGACTTTTAGACTCTTTCATTAGGGAGAACCTGTATACAAAACTCCTTTCGGAGAACCAACATGCTTACAATAAGGGAAAGTCTACAGAATCTGCGCGGCACGAACTTGTGAGCACTATCGAATCGTCTCGACAATGCAAGGAATTACTATGGTGGCCTTTCTTGACAAAGAAGGGGCTTTAAACAACATTAACTCATATGCGGTAATTGAGGCGTTGTCACATCTAAAGGTGAACTCTAGCTTGATAAGGCTAATTGAAAGCCTGCTCAACAAAAGACGCATAACAGCAAGTCTTGGGTCCACAACTCCAACAAGGTTTGTAAACATAGCGACTCCACAAGGAGAAGTACTGCCTCCACTAATTTGAAACTTAGTGGGAATTGAAATCCTGCTAGATCTAGAACGTTGTGGCTGCAAGGTCGTGGCATATGCGGATGACGTGGCAATCGCAGTAAGTGGCAAATTCGAAAAGGTCCTCAGAGACGAGTTGGCTAGATGGGGCAGAAGCATCGGTATGGGCGCCAACAAGACAGAATTGGTTATATTTACTTGGATTCCTGCACATACAAAAACTTGAAATTTTGTGGAGTGTAATGCTTTTATAGCACCTATAAGCCCGTACAAAAATGGGCGAAGATGCCACACCCCTTTTGGTACATCCCAATGGACCATTTGCAAAAATGGTTAATGGCTTTTGGGTAATTCCAACGGCAGTCGACCCACTTTTTAACACGACCCCCTCCGATTTCGATGAAATTTGGTACACGCTATCTCCTAGTGCGTACAATTTGTATGATGTCTATATTTAGTCCAAATTCGTTATCGTTCTTATTTTACAGCGTCCGAAAGTTGGTCGAATCTCTACTTTTTTCTTAAAGGATACTGAATTCAACAGAGTATAACTTAAGAACGCGTTATCCGATTTCAAAGACGTTAAATCGGATAAAGTCCATTGTAACTGGCCACTCTCGTACTACACAATTAATAATTTAAAAAAAATATTGTCCTTGTTGAAGGACATTAAAAATCTAAAAATTATTTTAATGCTTCAATATCTCGAAATGCACCTAATTTTTTTTCTTCATATATTTTGTAGTTAAACCCTTAAATGTCCTTTACACGTGACATAAGATTCACGATGGAGGTCATTTTGGTTTAAAAGATACCAATACCAGATACCAAACCAATGTATTTTTTAAGCCAGGTTTGCTTTTGAGGCTTAAAAGTAATCCTGACTTGAGACTTTCAAAAATATAAATCAGATTTTATTTTTACCACGGTACGATATACGTTCTCATAACAAATTCCGCTCACATAGAAAGAATTTACATTGTGTTTTATATAAAAATCCTTAAATATACATATGTGGGAGAAAACAGTAAAAAATCTGTATCTTTTAAACCAAAATGACCTCCAGCGTGAATCTTATGTCACGTGTAAAGGACATTTAACGGTTTAACTACAAAAAATATGAAGAAAAAAATTGGAGGCATTTCGAGATATTGAAGGATTAAAATAATTTTTTGATTTTTAATGTCCTTCGACAAGGACAATCATTTTTTTAAATTACTAATTTTGAAGTACGAGTGTGGCCAATTACAATGACACTAAAATCGTTGAAATCGGATAACGCGATCTTATGTTATACTCTGTTGAATTCAGTCCCCTTTAAGAAAAAAGTAGAGATTCGACCAACTTTCGGACGCTGCAAAACAAGAACTATAACGAATTTGGACTAAATATAGACATCATACAAATTTTACACACTAGGAGATAGCGTTTACCAAATTTCATCGAAATCGGAGGGGGTCGTGTTAAAAAGTGGGTCGACTGCCGTTGGAATTACCCTTATAACTTTAAACACTTGAAATTGTGTACAGTGTAATATTTTTATAGTACCAATAGTGTACAAAAAAAATGGGCGTTATTGCCACACCCCTTTTGGTACCTCCCAAACAAAATTGCCTAAATAAAAAATATGAAAAATATGTTTTTTTTTAATTTCCCTATTTTAACAATATGGGTCATAATGTATACATTTATCCATAGATTTTTTATGTAGGAACAGTTTTCTTCATAAGAATGCTATCTTTCAAAAAATGGAACAAACGAATTTTTGCGATTTTTTTTCTATTTTTTATGTTTTTTTTTCGAGCCAGCAAAAAACGTTTTTTTGAAAAACCCCATTTTTTAATTGTTTTAACAACAATTACCAAACTTCTGTTTCAACATGATAGTGATTTTTAGCCCTCATAATTTTACTTTAATTTAAATTATATCTCGGCTTTATCGAACTTATACTTCAAAAACTATGGCTCGAATACTAAAGGTAAAATACTAAAGGTAAAAAAAAACCAGTATGAAAGGAAAGTCGGGCGACTATATAATACCTACACCTCCCTAACAATGCGAAAATGTGCATTGCGATAAGAATTTGGCAGTGTTCATACATGTAATAAGAAAGCTCTCTCTGCCGAATTTCGTAGGGATCGGATACAAAATACGGGTTCTACAGCGCTTACATATCAAATCGGATGAAACATATATATGAGGGGCTATATGTAAATATGAACGGATTTTCTCCGAATTTGGTTCACGTAATAAGAAAACTCTCCCTGCCGAATTTCGAACAGATCGGGTGTAAAATACGGTTTCTACAGCGCTCACATGTCAAATCGGGTGCAACATATATATGGGGACTATATCTAAATCTGAACCGATTTTCCCCGAATTTGGCAGTGTTCATTCGCGTTATAAGAAAACTCCCTCTGCCCAATTTCGAACAGATTAGATGTAAAATACGGTTTCTACAGCGCTCACATGTCAAATCAGGTGCAACATATATATGGGGACTATATCTAAATCTGAACCGATTTTCCCCGAATTTGGCAGTGTTCTTTCATTTAATAGAAGAACTCTCTCTGCAGTTTGCAGATTTCGCACTGATCTGATATAAAATACAGTTTCTACAGGGCTTACATGTCAAATCGGAGGTACATATATATGGGAGCTGTATGTAAATCTGAACCGATTTTAACCAAATTAAATAGGGTTCGTCCTTGGGCCTGAAAAAAGATATGTGCAAAGTTTCGTCGAGATCGGACCATAATTGGGACTTTGATTACAGGAATACATCTACAGACAGACAGACGGGCATAGCTAAATCGACTCAGAAAGTGATTACAAGTCCATCGGTATAATAAACAATGGGTCTATCTCTTCTCCTTTTGGGTGTTACAAAAAAATGCACAAAGTCATAATACCACAGTATAAAAATAATAAAATAATAAAAAAAAATAATATAAACATAATACCACAGCGCATAAAAATAAAAAAATTGGTTTTGGTTTCATAAACCAAATCTATATAAAAACCAGTACGGAAAGGCAGAAAGTCGGGCGGGGCCGACTATATAATACCCTACACCTCCCTAACAAAGCGATAAGGGTCATTGCCATAATAATTTGGAATAATTGGTAAATGGGCAGAAACATATTATCTACTTCTGAAGCGATAATCGCTAAATTAAGCAATATTCGTTCCTAAATTGAGAAACATCTTTCTGGAAAATTTTAATGATCGGAAGTAAAATACAACTTCTATAGCGGTTTGATACCAAATCAGGAGGAACATATATATGGAGCTTTAATATAAATCTGAACCGATCTTCCCTGAATACTCATTCATGTAAAAAGACCTCCTTCTGTCGAATTTCGTACTGATCGGATATAAAATACAGTCTCTACAGCGCATATATGTCAAATCGGGGGTAACATATATATGGGAGCTATATCTAAATCTGAACCGATTTTCTCCGAATTTGGCAGTATTCCGTCATGTAATAAGAAACCTCCGAATTTGGCAGTATTCCTTCATGTAGAAAGAAACCTCTTTTTGCCGACTTCCGCACCGATCGGCGCTCACATGTCAAATCGGGGGTAACGTATATATATGGGGGCTATATCTAAATCTGAACCGATTTCTTCCAAATTTAAAAGTGTTCATTCATATAATAGGAAACCTCTTTCTGTCGAATTTCGTACTGATCGGATATAAAATACAGTCTCTACAGCGCATACATGTCAAATCGGGGGTAAAATATATATGGGAGCTATATCTAAATCTGAACCGATTTTCTCCGAATTTGGCAGTATTCCTTCATGTAATAAGAAACCACTTTCTGCCGAATTTCGCACTGATCGGATATAAAATACAGTTTTTACAGCGCTTACATGTCAAATCGGGATAACATATATATGGGGGCTATATCTAAATCTGAACCGATTTTAACCAAATTCAATAGGGATCGTCCTTGGGCCAAAAAAAAGATATGTGTCAAGTTTCGTCGAGATCGGACCATAATTGCGACCTGTACTTTGATTACAAGAATACATGCACAGACGGACAGACGGACATTGCTAAATCAACTCAGAAAGTGATTCTAAGTCGATCGGTATAATAAACGATGGGTCTATTTCTTCTCCTTTTGGGTGTTACAAACAAATGCACAAAGTTATAATACCCTGTACCACAGTGTGGTGTAGGGTATAACAAGTAGAAAGTTTCAGTCGGGTAAACCGAATCAGGTATACCCTCACTTTGTGAGTAATGAATAAAAACATTACACTAATTAATCTGTCAATTTGTTTTGGAGGAACCAGAAGGGGTTTAAAAAATACACATATCGCACCTGTTCCACAAAAGGGTAACAACTCAAAATTTAAACCAGTAAGGAAAGGCAGAAAGTCGGGCGGGGCCGACTATATAATACCCTACACCTCCCTAACAATGCGATAAGGGTCATTGCCATAATAATTTGGAATAATTGGTAAATGGGTAGAAACGTATTCTAATTCTGAAACGATAATCGCTAAATTAAGCAATATTCGTTCCTAAAGTGAGAAACATCTTTCTGGAAAATTTTAATGATCGGAGTAAAATCAGGAGGAACATATATATGGAGCTTTAATGTAAATCTGAACCGATCTTCCCTGAATACTTATTCATGTAAAAAGACCTCCTTCTGTCGAATTTCGTACTGATCGGATATAAAATACAGTCTCTACAGCGCTTACATGTCAAATCGGGGGTAACATATATATGGGAGCTATATCTAAATCTGAACCGATTTTAACCAAATTCAATAGGGATCGTCCTTGGGCCAAAAAAAAGATGTGTGTAAAGTTTCGTCGAGATCGGACCATAATTGCGACCTGTACTTTGATTACAAGAATACATGCACAGACAGACAGACGGACAGACAGACAGACGGACAGACAGACAGACGGACAGACAGACAGACGGACAGACAGACAGACGGACAGACGGACATAGCTAAATCAACTCAGAAAGTGATTCTAAGTCGATCGGTATAATAAAAGATGGGTCTATTTGTTCTCCTTTTGGGTGTTACAAACAAATGCACAAAGTTATAATACCCTGTACCACAGTGTGGTGTAGGGTATAAAAATGTCAGTAGTGGCCAATAACTTTTTCCGTTAATATTAGTGGTATATTACAAAAAAAAAAATATGTCGTTGCAATAAAATATCATAGAAAAAAATAATAATGCTAGTTTCCTTTTTGTTTTTTATTGATTTGAGAAAAATAACAACTTTTTTGAGTTGTTAGTCTTTTCATGAAAAAAGTTTGTATATAAATAGTGGTATTATTTTGAGTTGTACCTTTTTAACTGAAAAATCTTACTCGGATTATAGGTTGAAAAGGGCACAACTAAAAATATTACTCTTTAGATGATAAATCAATGGTCCCATTTGCTTAAACACTTGGAGACAATTCAAAATGTAATTCTTTAGTTGAATCTAAAGACGCTATTCTGTAAACACAGAGAGAGTCATAACGGTTTTTTATTATGAAAAAGATGAAAAATCAACGGACATTTTTTGCAGTGTGTAGAAATTGCCATTGTGCGTTGTTTTCTTGCAAAAAAGCAAAATTTTTAAATTTTGAGTTGTTACCCTTATGTGGAACAGGTGCGATATTTTTCGGTAAACAGTAGATTCTTTAAATACATTGCACTGTGCTGAACTACAAGTGTGCACATAAACACTTGTAGTATATTAACGTCACGATCTATTCAACTTTGGAATGATTTGGTTATTTTGTGTGGGAGGTACAAAAAGTGGCGTGGTGATAACCCCCACTTTTCACAGGACTGTAGGCACTATAACAGCATTAGACTGTACAAAATTTCAAGTCTTTGTATGCACTGGTATTAAAGTTATAAGCCGTTAACTTTTGGTGTAAAACGGTCCATTTGTGTGGGAGGTACCAAAAGGGGCGTGGCAAATTCGCACATTTTTCTCGAGGTGATAGCGACTAATAAAATAATATAATGTGTGGAATTTCTGAAGATTCTAATAAGTACTCGTAGTATAGGAGATATTACAGAATCAATATTTCACAAAATGTTAACCTTTTGTATGGGAGATATCAGAAGGAGTGGACCAATATGGTCCATCTTCGAACTTAGCCGGAGATAGAAAAAAATATTACCGTATACCACATTTGAAGTCAATCGGTTACTCCTTTCGAGAGTTATCGTGCGCACCAGCCAGCAGACAGACAGACGGACGGACGGACATTTCTCATTCGACTTAAAACGAGCAAAAACGTATATCCTCCAAACATACTTAGGGTCTTAAATCACTCCTTCGATGTGTCACACTTTTGGCCCGTAGCAAATGATGTCGATACCTCCATTCTAAACAATGCTAAGTGCAAAAAGGTAGTTTATCAGGAGAGGCGATCAAAGTTTGATGAATTTTTTAAATTTGTTTGGAATTCCTTTATAATACAAATCGAATGACATGTACTGTTTTGTGAATAACTCTTGATCGGGTTGACGGATAAACACGAAATTTTTACTGAGTATAATTTGGAATATTTAGAAATTCGTATTTCAATCTCTTATGTTTTCCTAGCGATTTAATTGTGTTCCCATTCTGTTTACTATATTAATACGAATTTTCGTAATGGGATGACAACCACAAAATTATATATTGATATAGTAAACATAATGGGCTTCGTTTTCTGGTTTAAAAATATAGCGGATCACAATTAAAATCGCGAGGAATACAAAGGTCGCGAGAAAAATGTATGAACATTAATTATTTTCAAACAATTATCAATGTACATTTTGTGCGTTTCTAAATAGCTATCATTTAAGTCGCGATTATGGTCAACATTTCAAGAGATACTATGGTCAACATTTCAAACTTTGACAACCTGTATTCTCGTAACCTATCACGTAAGGAAGCTGTATTTTTGACACTCAGTCCCATAGTACATTTGCAAACACTCCAAGTATTGACGCGATCGAAATAAAATTAAAAAAATTGACACTTCGACATGTTTGTCCCCATATATTTTATACTACATTTGGGGGACATCCTTTCCGCTTTGATTTATTACAGTTTCCGTTTTTAAACAACGCAGTTAAAAGTTTAGAATTTAGGCTTATTTTGCCTAAAATTATTCCTTGTAACAATAGGTCACATCGCTCAAAATTTTCATATATCTACCTGAAAAAGATCAATTCCATTGCGACAACTTTGCATACCAGCAAAAAAAATATTTTCTATTTTACGTTATCACATTTTATTCTCACCCTGTATACCGCACTATGTACAACAATGCCGTTCACGAGTGATTGTTTGGCCCATTTGATCGCTTGTGTTTATTTGTTCAGGAAATCTTCCATTGTTTGATCTCTCAATCCCCTGTTAAAGAACAACAACTTTATCTTCAGCCATCCATCCACATACACATGAATACCTCCTCTCTACGCCCAGAGTCACATGTACGAGTACATCGCTAGTCACCAGCCATCCATCCCATCCATCCATCCATTTAGGGCTAGTCATCTAAGTGCAGCACTTCACCGGCTACAACAATTTTGTACTCGCATTTCCTTTTTTCGATTTCCCTTTCCTGTTGAATGCAATAATAATGCCTGTATGTTTGTCTGTCCGTCCGTCGTATTGTTTGTCACAAATACTTTGTAGTATGAATTGCATTTTGAGTTTAATGACTAATGTAAGCACTTGATACACAATTTTCATTTTTATTTATTTACTATTTACAGATTACTTTGTGAACATTTTACACAAAAAAACAAGAAACCCCAGAACCCTCAATCCTCCTCACACATATGGCACTGTGTACGAGTATGACCAAGTACAGTGGTTTTAATTCGAGAAAATTCTATAACAAGAAATATGGATAATGTTTTTTTGTAGTAAAGGGTGTTTTTTAGACGTGTGATTTTCAAGATAAAATAAAACGTATATAATTTAATGTTATGGCCAAGAATTTAACTTTATTATAGATATAAGGGTTTGCCATTATGTTTTAAAAATTCCAGCCGAAAGGCCCAATTTTCGACCATTTTTGTAGCATTTGGGGCTGTATATCAGCAATAACGCGCCGAATATTCTCTTCCAAGGTGACAATCACGACTTCACATAACCCTACAAAAAAATAGTACAGCGGTGTTAAATCGCACGATCTTGGAGGCCCACGACGCGAGATAATGCGCTCACCAAAAGTATCCTTCAATTAATTGATTGTTTCGTTGGCTGTATGGCATGTAGCGCCGTCTTGTTGGAACCAAAGGTCGTCCACATCAACATCCTCCAATTCAGGCACGAAAAAGTCATTAATCATGGCTCCATAGCGCCATTGACTGTAACATTATGGTCAGCTTCATTTTTGAAGAAATATGGACCAATTACACTATGCAACAAAAGTTTTGTCCAAGAGATGTGGATAACAGTTTCTGGTGCAATTAGGTGTCACAAACACGAAACAAATATTAAAAAAAAAATTAATGGTAAAATTTTTTTTAAATTTTTTTTTAGAATTCCAACTTTCATGGTAATTACATTCAGTATTTGGACCATAATTTTTCAAGTATAAGCCTGATTGAGCCATGTTATGCCTCAAATAAAGCTAATTATGAGGGCTACATATGCTGCAAATATCGCTTTCATGTAGAATGTTTGGTTTAGTAACAGTCGTCAAAAATATGAGAGAAAATGAAGTTTTTTTTAAAAAACGCTTTTTCCTGGTACAAAAAAACCATAAAAAATAAAAGCAAAAATAATAAAAAAATATTTTAACACATTTTTAAAAAGCCAGCATGCTAACGGAGAAAGCACTGTCTTTTGAATGGATAGATGTAAAAGTTATGAGCCATTTTGTAAATGTTAGGGAAATTCAAAAAATCATGTTTCATATTTTTTCGTTTTTATACCCTCACTTTAGTGATACGAGGGTATATATCATTTGCTACGGAAAAAAGTGTAACACATCGAAGGAGTGACCAAAGACCCCAAGTATGTTCGGCGGATATTCGTTTTGGGTCATTTTAAGTCGAATGAGCAATGTCCGTCCGTCTGTCTGTCTGTCTGCTGGCTGGTGCGCACGATAACTCTCGAAAGGAGTAACCGATTGAATTCAAATTTGGTATGCGGTAATATTTTTATCTATCTCCGGATGAGTTCGAAGATGGGCCATATTGGTCTTCCCCTTCTGGTACCTCCCACACAAAGGGTTACAATTTAGTGAAATATTGATTCTTTAATGACTTCTATACTACTTATTCAAATCTTCTGAAATTCTACACATAATATTAGTATATTAGTCGCTATTACCTTAGTCGCTATTACCTCAGCTATATTGGATGAAATCCGCTCAGATAGAGGGTCATTCAACAATATTTGTGTTTTTTTATTTATGAGGTTTCCATTCAGTTTCGTCTTTTAGGGGCATGGACATCCCAGTCGTATATACAGGTAGTAAAATTATATGTACGCAATACAAAGTAGTACGCGGCAGTCTTGAAAATATTGGGTGTCCACTTTCGAACTTATTAATCTTAAACCCGGAATTTATGAATGAAATTTCTTATTAATAAATTAGTGTAATTCAGCGCCTTAAAGAGATAAGTCGATTTTCTAAAAATATTACAAAGTTATATTCAGAAGTATGAGTAAAAGGAAAAGAACTTTTCAATGTGTAAATGATCCCGACAATTTCAGCTACCTACATCTGCGGAAAATATGTAATTAAAAAATCGACGTGCGTTTAGTAAAATAATACAAGTAATATATGTGCAATATTTTGGTATACGAGTTAAAAATATGAACGAACTGTGGATACCTAGTATTTTGTGTAATTCGTGCCATGTAAATCTTACTCGATGGACTAGTGAAAGTATGCGGTAAGTACTTTAAAATTAATGTATTACAATGTTTTGTGAAAAAAAACGTATTAATTTTAGACTTCACGTGCAAATTTGAATGCCAATGATTTGGAGACGAATGGTTGTCACGATACTGCTATTTTTGTCTAAGTTAATAGATTGGAGTAGGAAGTGTCCAAGTATAGCTAACAGCCTAATAACGGAAACATCATCAAGTTCAACTGAGTACTCAACTCTGAGCGATTCAAGTTTGAGTCAGAAGTCATCGCTTTTAACTCAGTTTCAACTCATTGATCTAGTGAGAGATTTGGAACTGACCAAAGATAAGGCAGAACTACTTGCATCTGCGATGAAACAGTACAATATTTTGGCCCCAGATGTTAACATATCATATTATAGAGTCCGTGATATACCTCACAAACAATTTTATACAACTGTGGATAACAGATGATTTTGCAAGGACATTCCCGGATTGTTCGAGGAGCTTAATCAAACATACAATTCAAAGGAATGGCGGTTACTTGTTGACAGCAGTAAAGAAAGTTTGAAAGCAGTACTTTTACACAACGGAAATCAGAAACCGTCGATTCCCATTGCTCATGCCGTCAACACTAAGGAATCATACGAAACAATGGCTACATTGATAAAATACTTGAAATATGAACATGACTGGAAAATTTGTTGCGATTTAAAAGCAGTTGGTATGTTATGCCTCTGGGATAGCCGATATTTTGCCACAACTGCATATTAAGCTGTGGCTCTTTAAAAATTTTGTAAAAGCCTTAAGGAAAGATGGCAATTCACTCTCACATTGAAAAAGTTTATTTAAAAGTCCTTCTTTTCAAAAAATCGAAGAAGGAGTTTTTGATGGGCCTAAAATAAGGATACTGATGAAAGATGTGAATTTGGAATCATATTAGATGTCGGGTAAAATTGCAGCATGGAGGTCGTTTAAGCTTGAAGTTTCAAATTTCTTTGGATCCAATTAAAGCCCGCAATATGAAACAATGATTAATTTGTTAAAAATTATGAAAAAATTGGTTATAATTTTTTTTATTTATGTATATAACACATATGTATGTATTCTTCCAAATTATTTTTCGCTTTATGTATTCCAACAGGTGTAAATATGTCCCTCAAAATTCATTTCTTGCATTTTCATTTAAACTTTTTCCCCGAGAATCTTGGCAAGTTAAGTGACGAACATGGCGAAAGGTTTCACCAAGAATTGAAGTCCATCGAGCGGCGTTACCAAGGGCACTGGGATGAAAGAATGATGGGAGATTATATTTGGAACTCACAATTACTTCTAATGAAACTTGTTCATGTAAATAAACTCAAATGCATATAATATAAATAAAAGTAATAAATAAAATCGCTATTTAAACAGAAAATTAAAAAAAAGATTTTTTGAAATTCTCTTACCTCTACCAAAAGGGCTATAATTTGTACATTTATCCATAGATTTTTTTCAGATAGGCATTATATTCTTCGCTAGGATGCAAACTTTTAAAAAATAAAATAAAATATTTTTTTTTCGATTTTCTATGTTTTTTTGTCCCAGGATTTTTTTTGGAAAAAATCTACTTTTTGCAATTTGTCTAATGACTGTTGCTAAACCACTGTTTCTAAGTGAAGGAGAAAGCTAAAAGCTTCAATTTAACGAATAAGTCGACCTGATCGGGCATATACTCAAAAAATTATAGTGCAAACACTAAGGGTACCCTCGACGATAACAGTATTTTTATACCCTCACTTTAGTGTGACGAGGGTATATATCATTTGCTACGAAAAAAAGTGTAACACATCGAAGGAGTGATCTAAGACCCTAAGTATGTTCGGCGGATATTCGTTTTGGGTCATTTTAGGACGAATGAGCAAAAGTCTGTCTGCTGGCTGGTGCGCACGATAACTCTCGAAAGGAGTAACCGATTGACTTCAAATATGGTAGGTGGTAATATTTTTTTCTATCTCCGGCTAAGTTCGAAGATGGGCCATATTGGTCCACTCCTTCTAGTACCTCCCCTACAAAGTGTTAAAATGTTTTAAAATATTGAATCTTTAATAACTGCTATACTACTTATTTGAATCTTCTGAAATTCCACACATAGCATTAGTTTATTAGTCGCTATCAACTCGAGAAAAATGGGCCAAGTTGCTTCGCCCCTTTTGGTACCTCCCACACAAATGCACCATTTTGCAGCAAAAATTAACAGCTTATAACGTTAATACCAGTGTATAAAAATACTTGAAATTTTCTACAGTGTAATGCTTTTACAGTGTCTATAGCCCTGTGAAAAATGGACGCTATTGCCACGCCCCTTTTTGTTCCTCCCACACAAAGGTACAATTTTGCACAAAAAGTTAAGAGCTCACAACATGAGTACCAATGCACGAAAATGCCACAACATATAGCACAGTGTAACGCTTTTGAAGTGTCTATAGCCCTGTAAAAAAATGGCCGTTATCACCACTCCCCTTTTTGTACCTCCCACACAAAATGTCCAAATCATACCAAAATTTAATATCTCATAACGTTAACAAACGCTTATAATTCGGCGCAGTGCAATGTATTTAGAGTAAAGTGAGGGTATACCTTAGTCGGTTTTCCCGACTGAAACTTTCTTACTTGTTAATAAAAAATTTTTAAAAAAGATGTATCCATAAAAAATTTTTGGTTTTGATTTTATGTAATTTTTTATGTTTTTTTTTGTATAGTGTTATTCCCTCTGCCAATAGAACACAAGAATTGTGGATGTAACGGCGTCTGAACAATGGCTTTTGGATTATCATTACTCCAAATGCAGCAATTTTGTTTATTAACGTACTCATACATCCGAAAGTGATCTTCATCGCTGAAACAATTTTTTTGTGAAAATCGGAAAATTTATTACCATTATTTTGGTAATAAATTTGCACGATTTGCAAACGTTTTTCCGGAGTAAGTCCATTCATTATGAAATGCCAAACCAAACTGAGTATAAATCAAGTGACAGCTGTCAAAAATACCAATTCGAAAAAAGTATTGTCAGATTAAAAACCACACGTCTAAAAAACACCCTGTATAATAGGCAACATGTTTTTTGAGCTAATATCACTAGCAACAACAACATTATATTCTACAGATAATTTCCTAATTTTCCAGATAACTTGAGTATATTATACCCTCAACCTTATGATGTAGTGTCATTCCGTTTGCAACACCTTGAAATATTGATATGAGACCTTATAACGTATATATATTCTCAATCGACGCAAAATTCTAAGAAGATTTTGCATTGTTCATCTGTCTGTGTGCTGAAAATACACTGCAGTCCGTAATAATTGAGCCCACATAGAGGTCATCTCAAATATGTTTACGATATTTAAGCCATTGGCTTAAATATATTTCTTTAACCCGTATGTATATGTCAAATTTTTTAAACATTTTTGCAGAAACTATGCCTTTGGGACCGTAGCTCGTGAATGGTTTCGGTTATAAATTTATGGTCAACTCGAGAAAGTGCTTCATATGGGGGGTGTTTCGCTGTGAGTGATGGTTTTATGAAGATATAGGACAAGATGGTCGTTGAGATGTAAGTACAAGAGTAATGTTACTCAGTAAATGTAAACATACCCACATGATGCAGGTGGGGATCAAACCACTGTGCAATGATGAGTACTCTTCAGTGACAGGGTTGCGGTCTTTAGAAGTCCTCCTTCAAAAGAAGACATTATGTTGAGCCATTACTACCTACCGCTGTAGGTTCATATAAACAAACATATATCGATGTAAGTGTTTGACATCATCTAAATGTACGAGATGCATATGAAAACCTTATCTATCTATTAATGTTGGGATGTACATTAGGCTGTAGCGAAAAATAACTATTTCTAAATTAAACCACATCTGAGAAAGTATCTAGTTAACTTTTTTTAGGTATGTAGCTTGGTGAACGACATATGACAATCGATCCATCACCAGTCAACTGATTAAGGTACAGAGAACTCCTGGCTAAGCGACAGCCCAGAGAGTCTATACAAGTCCTACTTCATCTACTGTAGATTGTGGCAAGAGAAGTTGCAACCAGAGCAGCATTGTAGTGCAATAGGCCGTGTTGGATATGTATATACCAACGATTTATACCTTCGAAATGAACTTTATCACTAATATACCTACCAGGGAGAAATAGTTTAACAAATTACCAGGAATAAAATAATATAAATTATCCCTACTTCTATACAGATGGTTCGAAGCTTTATGATGAAGATGGCCTCGGAGTACACTGTAAGGATCTCAGTCTTGATATAGCTCACAGACTTCCAGATAGCTGCCGTGTCTATCAAGCCGAAATAATAGTAATATGGGAAGTCGCCAAGTGGCTAAGTCGCAACATGGTGAGCAACACTGGCCTTGTCATTTACTCGGACAGAGGCTGCCATTAATTCTCTGGAGTCCACATCCCTTCCTAAATTCACAAAGAGCTATAAACTGATGCAGATATCTTAACGCGATGTCTGAGCAGTTTAACATACACGTAATATGAATGCCTGGGCAGAGGAATATCCTGGGGATCTGCAAAGGTGATGAACGCCATTACAAATTCTTGAAAAAGTTGCATATTTGGTTGTTGCAAGAGGCAATCAAGCTTTCCAATGAAGATGGACAGAAATGCAGGGTAGCTAAACAAATCTGGCCAAGATACGACATAGGCAGGTCATAATATACATATATCTGCACACTGGAGAGGAAAAGTATGACGGTGAAAACACACCAGAGCGTTGGATGTTGAGTCGAATTACTTTTGCAGAAGCTGCCGTGATGAGGAAGAAGTTGAGAACATTGCGAACCAGATTTATTACTGTCCTGCATTGAATACACTACAGATCTTGCAGCTACCGATATTCGAGTTAATGATAACTTTGTCTATCAAACAGGTTGGTTTCGTTGAGGAGCAACTGGGCCCGTGGTAGCACTATGGGCATCAATGGGTCTATGTGAGTGTGTAACTCCGTCTGTCACTCTGTCCTTACCTTACCTATCCTAAATTTTAGATCTAACTGAAGGTAAATATTGAATAAGAAGGTAAGAAGTGGATATAGCCCCCACCCCCTCAATGTGGGGGCTATATAAAAAGTGGACAGATAGGACCAATTCTTTTCTGGGTTGGTTTATGGTCAAATAATATACCAACTGGTCAACTTCGTAATGATTAGCTGATAATGTAAGCTTATAACACATACAGATTTAACATTTTAGCCCGATCGGTAGACATATATTATACCTCCATCGTTGAGAAATCAAATCGGAAGAATCCTCAATTTGAGGGCTATATAAAAACGTGGATTGTGACCCATTCTTTGGAGGAATAATACACAATACTATATCAGAGGAATCGTTGGAATCGTTGCTCTTTCCTGACTCAAGAAATACTCTCTACAACATTTCGATAAGATCGGATCCAATTTGCCAACTGGAATTTCATCACAAGGAACAGATAGATGGACGGACATAGATAAATTGATCCAGAAAGAGATTCTGAGGAGATCGGTATAATATTACAAATAGCCAAAGTCATAATACCATGTAGTACAGTGTGACGTAACATGTCAAACACTTCGAATGCCAATACATCCTTATACACAAACGAATGTAACCCAATAAAAGAAATGGAATTCACATAAGGCTCTTGGGCTGATGCATCTCAATTCGGCTGTTGACGGCTGCAGCTATGGTGCTATGGTAATGGCGATCTCGATGTTGATGTCGGGGATGAAGATAAAGTTGTGTGGTTTGAAATAGAGTCGTCATCGTTTATGCAACCGCAAAGGGAGCATACAAAGTATTTTATTTGTATTTGTCATTCGAATTACAGACGGGCACACACCGTGAAACATATGTTTGGACTTCTTCTCCTCCTACTTCGCCTTCATGTATGGAAATCTCGGACATCTGGTGCAAAGTGCTTGATGTGCGGTGGTGTAGTGTGCCTGGAGACGTTCTTCTTGACTTTTGTTTGATGTGTCGGTATGGATTGTTTGTTGTCTAGTCGCCATCGCCATTGCCGTCGTCGTCTTGCGTTGCATGATATGAGACCATGCATTGTTCGTCCGTCCGTCCACCCATTTGTAGGGCCCTTCAATCGCTTGCCTTTTTTTCTCATTGCTACTTTGGCATTTAATTTATTTTCCGAGTCAGAGATGAGTGGTGCTAACATTTGTTTTCAGTTGCCTTCTATGGTTTCAGTTCACATTTCATGTTGTCATTTTAACAATAATATAGGACAACATGGAATTTAGGATTGGAGTTTAGGGTACAGGGTACATGTTTAAGTAGTGGGTGCCATGTAATAGTTTTAAGTGTTTAACAAGTGTTTTTTTCTTTTTGACTGGCGACACAAGAACATTTCTTTTCTTGAATAAGTGATAAAATAGTTAAATACTTGAAATTTGAACCAAAGTTATACCAAAGACTTCAATCGCAGACGAGTTCAGGATTCCAAATTCGAGACATGAAATCTCATATATGTACTTACATGTACTAATCTTATCATGTTAATTAGTCTTTGGGCCACTCACATTGTTTTCAAATACATACTCGTACATCCCAAATTACAACATGATTCTCGCGTTATACAAATTTTATGTTTTTAGTAATGGAAAATGGAGGCATTTTCAATAACAGAAACATTTAAGAGAAATTGTGGAAGTTTTGTTATAATGTTGAAAAATGGTTCAAAAAATATTCCATACATTTGTTTAAATAAGGCGTCTAAACGGGGCAAAATCGAATTTTTTGATATGTTTGAATCGAATGAAAATATATTTGTAAATATATACATAATTTAAATATTATCTATTTCCTAGCAAATAAATTTTATTTGAAAATCTATATATATAAAAGAGAGTGTCTGTTTGTGGGTTTGTTTGTGGGTTTGTTTGTTTGTATGTTTGTTTGTATGTTTGTTTGTTCCGTATAGACGTCTAAACGGCTTGACCGATCATCTTGAAATTTTCACAGAATGTACATGTGTAGGGGGTGCTGAAAATAGGGTACTTGAATTTTCGATATATCAAGTGGGCGTGGACCCGCCCATATGGGTCAAGTTTTGGTATTGAGAAAATTTTTTAGCTAGAGTGCTGAAATTTTGTGTGTATGCATTTAGTGACAGATTATGTGAATTTTCAAAAAATGGGCGGAATCGGACCAATGGGCGTTACCACTCCCGTATAAGCCAAATTTTGAAATTCAAATATTTTCCACAATTTATTAGAGAGGTTCTGTATTTGAGTGTATATGTATCTGTTGACAGTCTACGTGATTGGTCCAAAAATGGACGGGATCGGCTCAATGGGCGTGGCCCCGCCCACATAGACCAAATTTTGAAATTTCGATATCTTGCACAATTTGCTAGCGGGAGTGCTGCAATGTTGTGTTTATGTATCTGGTGGCATTCTACGTAATTGGTCAAAAAATGGGCGGGACCGGACCAATGGGCGTGGCCCCGCCCATATAAGCCAAATTTTGAAATTGATATATCTTGCACAATTTGTTAGTTAGAGTGTTGTAATGTTGTACATATGTATCTGATGGCAGTCCACGTGATTGATCCAAAAACGGGCGGCATTGAAGCAATGGGCGTGGCACCGCCCATATAAGCCAAATTTTAAAAATGTGATATCTTGCACAATTTGTTAGCGAGAGACCTGGAATTTTGTGTATATATATCCGTTGGCGATCTACGTGATTGGTCAAAAAATGGGCGGGACCGGTCCAATGGGCGTGGCCCCGCCCATATAAGCCAAATTTTGAAATTGATATAACTTGCACAATATGTTAGCGAGAGACCTGGAATTTTGTGTATATATATCCGTTGGCGATCTACGTGATTGGTAAAAAAAATGGGCGCAATGGGCGTGGCCCCGCCCACATAGACCAAATTTTAATATCTTGCACAATTTGCTATCGGGAGTGCTGCAATGTTGTGTATATGTATCTGGTGGCATTCTACGTAATTGGTCATAAAATGGGCGGGATCGGACCAATGGGCGTGGCCCCGCCCTTATAAGCCAAATTTCGAAATTGATATATCTTGCACAATTTTTTATCTAGAGTGCTGTAATGTTGTACATATGTATCTGGTGACAGTCCACGTGATTGGTCCAAAAATTGGCGGGATCTGACCAATGGGCGTGCCACCGCCCATATAAGCCAAATTTTGAAATTGAATTATATTGCTCATTTTGTTAGCGAGAGTATTGAAAATTTGCGTATATGTATCTGGTAGCAGTCTACGTGATTGGCTTACAAATGGGCGGAATAGGACCAGTGGGCGTGGCACAGCCCATATTTTGATATATCTTATATAGGAAATACAAGTATTATATAGGAAATACATGAACAAAAATGCTCGGTATGCGATAATTACAGCTGCTCACTCCAATACAATCGCAATATGATAATGTGATGCATGACCAATGAAACAAGAATTTGGAAATTTTATAAGTATGCATTTCTATTTTCTGGACTTTCCACTGAATTCGGTATTTTTTCATTCAGTGAATTTATTACTAATAGCAGTAAGGAAAGGCAGAAAGTCGGGCGGGGCCGACTATATAATACCCTACACCTCCCTAAGAATGCGATAAGGGTCATTGCGATAATAATTTGGAATAATTGGTAAATTATTTTGAACCGATAATCGCTAAATTAAGCAATATTCGTTCCTAAATAGAGAAACATTTTTCTGGAGAACTTTGTAATGATCGGAAGTAAAGTACAACTTCTATAGCGCTTTGTAACCAAATCTGGAGGAACATATATATGGAGGTTATATATAAATCTGAATCGATTTTCCTTGAATACTCATTCATGTAAAATAGAAACCTGTTTCTGTCGAATTTCGTACTGATCAGATATAAAACACAGTCTCTACAGCGCTTACATGTCAAATTGGGGGTAACATATATATGGGGGCTATATCTAAATCTGAACCGATTTTCTCCGAATTTTGCGGTATTCCTTCATGTAATAAGAAACCTCTTTCTGCCGAATTTCGCTGTGATCGGATATAAAATACAGTTTCTACATATATATGGGGACTATATCTAAATCTGAACCGATTTTCTCCGAATTTGGCAGTATTCCTTCATATAATAAGAAACCTCTTTCTGCCGAATTTCGTACTGATCGGATATAAAATACAGTTTCTACAGCGCTAATTTTGACATGGGCAGCGAAGCGCACCGGGCTCAGCTAGTATATTAATATAATATAAAAAAATATATTTGCAAACTAAATTTCTCAAATAAAATATGTATTTAAATACAAAAAAAAAATATTGTTTAGGAATTTCTCCAAAAATATTATATTTAAAAAAGGTTTTCAAAAGTTTTGCTAACTTTTTCGAATTTCAGATTTACTTTTTCCATGGTTTCGAATTGTACCTCCCAGTTACGATACCATATGCAGCATTAACTTCTGTTTTAAATCAGTCATTTCAAATTTCTGAGTTTTCCAAGCCATCATTAGTTGTCAATCCTCCAAGGCATTTATTTTGATCCAAGATTACACGATTTCAGTTATTACAACGTTAAAAATATCAACACCAAAAATAACTTTTATTTACTGAAATTTTTAACACAATAAGGTATTTGCTGCATACTTAAATGCAAATAAATATTTGCTTCGGGAATAATAGTTCCAAATAAAACCAGTAAGGAAAGACAAAAAGTCGGCCGGGCCGACCATAGAATACCCTACACCCCTCTAAAAATTATAAGGGTCATTGCGATAATAATTTGGAATAATTGGTAAATGGGTAGGAACATATTACCTAATTCTGAACCGATAATCGCTAAATTAAGCAATATTCGTTTCTAAATTGAGAAACATCTTTCAGGAAAATTTTAATGATCGGAAGTAAAGTACAACATCTATAGCGCTTTGATACCAAATCAGGAGGAACATATATATGGAGGTTATATATAAATCTGAACCGATTTTCCCTGAATACTAATTCATGTAAAAATACCTCTTTCTGTCTAATTTCGTACTGATCGGATATAAAATACAGTCTCTACAGGGATTTCATGTCAAATCGGGGGTGACATATATATGGGGGCTATATCTAAATCTGAACCGATTTTTTCCGAATTTGGCAGTAATCCTTCATGTAATAAGAAACATCTTTCTGCCGAATTTCGCACTGGTCGGGTATAAAATGCAGTTTCTACAGCGCTTACATGTCTAATCGGGGGTAACATATATATGAGGGCTATATCTAAATCTGAACCAATTTTCTCCGAATTTGGCAGTATTGCTTCATGTAGAAGGAAACTTCTTTCTGCCGAATTTCGCACTGATCGGATATAAAATAACATTTTTACAGTGCTTACATGTAAAATCGGGGGTAACGTATATATGGGGGCTATATCTAAATCTGAACCGATTTTCTCCGAATTTGGCAGTATTCCTTCATGTAATAAGAAAACTCTTTCTGACGAATTTCGCACTGATCGAATATAAATATCAGTTTCTACAGCTCTTAAATGTCAAATGGGGGTAACGTATATATGGGGGCTATATCTAAATCTGAACCGATTTCTTCCAAATTTAAAAGTGTTCATTCATGTAATAGGAAACCTCTTTCTGCCGATTTTCATACTGATCGGACATAAAATAAAGTTTTTACAGCGCTTACATGTCAAATCGGTGGTAACATATACCTTGGGCCATAAAAAAGATATGTGTAAAGTTTCGTCGAGATCGAATCATAATTGCGACCTGTACTATGATTACAAGAATACATGCACAGACAGGCAGACGGACAGACGGACATAGCTAAATCAACTCAGAAAATGATTCTAAGTCGATCGGTATAATAAACGATGGGTATATTTCTTCTCCTTTTGGGTGTTACAAACAAATGCACAAAGTTACAATACCCTGTACCACAGTGTGGTGTAGTGTATAAACATAATGGGAAGTAAACAAAGATTTGTTTCTTCCCAAATATATAATATTTGTATGTACCAAATATTATATGTTTAGAATGTACCCTAAACATATATATGTTTCAAGCCGAATATGTGTGGGACAATAAATATACTACAGAATGGATTTTTTTCAGCGTGTAATAAATAGGGATTCTTCGTGTATTTTGCCCAATCAAAAATTGCTGTAGCAGCTCTTCTACATCCAAATGGTTGATACATTTCGATACCTCCATTCCAAAACATGCTAAGTCGAAACAGGTGGTTTTTCAGGAGAGGCGGTCTAAATTTTAAGAAATTTGCAATTTGTGTGTAATTTCTTTAATATGTCAATCGAATTACCAGTACTAGTATTTTATGAATAACTTTTGATTGGGTTAACGGGTAAACTCCAAAATGTACATTAGAATGGAAGTATCGACTTGTTACTGAGTTCACGATCCTTTGCCAAACTCGAGTTAGGTCATTCCGGAGTGTAGATCCGATGGTCTTGCGAATATATTAACACAGTACAGCATTTTTCAGCTCATTGACTTGGGACTCAACTCTGAGAATTGGACGTAAATGTAGCCCCAAAAGTAAGAACTTCTGCATCATTCGTTTAGTCAAGTTGGCTCAATTAGAGGGTTAGAATGTTCCACAAAAATATTGGCCTTAAGATTTTCTATAAAGTTGCTGAACATACCCTACAAGAAAAAAAATATATTTTTGTTACATAACAGTGAAATTCTTAAATTTTTGGTGTACAATGTGGTTCTTTGAGCTATTTAGGGTGCCTAGACACGATCAGATTGTATTAATATGTTCTCAAAAGTTGTTCAGATTTACGTTGGCTACAATTTTGCTAAGCATTGTTAGTGAAAAATTAAGAGTCCCCGGAAGTTATGCTGAAAAAAGTGAAAAAAATATTTTTTTCCTTCACTTTTTCAAAAAAAAGTATCGGAAAAAATTTTTTTTTCCAAAAAATTTTGAGAAACTTTGTTCAGCATATTCTTAGCTACATTATTGTCAAACATAGTTAAGCGGTATCACCAAGTCTGAATTAGTTGTTGGACAAAAGCTGATGAAACCTTTTTCGAGTGGCTCACTGATTTTCCGAAACTTTGGGGGCCCATAAAAAAAATTGGTCACCAACTTCGCCAAAGTTGGGATAGTGTTATAAAGGGTGTCCCAAGAAGAGCGCAATTTTTTTAATTTTAAATAAAACACAGATATTTAAGAAAAAATCGTGAAACTTTATTATATCGTAAAGTAGACAGAATGAGGTTATGTATGGAACAATACATCGTGCAGATGGCCGCCGCGGCTTTGCTGGCATGCACGCGATCTTTTAATGAAATTTTCAATGACCGTTTTGCATGAATGCTGCGGTATTTCATTAATGCAGCGTCCAATTTCGTCTTTTAAGGCTTGAGTCGTCGTCGGCTTATTCGCGTAAACCATCGACTTCAAAAAACCCCAAAGAAAAAAATCTAATGGTGTTAAATCGCACGATCTAGGCGGCCAATTCTGATCTCCAAAACGCGAAATAACACGACCGGGAAATGACTGATGCAGCAATTGAATTGTTTCTCTGGCTGTATGACATGTGGCGCCGTCTTGTTGGAACCACATGCCCTCCACATTCATTTCTTCAATTCTAGGCAAGAAAAAACTGGTTATCATTTCACGATACCGAACAACATTGACTGTTTGCGCTTGACCTGCCTCATTTTCATAAAAAAAGGTCCAATGATTCCTCCAGCCCAAAAACCACCCAAAAACCGGTCGATCGACCTGGTCGATGGCGCGTTGTTGTCTTTACATCACTAACAGACCCAGTTTCGGCAAATTTATCCATTAATCTCTTTACAGTTGACTCTTTTGGAGCATTATTGTGACCCCAAATTGATCGCAATTTGCGAACTGTAGCCGCAAAACTTTCACCATTTTGGTAAAACAATTTCACAATGAGAATGCGTTGTTCATTCGTGTAGCGCTCCATTTTTACTAACCTCGTACCTTCTACTAACAAACAATAACAATTATTCAAATGTCAAACAATGACACTTCGAATGTTGCGAGATTTAAAAATTGCGTTCTTCTTGGGACACCCTTTACTACCCTTTGATAGTATAATTGAACCTATACTGTCAAGTCCGTGTATTTTTTGCACTGTGGCACAGTGTTATTAATTTAATGGCCATATGATTTTTTTGCTCAATATGAGCTTTTAGCACTTTTTCCATATTTTAACACGGTTATATCTCGGTATAACGTACGGATATCTCTTTTGTGTCTGAAGCAAAGTTGTATATATTGAACAGGAGAAGGACTATCCGGAGCAAGACTATCCGAAAAAGTGCATCCCGTGCTTTAAAATCGAAAAATGCCAATTTTTACCATTCTTCATCATGGTAAGGTTTGACTAACGTTTTGACACTGAAAGATCATTAAAAATGTTTGAGTGTTCGTTGACATAAATATACGAAATTGTTATGTCCCTATTGGACATAACCCGGTACATACATCTCATTTGACTTTAATATTTTCAAATATACCGAAAATTAAATATTTTTAAAATTGTGTAAATTGTTACCCTACTACGAACATTAAAGTTCAGACAATTTAATTTTTTGTCTTTGTAATAAAGGGTGGTTAAATTGTAAGGGTTGATGTTGAATGTGAACCACAACTAAACATCAAGTTTTTTTCTGCGTTTCATTTGACTTTTCTCAATTTCAGACTAACTTCATTTGAACCATGGAAAGATACACAATCGAGCAACGTATATGGATGTGGATATGTGGCTTCAACAGGACGGTGCCACTTGCCACACAGCTAACGAAACAATGGATCTTTTGCGCAACAAATTCAATGGCCGTGTTATCTCACGTCGTGGCGATGTCAATTGGCCGCCAAGATCATGTGATTTGACACCGTTGGACTTCTTTATTTGGGGTTATTTGAAAGAAAAGGTGTACGTCGATAAGCCAGCAACAATTCAAGAGCTAAAGGATGAGACAATTCGGCACATTAACAGCATAGAACCTCAATTATGCCTCAGCGTCATCGAAAATTTGTACCATCGGATGGAGGTGTGCCGCCGAGGTCGCGGCGGCCATTTGGCCGATATTTTGTTCCATACATAATTGAACCATACCAATATTATCATAATAAAAAGAAATGACAATAATTTCCTAAATAATTTGTGTTTTATTCAAAATAAACATCGGCCCTTAAAATTTAACCACCCTTTACTTTTTTCAAGCTATTTCTAATGCAACATGGAACCAAGTGACAATTTTGTTAATTTTCATGGTTGTATAAAATAAAATAATTATCACCAAATAAACTTCGGCGGCTGAGTTTCAGCCGATGTAAGCCGCTAAAATCGGCGTTGGTTCCGGATGGAAAAAAACAAGTAAGAAAGTTCAGTCGGGTAAACCGACTTATGAGTCCCAAAAAAATATTTGTAAATGTTTTTTTTTGTTTTAATTAAATTACTATCAATTTAAATTGCATTTAGTAACTTTAAAGTACATATGTACTGGTATTAAAGTTGTAAGCTGTTAACTTTTGGTGTAAAATGGTCCACATGTGTGGGGGGTACCAAAAGGGGTGTGCCAATATCGGCTACATTTCTCTAGACTCTAGGTACTATAAAAGCATTGCACTGTACGAAATTTCAAGTATTTGTATGCACTGATATTAAAGTTAAAAGCTGTTAACTTTTGGTACAAAAACGTCCATTTATGTGGGAGGTACCAAATGGGGCGTGCCAATAACGCCCATTTTTCTCTGGACTCTAGGCACTATAAAGCATTGCACTGTACAAAATTGCAAGTATTTGTATGTAATGGTATTAAAGTTATAAGCTGGTAACTTTTGGGACAAAATGGTTCATTTGTGTGGGAGGTACCAAAAGGAGCGTGAGAATAATGCACATTTTCCACTGCATTGTAGGTACTATTAAAATATTACACTCTACAAAATGTCAGGTCTTTGTATGCACTGGTAATAAAGTAATAAGCTATTAACTTTTGGTTCAAAATTGTCCATTCGTGTGGGAGGTACCAAAAAGGGTGTGGCATCTTCGCCCAATTTTCTCGAGGTAATAGTAACTAATAAACTAATACTATGTGCAGAATTTCAGAGGATTCAAATAAGTAGTATAGAAGTTATTAAATAATTAATATTTCACTTAACGTTAACCATTTGTGGGGGAGGTACTAGAAGGAGTGGACCAATATAACCCATCTTCGAACTTAGCCGGAGATAGAAGAAAATATTACCATATACCAAATTTGAAGTGTATCGGTTAATCCTTTCGAGAGTTATCGTGCGCACCAGCCAGCAGACAGACAGACGGACGGACGGACATTGCTCATTCGACTTAAAATGACCCAAAACGGATATCCGCCGAACATACTTAGGGTCTTAGGTCACTCCTTCGATGTGTTACCCTTCGTAGCAAATGATATATACACGCAAAGAAAAAATTCGTTTTTGCGAAACGAAATATTAGACAACTACAATTCTCGTTTGCCGGAACTGAGACTTCGTTTGTTGTGACAGAAAATAATTTCGCGTAAGCAATTTTTTGTTCTGACCAAAAGAATTTCAGTCGTCGTAAACGAGAATTGTAGTTGTATATTTCGTTTCTCAGAAACAAATTTTTTCTTTGCGTGTATCCACCTCTCTAAGGTGAGGGGTAATAACCGGATTTCTGACAAATTAGACTATGCAACAACATTTTTTTCGAAGGGCTTTGCATTACATTTTATGATGTATAAGAAATCCTTAAAAGTATTTAAAAAAGTTTTTATGGTATTTTTTAATTATTCTTTAAAATTCCCATTTTCTTGCAAGTCGCTTTTAGTATTTGGACCATATATTTGAAGTATATACTCGATAATGCCGGTATATACACTAAATTAAAGGAAATTATAAGGAATACTAATGTTAGTAATGCCACTTTCAAATGCAAACAGAAGTTAAGTAACTGTCGTTAAATTAATACGAATAATTTCAAAGAAATCGTTTTTTGCTAGCACGAAAAACCCATAAAAAGAAGAAAAACATTTTTTGAAAGCTACGATCGTATCGAAGGGAACAATGCCTCTTTGAGCACTGGTAGAAATAAGAGAATTTCAACGTAATGTGGTTTTTATAACACTAGAGTTTCTCTTTTCCTGGACTTTTTCATTTCCCGGGAAAAATTTTAACATATCCAGGGAATTCCCGGGAATTTTGGCTCTAAGAAAGCATACGAGCATATGTACGTTTATTTTTTAATTCATAAGATCTAATACAGAACAAATTGCAGCTTTAACAAAAACATACACAAAAACACATACGTTTCAAAGTCTATTACACTAAACGACACGATTTTTGGGTCTGACTTCTGAGTGTCAAATTTTGATTTCTTTTTTGTTACTAATAAAGGGAAAAATTATTTTTTTTTTTTATAAATTAGAGCTAATTTTCGAATTTCAAGAGAAGTGACTGGTTTCCTCGCTACACCTTTTTAAATTATGCATCGATTTTCTTCGAAATGGTCTCATTTTTTTATGAAATTTAACTATTGTGCATCTTTAGATGTTTTTATGAGGCTTTTATTTAAAAAGTATTAAATTTTTCTCAAAAAATATGATTTTTTTCGCAATATTTTGTTATATATCGTCGAAATCGGTGAACGGATAGAAAATTGTATTATAAGAAGTTGAATGCTACTTAATTTTGATTTTTTTAAAACTTTCCCGAACCAATTCGGAGAAATGGTTCTCTAGTTATGCCATAATATGTAGTTCAACCTATTTTTTTTTCTTAGTCTAAAGGGTTGTTTCTTCGGACTCCCGTGATAAACCGTGATATTGAAAAAACAGAGAGGTTGAACCACATATTTTGTTATATTCGGATAAATGGTACTAGAGAACCATTTATCCGACTTAGATCAGGAAATATTTAAAAAATTCAAAATTAAGTAGCCTTCAACATCTTACAACCGTCCAGCAATTTTCCACCCGTCCAGCAGTTTCGTCGATATCTTACAAAACATTGCAAAAAAAAAACATTTTTTGAGAACATATTAATAATTTTCATTAAATTATCTAAAAATGCACAATTGTTATATTTCTATGATTTTACCGTAAATTCAGTTAGGCCCATTCCGAAGAAAATCGATGCATAATTTAAAAAGTTGTAGCTAATTTAGTATCGGTGTAAAATTTAAAAAAACAATCTTTAAAAGCTAAGAATGGATATTTTGGCGTTTTTGATGTCGATCATCGGAATCTATGCTTAAAACAGAAACCCGAGAAAAAAGTTTGTTTTTGTTGACAGGTGTAATAAAAACATAAATTACATATTATTACATAAATTAAATTAAATTATTTTGAAAATATGTTATCAGAAGTGTAAGAGCATCTATATATCCATCTATATATATATATAGCCGTTTAGACGTATATTCGGTACAAACAAACCGAATATATTCTGTACAAACAAACCAACAAACACACATTATTCTTTATATATATATAAAGAATAATGTGTGTTTGTTGGTTTGTTTGTACCGAATATACGTCTAAACGGCTGGACCGATCTTCTTGAAATTTTCACAGAATAAGACACATTTTAAAATTGAGATATCTAGCACAATTTGTTAACGAGAGTGCTGTAATTTTTTACATATGTATCTGGTGGCAGTCTACGTGATTGGTCCAAAAATGGGCAGGATCGGACCAACGGGCGTGGCACCGCCCATATAAGCCAAATTTTAAAATGGTGATATCTTGCACAATTTGTCAGCGAGAGAGCTGGAATGGGCGTGGCACCGCCGATATAAGGCAAATTTAGATATTTTTGACAATATGTTAGATAGAGTGTTGTAATTCGTGTATATGTATCTGGTGGTAGTCCTGGTTATTGGTCTAAAAATGGGCTCGATCGGACCAAGGGGCGTGGCCCCGCCCATGTATGCCAAATATTGAAATTGACGTATCTTACACAATTTGTTAAAGAGAGTGCTGAAATTTTGCGAATATGTATCTGGTAGCAGTCCGCGTAATTAGGCGTGGCCCCGCCCATATAAGTCAAAGCTGGAAATTAAGATATCGTGCACAATTTGTTAGCGACAGTGCTGTAATTTTGTGCATATGTATCTGCTGGCAGTCTACGTGATTGGTCCAAAAATTGGAGTCCTAAACCTAAATGTTCATAGCCGTCTCCATCTGAGAGTTATATTTTATTTCCCGGGAATTCCCCGGTAAACCGGGAATGCAAACTCTATATAACACACAGTTGTGAACAAGGTTATATATCAGATGCTGCGGGCCAAAAGTTTGACACACCGATGGAGTGACCTGTGAGGCCCCAAGAATATTCGGCGGAAATCCGTTTTGGGCCATTTTAAATCATTTTGGCAATGTCTGTTAGCCTGTCCGTCTGTCTGTCTGGTTGGTGCGCACGATAACTTTCGACAGGATTAACCGATTGACCTCAAATTTGGTATCTGACAATATTTTTTTCTCAGGCTAAGGTCAAAGAAGGACTATGTTGGTCCACTCCTTCGAGTACCTCCCCCACGAAGGGTCAAAATTTAGTGAAATATTGATTATCTCATAACTTCTATACTACTACTCTGAAACGTTCACATTGATTGACTTCAAATTTGGTATGTGGGAATATTTTTTGTCAGGCTAAGGTTAAAGATGGGCAATGTTGGTCCACGAAGGGTCAACATTTTGTGAACTATTGATTATCTCACAACTACTCTGCATCTTTCACAATTCCACACATAGAATTAGTTTCGTGGTTGCTACTATCTTGAGAAAAATGGGGGAAGTTGCCCCGCCCCTTTGGGTACCTGTCATACGAATGGACAATTTGACACAAAATGTTAACGACTTATAAGTTTGTTTTTATAGTACCTACAGTCCCGTAAAAAATGGGGGAAGTTGCCACGCCCCTTTGGGTACCTCCCGTACGAATGGACAATTTGACACAAAATGTTAAAGACTTATAAATTTGTTTTTATAATACCAACAGTCCCGTAAAAAATGGACGTTATTGCCACGTCCCTTCTTGGTACCTCCCGTACAAATGGAACGTTTTGCAGAAAAAGTTAACGGCTTATAACTTTAATTCCCACATATACAAACACATGAAATTGTTGTTGAAATTGTTATATATGTTCAGTGTAATGTACCCATAGTATATTTAAAAATGGGTGTTATTGCTACGCTCCTTTTGGTACCTCCCAAGCAAAATTGCTAAAATAAAAGATTTGAAAAATTATTTTTTTAATTTCCCAATTTTTACAATATGGGCCATAATTTACACATTTTTCCGTAGACTATTTGGAAATAGGCATTGTTTTTCGTTAGGATGCTAGCTGTAAACAAATGTTTGCGATTTTTTTTTTATTTTACGGTTTTATCGTGCCAGCAAAGAAACGTTTTTAAAAAAACTAATTGTTTTAACGACAGCTACTACGTTTCTACGTGAAAGGGATGTCTTCAGAATTTGTAGCCCTCATAATATCCTTTAATTTAAATGGCTTTGTTTAGTTTATACTTAAAAAAAATATGGTCCAAATAGTAAAGGTAACTTCCATTAAAATTGGAAAACTTTACCATAAAAAAAATTTTGTTTTCATAAAATAGTGTCTTAATCTATACCAAATAAACAAGTATTATGCCTCGAACACAAAAAAATGTTTGTTGCATGTGTTATAAAAGGATCGGAAGTAAAATACAAATTTGATAGGGCTTAAATACGGCAGGAACATAAGTATATATGGTGGCTATATACAAATCTGAACCGATTTTCCCGAAAGTCGGCTGCATTCGTTCCTAAATTAAGAGAATTCTTTTTGCCATTTTTTTTCTCTCTTATGGTTCAATATTAATAAAACAAAGGGTATCGAAACAAAAACATCGAATATGTATCTTTCCCTTTGCTATGAACATGTTGAATTCGTGGATAAATTTATATTCATATCAAATGACATGTATTATCCTATATACCCAAATCGCCCGCAAAATCTTATGACGCAAAAAAATGTTGCCCTATTTTAAATATAAGTAGATTCACAGAAATTTTGATTGTCTAACACCAGTGTTTTGATGAAAAATCTTAAAAAATAGATCCCATCATTTCACCACTTCCAAACTCACACAGTCGCTAAAAAATACGTCTAAGAACCTGACTTTAAAATTAAAAAAAACAATTGGTGTAATAATTTTTGAATTCAAATCTATGTTTTTGAAAACTCCATATCTGGGGAACGACTCTCTAGATTATGATGAAATTTTGCGTGTGTGCTTTTGTAAGCAAAAAACTTGTTCGTACCAAAAATGGGCAGCATCGGATCATTGGCCGTGGCCACGCCCATATAAGCCAATTTTTTAAATTCAGATATCTTACACAATTTGCGAGAGTGCTCTAATTCTATGCATATGTATTTTGTGGCAGTCTACGTGGGATGGGACGAAATGCCGTGGCCCCGCCTATATTACCCAAATTTCAAAATTGGGATATATTTCACAATATGTTAGTAATAGTGCAGTAATTTTTTGTATATCGACCTTTGTAGTTTATTTTTGGCTAAAATGTTTGTAAGCAGTTACAAATAGGACAATAAGATCTCGCTATAATTTTTTTTGCTTAAAAAAAATTTTTGAAAAAAAATTTATGGTCATTTAATTTTTGAAAATTTTAAAAAATGAGTTTCTCCTTCTTCCTCTCGAACGGCTGAACCGATTTTTCAAAGTTGACTTTGTTTTAAAGAGGACACAATGCGGCATTTTTTGTAAAAAAAATGCATACATCTCTCTAACAAATTGCTCAATATATAACAATTTCAAAACATGGCTCATGTGGGCGGGGTCACGCCCAGTGGTCAAAGACTTATACACAAAAATATAGCCCTCCCGTAACAAATTGTTCAAGATACCTCTATATCAAAACTTATTTACAAATGGGCGGAGCCATGTCCTTTGGTCAGATCCCGCCCATTTTTGGACCAATAACGTTGACTACTGCCAGATACATATGTATGAAAGTACAGCACTCTCGCTAACAAATTGTGCAATATGTATATCTCAATTCCAAAATTTGGCTTATATTGGCGGGGCCACGCCCATTGGTCCGATCCCGCCCATTTATGATTCAATCACGTAGATGTCCTCCAGATACATATGCACAAAATTACAGCACTCTCGCTAACAAATTGTGCAAGATGTATCAATTTCAAAATTTGGTTTATATGGGCGGGGTCACGCCCACTTGATATATCGAAAATTCAAGTATCCTATTTTCACCACCCCCACACATGTACATTCTGTGAAAATTTCAAGAAGATCGGTCTAGCCGTTTAGACCTCTAAATGGTACAAACAAACAAACCAACAAACAGACAGACAGACCCACATTCTCTTTTTTATATATAGATGTAATTTAAAACTTTGATTTGGATTTATCAACATGAAATTGAATTGAATTCCATTGTTATCCAATCTCACTGGAGTGGTGTAGGGTATCTTATAGGCGGCCTCTCCCGACTTAAACCTTTCCGATTTTTTAATTTATTTTTATTTAAAAAAAAACTGTATCGTTTCAACCGAAAATTCGATTTACAAAAAAAAAAAGAATTTTTATAATGAGTTTTCTCTAAACCTATAATTATCTAAATGTGAAAATTAAAAAAATCTCGAAAATCGGGCTATAATACGCTAAAAAAAACAGTCGCAGAAATCAAATTTCTAATCGTTCGTCACAGAAATACACTCGCTACAGGGCGGATCTCTTTTATAACTTTATATTCTTTGGTACGCAACACAGACCCTCAGTTATACAGATGTTCCGTCGCACTTTGTTTACATTTCGTGAGTTACGAACGAACAGAAATGAATTTTCAAACGCGAAAAAATAGTTTTTCTCGGCAATCGGTCTTATAGTACGCAAAAAAAAATCAGTCGCAGAAATCAAATTTCTAATCGTTCGTCACTGAAAGACTACTCGCTACTGGACGGATCTTCTTTATAATTTTATTTTCTTTGGTACGCAATGCGTTTAGCCTACTTTTAGGCGAAAAATATTTACAGTCGGTATTAGCGTTTAAATGTTCATCAGTTTGAATAAAAGTTTTAGTGTTAGCTAGCGACATCTTCTGCAAAGTTGAACAAAGATCAGTCGATAACGGAGAGGATAAATGGAGAAAAAGTCCCAATCAGTTGAAACGTTTTTTCGGATAAGACAATTGGACCCCTGTTTTGGCTCTCGTCAATTATTTTGTACGGGGTAGTACCAAAGATATAAATACCAAGATACATCAATAAATTGTTCAGAATTTTCAAGAGATGTCGCTGCACGTTGTTAAAAATGTAAAATAGATGTCGATAGGCACCTTTTCTGTGTATCCATTTTAACCAGAGTTGACGCAAGACATTTTTATATTTCACGCCCAAAATTATCTCAGAAACTCCCCAAATTATTTGGAATATTTTATGTAAAATAATTCTAGTATTTTCAACCGCTGCATTTAAATGATTTTCTGATCAGATTTTCATTTCAGTGAAGTATTTTTAATTTTTGTAATAAAATTACATATTTCAGAAATGTCAACGCCTAATATGTCCAAGGAAGCAGAAGAAATGGACGGCAAACTTTTGGAAGAGAAGCCTGATGAAGGAAAACAAAAAACCGGTCGAATATTAGAATATTTACTCTTTTTTTGAAGAATAGCTTCTCTTTTGAGATTAGCGTTTTTCCGATTGTTTGGAATTATCTAAAGGTCCAAAAAATAAAATTAAAAACACTGACGGATTATAGGATTGTTTTAATATTATTGCTACTGCTCCCAATGGGAAGTGGACCATCATTTGAAAAAATTTATTAATTTTAAAATAAAACGTATTTAGTCAAACATATATAATGTTTAAAACATTCCATGCATATCAAAAACATCGACTTTTCTACAAAACATTTTTTTTCTGTCTACAAACTTTTTTTATTTTACATAGGCACATACATTTCATTTTCTCCAGTAAAATGTTCAAATTTGATAGTCGGCAACACCAAATATTTGAATTCATGTGTAATGGCTACCCTGTTGTTTATTTATGCCAGCAGAACGTCATCTATGAACTAGTTGTGAAGAATTCGTTGTGAATGGATACCGTTGTATCTTGGTATTCATATCTTTGGTAGTACTTCATTGTCTAGTCGACATGGTACTCGAAACATAATCGTGTAAATTTTTTATTGTTTGAATTGTTTCTGGCAGCTCAGCTGTTTTCGTGTAACATATTACTGTCAAACATTTTCAGTTTGGTCCATAATTTAACCATGAATCGACTTACAAACGAACAACGCTTGCAGATTATTGAATTTTATTTATTTTTATTATATATTGAGTTCAGTGAACAGTTTATTTAACATTTTGGGCCGGTCAATTGGCCGCCTAGATGATACGGCGTTAACGCCTTTAAATTATTTTTTTGTGGGACTTAAGGCGGTGTTAACGCCTTTACATTATTTTTTGTGGGGCTATGTTAAGACTCATGTCTATAGGGACATGCCCGCCACGGTTGACTCACTGGAAGCCAATATTAAAGAATTTATTCTTGAGATACCGGCCGATATGTTGGAGAGAGTAAGCGAAAAATTTCCGTTGAATATTGGTTGGGGGTGGTCCAAAATTGAGTCTTCAAGCCTATGCGATGATGTTAGATTATTTTTTGTGCTTTAACTAGCAAAAAAATTTTAAACTGACCTCAATAACGCGAAAATAAACTTAAATTACAAAGCTGATATTTATCCATATGTTTGCAGATTTTCAAGATGGCTTTTTTCCATTCCTTGGGGATAAAATTTATCTCTCTAATAAAATTATGTTTTGAAATACAAAATGTTATTACTATTTTATTGATTATTTGTCAATGAATGTTTAGATTTTTCGTAAAATCTACTTCTGATACATGAATCTTACACATTTTCCACAAGCTGTCAGGATGTTGAAAAAAAAATCCAAGTTATTCGCGAAAAAAGTTAAAAAAAATTCCGCGGTGTAGGAAATACAGACCTCGAGCTTGAACAATCTTTTAATCGAATAATTTACAACAAACAGGTCGAATAAAACCAAAAATATTAATTAGGAAATACAAAATGTTATTATTTTATTAAGTATTTGTCAATGAATGTTTAGATTTTGCGTAAAAATGGGCACATTCATTTGCAAGAAAAATGAAATACATTTTTAAGGTCCAACACCGCGAAAACTTAGTTTTTAACTTATTTTTCAACAACACCAGTGAATATTTTGAACGAGTTCTTTCTTCGAGAACCTTCACTAGTATGTTGAACATAAATATGTTATACATTTTTTAAATAACTTCAAAATAAGACAATATCATCGAGCATGCGTAGTCCGTCTGTTACCCCAGTTCCCACATACATATAGTTACATATAATCATATAGCAAATTTTGTTGCAAATTCAGAAACGAAATGGTCACATATTCTGCTCCGATGTTAACAAAATACTAGGACAGCGTAGGAATAAATGCAAAATTCAATTGTCTTATGCAGATATCTCGGGAACTGCATGAGATAACTCTTATTTGTAAAATATTTTACGTTTATATAACGCACACAAAATGTCGTTATTCGAAGGAGACGACAAAAAGAAGTTTGTGGCTCTGTAGCTCCTCCCCTGTACACCACAGGGATCCAAAATTTTAAAATTATATTCTATAATTCCTTTTCTACAAGCATGCCAAGTTTTATTGCAATTGGTTGTCTGTTTAAGAAACATCGGACGGACAATTCTGAAATTACCCAAAATGTCCTAAAACAGATTTCTGCCGATTATACCTAGGGTCTTAGGTCACTCCTTTGATGTGTTACACTTTTGGCTTGTAGCAAATGATACATACTCTCCTCTCTGTAATCTGTTATCACTTATATTAAAGTAAGAATTAGGTAATAAATTTAAATTTATGTGTGATCGATATATAGTAAGTAGTAACTCTTAGATCAAAACAGTATCGCTTCCTTTTGAAAATCAATGGAACGTGGCTCATTTGAATTGTATGAGCATAAAACCGTCATTGAAACTTAATGAAATCCGATGTATTATAAAAGATAACGTATTTGATCTGTTTGTTCTTTCTGAAACATGGCTCTCATATGAGATTTCCGATGGTCCGGTCGCGATTCCGGGCTATAGGCTTTGCCAAAATGATCGTCAGTGAGATTCCTGGTAGAGGTTGTGGCGTAGGAATATACGTATCTAAAGGACTACGTTATAGAATTTCTTTTAATTTTCATAAGTTTGTTTTTATTCGACCTTTTTAATATCCAAATTGTTTTAAGTAATAGTCAAGCTCGAGGTCAACAAAGAGAGGTATTACAAAGAGAAAACAATTACAACAAACGCTTCATTCTCGATACACTACACATCAACGATGTACCAACGGCGAAGAGAATGAACTTCAAGACAGATACGGAAAACATCGCTCACAGTTACCGAAACCTAATTAGAAAAACGAAACAACGAATGACCACCGATCAATGTGCAATACGAATGAACAACCGTGCAATATTTACAACGGACGAGAGTAGTGATACTACGCTAGCTTTAAGTTTTTTGTGTTGTTGTTCACATACACATAAGTGTGATTGGTAGGGAATAGTTGTGTCTGTTTTTCTGTTTACCTGTTATTTACAAATAATTATTTATACTTATTTACTTAATAATATTTAAAAATCTGTGATAATAATAACATTAATTTCTGTTTAATAATTGTAGAACATCCCTGATGAAGCAATTCAAAGAAATTGCGAAATATCGGAAAAATAAAATTGAAATTTGAATAAAAATTATATCATAAAATTGACCTCGAGCTTGACTATTACTTAAAACAATTTGAAAATTATATCATAAAATTGGTCTCGAGCTTGACTATTACTTAAAACGAATTTCTTTTAAGATATCGGTTTCTCAGTGTAAGGCTCATTTTCTAGAGGTGTGCTTTGGTCAGTTTAAGCTTCTCTTTGGATATTGTTTTTGAACAATATCACAGTGATCTTTTCTCCGATCACTCCAATATTGTCATTGTCGGGGATTTCAATTGTAATATTTTGATTACTCCTAGGGTAAACTTGTTTCGTTCTCTTTGTAGCTTAGAGTAAAAAGGCGATAAGTCCACGTAGTGCCGAAATGTATTTTTTGAAGTGGAACGCAAAATAAGCGAAGAATGCAAAAAGTAATGCTAAGGTAGCGTTGTGTTCTGAACCGCCTATCGAACGGTCTTCCTTCTGTGAAGTTCTTGTACAACTTCTAATAATTTTTTTGCTGAAAGTATCTCGCCAAATGCCACAGTCATAATAAAGGATGTTAGTTTAACTATCATTCAAAATTTAATACAACTTCTTTGATGCATTTTTCGACAAGCACTCCAAAAGACGTCTAACCTTTATATTTATAAAAAAACACACAAAACTGCAAAAGGTCTCATAAATTTAACATATTATGGGCACATTTGCCTCAACATAACATAAAAAATTGAAAAAAAAAAGAAAATTTGGAATAAACTTTTTTAAAAAAAAGTCGTCTAAAATAAAAAAGTTTGCTAATAAATTTGTTTACAATAATATCTAAGGGTTATTGATATAGTTTTTAAAAATTTGTGGTTATTGGGGGTGCACGAAGCCTTCGGGACCTTGAAAGTGGGCCTTGATGTAGAACTTGTTGAGAAGCTCTGTTCTTGACATACTGTATGTAGGTAGCTCCGATTAATTGTTCTAGTCGAGTGAAAAGAAATTTGGTTGATGAAAAAGTCGAAAGTCGACTTTCAGCTTTCAGTACCATTCACAAGTGTATGGTATCAACAATTTGAATGAATGTGGTTATTTCGTTTCTGAAAAATAATATCACCACTTCCTGTTGCGACATTTTAAAAATTCCCCCTGCACCCACTGCTAATTACGCAATTTGCATGCGAACTATCAAACAAAAATTGTGCGGTGAGTACAACCCAAACCTACATTATAGCGCATTTGGTTCTGAAGTTTGCTTTTTGACGGTGCAACACTCCACCGTAGACTGGGCTGAGGGTGGAAAATTCGGTATTTTCGCATTTGCGGAGTGTAATAATTTTACAAACGAAATTAAAACCCGTTCATACGGCTGCACCATTTTTACAAACAAACCTAGAAATGCGGTTTCAGTGTAAAATGTAGAACAAATTTTACATTTTTTTGCACAAACGAAATCACCATAAGTCTTTTATTTTTATTCACCATTCTTATTTTATTCAGTTCATTCCTTCCTCCTCTAAATATATTTAAATACAAGAACCTACATAAATAACCGTGAATTTATGAATGAAAATATTTTAAAATTCTCGCTAACAAAAATATTCACTTTGACTATAATTTGAAATGCAACCCTGGGAACTATTATCGACGAAAGCCAAACCAAGACTTCCATTGTCCAAACAAAAGTTATTTTCTATGCTCTTTCAGTTGGCGCGCGACCATGGTATCTTCGAAAAAAATCGCCTCAATATTCAAATTGCCCATTAATAGAAATTAGCCAATACATTAACCAGAAATGTTATATTTTAGATTTCAACAACTTTACCAGATGGCGCTGATGTAAAAATGTGAAGCCATTTTACTCTGTGTCAATTAAGGAGGTTTTTGAAAATAGTTAAGACACTAAAGGTAAAGCTGAAGCTGAGTATAGACGATTGCCAGATCGCCAAACGTTATCAACCCTGCTAAAGTGCTGCAAATATACGGACAATGACAGATTGTTAGGCAACGGTGAATTGACAGTTCAGACGATTGCAAGAAAACATTAAAATTTTATATATTTACAATATATGTTGTAAATATTTATATGCAGGATTGCCAATAAAAATACATTATAGACAGTGTTGCAAATAAAATGTTTTTCTGGCAATGGCGCCGTTGTCACATGCATAAACTTCGCACATATAACAATCTGCAAATTATCTCGCAATGACTTTTCTGCTAACGTTGCAAAACAAAAATTGTGTGTTCAGACGGTTGTAAATTCACAGGGTTGCATTTTTCTGGCAACGTTGTCCGATCTGCAAATCGTGTGTACTTAACTTGAGTATAGACGATTGCCAGATCAGCAAACGTTATCAACCCTGTTAAAATGCTGCAAATGTACGGGCAATGCTTACACCGTACACTATTTCAGGTATTCTTATGTGCACGAAACCAAGTTATAAGACGTTAATTATACCCTCACTTAAGTGTGACGAGGGTATAATCATTTGCTACGGGAAAAAGTGTAACACATCGATGGAGTGACGTAGGACCCCAAGAATGTTGTGTGTCCGAATGAGAAATGTCCGTCCGTCCGTCTGCTGGCTGGTGCGCACGATAACTCTCGAAAGGAGTAACCGATTGACTTCAAATTTGGTATGTGGTAATATTTTTTTCTATCTCCGGCTAAGTTCGAAGATGGGTCATATTGGTCCACTCCTTCCAGTGCCTCCCACACAAATGGATAATGTTGTGAAATATTGATTCTTTAATAACTGCTATACTAATTATTTGAATCTTCTGAAATTCCACACATAGTATTAATTTATTAGTCGCTTTTACCTCGAGAAAAATGGGCGAAGTTGCTCCGCCACTTTTGGTAACTCCCACAAAAATGCACCATTTTTCACCAAAAGTTAACAGTCTATAACATTAATGCCTGTGTATAACAATACTTGAAATTTTGTACAGTGTTTTTATAGTGCCTACAGTCTAGTGAAAAATGGGCGTAATTGCAATGCCCCATTTGGTACCTCCTACACAAAGGTACTATTTTGCACCAAAAGTTAACAGCTTATAAAATCAATACCAGTGTATAAAACTACTTGAAATTTTGTACAGTGTAATGCGTTTATAGTGTCTATAGGCCTGTGAAAAACGGACGTTATTGCCACGCTCCTTTTTGTACCTCCCACACAAAGGTACCATTTTGCACAAAAAGATAAGAGCTTGCAGCATGAGTACCAATGCACGGAAATACAACAATATTTTGCACATTGTAAAGCTTTTGAAGTACCTATAACCCTGTGTAAAATGGGCTTTGTCACCACGCCCTTGTAAATACCTCCCACACAAAATGGGCATATCCTACCCAAATTTAATATCTCATAACGATAACATATAGCAGTGCACATAAACGCTTATAATTTGTCACAGTGCAATGTATTTAATGTATCTACTGAAAAAGAATAAATTATTGACACATACCACATTTGAAGTCAATGGGTTATTCCTATCGAAAGTTATCGTGCGCAGCACCCAGACGGACAGGCTCACGGACATTGCTAAAACGACTTACAATGGCGCAAAATGGATTTCCGTCAAATATTCTTAGGGTCTCTTATGTCACTCCATCGATGTGTTTCACTTTTGACCTGCAACATCTGATATATACCCTTGTTAACAAGAGTGGGTGAATAAAAACCAGATTATGTTGAAATTCTCTAATTTCTGCCAAAAGTGCACGCTGAAAAAAAATTGCTTCTGTAGTATATTGTCCCAAACATATTCGGCTTGAAACATATATATGTTTAGGGTATACTCTAAATATATAATATTTGGTACACACAAATATTAAATATTTGGGAAGGTGTTGGTCTAAACAAATCTTTGTTTCCATCCTAATATTTTTTATTAGGGCATATTTTTTCGTAACAAAGATTTATTTGCATTTAATTTTTCAGAAAATATACCGATACCTTAAAAACGTTAAGTTTCTAAGGATTCAAAGTTAATTTTTTTAATGTTTATAAAAATATTTTATAATTGAAATCGTATAATATTAAAACAATAATTTACTATAAAATAATTTACTCGAAAGTTTCACTACTAATGATGCATTGGGATATTTAGAAATTTAAAATGAATGCGTTAAAACAGAAGACAATGCTGCATATGCCATTTTTAGTTGGGAGGTATATTTCGAAATCAAGGAAAAATTTAAACTGATGTTAGAAAAGACAGCAAAGTTTTGAAAATCCTTTTTAAATAAAATATATTTCGAGAAATTCCTGAACTATTAGTAAAAAACTATAGAAAAAAAATCGCTTCTGTAGTATATTGTCCCAAACATATTCGGCTTGAAACATATATATATTCAGGGTACACTCTAAACATATAGTATTTGGTATATACAAAAATTATATACTTGGGAAGATGTCGTTCTAAACAAATCTTTGTTTACATCCCAATATGTTATTATTTGGGACTATTATTTCCGAAACAAATATTTATTTGCATTTAAGTATTCGGAAAATACATAAATTGTGTTAAATTTTTCAGTAATTCAAAGTTAATTTTTTAGAAATGTTAAATGTTCGTGAAATAATAATAATTGAAATCGTATAATCTTGGATTAAAATAAATTACTTAGAGGATTGACAACTAATGATGGCTTGGAATACTCAGAAAATTTAAATGATTGATTTAAAACGGAAGTTAATATGGTATCATAACTGGGAGGTCTAATTCGAAAACAAGGAAAAATTAAAACTGAATTTCGAAAAAGTCAGTAAATGTTTTGAAAATTTTTTTAAATAAAATATATTTGGAAACATTCCTAAACAATAATTTTATTTGTATTTTTTATTTGAGAAATTTAGTTTGCAAATAAATTTTGTTGTAATATATTAATATATGCGTTCCAAATACATTTTATTGATTTTCATATAAAATTTATTTGCTCAGAAATATATAATATTTAAAAATTTGTGTTCCAAATATATTTTGTTTCGATTCAAACATATCAAAAAAGGTGATTTTGCCCCGTGTACTCGTATAATACGAATTTAATTTAATTAAAGTGCAATACAAAATGTTAACAACAACTATAGTCGGGTGTGGTTGACGCAATAACAATCTACACTACTATCTTAAATTAGTAATTGAGGGTTGCATAAAATGTAGCCAGATTTTTCAAGCAATGTAAAATATAATTTCTGCAAAATTAGCAGTCTACTGTAGGTTAAATGACCCTGTTCGTTGTCTACTTTGGTCGTTCTCTGTGGATCAAATAACCGCCTCCTGTAGCATGGATGACCTAAATGGTATAAAAACAAGTAAGAAATTTCAGTCAGGTAAACCGACTAAGGTATACCCTCACTTTGTGAGTAATGTGAAAATGCATTGGTATATGTACTAATATTATGAGCTATTTAATTTTATGTCTTGGTGCTTTTTGTATGGGAGGTACTAAAGCGTGTGTGGTTATAACTCCCATTTTTAACAAGACCGTAGTGATGATGATCAAGTGGCTTTAGTTTTTGAGTCAGTTTGATCTTATGAAGGTCAAGATCTTTTCGCAAAATACGCCAAAGTGTGGTTTGAGAGATGTCCAATTCCTGAGAACGACGCACAGTGCTCTGTCTTCATGTATCGATGTGACAAAAATAGAAGGAGTAATTGCAGAACTATCAAATTTGGTACCAAGCTGTATTTGGTTATAGTTAAGAAAAAATTTAAATTTGGACCCAATCGGACCGCGAGTCTCATAACCTTTTGCAAATTATTCCCGGTCCTTAAAAATTCACCAGACTTAAACACTAAATTGGAGCTTTCTATATTTATGAAATTTAACATGTCATAATATGAAATGAAAATATATATCAATTGCGGTGCAAAATTTCGACAGGATATAGCGAGTGCTTTTGGTACCTACCACACAAAGGGTTCAAAGGACTTAAAAATAAATATATAAAGAACGCTCAAGAGTGGCCCTGAATTTCGACCAAAGTTTGTAAAGCGTAATTTTGGGAGGAATTGTTTCAAGATCCTTCAACATTGCCCCCTAGAAGATCTTGAAAAATGGGTTTTTGGTCCAAATATCGTGCGACCCATCAAATTAAAGGGAATTTTGCGTAGGTTACAAATATGGGAGAAAAACTCAATAGGGAAAATTCTGTATGTCATACGTCGGGTACGTGGACCATAGTGTTTTTGCGAAGTATTCTACTGTATTGATTCGTTTTAAAAATTTAATGCATGTATTTGTCATTAAACCTTTGTTTGAGTTTTTTTGGACAATTTTTCCTGATATGAAACACGCGAGCTTCTCGAATAATTTTGTGACTGGCTTCTTCAGATAAACAACCTTAAATTAAATAAATGTTTCCGGAAATAGAATTGTCAATATTTATATACCTACTGGCAAATTAAATTAACTAATAACATCGTAACCATGAATTACTACTTTATGTACACTACTGACATATAATATCATCGGAAGCGCGCCAAATTGTTATCCTTGTTGCTATTAGGAACTCCTTAATGCATTACAGTTAATTTTTTGTCGCAAGAAAATTTTAGACCTAAAGCATAAGCACTTTTTCGTAATTTTGTGCGCGAATAATTGGAACTTTTATATTTTATTTTTAAAAAGGATATGGCATTAATAATTTTTGCGAAAAAAATTTAGATATTTACGAGTTTTTTTTTTCAGATGACGTAAATATTTTTTTTTTGGATTTTTCGACATAAAAACACCATATTAAATGGATTTTTTTTAAATTTTCTCAAATATATTTTATAAATATGTTTTTTTGTATTTTTAAGAATTATGTCAACTATTAGGCTCAAAAAATGTTGTTCTACAAGTTAAAGGAGATGGATTTTGGAAAACTACCTAAAAACATTTATAGACCTAAAGCAAAATTACTTTTTCAAAATTTTGTGCGCGAATAATTTGAACTTTTATATTTTATGCTTAAAGAGGGCTCTTTAAAGGGGGATCTTTACGAATTTTTTTTCCGATGCCATACAATATTTATTATTTTTTGATTTTTCGGCATAAAAGCACCATATTAAAAGCGATTTCATGTTTTTCTCAACAATAATTTATAAGTATGAATTTTTATGTTTTTAAGAATTCTGTCAGCTTTCTAGCGCAAAAAAAATATGGGGTTGGTCAACACGTTAAGCGTCTGTTTTTGGAACACCCCTAAACATTATATTCGAAAATAACGTTTTTAGACATAAAAAAATATATATTTTTTTTAAGTTTGTTCGCTTTCATATTACGTTTTTATATTTTTTATTTAATAGTAACAGTACATACATAGTTTTTGAAGAATAAAATTTTAGGGATCTGTTCCAACTTATTTTTCTCATTCCAATTAAAATTGTAAATTTTTTTCATTTTAACAAAAAATACGAATTTTGCAATGCAATTTTGAATAGCACTATTGCAATTCTCTGCCGACTTGGCATTTTTGTATTATTAGGAATTCGATTTACTATCATATACAAAAAGTTTGGCTTAATTTCCCTAATAAACGAATTTTATACAGCTATTTTACAACATACATTTATCGTAGTTTATTTTTTGTTCGATTTCCGTATACAACAATTGACTTTGGCGCCCTCTTGCTGTGTCAAAAAGAGGTAAATTAAAAAATATTGTTATTATTTATCTTAATTGGTTTGTTAGGATATGATGAGTACCAATTTTACAATTATTTGAGCCAGTACATTATTATCGATTTTTGTCAATGGGACAGAGCACTGTGCGACGTGGAATCGATTGATTTGGCTCATTTTGAAAGGATACACTACGGCTGCGATATTTTTAACAAAATATAGCACGCACAGCCTGTCGGGTAGGACTATTATTACGGCCGAATATTGGAATAAGAGCTCTTCAGTTGCGACCACAGACTCAGAATTTAATTTTTAATGATTTCCAAACGTCGCTCGATGGGGAAATATGATGAAATATGCGCGCATAGGACTTTGAAAGCAACTATCAAAAATCAGCTTTTTGGGAATGCTGTTGTATTGTGGATTTAATGAAAATACCTTCAAATTTTATGAAAATATGTCCGGGCGATTTCGAGTTATGACCATTCAAAGTTTGTCTTTTTATTAATAAATGCAAATAACATTGCGATGATAAAATGTATATACTACAATGCTTGTAGAATTCGCGTTTGTTGGTGAAATTTGACCAGACTTTGTAACATATAATAAGGTTATATTCATCTTAATTTTTGTGTATAAGATGAAGAGATATTTCGAAATAAAAACACAGTTTTTTATTTAGTTTTAAAAAAAAATTATCCACTGTAAATGGAATACAACTTTTTTGGATCACGTGGGATCACTACCATATGACATAGAGAAGATAGGTGACTTAGTGATGAATCCAACTGTACCTAGTTTATCTGCGACTTTTTGCGATTATGGCAGATTTTTGTAATTTACATATGAGCTTTTTTTACTTTAAATATAGAAAATATGTGTGAGAGCTACATCTATCCATAAACCGACTTTCCCGAAACACATAGACCGATTTTCGTGGTACCAAAAAAAAACTTTTTGCGAAATTTCGGCAAAATTGGATAATAAATACGTCCTACCATCAATAACAGCGATCTTATAAATATTATTAGGATTATATGTGCCATTTTTATGGTTTACTTCTTCTGCAAAAACCATAGAAATATAGTTAAACTCATCTGCAGTTAATGTATATTAGGGTGGACCGATTATTTTTTATTTTTGATTTAACTTTTCTTGTATTAGCAGCCGACGATCCATTGTCTAAGTCCATTATTGGCAAACTGCAGCTTTCAAAAATATTGCAGACTACGATTTTATCTTATTTAAGTTGTTTTGGTTTTAATTTCAAAAACATTGCCTGGTTTTGTAGACTTTTAACGCAATGTTGACTAAAATATTTTTTAGCTTCAATGGGTATATATTTAAAACGCAGCAACACACAATCAAGTAATGCAAATAGATTTTGAACTAAATTTTGTCAGCTTTAATTTAAAATCAATATCACCGAAGTTTGTTCGATATTATGGTTTTTACATTCATTTCCACAAAGTCGCTTTTGTAAGCCCACAGTGCGGTACACGGTAACAGTAAAATAAAATCTGGCTACACCAATTTCTTCTCCAAAGAATTCTCTTGAAGGCGGTCCAAACCGTACGACTCTGTATCTAACGGTATAGTGATGAAATAGATAGAAAATACTGTTATGCGCGCGTATTTACCACATTGTCCCCATTGTGCGTCGCACGTAAGGGAACTTTACCAGGATGAAAATGTTGACTTCGACAAACGTTTTGACACTGAAAGATGCTGCACATGGTATCATAACTGGGAGTTACAATTCGAAACCAAAGAAAAATTACAACTAAAATTCCAAAAAGTTCAGAAAAAGTTTTCATGTTTTTTTAAATAAAATAAAATATATTTGGAGAAATTCCTAAACAATAATTTTATTTCTATTTAAACACATATTTTATTTGAGAAATATAGTTTGCAAATATATTTTGTTGTAATGTATTAATATCTGCGTTCCAATTATATTTTGTTGATTTTCAAATAAAATGTATTTGCTAGGAAATATATAATATTTAAAAATTTGTGTTCAAAATATATTTTCTTTCGATTCAAACAAATCATTGCAATACAAAAAATATTGTATTGTTTTTCAATCCAAGAAAAATCGTCTTTATTTAAAAATAAAGAAAAGTTTCTTAGGATTAAAGAAAATTTTCTTTGCAACAAATAAGAAGTTTATTTGGCTGAAAAACTATGAAACATCATTTGAATTATAGAAGTTCTCCTCTGTTTTAATGTACAACATTCGTTTTTTCAGTGTGTTTAATACAAATCTTGGGTAAATCTTGAGACACCCTGTATTAGACCATATTCGCACTTGCAATTTCCCCCGCAGAATTGCAAATGTGAATAGGGACTTACGCAAATCGATGAATAAAAACAAGTAAGAAAGTTCAGTAAACCGACTTATGAATCCCCTCACCTTGAGTCCCAAAAAAATATTAGTAAATTTATTTATTTTTTGGTTTTAATTAAATTATTATCAATTTAAATTGCATGTAATAACTTTAAAGTATGTTTTGGTATTAAAGTTGTAAGTTTGGTGTAAAATGGTCCATATTTGTGAGGGGTACCAAAAGGGGTACGCCAATAATGGCCACTTTTTCCCTGTATTGTAGGTACTATTAAACCATTACACTGTACAAAATTTCAGGTCTTTGTATGCACTGGCAATAAAGTTATAAGCTGGTAATTTTTTGTACAAAATGGGCCATTTGTGTGGGAGGTACCAAATAGAGCCTGGCAATATTGCACATTTTTCACTACATTGGAGGTACTATGAAACCATTACAATGTACAAAATTTCAGGTCTTTGTATGCACTGGTAATAAAGTTATAAGCTATATTAACTTTTGGTTCAAAATTGTCCATTTGTGTGGGAGGTACCAAGGTAGAATTTTAGAGGATTCAAATAAGTATTATAGATGTTATTAAATAATCAATATTTCACTAAATGTTAACCGTTTGTGGGGGAGGTACTAGAAGGAATGGACCAATATGGCCCATCTTCGAACGTAGCCGGAGATAGTAGAAAATATTACCAGATACCAAATTTGAAGTCAATCGGTTACTCCTTTCGAGAGTTTTCGTGCGCACCAGCCAGCAGACGGACGGACATTGCTCATTCAACTTAAAATGACCCAAAACGGGTATCCGTCGAACATACTTAGGTCACTCCTTCGATGTGTTACACTTTGACTCGTAGCTAATGATATATACCCTCCTCTCTAAGGTGAGGGGATAAACAAAGAAGTTTTTACCGTTTCTTCAAATCAACCCCTTATAGGTACATTTTTAAGTTTTCCAGGTATTCGTTTACACAGACTTCCCTATGGTAAATTGGATCAGCTGATTTGTTACGCTACGGCAACGTTATGGTTGTAGTTATCTAACTCAGCATTTCCTTACGTTGAAATAATATAATATGATATAGTACGAGGGCGGTTCGGAAACTTCTTAGCCTATCAATGAAAGAGAATAGTTAGTTTTTCAGAAATATTTTTATTTTTCAATATAAACTCCTGAAACTTCAATACACTTAGTGCAACGCTTATCTAGCAATTCTATCCCTTGATTAAAATAGTTTTCCTCAAAGTCTTCAAAATAGTGGTTTACAACTGTAATTGCATCTTCATTTGAGGTAAAACGCTTGCCAGCAAGGAATTTTTTTAGATTTGGGAACAGGTAAATTCACTGGGAGCTAAATCAGGAGAATAAGGTGGGTGGTCAAGCAACTCGTACTTTAATTCGTTGATTTTAGCCATTGTTAAAACTCTCTTGTGCGCTGGTGCGTTGTCTTGATGACAAATTATTTTTTTGTGTTGTAAGCCAGGACGTTTTTCTCGAATTTGTACCTTTAATTGATCCAAAAGGTTGCAATAGTACTCTGAATTTATTGTTTTACCCTTTTGCAGATAGTCAATCAATAAAATACCTTTGAAGTCCCAAAAAACCGTTGCCATAACCTTACCAGCCGATTGAATTGTTTTTGCCTTCTTTGGGACACTTCCTCCAGCTTCAGTCCATTGTTTGGATTGTTCTTTTGTCTCTGGAGTATAGTGGTGGATCCATGTCTCATCAACAGTTATGAAACGACGCTTAAAATCCATTTTATTTCGCTTAAAACGATCCTAACAAGCTTGAGAAATGTTCATTCTTATGCGTTTTTGGTCGACTGTTAACAAGTGCGGCACCCATCTTGCAGAAAGCTTTTTCATCTGTAGTTCTTCATGCAAAATTAAATGCACTCGATCATTTGAGATGCCCATGATATTAGCTATTTCACGCACTTTTGTTCGTCGATCATTTAATATCATATTATGCACTTTGGCTACAATTTCTGTTGTTGTTGCTGTTTTTGGACGTCCACTACGTGGTTCATCTTCAATGCTTGTACGACCACGTTTAAATTCAGCAACCCAATTTTTTACTGTTGCATATGAAGGAGCAATTTCACCTAACACATTCACCATATCATTATGAATTTCTTGTCCCGATAAACCTTTTTTATGAAAATATTTAATGACACCACGCATTTCTAATTTTTCCATTGTAAAAAAATCGCGGATGCGTCTTTTGTGAACACCTGTTTCTATATGAAGGAGTTGCCAGATCGAAACAAAATTTAACATGTGTTCATAGCAGAGATGGAAGTTTCCAAAACACTTAACCGCCCTCGTACTTTTACTGCCTGACCGACGATGTTGAAAGTTCAAGTTCGCATGTTTTCTATGCGGCAAACTCTTGATTTGCGACTGACTAAAAAAAAAAAAAAAAAAAAAAAAAAAAAAAAAAATTAAAATAAATTCTCTTGACGGGGATGCCTTCGTGTTCCGATGGCGCGCGGTTCCCCAATCGTCCGACTGTCCACAAATGGTGAAAATCTCCCCCAAGTACTCACAACAGGTGGTGCGGTGAGGGGAAAACGTCATGTCCGACCGTCAAAACGGAAGCACAATGAGCATCGTGTAGCGCTCAGAGTTTTGACGAAGTTGGAGGCTGTTGAGGTTTCGGCTCTTACCGAAAAACAAAAAGAGTCACTTACCTGGGCTAAAGGCGTCATAGATGCTTCTAAGGCCAATGAGTCGGCTGAAAGAGCCACAAATTCAGCTGTGTTAACGGCTAATAAAGTAAAACGAATCAGATCACCTGATGAACCCCTGCCTTCGAAAAAGGCAAGAGGCCCTAATGTCACCATCAACAGGACACTCACCAAGCCCTTCAATGAAGTGGCGAAGGAGAGTCTAGTGATGGCTGTTATAGACAAAAGTAGTGAGGATGGATCCATCCTCAAGGACAAATGGAGTCATGTACAATCAGCCATTATGGCTCATTACCTCGATGTCCGTAGAGAAATGCCGGGCAAACCACCAATCTGCAACGATGCAGGATGGCATCAGGGGAGAGTAAAGCTTTTATATTTCGGTGATGCCAGATCAGTAGACCTTTATAAGGCTGCTCTGAGTCGAGCGGGTGAGGTGTGGCCGGGTGCCCAGTTGGATGTTGTCGAAAAAAACAACATCCCTAGTCACCCTAGAGCCATCACCTGGGTTACAGAAGAGCCCTCCAACCCGGCTGACATCTTAGAAATAATAAAAGATTCCAATCCTGGTCTGCCGGCCCATAATTGGAGAATCAGCAAGGTGGGTGAGGCGGATGGTAAAAAGCGGCAGGTCAATCTTATCCTAAACGCTGAATCCACCTCCCATATACAAAGTGCGAGTGCAACCCTACAATATGGCTTCGAGACTATAATCTTGAAGATATACAAGCAGGATATAGCTCCCACTGCAGAAGGTGAGTCGTCCACCGTGGCACTTTCTGTAAGTGCGGAGGTAGCCACGCCTATTATTTCTGGTGACTCCAACTCTAACAGAAGATCTGTAACGTCCTACTCTGAGGACGAAAGCTCTACTTCTGACACAGAGGGGCTGAGGGGAGTCTCCGGACTCTTTGACGCATCTGGCGGGGACATGCTTCTCGACGATACGGACGAAGAGTTCGATAACACCCTTGTTGGGGTGGATGTTAATCTGTCAATTACCAATGATGGTAAGAATTCTACAGATTAACCTCCATCACGCTAAAGCAGCCTCAGCGGCTCTATTGCTGCGCCTGTCCACAGGCGCAGTAGACATCGTCCTGATACAGGAGCCCTACGTAGTGGGAGGAAGGGTGTGCGGTATTAGGACACCCAACTTTAAACTGCTTGTGGCCAACTGTGAAGGCACTCCAAGAACCTGCATTTTGGCCAGGAAAGATCTAAGTATCTTTCTCCTGACTAATTTAAGTGGTAAAGACCAAACAGCTGCTAGCCTGGAGATCGGTAATCGCATATATTGGGTGGTCTCCAGCTACTTGCCTTATGAATCTGTAGTACCGACTGCTCTATTCAGGGAAGTAGTAGAAGAAGCAACGTCTGACGAGCTCGAGCTGATTATTGGCGCAGACACGAACGCTCATCATACTATCTGGGGTAGTACGGATATAAACAATAGGGGTGATTCGCTTCTTGACTTTATTCTAACTACCAATCTTAGTATTTGTAACATAGGTAATAAACCGACCTTCACAATTAAAGACAGACAAGAGGTACTCGACGTAACGTTTGCTACTGACCGGCTGTCAGACAAAATTATTGGGTGGAATGTACTGGACGACCACTCATTCTCAGATCATCATTATATTGAGTTCAAACTCGCGGAAAAAGTGCCTAAACCCGCCGTCCACAGAAATGTAAGGAAGACAAAGTGGCATCTGTATGAGAAGAATTTCAAGAAAGTCCTCAACTCTAAACTTCCGTACGAACCGAATGACAAAGCCGGTTTGGATAATCTGGTCGATCATATCACCATATCATTCAATAGATCCCTTGAAGAAGCCTGTCCAAAAACAAGGTACAAGGGTAAAACTAAACCCCAATGGTGGACTTCTGAGCTAACGGCTATGAAAAAGACCTGCAACAAGCTATTCAATAAGGCTAAATCTACTGGGGTCGCTAATGATTGGGATGCCTATAAAGAGCAACTCAAGATCTATAAGAAGGAGCTTAGAAAGGCGCAAAGGCGCTCTTGGTATACCTTCTGTGGTGAAGTGGAAAAGGTCTCCGACGCCGCTAGGCTGAGGAAGATATTATCTGCTTCACCCTGTACAGTGGGATATTTACAGGATGAGGCAAATAACTGGACCAAAAACAGCGAGCAGTCGCTCAATGTACTGCTCGACACACATTTCCCGGGGAACTCATCAACAGAGCCCGAGGATCAACAGGACCAACAAGAGTGCGAGTGGACTGCGATCGTCGCTAGCTTGTTGACTGAGAGATCCAGAATAAGCTGGGCTATTAACAGCTTTGAGCCCTTCAAGTCACCTGGACCAGATGGCATCACTCCAGCAGAAATGCAGAAAATGTTAAAGTACATTATCCCCTGGCTGGAGAAAATTTATGTAGGCTGTATCAGGCTTTCATACGTCCCGAATCGATGGAGGGATACCAAAGTGGTATTCATACCTAAAGCGGGAAAGATATCACACACTAGGCCAAAAGACTTCAGACCAATTAGCCTATCCTCGTTCTTATTGAAAGGTCTGGAAAGACTTTTAGATCATTTCATTAGGGAAAACCTGGATACAAAACTCCTGTCGAGGAACCAACATGCTTACAACAAGGGCAAGTCTACTGAATCAGCCCTGCACGAACTTGTGAGCACTATCGAATCGTCCCTGCATTTCAAGGAATTCACCATGGTGGCATTTCTTGACATAGAAGGGGCTTTTAACAACATTCACTCAGATGCGGTAATTGCGGCACTGTCACATCTAAAAGTTAACACTAGTTTGATTAGACTAATTCAAAGTCTGCTCACCAGAAGACGCATAACAGCATGTCTAGGGTCCACAACTCTAACAAGGTATGTAAACAGAGGGACCCCGCAAGGAGGAGTATTGTCTCCACTAATTTGGAACCTAGCGGTGAATGAAATCCTGCTAGATCTAGAACGTTGTGGCTGCAAGGTCGTGGCATATGCGGACGACGTGGCAATCGCAGTGAGTGGCAAATTCGTAAACGTCCTCAGAGACATCCTACAGGTGGCTCTGAACAAGTTGGCTAGATGGGCCAGAAGCAGCGGTTTGGGCGTTAACCCCAACAAGACAGAATTGGTTCTCTTTACTAGGATGAATAATGTCCCACATGTGGACCCTCCACCTCGGATAAATGGAACAGATCTAGTCTTTTCTGAAAGTGCAAAATTTTTAGGAATAATTCTAGATAGGAAAATGTTATTTAGACTTAACGTATTGGAACGTGTAAGGAAGGCCAACGTCGCCTTATATTCCTGCAAAAAGGCTGTAGGGTCGCGGTGGGGACTCTCTCCTAAAATCGTCCACTGGATATATATAGCAGTAGTTCGTCCAATACTGTTATACGGTATTGTGGTATGGTGGACGGCAACTGACAAACTAACCATTACCAACCTACTAACAAAGGTTCAGAGAACAGCCTGCCTGAGCATAAGCGGAGCCTTAAGGACTACAGCGACCGAGTCTCTACAAGCCCTACTCCATATACTGCCGATTAATATTGTGGCGAGAGAAGTTGCAACCAAAGCGGCAATAAGATTAAACTGCCTATCAATGTGGAGGTACAAGAACTATGGTCACATGAGGATATCAAAGTGTAGTGCTATGGTAACCGACCGAGTGGACTATATACCAACAGTGTACACCTTCGAGAGAAATTACATCACTATGATTCCCGCCAGAGATGAATGGGTCGGCAGAATACCAGGTAATATAAACCATCTCCACTTTTACACGGATGGTTCGAAGCTTGATGAAAAGGTTGGCTTCGGAGTACACTGTGAAGAACTTAGTCTGGATATAGCTCACAGACTACCAGATACCTGCAGTGTATGGCAATATGGGAAGTCGCCAAGTGGCTGAGTCGCAACATAGTAACCAACAATGGCGTTGTCATTTACTCGGACAGCCAGGCTGCCATCAATTCTCTGGAGGCAACATCCCTAAATTCACAAACAGCCCTCGACTGCCGCAGATCTCTTAACGAGATGGCTGAGCAGTTTAATATACACCTCATATGGGTGCCTGGGCATAGGGATATCCCGGGGAACTGCAAAGCCGATGAACTTGCTAGGAAAGGGACGACATTACAAATTCTCGAAGAATTTGCATATATTGGTGCGCCACTATCCACGTGCAAGCTTTGGATTAGGCAAGAGGCAATCAGGCAGTCCAACGATAGGCAGCCTAACAGATCTTTCCAGTACTGATATTCGTACTATCGATAAATTTATATATCAAACAGGTTGGTTTCGATGAGGGGCATTTCAGCCCGTGGTAACACTAGGGACCTAAACTGGTCTATGTGAGCTTGTAAAAAAATACGGCTGCCACCCTAACCTAAACCTAAACCTAGACATAGTAGGTCCAAAATCATGTCATATTATTACAACGTAACGTTCGACATCGTGGTTCAGTTAGACGGTTAGTAATTTTTTCTTAGGCACAGCTGCTCGTAAATACTTACAGGATCGTGCTTCTGCATACACGTTTTAAAAGAATTTAGCAATTAACCTTCAGAATATAAAGAAATATGTATTTATAATTATGTATATGCAAACAGATATACCTAATGATGAAAGAGATTTGACTCGACAGACTCGATATCAGGCTGATTATGAACAAACAATGAGTATGAACAGTACAACATAACAGATATGCTATGCCTAGAAAATATATTCTCCATTTGGAGTTCTTGAACTGAACATTGACAGCAGTACCTCGACAGTGACGGGAGGGAATGACAGTATCATGGGCCAGCCATATCAAATTGCGCTTATCGGTTTGTTTTGCAATTTTGCATTGAATGAAAATGTTGACATACTTACATACATACATATGTATGTACATATGTGCATACAGATCTCTTCGGTCTCTATAAACAGTGATGAGCAAAAGTGTAAATACGTTCAGCGCATCCAGTTTAAGGGATTTATTCCCTATATGGGATTTTTCTTTGTAAATGGGGATATATATTTTTTTGGATTTGGGGATCCGGCGATTTGCGAGGATAGCAATTTCTTATTATTACATGTCTTCATTGAAAATAAAATTTTTATTTTCTGTTAAATAATTTTTACAAAATGAGCGACAAAAGTTCGTACAAAAAGAAGCTTTGATCAACCCTCTCAGTGTATTAGAAACAACCTGTAGTAATTACAAATACTTATTTCTATAGATATTTTTGAATCTCAATGGAAACAATATGCGGTTTATAAAATGGAAAGAATTCTTTGGAGACAACATTGCGAAAAATTTAAGCTTATTTGAATTTTTATATTTGAACTGCCGATTACTTTGACTTGTTATTTGAGCCCTTTGGATTATTTTCTGTGGGGAGCCATTAAGGATAAATGTTACGCAAAGCATCCAGAGACAATTGAAGCGTTGAAACATGAAATCGAAGTTGCCATTAAAGAGATTCGACCCGAAACAATCGAAAATGTACTGGCAAATTGGGTTGATCGGATGAGGTATTGTGTTCCATTATTAAATGACAAAGTTCAACCTTTCCAATTAAACCGGAAATTTGAAAAGGGGTAATTCCAACGGCAGTCGACCCACTTTTTAACACGACCCCCTCCGATTTTGATAAAATTTGGTACACGTAATCTCCTAATGTGTAAAATTTCTCTGATGTCTATATGCAGCCAAAATTCGCTATGGTTCTTGTTTTACAGCGTCCCAAAGTTGGTATCTTCTCTACTGTTTTCTTAAAGGACCCTGAATTCATCAGAGTATAACTTATTAACGCGTTATCCGATTTCAACGATTTTAATGGCATTGTAAATAAATGACCACTCTCGTACAAAAAAAAAATATTAAAAAAATAATTAAAAAAATATTGTCCTTGTCGATGGACATTACAAATCGAAAAATGATTTTATGCCTTCAATATGCAGCTAATTTTTTTCTTCATACTTTTTTAAATTAATCCGCTAAATTTCCTTTACACGTGACATAAGTTTCAAGATGGAAGGATATTTGGTTTAAAAGCTACAGAATTTTTACTGTTTTTTCCACACATATTTCAGGATTTTTTATATATTACTAGCTGGACCCGGTCCACTTCGTTGCCCCAGACTTCAGATTTCCGATCCCGTTAATTTTTGGACTAATTACGTAGACTGACACCAAATATCTGCACATAATTACATTGATCTCTCTAACAAATTGCTCAAGATATATCAAACACAAAATTTAATTGGCTTATATGGGCGGGGCCACTCCCATTTGTCCGACCCCGCCCATTTTTGGACCAAGCACGTAGACTGCCACCTAATATATATGCACAAAATTAGAGTAATCTCGCTAATAATTTGTGCGAGATATGTCAAATTTGTGCGAGTTATGTCAATTTCAATTGGGTTTATATTGGCGGGGCCACGCCGATTGGTCCAATCCCGCCCATTTTTGCACCAACCAATAAGACTACCACCTAATACATATGCAAAAATTACAGCACTCTTGCTAACAAATTGTGCAAGATATGTCAATTTAAAATCTTTGTTTATATGGGCGGGGCCACGCTCATTCGTCCAATTCCGCCTATATTTGGACAAATCACGAAGACTACCACCAGATACATGGCACAAAATTACAGCACTCTCGCTAACAAATTGTGTAAGATATCTCAATTTCAAAATTTGGCTTATATGGGCGGTCCACGCCCATTGGCCGATCCCGCCCATTTTTGGACCAATTGAGTAGACCACCACCTAATACATATGCACTTACAGCACTCTCGCTAACAAATTGTGCAATATATATCAATTTAAAAATTTGGTTTATAAGGGCGGGGCCACGCCCATTGGTCCACTCCCGCCTATTTTTGGACCAATCACGAAGACTGCCACCAGATACATATGCACAAAATTACAGCTCTCTCGCTAACAAATTGTGCAAGATATCTCGATTTTAAAATTTGGCTTAAAGGGGCGGGGCAACGCCCAGTAGTCCGACCCCGCCTATTTTTGGACCAATCACGTAAGTCGCCAACAGATATATATAAACAAAATTACAGCTCTCTCGCTAACAAATTGTGCAAGATATCTCAAATTCAAAATTTGGCTTATATGGGCGGTGCCACGCCCATTGGTCCTATCCCGCCCATTTTTGGACGAATCACGTAGACTGCCACCAGATACATACGTACAACATTACAGCACTCTAGCTAAACAATAGTGAATACAGCTCTCTCGCTAACAAATTGTGCAAGATATATCAATTTCAAAATTTGACTTATATGGGCGGGGTCACGCCCATTCGTCTGATTCCGCCCATTTTTGGACCAATCACGTAGGTCGCCAACAGATATATTTACCCAAAATTACAGCTCTCTCGCTAACAAATTGTGCAAGATATCTCAAATTCAAATCTTGGCTTATATGGGCGGGGCCACGTCCATTGGTCCGATGCCGTCCATTTTTGAACCAATCACGTAGAGTGCCAGCAGATACATATGCACAAAATTACAGCTCTCTCGCTAACAAATTGTGCCAGATATCTCGATTTCAAAATGTGGCTCAAAAGGGCGGGACCACGCCCATTAGTCCGACCCCGCCCATTTTTGGACCAATCACGTAGACTGCCTCCATATATATATATGCAAATTTCTAGTTCTCTCACTAACAAATTGTGCAATATATCTCAAATTCAAAATTTGGCTTATATGGGCGGGGCCGCGCCCATTGGTCCGATCCCGCCCATTTTTGGACCAATCACGTAAGTCGCCAGCAGATATATATACACAAAATTACAGCTCTCTTGCTAACAAATTGTGCAAGATATCTCGATTTCAAAATTTAGCTTAAAGGGGCGGGGCCACGCCCATTAGTCTGACCCCGCCCATTTTTGGACCAATCACGTAGACTGCCTCCAGATATATATATACAAAATTTCAGTTCTCTCGCTAACAATGTGTGCAAGATATCTCGATTTCAAAATTTGGCTTAAAGGGGCGGGGCCACGCCCATTAGTCCAACCCCGGCTATTTTTGGACCAATCACGTAGGTCGCCAAAAGATATATATAAACAAAATTACAGTTCTCTCGCTAACAAATTGTGCAAGATATCTCGATTTCCAAATTTAGTTTAAAGGGGCGGGGCCACGCCCGTTGGTCCGATCCCGCCCATTTTTGGACCAATCACGTAGACTACCACCAGATACATATGTACAAAATTGCAGCACTCTCGCTAACAAATTGTGCAAGATATCTCAATTTTAAAACTTGTCTTATGTGGGCGGGGCCACGCCCACTTCATATATCGAAAATTCAAGTACCCTATTTTCACCACGCCCCACACATGTACATTCTGTGAAAATTTCAAGAAGATCGGTTCAGTCGTTTAGACGTCTATACGGTACAAACAAACCAACAAACCAACAAACAAACAAACCAACAAACAAACAAACAAACAAACACACATTCTTCTTTATATATATAGATAGATTTGATATTTAAGCCAAATCAAAGTAGACTGTTCAACATTTTTTTCGGCGCAGTCGATTTGGATTTATGGGTTAATACAGTTCTCAGCCTAAAAGGGGTTTTCATTTAATTGATTCTAGTTCTCGCGATAAACCGCGATATGAAAAAATAGAGAATGTACCATAAGTCGAGAACCACTTACCTGAATTGGTTCGCGATAACTTTAAAGAATACAAAATGTGGTTGCTTTAAACTTCTTATCACATAACTTTTTATCCGTTGAGCGGTTTCGGCAATATCTTTCAAAATATTTAAAAAAATCCTATTTTTTGAGAAAATTGCTATAATTTTGTAATAAAAGTGCCATAAAAGCATCGAAAAACGGTTGATTATATTATTTTAATTACAACTTTCTAGAACATAGAAAGTTGGAATGATTCTTAACACCGTTTAGGTAGCCGCAAAAGTGAAAAATTTCACGAACATTTTATTTGTTTTTTCTCGATGTTTCTGAGGCCGAAAATTAAATATAAATTTATAGTCATATAAATGAATTCCTATTAAAAATGGTCCACATGGTCATCTAACATGGAGGTGAAGTGATTTGGTCACCGAGATCGTGCGATTTGACCCAGATAGACTCGTTCTTGTAGAGTTTTGTTGTGTTGCAGGTCTATGCGAATAAGACACAAACCACAGTGGCTCCAAAAACCATAATAACAAATGCCAACGGTCAATTTCAGTTTGATTTACGCGCGAGAGTGCTGGATAATTTGACATTTCGAAAGCACACCTCGCAGTACCGTCCCAAATAAAGTAGACCCATACAGGGGCTTTTCCGATTAATAGATAGTTACCTAAGGACTAAATTGGATCACAGGATACTGTTCATTAGACCGGGTCACCAAAAAAAGTTTTCAAATGCGAGGCGTAATATTAAAGCCTAGATCGAGACAATTGCAAAAACATTTTTTTTGGAGCCCGCGGAATACTCGTAGACCCAAAATCGTTTTTTCATCGTAACTTTTTTATTTGTAGCTCGATTGTCACATGTGATACATCAATGTGTTGGTATCGACGGGTACTACATTGCCTGATAGATGTCGCCGATGTACAACGTCATTTTCTAATGACGAGTTAACTTTTTTGTTTTTGAATAAAAGTGCGTATATCCAAAGCTAAATGTTAATGGTTTTTAAAGCGTCGTAATCCTATAGAAAAATATTTAAAAATTTTAGGGGTTGCAAAACTGCAGTACGTGAAGTCTTCATTAGAAAATAATTCAGCGACGTCTATGAGGCAAATGTAGTACTTATCGAGACCAACACATTGATGTATCGCATGTGACAATCGAGCTACAAACAAAAAAGTTACGATAAAAAAACGACTTTAGGCCGATTCAGCGGGCTCGGAAAAAATTGAAAAAAATGTTTTTTCGATTGTCACGAGATAAGCTTTCATATTCCGCATCGCATCCGCGATCCTTTTCTTACATGGAGGCCAACCAGGTTTGCAGTTCATTCAACAATATTCCTAGAGCAACGGCAAATCCACCAAAACCGGCCTGGATGATCTAGTCAACTTTATTGAAGGATCTATGTCTCTCTGTTAAGGAAACGAGTATACTATGGTAGCAATATTCAGCTTTCTCTACAGAAGATGAGTCTTAAGGATATTGCCAATGCAGATGGCTTGACAATAGCTGAGGGAAGTTTCCGAGTATTCTTATGGCAATTTTGAATCTGGAAAAAGTGCAGCATTTTCTCTACCCTTTCCCCGAAAACTACACTTTTCTAACACATTTTGGAAATTTAAAAATTGGAGTTAAGTTAAATTCGGGGAACTTCATCATTTCTACTAAAAAGGTGCAAATATTTGCTAGTACTTCATGTCGACGGGGCAACATTTTTTCCAGAAACGAAATTGCCATTAGATACATCCTGCAACAGGCGGTAATGGTCTTGGTGTTAACCCGTCCAAGATGGAACTAGTTATTTTCAGCAGGAGATATAAGGTACCTTCTCCGAAACCGCGAAATATTTTACTAGACAGGAGGTTGGACTTCGAGCCAAACATTCTGAAAAGAGCAAATGAGGCTGTGATAGAGCTATATACCTGTATAAGGCAGTAGGTGTACGGCAGTAGTCAGACCGATCGATATATATATAATTGTTGCATGACTGACTGACTGAATCATGAAATTTGTTGGGAGGGTAGCCCTTGGGATGTAGACGAGCAATAATACGGGATTTTTCGAAATTCGTTCTATTACCCGCACAATGGGGCAAAAAGGGATAAATATGGTACCACCGCCAAATCTAACCGGAATGAGCTAGAATCGTGAAATTTGGTGTGAGGGTAGCCCTTATGAGGTCGACCCAGAAATTGACTGCATTTTCTTAAAACGGGTTAATTATGATGCATTGGCGCACAAATAGTACAGTGGATAAAATATGATTAAATATGGTACAGTGGGCGTTAAGGGTTAAGTATGGTAGAGTGGGGACAATTTTTAAATACGGTACAGTGAGACAAAAAGTGTTAAATATGGTACAGTGAGACAAAAGGGTTAAATATGGCATAGTGGGACAAAAAGAGTCAACTAAACATTAAATAACATTAAATATGGTAAAGTGGGACAAAATGGATTAAATATGGTACAGTGGGGCAAAAATGTATTAACTATGACACAGTGGGGAAAAAGGATTAAATATGGTACAGTGTGACAAAAATGGTTAGCTATGGTAAAGTGGGTCAAAAAGGTGTTAAATATGATACAGTGTAGCAAATAGGATTAAATATGATACAGTGGGAAAAAAATGTTCAATATGTTTTTTCAAATGTTATGATTTTAGTTAATAGGGTTGATTGTAACAAAAAGGGTTAAATATGGTACAGTGAAACAAAAAGGGTTATAAAATGGTAAAGTGTGGCAAAATGATAAAATGAGGTAAGTGGGGAAAAAATGTTTTATATGTTCCTGATATGTATACAATTTCGTACTTTAGAAGAACAGTGGAATAATCAAGTTAAGTAGTTCAGTGATTCATGACCAGAGAGCGAAGCTTCTATGTTAACCGTGGGAAAAAAGCTAAAGAAGGCACAATATGGTAAAAAGTTAAACATGTCACAGATATGGGACATAAGGGATAAAATACGACATAAAGATGCGAATATGGCTCTTAGAATATAATCTATGATTTTCTCTAAATGCACACTTATAAATGTGATCCCAATGGCAATTATAAGTCTTGCAACTTAAACTAGGCATTCATTTTACCTTTTTTTTTATTAAAACTTTTATTGTACCAGGTTGTGAATGTAGCTATTGGAATATTAACTAGGGGAAAAAGGTAAAATATTTCCAAATAATAGTTTTTGACATTTAGAGGAACAGAAGGGAAAATAGATAAATATCGTACCTTGATGCCAGGAACATAAACAAGATATTAATCGGAGATGTTCATATTTTATTGTACACATTAATTTTTCCCCATACGGAATAGTCATTTGTTTTTACATATTTTACAGTACCCTAAACGGAAAATACATAAATTATTGGGGCTGCGAAGCGCATCGGGTTAAAACTAGTAATGCTATAATTCTGCGATTGTCTTAGGGAACTGTCACTATGATCAGGAAATGGCTACGAACATAGTGTCAATCTAGTCACAATGCCAGATTTTTTGGGCATCGTTGATTACACTGAACCACTTTTTGACAACATGTATGGTGATCTAGTGAGTGGAACGGTAGTACCCCATTAGGAGATTCGTTAACTTTTATACAGACGGTTCCAACTACACCATTTTCAATTGTAATTCGAAAAAAGTCAATTGAAATTCGAAGATTCCATTTGAAATTCGAAAAATATCAATTGAAATTCGAACATTCCATTTGAAATTCGAAAAAGGTCAATTAAAATTCGAATATTCCATTCGAAATTCGAAAAAGGTCAATTGTAATTCGAAAAACATCACTTGATATTCGAAGAACATCAATTGAAATTCGAAGAACATCAATTGAAATTCGAAAAAGATCAATTGAAATTCGAAACACATCAATTGAAATTCGAAACACATCATTTGAAATTCGTAAAATTGCCATTGAAATTCGGAATACGTCAATTGAAATTCGAATTTTTCCATTTGAAATTCGTAATACACCAATTGAAATTCGGAAAACATCAATTGAAATTCGAAATTCATCATTTGAAATTCAAAAAATGTAAAGAAAATCAATGCTGTATATTAGATGGGGTAGCATTTAAGTGATACAATTTATCTGTGTAAAACCTTTAATATTAACATATTTAAATATGTTTTGTTTCAACTAATTATGAATAAATATTCATAAAAGATAAGATCATCACATTATATGTTAAGATTTAGTCAGCAAATGTGTTTAAATAAATTCTACCCAATCTAATGTGCAGATTTGTTTACATTTTCGAATTTCAATTGATGTATTTCGAATATCAATTGATGTTTTTCGAATTCCAATTGGTGTATTACGAATTTCAAATGGAAAAATTCGAATTTCAATTGATGTATTTCGAATATCAATCGATGTTTTTCGAATTTCAATTGATGTGTTTCGAATTTCAATTGATGTATTTCAAATTTCAATTGATGTGTTTCGAAATTCAATTGATGAGTTTCGAATTTCAATTGATTTTTTTCGAATTTCAATTGATTTTTTTCGAATTTCAAATGGAATCTTCGAACTTCAATTGACCTTTTTCGAATTTCAAATGGAATCTTCGAATTTCAATTGATCTTATTCGAAATTTAATTGATTTTTTTCGAATTACAGTTGAAAATGGTGTAGTCTTTTCTAAGGAGCTATCCATTATTAAAAATAAATCGTATCTATTAAAGAGGTAGCGGAATAGCTGAAAATTAATGATCTCATCAATATTTTCTCTGATAGTCAGGTTGCTTTCAAGTTCCTGGAAACTATAATTCTGAATTCAAAAACTGCCTTCGACCGTCGCAGAGCTCTTAAGGAAATGGCTAAACAGTTCAATATTTACCTGACATGGGTGCCAGGGAACTGCAAAACAGATGAACTTGCAAGACTGGGAATATGTACGTATGCGTGTAGCGAATGCGAGGTAGTCACCAGTCAGGAACTTCATAGGTAAATTCCATTTTGATATGGCCTTGCCTAAATTCTAAATGCACCAACGCACTGTGACGTTATCGAGACTGGACGTCTCATTTGTCGATGGCACGCAGAGAGATTGAAGGTCTTGCATAATGACTGGCATAAGCTGTGGAGACCAAGAGGAGGAGGAATCAATAGAACACCTTCTGTGACTGTGCCCCGATCTATTTGAGGAGTAAAATGCGCTTAGTCAGAAAATATTTTTGTAGTCAAATCGCTGAGAAGCGATAACTTAGCGGGTGGTCTTGTGTTTTGTACTGCTGAGTCAATTGGATGTTGTAAGCGAATAATGTCTTTGTGCAAAATTTGCTTCATGATGGTGCATGAAATGTTGAGATCAATGGAGAGAGTCACACACTCGTCAGTGCGCACCGTACGACAACGGGGACAGTGGGTCTCACGAACTTTTTGCACAAACTTGTGTAAAAAGAGCGCGAAGGGTTCCTCATTTCGGCTAAAACTTCTTTCAAACGAAAATTTAACTATTTTTCAACAACTATTTTTGTAATGACCTAATTTGTAAACTATAGATATTCTCAAATGTATTTTTCATTTTTTTCATAGTATCAACTATGTTTTGTTTCCTTATTAACTATGTAATTTCCGAATTATTGTATCGACAGTGCGAGCTCTTTTGTCATCGACTGTTTGTTTTATGAGTACTAAAAACAAACAACAAATCTAAAGTGAAACCAATAAACAAAAATAAGTTCTACTTGCACACATCAAAAACAAAGTCTCTTTATGTCTCTCTTTCGCTATGCCTCTCTTTTACTCATAAAGATGATCAATAAAATAAAATATAAGAAAACGTTGAAATTGTTGTTGCATCGACAATGGGTTCAAAGTACGCCGAAGTGGCGTGATTTGTGAAGTGGAGAAGCATTTGTTGCATTTGTAGCGTCGTTTTCTTCGCTGCCATTCTTTACTTTGTTGGTATTGTTGCTGTTGTTGTTGTTTTCGGCTTATGATATCGATGTTGTTGTTCTGATGATAACAACGATTATTCGCGTAGTTGGTGCTCGAAATACGAGAACTTCGATTAGCGCATTCCCTCTCTAATCGCTAAACACACTGTACTGCGGGACAACGTTGTCGATGTAATCGATAATGCAATTGTTGAGTATGTATTTATTATTGCCAATTGCATTTGATATTCAATGATAACAGATGTGATTTGATTTGAAATGTTGTTCTTACCAGTTCAAACTCGACCTGTTAGTCAATCTGTTGAATTAAGCTGAGCACAAATTACGCTGGATTACCTAACCCCGTAAACGGTGTGGGAGTGAAAGATTACTCGCAAATCGTTGGTCTTAGAATTATACTACAATATATATATGTCCCAAGGGCTGGTTTTTTGGTCGAACTTAATCACAATGTCCTAAGCCATCAACTATTGTGAAATAACAAGTAAGAAAGTTTCAGTCGGGTAAACCGACTAAGGTATACCCTCACTTTGTGAGTAATGTAATATTGAATATTCCACGAATTATTCTGTTAGATTGTATGGTAGGTACCAGAACGGGTTTAAAAAATACACCTATTTTTCGCTGAATAGTAGATACTTTAAATACATTGCACTGCGCCGAATTATAAGCGTTTATTTGCACTGGTTTATTAACGTTATGAGATATTAAATTTTGGTATGATTTGGACATTTTGTGTGGGAGGTACAAAAAGGGGCGTGGTGATAACGGCCATTTTTTACAGGGCTATAGACACTTCAAAAGCGTTACACTGTGCAAAATGTTGTGGCATTTACGTGCATTGGTACTCATGTTGTGAGCTCTTAACTTTTTGTGCAAAATTGTACCTTTGTGTGGGAGGTACAAAAAGGGGTGTGGCAATAGCGTCCATTTTCCACAGGGCTATAGATACTATAAAAGCATTACACTGTAGAAAATTTCAAGTATTTTTATACACTGGTATTAATGTTATAAACTGTTAACTTTTGGTGCAAAATGTTACCTTTGTGTGGGAGCTACCAAAAGGGGCGTGAATATAACACCCATTTTTCACTGGACTGTAGGCACTATAAAAGCATTACACTGTACAAAATTTCAAGTATTTTTATACACTGGTATTAATGTTATAAGCTGATAACTTTTGCTGCAAAATGGTGCATTTGTGTGGGAGGTACCAAAAGGGGCGTAGCAACTTGGCCCATTTTTCTCGAGTTGATAGCGACTAATAAACTAATGCTATGTGTGGAATTTCAGAAGATTCGAATAAGTAGTATAGCAGTTATTAAAGATTCAATATTTTACAACATTTTAACACTTTGTGGGGGAGGTACTAGAAGGAGTGGACCAATATGGCCCATCTTCGAACTTAGCCGGAGATAGAATAAAATATTACCACGTACCAAATTTGAAGTCAATCGGTTACTCCTTTCGAGAGTTATCGTGCGCACCAGCCAGCAGACACACAGACAGACAGACAGACAGACAGACAGACAGACAGACAGACGGACGGACATTGCTCATTCGTCTTAAAATGACCCAAAACGAATATCCGCCGAACATACTTAGGGTCTTAGATCACTCCTTCGATGTGTTACACTTTTTTTCGTAGCAAATGATATATACCCTCGTCACACTAAAGTGAGGGTATAACAAGGGATACCAAACAAAGACATGGCCTTAAAAACCTTTGCACTAATAGTGCTATCGAAATCGGCTGAATTGATGATATGTGTCGATTTGTTTTTCTTGAGTCTTTTTCAGAATTTGACGTAGAGTAAATATCTGGTCGGTGGAGGATTTGCCAGGTCCAAAGCTACAGTGGTACGGTCCAATTATCTCAATGACTTTAGCTTTTAATATTTCACACAAAATGAAAGATAGGATTTTATTTGGGATGGGAAGGAGACTTATAGCTCTATATTTGGCGCACACAGTTTTGTCTCCGTTTTGTGTCCAGGGCATAGCACAATCATCCCATCATCGGTCATGCGTTCATCCAACCAAATGGTGCTAACAAATTGATGCATACACCTTATCAACTCATCGCTACCAGACTTAAATAGCTCAAACGGAAATCCAACAGCACCCGCAGCTTAGTTATTCTTTAGCCGGGATTTTGCTATTTTCATCTCTTTTTTTTTCGGTTGGGTTTTGTACATTCAACACCGTTGTCTGCAATTGGTTCATGGGGTATCTTCATAGCCGCCACTACAAGATAGCAACAGTTTGTAGAAGTGATATTTCCATATCCTCGGCTCGCTCCCTGAATAAGTCACTAGATTTCCATTTTCGTCCTTGCAAAGGGAAATAACGGGTGATCATAGTAGAGATACTTTTTCAATAGCCTTTTTTTGACAGATCACGCGTGAGTCGTGTCATGCTGTCATGTTATTTTTGTTAAGTATTGTTTGGCATCTAATCATGGAAAGACTTACGCCTGAACAACGTTTACAAATCGTTTAATTTTATTACGAAAATTCACGTTCTGTGAGGAATGTGTTTCGTGCACATCGCTCAACTTATGGTCAACATAATCGGCCTACTGAGCGTACTATTCGCAACACCATCACCCATCTTGAGACCCAGCATTCATTATTGGATAATATTCGACCGAATGGACCACGTCCAGCTTGCAGTGAAGAAAATGTAGCGGCCGTAGCTGAGAGTGTACGCGAAGACCGTGGAGAGTCGATTCGGCGCCGTTCGCAGCAACTCGGACTACGTATTGAACGACTTGACGCATTTTACGTCGATATCTTAAATTGAAAGCATACAAAGCAAGAATGCTTGTGGAAGAACTGAAGCCGCCCGACATTCCCAAGCGACATCGCTTCGATCTATGGGCTCTTGAAAAGTTCCAAGAAGATCCGACGTTTTCGAGCCAAATTTTGTTCAGCGATGAGGCCCATTTCTAGCTCAATGGGTAAGTAAACAAGAAAAATTGCCATGATAACCGACTATTTGATGCCTCAAATTGAAGCTTGTGATCTCGGCGACATTTGGTTTCAACAAGACGGCGCAACTTCCCACACATCGCATCAATCAATGGATTTATTGAGAGAACACTTCCGTGATCAGATAAATTCACGTTTTGGGCCGGTAGATTGGCCACCAAGATATCACACCGTTAGACTTTTTCCTGTGGGGATATGTAAAGTCTAAAGTTTATGCGGACAAACCCGCTTCGATTCAGGCCTTGGAGCAAAACATTACGCGTGTCATTCGCTCAACGGATGGGTTCGGCCTATCTAAGAAGTCTGACAGATCTTTCCGGTACCGATATTCGTACTATTGATAATTTTTTGATTTGTCCCTATGATATTCTTCTGGCTTTAGACCATCTTTGACTCTATTACGTTTGTATTATAGAATGCAAATTTTTTTTAAAAACGGTGAAGCAGTACAATTACTTGACAGCTCAGTTCCTCGTGTAGCTATTTCACGGATGCTACTCCGATCGTTCAGCGAGGTTTAGCTGTGATTACTCGGTCACAATACATCTCTTAGGGGCATAGCGTCTTCATCTAAACGAATTAGATAGAATTATTCGGTTATTTTAATTCGAAAAAACCGCGTCAAGTAATTTTGTCACAGAGTTTGGTTTCGATGAGAGTAATCTGAGGTATTACTAGGGACCCATATTGGTCTATGTGAGCTGGCTGCCACCCAAACCTAACCTCGGACAAACGTCGTGTCACGTATAAAAGCTTATATCGCCCGCACATTATCACTTTCTGTCCATCTTGTCCGCCAAATACACAAGACACTCATCCAAGAGTTCCTTGTTCCTCCTACCATGTCATTCCCAACTATCGGTTGATCCGAAGAAAACTGATCTGGTCAAAAGCGGCGCACTTAGCAATACTTGCAATGTGTCTGTGGATACCGGACGACATGCTATCATAAATGCTAACATCTCTACCTTCTGACACAATAAGATTTTTCGGCAGCTATGGACGTTTAAGCGGTCATGGACCTCAAATGAGGCTGAAAAATAATTCTCTATCCCATCGTTATAGCTAGATATTTGACTTCCCTGGCATATCGAAGGTAACTCCGTCAGAATAAATGTGTCGAGGATTACCCGTAGACAATCTGCCCTTGAAAGCAGCATTGCCAAGGACTTCTCCACCGAATCTTTAATGGCATGGCTTCTACACACTTTTCTTTCCAGCTCAGCAAAAGACTGACCTTCGTTCAAGATGAGGAGATCATCGGCATATGCAGACAGCTTGTAGGATGCGGTAAGTGAAATTGGTTACACAAATGTTTATATGTGAAATATAGCTTCTATAGCGCTAAAAGGTCCAATCGAAAGAAACCTATAAATATATGTGCTAAACTTGTTTGTAGCAAATGGTATGCAACCGATATGTGATTTTATCGTTAGTACATTCTGTAAATATCTATAATTGATATGCACCTTCACATGAAGATCGTTGGTACATTTTTGCTCAATGTGCTAAAATTCTTATCGCTGTTGATTTTTTTAACAATGAATCAGTCTACTCCGTACTCTTTGAACAAATTGTCTGTTTCCAAGTGGTCAGACAGTCGCTTTTTTGTGCATTTCGTGCAAGAGTGTCACATGTCAAGCTCTGAAATTTCACATAAGGTCACTTAAAATTTTCTATATATTTAATTAATCAGACAAACAAATGAAATGGAATGGCATTTAAAGTACCCGGTATTTAGTTTCCTTCCTTAGTAATTGGACCAAGCCTGGATTAGCTTGTAGGATTTGAAGTGTGCACCATTTTTCTATGGTGGCCTGTAAAATGTTAAATATTGAATTGTTACGCTTTTCCATGAAATGTGCGATATATACAAAATAACTTTTAAGTACAATCACTTTTGCAGCCACATTTTTTTATGTATGAATCCAAATGAAGTGATAAGAAATAATTAAACTTTAACATCTGATACTTATGATTGTACATACATATATCAGAATTTATTGAAATAAATAACAAACCACTACATACATATATAAGAACATAATTTAGATTCGTTATCAGGGAGTCAAGATTTTTGTGGGCTACGATAGACATATTCACAGACGATTTATGAATTTTGTCATAAAACATTCACGTTCATGGGTTTTAATAAATATTGCTTGGATTTTTGATATGAATGTTGTTAAATATAAATTAGGCGATACTGCATGAACTAGGTACGTTCTAAAAACAATTTGTCATTGACATTATTTGTTTATACAAGCGTATCATATCTTTTCTTAACGCCAATCGTATATTATCGAAAGTTCGACTAATATCTTTATTATATTTTTAATATGTCTACAAGATTAATTTAGGTTTAGTATCGGAGCAGCCTATATGACGGACTCATTTTGACTATATAGGTTAGGCTAATCGTGGTAGTCTGTATAGCAGCCTCACTTCGAATATTTGCTACCACAGGGACGTAGGAGAAAACACATGTTATCTCTAGTCCCTCCCGATGAACCAATCTGACTGCTTTAAAAAGTGCAATAGTTGGCGGATTCCAACTTTAGCCAAATAAGCTAACTCCCCAAAGAATTGAGAGCTTAAGGTTGCATGCCACAGGCCAAACTACTGTGGAACCAAAGGTCAAAGCGAAAGTCAGAGTATATGTTGAATATGAACAGGGAAAATTTGAAGGCAACTATTGTCGTGATAACAGGACATAATACCCTTGGTAAACACATGGTAAAAATCGGTATCAGCAATGAAGACATATGTAGATGGTGTTGCTCGGAAGATAGTTATCACTTCCTCTGTCAATGCTCTGCCTTCATCCTAAGAAGACAAAAGATACTCCGCTCTTTTTTTCAGACTCTGACGGAAATTCGAAGAATCGAACCAGATAAAATGTTGGCCCTCATTAAGGCATCGAGATGGCACCCATAGAACTACACGAAGTATGTAGGCGGAAAGAGGATTCTGGAAAACTGGACTGCACTTTTCACGGAAATACCTTCGGCAAACTATAGACGAAGAAGACGAGAAGAAGAAAGAAACCAAAAATGAGGTTTGGTTTCTTTCTTCTTCTAGTTTAGACCCCGGACGGGCTCCGGAGTCATCCTCCAATAACCATAACCTGACATGCCGCCTTCTAGAGAGAGCGGGTCACAGACACAGAAGGTGTTCCATTGATATCTCCTCCACTTCATATCCATAGCTTTTGCAAAAGTCATTCAAGTCTCTCTGCTTGCCGTCCAACAAGGCAGTGGCCCGTCATGACAGACACGATAAGTGAGACATCCGGTCTCGACAACGACAGCAGTGTGTTGAAGCCGTTTGAATTTAGGCCAGGCCACATAATCCTGGAATGTATGCAGTTACTCACTAGTGCCCACCTGTCATATGTTGCCGTTAGGGCACTTTAACTCAGACCTTGTAGGTCGCTGGAGGAATGTCCACATATTTTAGTTCCCCCGGAGCGTGTTAGGTCGTTCTTAATCTTGCAAGTTCACCTGCTTTGCAGGTTAATCGGTACTCCCTTGCGGCTCGGCACCCATAGGAGGTGAATATATAATAGTTCAGCCATGTCTTTAAGAGATCTGCGACAGTCGAGGGCTGTTTTTGATTTCAGGAATATAGATTCCAGGGACTTGATATCAGCCTGACTTGATATCATACCGACTTTGGTCAGTTTATTAGTTTTTAGCCATTCCGCTACCCCTACACTGGTAAACACTACAGTGATCAGGTAGTCTTTTTGATAGCTCAAGTTCCTTAGGAAATACTCCAAAGCCCAGCTAGTTGTTGAGTTTGAAACCGTCTGCATAAAAGTTCATGTCCTGGGATACGACAATTCCATTCTGATGTATCAGGTATGAGAGTGATATACTTGTTGGTTCAGTCATAGTTTATGAACAATGCACGGAAGGTCAGGTATTTTGTGTAGAATGACACTATGTACATAGCCATTTCCTAACCATAGTGTCAATTCCCTAAGTCTAACAGCAGTACATGCGGCATATTGCACTTCTACAATGTCTAGCAGTATTAAATGTAATATAACATATAGTACGTCAGTCGGCGTCGTTCTCAACACACTAGTGATACATATAGCAATCATTCGCTGAACCTTGTTTAGTATCGCGCAAAAGCTGGATTTCTGCAGAGCTGTCCAACAGACGACAATGCCGTACAGAATTATCGTCCTGACTACTTCCGTATACAATAATAAACTAAACGCGGTTTCAGACACCAAGTTTTTCCTATAGCCCTTTTATAGGTACATAGCGTTACCAGAGCCTTCTTTGCTTCTTCCAGATTGTTGGGTTTGAAGTTCAACTTCCTGTCTTGTTAAATACTTACGACTTTTGAGAAGAGGGAATTTCAATACCCCCAAGAAGATATTGAATCCTGGAAAAAAGTAGTTCCGTCTTGGTCGGGTTAACATGCGGTTGAATGAAGGGCCTGATGCAGGAGAGTACTCGGAAACTTCCTTCTGACAGCATTTGTCACTTCATATGCAAAGGGAATAACCTTAACACTCATCATCTCCAGAGAATAATGTTCATGGAAAGATTCCATAGGAGAAGAGACAGAACAGCCGCTCCCCATGGAAATATATGGAGGTCTGTGGACCCTAATCTAGTTGAAATGCGTCTCTTTATCAGAAGGTTATGAGTGAACCTACTTATACTGCTATCAGCCCATAAAGTTGCTAAAGCCGCATTTATAGCTGCTGTGTTTATGTTATTGAAGGCCGTCTCTATATTTAATAAAGTTACCACAGTATATTCCTTAACAGGGGGATCCTTTAATAAAGCTGAATAGATCATGCATGGTGGTTTCGGTGGACTTGCCCTTGTTGTTGACATGCTCTTGATTGGACTCTAGCTTGCGATCAGTTTTAGTCCTAATGTAATTCTCGAATAATCTCTTCAGGATTTTAAGGAGAAGTGACGATAGACCGATTTGCCGGAAATCCTTAGCTTGTGTATAGGGAAATTTTCCTGCTTTTGGAATAAAAAATACCTTGCTTTCCTTCATCTTGTTGGTATGCAGGCCTGATTGATAACAAGTGTACATCTCTCTGAGCTATGGAGCAATTTATCAGCTCCGCGACGAGATATTGTCTGGTGCTGACAACTTAAAAGGCTTTTGATTCTAGATTCAGCTATAATCTCGCTGGCTACACTTCAACGGAGTTTAGGTTAGGGTATTTTTTTTATACAGGCTCACATAGACCAGTTTAGGTGCCTAGTGTTACCACGGGCTGAAATGCCCCTCATCGAAACCAACCTGTTTGATATACAAATTTATCGATAGTACGGATATCGGTACTGGAAAGATCTGTTAGGCTGCCTAGAAAGGCCGACCCCAGTATGTCCAGTCGTCGTTTACGCAGAGCGGGGCAGTCACATAGCTAGTGCTCAATGCTCTCCACTTCTTCCTCATCTCCACAGCTTCTGCAGAAGTCATTAGAGTCAATACCCAATCTTTTGGTGTGTTCGCCGATCAAGCAGTGTCCCTTCAGAACTGATACTATCGTAGACAATCTTTGCCTCTCTAGTGCGTGGAGATATTTTGATCTTCTCAGGTCATACCTTGGCCAGATTTGTCTAGCTACACTGATAGAAAAATCGTTCGTCGCCATGACGAATCAGTTTCGTCAATATATCTTCGTACTGGTGACGAAAAGTTTCGTACATGCGATGTTTTTGTACGTCAATAGAACGAACACGATCATCAAGTCATGTTTTTGGTGATTTCGAAATTCGTCGAGAGAACGATAAGGTTTCATTCCCACGACAAAAAGATTTATTTGGCCATTTTGCTGAAAATATGATCAAACGAAGCAATCAAATTATAGTTTCTGCTTAAATGTACTGTTCTATATGCGTTCTGATTAACTTAGTTAAATAATTTGTTGTAAAATATCAATTTAAAAAACCTAATTATTAATGACAAACACCGTTCGTCAATAAGATTATCCATTCATCATGAGAACGATCGACTTATTCGCCCTTTACGGCAACGTCAACTCCTACAGCAAAACAAAGTAAAGCTGAGTATAGACGATTGCCAGATCGGCAAACGTTATCAACCCTGTTAAAGTGCTGCAAATATACGGGCAATGTCAGATTGTTAGGCAAAGGTGAATTGACTGTTCAGACGATTGCAAGAAAACATTACAATTTCATATATTTACAATATATTTTGTAAATATTTATATGCAGGATTGCCAATAAAAATACATTATAGACAGTGTTGCATATAAAATGATTTTCTGGCAATGGCGCCGTTGTCACATGCATAAACTTCGCACATATAACAATCAGCAAATTATCTCGCAATGACTTTTCTGCTAACGTTGCAAAACAAAAATTGTATGTTCACACGGTTGTAAATTCACAGGGTTGAATTTTTCCGCCATTTTTCTGGCAATGTTGTCCGATCTGCAAATCGTCTGTACTTACCTTAAGACATGTGACGTTGTTACGTTCGTCCACGTGTGTATTCCACGCAGCACCGATTGGTTCAAACAAACCGCACTGGCACGGCGTAAATGATGTTTGTTTAACAAAAAATCAAACACATGCATACTCGTACATGCAGCTCGACAAGCTGTATAAGTGTGAAACATTTGTGCTAGTGGTCTGTTGGCAAATACATTACTTGATGTGATTTAAATGATTACTTGATTTTGATTTAAAATAGCAGAAGTAATGAATACTTCTCGTTTGTTTGATTTCAACCTTACCTGATAAGAACTGCGTCTCGAAACGAATATTCACAACTGAACCTAGCATTGCAGTCAAAAAATTTTATTTTCCATACCATTTTAAATGGTTTAAACTAGAAGAACATTTATTGGAATTTTTAAAATTTAAATAATCGTGGGCATGAATTCGTCGTGGTGATGAATGGGATTCGCCGTGAAAATGAATGGGATTCGTCGTGGTGACGAATGGAATTCGTCGTGATGATGAATGGGATTCGTCGTGGTGACGAATGGAATTCGTCGTGGTGATGAATGGAGTTCATCATGGATGAATAGAGTTCGTCGGGGTGATGAATGCTATGTGTCGTGATGATGAATGGGGTTCGTCGTGATGATGAATGGATTAACCTGCGGACGAAAGTTTTTGGAAACAGAAATTCGTCATGGTGACGAACAACTTCATCAAGAGGATTATTCCGTACGTTAGCTGACTTTTAACGAAAAAATAATCATGATGAAAAATAATCGTCGTCATGACGAAACTTTTTCTATCAGTGTACCCTGCAGGTGCCGTTTTTTTCCCATCTTTCGTTGGACTGCCTGGTTGTCTCTTGCCTAAGCTTGCACGTGGAAAGTGGCTCACCAATATGTATATACAAATTCTTCGAGAATTTGTAATGTTGTCCCTTTCCAGCAAGTTCATCGGCTTTGCAGTTCTCCGGGATATCCCTAAGCCCAGGCACCCATATGAGGTGTATATTAAACTGCTCAGCCATCTCGTTAAGAGATCTCGCTGTTTGTGAATTTAGGGATGTTGCCTCCAGAGAATTGATGGCAGCCTGGCTGTCCGAGTAAATGACAACGCCAGTGTTGGTTACTATGTTGCGACTCAGCCACTTGGAACTACCCATATTGCCATTATTTCGGCTTGATAGACACTGCAGGCATCTGGTAGTCTGTGAGCTATATCCAAACTAAGTTCTTCACAGTGTACTCCGAAGCCAACCTTTTCACCAAGCTTCGAACCATCCGTGTAAAAGTGGAGATGGTTTCTATTACCTGGTATTCTGCCAACCCATTAATCTCTGGCGGGAATCATAGTGATGTAATTTCTCTCGAAGGTGTACACAGTTGGTATATAGTCCACTCGGTCGGTTACCATAGCACTACACTTTGATATCCTCATGTGACCGTAGTTCTTGTACCTCCACATTGATAGGCAGTTTAATCTTATTGCCGCTTTGGTTGCAACTTCTCTCGCCACAATATTAATCGGCAGTATATGGAATAGGGCTTGTAGAGACTCGGTCGCTGTAGTCCTTAAGGCTCCGCTTATACTCAGGCAGGCTGATCTCTGAACCTTTGTTAGTAGGTTGGTGATGGTTAGTTTGTTAGTTGCCGTCCACCATACCACAATGCCATATAACAGTATAGGACGAACTACTGCTATATATATCCAGTGGACGATTTTAGTAGAGAGGCCCTACAGCCTTTTTGCAGGAATATAAGGCGACGTTGGCCTTCCTTACACGTTCCAATATGTTAAGTCTAAATAACAGTTTTCTATATAGTATTATTCCTAAAAATTTTGCACTTTCAGAAAAGACTAGATCTGTTCCATTTATCCGAGGGTGAGGGTCCACATGTGGGACATTATTCATCCAAGTAAAGAGAGCACATTCTGTCTTGTTTGGGTTTACTCCCAAACCGCTGCTTCTAGCCCATCTAGCCAATTTGTTCAGGGCCACCTGTACGATGTCTCTGAGGACGTTTACGAAATTGCCACGACCTTGCAGGCACAACGTTCTAGATCTAGCAGGATTTCATTCACCGCTAGGTTCCAAATTAGTGGAGACAGTACTCCTCCTTGTGGGGTCCCTCTGTTTACAAACCTTGTTGGAGTTGTGGACCCAAGACATGCTGTTATGCTTCTTCTGTTGAGTAGACTTTGAATTAGCCTAATCAAACTAGAGTTAACTTTTAGATGTGACAGTGCCGCAATTACTGCATCTGAGTGAATGCTGTTAAAAGCCCTTCTATGCTGATTCTGTAGACTGCCCCTTATTGTAAGTATGTTGGTTCACCGACAGGAGTTTTTTATCCAGGTTTTCCCTAATGAAATAATCTAAAAGTCTTTCCAAACCTTTCAATAGGAAGGAGGATAGGCTAATTGGTCTGAAGTCTTTTGGCCTAGTGTGTGATATCTTCCCCGCTTTAGGTATGAATACCACTTTGGTATCCCTCCATCGATTCGGGATGTATGAAAGCCTGATACAGCCTACATAAATTTTCTACAGCCAGGGGATAATGTACTTCAACATTTTCTTCATTTCTGCTGGAGTGATGCCGTCTGGACCAGGTGACTTGAAGGGCTCAAAGCTGTTAATAGCCCAGCTTATTCTGGATCTCTCAGTCAACAAGGTAGCAACGCTCGCATTCCACTCGCATTCTTGTTGGTCTTGTTGATCTTCGGGTTCTGTTGGTGAGTTCCCCGGGATATGTGTGTCGAGCAGTACATTCAGCGACTGCTCGCTGTTTTTTGTCAAGTTATTTGCCTCATCCTGCAAGTAACCCACTTTACAAGGTGAACCTGATAGTATTCTCCCCAGCCTTGCGGCGTCAGAGAACTTTTCCACTTCGCCACAGAAGGTATACCAATAGCGTATTTGCGCCTTTCTAAGCTCCTTCTTATAGATCTTGAGTTGCTCTTTATAGGCATCCCAAACATTAGCGACCCCAGTAGATTTAGCCTTGTTGAATAGCTTGTTGCAGGTCTTTTTCATAGCCGTTAGCTCAGAAGTCCAACATTGGGGTTTAGTTTTACCCTTGTACCTTGTTCTTGGACAGGCTTCTTCAAGGGAACTATTGAATGATGTGGTGGTATGCTCGACCAGATTATCCAGACCGGCTTTGTCATTCGGTTGGTACAGAAGTTTGGAGTTAAGGACTTTCTGGAAATTCTTCTCATACAGGTGCCACTTTGTCTTCCTCACATTTCTGTGGACGGCACGTTTAGGCGCTTTTTCAGCGAGTTTGTACTCAATGAGTGGTCGTCCATTACATTCCGCCCAATTATTTTGTCTTATAGCCGGTCAGTAGCAAACGTTACGTCGAGTACTTCTTGTCTGTCTTTAATTGTAAAGGTCGGTTTATTACCTATGTTACAAATACTTTGGTTGGTAGTTAGAATAAAGTCAAGAAACGAATCACCCCTATTGTTTATATCCGTACTACCCCCGATTATTATGATGAGCGTTCGTGTCTGCGCCAATAATCAGCTCGACTTCGTCAGACGTTCTTCTTCTACTACTTCCCTGAATAGAGCAGTCGGTACTGCAGCTTCATGAGGCAAGTAACTGGAGACAACCCAATATATGCGATTATCGATCTCCAGACTAGCAGATGTTTGGTCTTTACCACTTAAATTAGCCAGGAGAAAGATACCTAGATCTTTCCTGGCCAAAATGCAGGTTCTTGGAGCGCCTTCACAGTTGGCCACAATCAGTTTAAAGTTGGGTGTCCTGATACCGCACAGCCTTCCTCCCACTGCGTAGGTCTCCTATATCAGGACGATGTCTACTGCACCTGTGGACAGGCGCAGAAATAGAGCCACTGAGGTTGCTTTAGCGTGATGGAGGTTAATCTGCAGAATTCTTACCATCATTGCTAATTGACAAATTAACATCCACCCCGACAAGGGTGTAATCGAAGCGTGTCCACGCCAGATGCGTCAGAGCCCGGAGACTCCCCTAAGACCCTCTGTGTCAGAAGTTCCCAATTGAAGTATGCAATACCTCTTCAGAGTTGCCAATATTCAAAAGCACTCCTACCGACTCCTCACTGGCCGTAGTCCAAGAACTATAATATTTCTTCATGAACACCGCAGTGCAAGGGGTTGAGGCTACGTCATTGTAGAATTTTATCAAAGATTTATTTTGAGTCATTCTCAACTCCCTTTTTTTGCTGCTTGAGGTCTTCCTTACATGTCCCAGTCTCGTGAAGCTTCTGTGGCGTTTGCCTTGTTAATAAGCTTCCTGCAGCACTTCCTCAGCATAACTAATTGAGACGAGCACCATGGCGATCGTTGTTTGCCCCTTTGCTTTAATTTAGGACATGAGACTTGTAACTAGCAATTAAGGGTTGCAGTGACGTTTGTTCTATATCCCAGATAGTTTGCATTTTCATTTCAGGTCTTTTTGGAATAGTCCTGTTGAATGTGGCTCTAAGTTTTCCCCAATATGCCTTCCAATCTGGCTTCTCATTCATGCAAAAGCTAATATATCTATGGTCGAAAATTCTAAAACATTCATCGAGCACCTCTTCAACATAGTAAGCAAACAATATCCCAAAAATTAGATCAATGTAAACTCCGTCCATGTAAACTTTATCCAAGCGAATGTAGTAATTTCGTCTAAGGACTCAAAACGAAGTTCGTCGCAGAATATTACATAACTTCCATTCTTTCTCAATTTCAACAACTACAAGTACTTGTCCTTGCTGTATAGATATACCGATGTTACAAGTATATTGGTCATTTCATGCAACACACAATACCGAAAATATCCTTTTTTTTCTTTGATCTATGATCTACAACATTTTCAATGTTACTCTTCCAATTTTGTACTCCACCATAAATAGAAAATATTTCATACTTTTTAAAATATTTATAGGGTACTCATTCGTACGTGGCAAAACGTGTGGCCTTGTAGCCAGTTTAGGACGCATGGGTTAGCCAACGGTCTCGAATGTTTCCCATACATATTCATGAGTTGTTATTCATCAGAATCGCGCAAATTTAATTTTAATGACAACAAAAAATGCAGAAGGGTTGTATTGTCGGGGAACTCGTAATTACTCCTAAAGGCAAAGTCCAGTTTATTTATAACGAAAGGGAATGAAAAAACATACCTGCGACAGTGGGATAAAAAAAAATTACGAGTAGAATATTAGTAGCTGAAATACGCAGAGAATAATGTTTGCAGCCACATTTTGGCTAGATTTAATATGGTAATTTATTCACTTCTTAGCTAAAGCAGTCATACAATATATAATAAAATATGTAGTAATCCAAAAAATATTTTGTAAAATATAACAAAAAACACAATCTTAAGATTGCAAAAAATACATGAAAACAGGAACAGAGGGTAGCAGGAACACAGCATAGCAGTTCAAGTGTACAGCATGAACAGGGCGTCTCAGGAATAGGCGCCGCTGAATCAGAGCGTGGCAGGAATATGACGAAGCAATAATAGAGCACAGCAGGAACCAAGCATAGGACCGTAGCAGGAACAGAGCAGATCAGAATTGGAGAAAAGTAGGACCAGAATACAACAGGAACTAGAGGATCGGAGCGAAGCAGAACCAGAGCACAGCAGGAAACAGGGAGTTACAGAAACGGAGCATTGCAGGAACAAAGCGTTTCAGGGACAGAACATTACAGAAACGTGCCGTAGCCGAAACAGAGCATGGCAGGAACAGAACGTAGCAGGAGCACAGTAGGAACAGAGATCGTTGCAGGAACGAATATTGAGCAGGAACGGTGGGAGCATAGCAGTAACCGAAACATGACGGGAACAGAACGTAGCAGGAGCACAGCTGGGCCAGAGATCATTGCAGGAACGAATATTGAATATTCTGTTCAACTTTGACGGGAACGAACATAGAAGGAACGGAGCGTAGCGGGAACCGAAATGTAGCAGAAAACAGGAACGTAGTAGGAAACAGGAACGTAGTAGGAGTTAGGAACGTAGCAGGAACAGGACTGATCTGACAACCATATATTAACATAACGCGAGATAACGAACGACCATTACAAAAAAGAACAATGGCTTACTGAATTACAATTACATTAATGATTAGACTCAAGGACTTGGCGTTTTATCGTTGAAATAGAGTCGAAAGTTGTAAGTAATGAATTTCTTATAATAACATTGATAACACTGTCAAACAGCATTTTTGGAACAGAATAGCAGCCGTATAATTCTGAAAGGGCATGTTGAGTAGATCATTTTTGTAGAATAAACTTATGGTCCAGCTGGTCTGAGCTTTTTTACAGTGGGTCAAAGGTTTCATTTTTTGGTCGAAGGTAGCATTATACTAAATGAAAAAATTATGTAAGTTAATGTCTGAGAGATTTCTTATTGTCAGAGTTACGTAGTGGAATTTTATGAGGATCATTTTTGTGGAAGATCTTAACCCTCTTAAGCTTAAGCTTCCCTCTTAACGGGTCAATTTAGCCCTTTTTTCAAAAAAATATTAAAAAAAAGTCCTTTCAAAAAGGGCATTTAAGGATTAAAATATTCTACGAAAATGTTTGCCAGAAAATTTCAGTAGGGGTCGCCAAGGACACCAAAGTTGTAGTTTAAGCTTTTTACGTTTAATTAGCAAAATCACACGCCAACTTAAAAATAAATAATATAATGTAAATTTAAAGTCGCGATAAATTAAAATACAAACACTTACAATTTTGTACAGTGTAACGCGTTCATAGTACCCATAGTCTATTGAAAAATTGGCGTTATTGCCATACCTGGTACCTCTTAAATAATATGGCCAAAATAAAATATATGAAAAATGTTTTTTAATTTCTCTTATACATATGTATTTATAATATGGGTAATAACTTATATATTTATCCATACTGCTATTTTTCCTCATTTTAGTCTTTACCAATTCCTTTTTGCTCGAAATCTTTGAAGCAAAAAAATAAATACTATTAAAAATTTATGAATCATATCATATTTTTCTCGTCATTTCTTAATAAATGTATTAGCAACTAGATTTCGTTAAACATATTTGAATTTATTACGACTCTAAATTTACATTATATTACTTATTTGTGTAAGATGGCTTATAATTTTACTAATTAAGCGTAAACAGCTATATTTACAACTTTGGTGTCTTTGGCGACCCCCACTGAAATTTTCAGGCAAACATTTTCGTAGAATATTTTAATCCTTAAAAGTTATTTTTAAATGGACTTTTTTTAATTTTTCCGAAAAAAGGTCCAAATTTACCCATTAAGAGGGGAGCTAGAGGGTTAAAATCTTTCATAAAAATGATCCTCATAAAATTCCACTATGTAACTCTGACAATGAGAAATCTCTCAGGCATTAACTTACATCATTTTTTTCATTTAGTATAATGCTACCTTCGAAAAAAAATGAAAACTTTGACCAGCTGGACCATAAGTTTATTCTAAAAAATGATCTACACAACACGCCCTTTCAGAATTATAGGATCGCTCTTCTGCTCCAATAATTCCACAGATATCACGGCTTTAAATTTATATTATAGAATTTTTTTTGTATAAGTTGGCATGTAATTTTGCTAGTTAAACCTAAAAAGCTATAATTACAACTTTGGTGTCCTTGCCGACCCCCACTGAAATTTTCTGGCAAACATTTTCGTAGAATATTTTATTCTTTTAACGTCCTTTTTGAAAGAACTTTTTTAATTTTTTCGAAAAAGAGCCAAATCGACCCATATAGAGGGGAGCTAGAGGGTTAAGATCATCCACAAAAATGATCCTCATAAAATTCCACTATGTAACTCTGACAATGAGAAATCTCTCAGACATTAACTTACATAATTTTTTTCATTTAGTATAATGCTACCTTCGACCAAAAAATGAAAACTTTGACCCACTGTAAAAAACTAAGACCAGCTGGACCATATGTTTATTCTACAAAAATGATTTACTCAACATGCCCTTTCAGAATTATAGGGTCGCTATTCTGTTCCAATCAAAAAGTCTTAATTTGTTGGACAGTGTAATTTGTTAGGAATAGCACTGCCTAAACTGTCAGTCATTACTAATTTGTTATCAAAAACTGCTTATTAAGATTAAAATATTTGTCTGATATCATTACATATCGATCATTTACTTCAAGAGTAAGGTTAATTTAGTAAAAACAAGTGCTAGTGGTGTTAAGTTGATGCTACATATTGGGGCTATAGAAACAAATGAAGCGATATTGCCCTTTTCAATCCCATGTTACCTGCAGCTTAAAAAAGTATCAGTACCAAATATCAGTCATCTAGCATAATTATTGTAGATTGTAGCGAGATTACAACAGAGGGACGGACATGGCTAAATCGTCTTAGAATTTTATGATGATTGGGAATATGTATACCTTATGGGTCCTAAGATCAATATTTAGATGTGTTACAAACGGTGTGACAAAATGAATATGGACATTTCCGCAGGTCGCGAACGTACGTTCGTACGCTTTTGATGTACAAAAGATACAGAAAACAAAAATTTTCCCCACATTTTTTTGGTGATTTGATAGCATATTGGCAGCTCTATGTTAGGTGCAAAAGATGGGTTTCATCGAGTTTTAGTTTTCATAATAATAGCAATAAACATGTGGTCACGAACGTACGCGAAATAGAAGTCATCTTTGGCTGAATCTAGTAACATGCAAAAATCTGCGAAAAGGAACGGAATATTCTAAAGCTATTAATTTATTTTAAAAGAGGATTAATGTAGCTTTCTATCGAGTATTTACACAATAAATTATCTCTATTGTTTTTTTTTTCTAATTGGCTTAGGTGCCGGTCGCGAACGTACGATTTTTCCATCTGTTTTAACAGTTAAATTAATCGTTAATCGAACTTTTTTTTGGTCTCCTTGCATTTTTCTCTTCTTAATTGATTGTAATAGAGAAATTTTGTAGAAAGAGTGCAAGCATAATATATGTTTTTATATGTAAAATAATTAAATATAAAAATGTCTGTAAAAGTACCATAAAATGGAAAAAATGCAATTTTTCAGATTTTAGGCAAATTTTCTCATGAAAACAACTGAGATATGCTATGAAACTATTATATTTTAAAAATTTAGACATTTTGTATTCATTTTTTTTATAATTATTTACAATAAAATACGATGATTACCAACATTTTATTTTTTGGCCCTGGTTAACCATTCGGCGGAAATGCCCATATACTCCCCATTCTATGGTGAATGGTATAAAATCAACACTTGATCGTAAAATATATTAAGTTATGATGTAAATAAACGTACACTTTTACTAAATTTTAATGGGATTTTAAAAAGAAATTCGAGGCTGACAGTATCGGGTAGATTAGATAAATAACAATAATTTGCTATAAATCTATACATAGTTATACCCTACACTACTCTGTGGTACAAGGAATTACAAGTTTGTTTTGTCCCGGTTGTCCTAAACTCCCCAAAATATTGGAGCTAGGCCCACCTTAAAGTATACCGATAGACTCAGAAACACTAACAAATTCGATCTAGCAATGTCTGTCCATCCAACTTATGCTTATACGCAAAGTGTACGTCGCAATTTAACTCCGAAAAAATTTGGTACTGAGTACTTGTTTACGTCAAGGACGAAATTGCTGAAAATATTTAGGTACATCCTGTTATTTTATTTTAGCGGCATAAAAAGCTTTATTTGCTGCCAGACCTTTATGATATTTAGCACAGGGAAGATCTATGAGGGCGTATGTTGTCTATGTCTATGATGTTGTATGAACATCCAAATTTGGCATCTACGTGGTGTAGAAGCCAATTCCGAAGATATCGAATCAGTTTTAGATACGGTCTCCATATATGTACCTATGTAATGATTTTGCATATACGGGCTACAGTATTCGTATTTTTGAACAGACCTTTATAAAATTTAGCAGATAACAGTTTCTTGAACAAACAGCGCACAGTGGGAGGAACTCCAAAAAAAAAGGAAACTAATTGTGACGTTTCTTAGCCAGACAACCGATTGCGACCAAACCTAGCATGTTTTTAAAAGAGGTATTAGAGAAGTTAAGTTTTGAGTTTGGGCGATCTGTGCTACACTGGGACGGAGCTGCACAGCCTCAAAGTTGGCCACCACATAACGAATATTCGCATATGCGAACGCGAAATATTCGCATCATTTTAAAAATAGCTAAGATCTATTTTAGTATTCGCTTTCATCTGTTAAAAGTATTATATCTTCTTATTCGCTTCACACATTTTGAAGATATTAATACCAATGAAAACCTCTGCCACTTCTCTTCAAAACAGTTGTCCTTTTGGTAACAGGAGGTAAAAATATGGAAAACATTCTTAATACATGAATATCCTGGAAATGTATCAATTGAGTTCCTTAACTTTGTTGGTACTAAAGGGTCAAACTATTATTCGCATTCGCTCTCGCAAAAATTCATATTTCACTATTTCAATATTCGATTTCGCATTCGCTTTCGCTAAAGTCACTTTCGTTACATCCCTAGTATAAACTTCTCATGTTCATGGACATACACTTAATCCAGTGGTTCGGCCTGTTGTGCGCTCCTTATTTATGATCTTTTTATAGGTACTAGACATGCATTTTCTCAGTATCTTCCAGTCATATCCTCTGAGAAGAGTCAAGTCTGGTAATATGTCGGACCCGAAATATTTGGATCTTGCCTATGCGATGAAGATGTGCTTTTAAGCGTGAGTGTCCCGTTAGAACACTCACTATCTTATCTTGTTTAGTATCAGAAAACTTCTTGTTTTCTTTTCATTTGGGTAACCCCACAGTATCTTTGCAGTTGCTCCTACTGTTGCGCTATTCCACACAGTTTTGTGAACCATCACTGCCCAGTGCTTCAACCATTTTTATATGTAGTAACGTGTTTTACGATAAACTGCAAAAGGAATTTTGAGCCCGTCTTTAAGTATAACAAGTTTTGAAGTAAAACAAAAAAAAATCCCATTTTTTCGCGATTTTCGAATTTATTTTGGGAATTGTGGGGTTTACGTTTACAACTATGATAAGGTTAGAATTAGCCTCTATTTCTGGTGTCAAGACGTACAAATTACAAAAAAAAAATGATTGAGATATATAAATTTGTAAAGATTCTACACAGAAAGAAAAATTTGAGTAATCCGTACTTGAATCAAGCCGCAGCGGTGTCAAAAGTACGTTAAGTACGGATTTCTGAATTCTTAATCTTAGCGCTTATTAAGCCTGATTTGGCTTGATTTTAAGCCGAAAAATTCTTATTTGAAGCACAATGCGATTGATTTAGGAATTTTATCGGATTCATTTGAGTGCGAAACGGGCTTCAATGAAGAAATTTTTGATTGAATTAAGCCTAATTAATACTTGATTTAAGCCTGATAATACTTGTTTTAAGCCTGATCAGTTCTTGATTTAATCCTACCCAATACTCGATTTAAGCTAGATTTATTGTGCTTTCGTTCGTTTTATACCTATATACAACTTATATTAATTATACCATTTTTGCCACTGTGTTGCAAAGAATGCAATTTTTAAAAATGGTATGTCAAAATACAATTGCTTGACAGCAAAAGTAAATATTTTGCTGCATATATTCGATTTAAATATGAAACATATAAGGAATAGCATCAACGAAACGAATAAGAATTATTAACAACTTCAAAAAACTAAAATCAAAAAATATCACGTATTTGCAAACACTGCTTGAAACGAATTGGATATGGTCGCGCACAAATGTTTATACACATACATCTCGAAAATGTATATGCATGTGTGTTTGATGTTGCGTCAGCCAAAATCAACCACTTGCATGAGAGTGGTTGAGAGGGTAATTTTATTGTGCTCTATAATGGTTCTGTCTCTCAGAGATTAAAGTAAGCTTTTTTTCTTACTTTAAGCCATATTCGGCTTAATTTTCCTTTTCAAGAAATGTTTACTTGATTTCAAGCATTAAATGCTTATTGCAAGCCTTTCAGCGCTTGATTTTTTTAATTTAAGCCGATTTCGAAGATGGGCCATATTGGTCCACTACTTCTAGTACCTCCCCCACAAAAGCTTAACTTTTAGTGAAATATTGATTCTTTAATACCTTCTATATACTTAATCGAATCTTCTGAAATTTCATACATACTATTAGTTTTTTAGTCGCTAACACGTCAAGAAAAATGGACGAAGTGGCAACTCCTTTTTTGGTACTTCCCACACAAATGGACTATTTTGCAGCAAAAGTGAACTGCTTATGGCTTTAATATCAGTTCATACAAATACTTAAAATAATGTACAGTTTAATGTTTTTATACTACCTACAGTCCAGAGAAAAGTGGGCGTTATTGGTACGCCCCTCTTGGTACCTCACACACAAATGGTACATTTTGTACCAAAAGTTACCAGCTTATAACTTCAATACGAGCGCATACAAATACTTGAAATTCTGTACAGTGTAATGCTTTTATAGTACCTAGAGTCCACAGAAAAGTGGGCGTTATTGGCAGGCCCCTTTTTGTACCTCCCACACAATTGGACCATTTTGTTCCAAAAGTTAACAGATTTTAATACCAGTGAATACAAACACTTCAAATTTTGTACGGTGTAATGCATTTATAGTATCTAGATTCCAGAGAAAAGTGACCGGCACGCTCCCACACAAATGAACCATTTTGTATCAAAAAGAAACAGACTTTAATTGTAATACCATACATAAAAGTTATTAAAATTAAATTTAATTTGATAATAATTTTATTAAAACATATAATAAATAAATTTACGAACTTTAGAAATATTTTATTTTGTTATTCGACCTTTTATCTTACGTGTTTTTGTATTTGTTTTTTCAATCAAGCTCGAATATTTTTTTTGGACTCGAGGTGACGGGATTCATAAGTTGGTTTACATGACTGAACTTTCTTACTTGTTTTTAACTATCTTCTTCTAAAACTCGAAAATACGACATATACTTTTTTCTTAAAAAAAATACATAAAATCCTATTTTTTTGGAAAATAGAACTTCAAGAGACCATAACTATTGGGTATATCGAACCAAAATCATATAGGAAATTTCATTGGATAAAATCGGTGCATATTCATTTCCATATTTATATAATAGTAGCACAGGGTCGGGGAAAATATTAAAAATGCAATTTTCAAATGCAGATATCTCGGTAACTATACAGGATAACCTTTTGTAGACCTCGGTTACTAGAATACACACAAAAAAATATTTCATGAATCGGTCGAAAAAGACGAATGTTACACGCGCTTAAAAAATTTATTAACCCTTCGAACTTTGAGGCCCTGCAGCTCCTCCCGGTGTACTACAGGGGCCCAAGCTCAAACCTTAACTTCTCTAATACCTCTTCTACAAACATTTCAAGTTTGGTCGCAATCGGTTGTCTGGTTAAGAAACGGCAGAATTATTTCCCTTTTTTTAATTCGTCCCACAGCGTTACATGAAAAATTTTAACAACATCGGTTCTGATTTATACACAGCCCCTATATATGACTATATCCAGAGTTTGCCTCTAAGGCTATACGAGTATAATCTTTATAAAATTTAGAAAATAAAATTTTTTTAAACCGAGAATTGTCGCTTCCGAGTTTAAAGAAAATCGCTTCAGATTTAGCCCTGGTATATACTTATACCCCGATTTTGAATCTAAGCGCTATAAAATATTTCAACCTTTATATACACGTATGTATAAAATTCTTTGTACGTTTGTTTGTAACGCATGATCTCCTAAATCATAATAGCGAATGGGCTAAAAATTTAACAAGAGATTCAGTTTGGGTCTAATAACTGTGGTCAAGTTATTTGCAAAATTCTTGATTATAGTTTGTATATATGACTCTAACCGATGGCGCTGTAGTGGAGTTATGGCCAATATAAGTTTGTTTGATGATTTTTCCAGTAACTCGGGATGAATGAATTTTTGAATGAAATATCAATGAATAACAAACCAAAAAATACATCCCAAACAGAACAGACAGGACAAAGTCTGCTGGGGTCAGTTAGTTATTTTTATTTATTCTGCTTCGATAGAGTGGGGTAGGGTATCATTTATGTAGTCATTAGCCATTCCTTAATGAAGGTATGGCTTTTGTGTATCAAATTTAGTTTACATCGACGCAACAATTTGTTTAAAGCCATTAACAAATATTCTGAAGATTATGATGATTTTATAAGGTTAAATGTAAACTCCATACAAAGTAATTCATTATGGCTTTTATGCCCATTGCCTTATATGTTGGACAGAGGACTTTTTGGAAGGAGAATATAAGCGCTTCAATGAAAACCAGTAAGATGAGGCAAAAGTCGGGCGGGACCTATAATACCCTACACCACTATATTAATATGAAATAACAAATCAACTTTATCCCGTCCTTACTGCCTTTTATTTAAATTGGAATATTTGTCTGGCCCAAGATCAAATTGCTTCTATGTGAAGCGCACGATAACTCTCGAAAGGAGTTTTCGATTTCCTTCAAACTTTGTATGTGGTAATATTTTATTCTCTCTCAGATTGTTGATTAGGTTCCTCCCCTTTTTATACCAAAAGTTAACTGCTTATAACTTTAATACCAGTATGTATAAATACTTGTGTGTACTGATTTTGCAGTACTTTCCCTGCAGCCAAAATTACTAGTTTGTATATAAATAAACTGCCCACCTTATATTTTCCGTTAAGTACAGGTCGCAGTTTCATTCCGATCTTGCTGAGATTTGCCAATATGTACTTTATCGCACCTGGTAAGAATCCTATTTAAGTGGGCCAAAATAGGCTCAGATTTACATATAGTCCCGATTTGAACTTTTCGTGCTATACAAGCTGTAGTTTACATCTAATCATTTTGTAATTCAGCAGGGTAGAGCTTCTTTATCCAACACGCAAAGAAAAAAGTTTGGAGGTAGTTTATCGCAAACATAGTTCGTTTGCCTCAAACGCTCTATTTTATATTCTCGTAACGGTTGAAATATTTCTAGTGAATGAAAACGTATATCGTAAACGAAATTCTTCTTGCCGTCAACGAACATTCTTTCATTCCAAAATTTTCATAATTTACGCTTATGGTAAACGAAAAACTTTTACGGAAACATATTGTATTTAAACATGATTGCATATTTTAAAGAGAGTTGAGAGAACAAAAAGCGTAACACAAAACAAAATATGCTGATGTGTGCGTACACAACACAAAAAGAAACGTTGTTTGTTCGCGTTGTTCTGCAGCCGGTGATGGGAATTTTTCGTTGCATACCTCCCTTGGAACTGTTGCACCATTTCACAACATTCAAAGAATTAATTAAACCATATAATCTAAATTATCGGAAGTGCGATGTGTTTTTCTGTAATTCAACGCTAATTTGTTTTCAGAAATTTTAAATGTTCTTAAAATTCCTTTTTATTTGAATATGCAAGAGTATACATAATGATACCTTGCTTGATGGGTTAACAACAAATGATGACGTGGAATAAATAGAAATTAAAAATTAATGCTTTAAAACAAATCTTATTGCTACTTATGCCATTTAAAATCATAAGGTATAACTCAAAATCATTAACAAATAAAAAATTAAATTCGAAAAATCTGCAACGTTTCGAAAACCTTTTTTAAACAAAGTATATTTGGAGAAATTCCTAAACAATAATTTTATTTGTATATAAACACATAATTTATTTGAGAAAATTAGTTTGCAAATATATTTTGTTGTAATATATTAATACATATGCTTTTGAAACAAATTTTATTGATTTTTAAATAAAATTTATTTGCTGAGAAATAAAAAAAAAATTTTAATGTATGTTCCAAACATATTTTTTTCGATTTAAACATCTCTAAAAGGCGATTTTGCCCCGTGCAGTAGCTGTGATCTTATTTCTTTCAATTCATATTTTTAATAAAATTTTAAAGTCATGTATTTTCCATCTTACAGACGAAAGAAGCAAAACTAGTGCAAATTTTTTTCATTTCCAGAACTCTCGTCCGTCCCACTGTGTATTAATCATCTGCCGAAGAAATGTTTGAAACATTTAATGCAATTTTGTTTGCCTTTTTTGCTTTGAACGTACAGACAAAATTATATGGACCCTAACCAACCACACAAACGCTAAAGGAAAACCGAATACAAAAGCAAACAACTCACGACAACTTCAGCATAGTTTCACATCGAGAAGATCATTTTCAGTTTGCGAAGACCCAAATGTGGTTAAGAGCCCAACCAAAATCTTAAAATGTCAGACAGACAGACCCACGGACGGATAGGTATACGAGTACTAAACTGGTTTTGCGAGTTTTTACTTTTGTTAGGATCATTTTACAGAAGTTTGCGATTTTTGTACATAAATGGAAACGTTTCAAAAAGGCTTACGATTGTTGAAGTGATAAATATTTGAAATTGAAATACTAACATAGATGGGAATTTTAAAGGGAGATTCCATGTCAAGTGATTGAATTCTTAAAACCGATGTCTTCTGATCCGTGTGAAACTTGCACCAAGTTTAGTCATATTTGATGGTAGTTATGACAGAAACTTCGAAGATATCTTTCACGGACTGTCCCTGTTGGAGGGTGTTGATTGTTGACATTTTGGTCAAACGGGACTTATTTTCTATCAAATTTGTTCAAAATGCTGGTGAAGCAAAACAAGTAAGTACGAGTATATACGAGTATCGATACCTCCATTCTAAACTATGCTAAGTGCAAAAAGATAGTAATTCAAGAGAGGCGATCAAAGTTCGATGCATTTTTTAAATTTGTGTGGAATTTCTTTATAATGCAAATCGAATTACCTGTACTGTTTCGTGAATATCTTTTGATTGGGTTGATTGATAAACACAAAATTTTGACTGATTATAATTTGGAATATTTAGAAATTAAAAATGCAATCTCCCTAAAAAGATGCTAAGTCGACTTAGTCTTAGGAGGCCAGACTCCTATATAATTTGTATGAAATAAATTATTATTATACACATTTTGGGTTGTTATCCCCTCACCTTACAGAGGAGGGTATATATCATTTGCTACGAAGCAAAAGTGTAACACATCGAAGGAATGACCTAAGACCCTAAGTATATTCGGCGGATATCCGTTTTGGGTAATTTTAAGTAGAGTGAGCAATGTCCGTCCGTCTGTCTGTCTGCTGGCTGGTGCGCACTATTACTCTCGAAAAGAGTAACCGATTGACTTAAAATTTGGTATGTGGTAATATTTTCTTCTATCTCCGGCTAAGTTCGAAGATTGGCCATATTGGTCCACTCCTTCTAGTACCTCCCCCACAAAGGGTTAACATTTAGTGAAATATTGATTATTTAATAACTTATATACTACTTATTTGAATCCTCTGAAATTCTGCACATAGTATTAGTTTATTAGTCACTATTACCTCTAGAAATATTGGCGAAGTTGCCACGCACCTTTTGGTACCTCCCACACAAATGGACAATTTTGAACCAATAGCTTATAACTTTATTACCAGTGCATACAAACACTTGAAATTTTGTACAGTGTAATGCTCTTATAGTAACTACAGTCCAGAGAAAAATGGGCGTTATTGGGCCGCCCGTTTTGGTACCTCCCACACAAATGGACCATTTTACACCAAAAGTTAACAGCTTATAACTTATATACCAGTGCATATAAATACTTGACATTTTGTACCATGTAATGCTTTCATAGTACCTAGAATCCAGAGAAAAGTGACCGTTATTAATTAAAACAATAATATAAATAAATTTACTAATATTTTTTTGAGACTCAAGGTGAGGGGATTCTTTAGTCGGTTTACCCAACTGAACTTTATTACTTGTTTTTCTGTGAATTCAATGCAGATGTTTACTTCCAGGTAGTTTCTGTGTTAATTTTTTTTCTCTTATTATACCCTCACTTTAGTGTGACGAGGGTATATATCATTTGCTACGGAAAAAAGTGTAACACGTCAAAGGAGTGACCTAAGACCCCAAGTATGTTCGGAGGAAATCCGTTTTGGGTCATTTTAAGTCGAATGAGCAATGTCCGTCCGTCTGTCTGTCTGTCTGTCTGTCTGTGTGTCTGCTGGCTGGTGCGCACGATAACTCTCGAAAGGAGTAACCGATTGACCTCAAATTTGGTATGTGGTAATATTTTTTTCTATCTCCGGCTAAGTTCGAAGATGGGCCATATTGGTCCACTCCTTCTAGTACCTCCCCCACAAAGGGTTAAAATGTTGTGAAATATTGATTCTTTAATAACTGCTATACTACTTGTTCGAATCTTTTGAAATTCCACACATAGTATTAGCTAATTAGTCGTCATCAACTCGAGAAAAATGGGCAAAGTCGCCACGTCGCTTTTGGTACCTCCCACACAAATGCACCATTTTGCACCAAAAGTTAACAGCTTATAACATTAATAACAGTGTATAAAAATACTTGAAATTTTGTACAGTGTAATGTTTTTATAGTGTCTATAGCCCTGTGAAAAATGGGCGTTATTGCCACGCCCCTCTTTGTACCTCCCACACAAAATGCCCAAATCATACCACAATTTAATGTCTCATAACGTTTATACCAGTGCACATAAATGCTTATAAGTCGGCACAGTGTAATGAATTTAAAGTATCTAATGTTCAGCAAAAAAAAAAGTGTATTTGATAAACCCCTTCTGGTACCTCCCACACAAATTGACAGAATAATTCGAGTAATATTCATTACATTACTCACAAAGTGAGGGTATACCTTAGTCGGGTTACCCGACTGAAACTTTCTTACTTGTTTCTTTCTTTCGTTTGTGATTTTGGTTTTGAGTTCAGTTAGTTTATTATTGAATGCTGAACATACAACATCGACAGTCCGAAATATAAATTTGTTGTGCGGAAACTAAAGTGAAATTATTACTATTATTATGGCAGAGGATTTAGAATTTGTGTTTACTGATAATTTCATAACATTTGAAGACCAAAGCGGTGAAAACACAGACTTTGTGCCCGAAGATGACGCCTCGGACATTGAATATTAATTGGAAATTGAAGCAAATGAAATATTCGACAGCGATGAAGAATCCAAAGAAGAAAGTGAGAATGCACCAACTCAAGCTGCAGACGGTTTTTTGCTTGGAAAAGATGGTACCAAGTGGAGTACAGCTGAACCCGCCACAGTGAGATTCCGCCAGCACAACATCATGCGTTTCGGAGGTGGACCAACAACACCGAATATTACATTCATCATCGTAACACAAACAAATGTACATGGAGAAAAAGTTACACGCAAATGGAACGCAGGTAGGGTTGCCAGACGGTCGGGATTCGTCGGGATTTTCCCGACTTTTCGCGTATTTACAGAGTCCCGATTATTGAAGTAATTTAGGGGGGAAATCCCGACTTTTTCATCTTTCAAGAAATGTAAATTTTGAACGAATTCAGCAACTTATCTAAAAGAATAGCTATTAACGTGGGCGAATTTGGTAGAAATTTCAAAAGTTATAAAAATTTTAGATGCAGTGTCCTATGAAATGTTGTACATCGACTACTGCAATCTTCGAGCTATTTGTAAAGAATTGCCACGGATATTTATACCCTTGTTTCATGGCAGATGTTTGTCAGACATACATAGAAATGCTACAGCTAGACCCACCTTAAAGTATACCGATCGACTAAGAATCAGATATAATTATACATAGCTCATTAGTTATAAAAGCTGTATTTTACATGCAATTGTTTTGAAATTTAGCATGGTACATAGAGTTTTTTATCCAGAGAACAACTTTGCTCAATTTGACGAAAATCGGTTCAGATTTAGATTTATATTCCATATATATGTTTCGTCCTAATTGGCCATTTAGCCCTATAGAAGCTACACGGGGCAAAATCGCCTTTTTTGATATGTTTCGAAACAAAATATATTTGGAACACCAATTTTTAAATATTTTATATTTCTTTGCAAAGAAATTTTATTTGAAAATCAATATAATATATTTAGAACCCATATATTATTATTTTTCAACAAATAATATTTGCAAACTAAATTTCTCAAATAAAATATGTGTTTAAATACAAATAAAATTATTATTTAGGAATTTTTCCAAATATATTTTATTTAAAAAATATTTCCAAAACTTTTGCTGCCTTTTTCGAATTTCAGTTTTAATTATACCATATGCAGCAATAACTTATTTTTAAATCAATCATTTCAAATTTCTGAGTATTCCAAGTCATCATTAGTTGTCCATCCTCTAAGTACTTTATATTGATCTAAGATTTGACGATTTCAATTATTATCTTTGCGAACATTAAACATTTCTAAAAATTTAACTTTGAATTACTGAAAAATTTAAAACAATTTATGTATTTTATGAATACTTAATGCAAATAAATATTTGTTTCGGAAATAACAGTCACATTGGGATGCAAACAAATATTTGTTTAGAATAACATCTCCCCAAATACACAATTTTTGAGTGTACCATAAACATATATATGTTTCAAGCCTAATATGTTTGGGACAATATACTATCGAAGCGATTTTTTCAGCGTGTATGTTTACATCCAACCGTTTTAAAGTAAAAGGGAATTTCGTGAAGAATAACGCAAAGAAAGTATTTGTGGTAAACATAATATTGACCTATAGTTATTTTTGAATATTCTTATGTTTGACTTTTATTGAAACTGTATTGAGTTTTTTTTTAAATGCCAAAACCAATAAAATATTATCTTTTTATTTGTCCCGACAGATCCCGCATTTAAGTCTCGGTTATCCCGACTTTTCGAATACGATGTCTGGCAACCCTAAACGCAGGACATGCAAACTGCACACCACGAGTATGGGTTGATATGACAAGTGTTGAGCTTTACGCTTTTATTGGGATAATATTGGCTTTTGGTGTCAGTCATAATACTATGCAGCTCTCAAGATTGATGTGGCAAACTGATGCACTTCCAATATTCCGTGCAGCCATGTCATATAGACGATTTGTTACTTTGATGCGCTGTATTCGATTTGACGATAGTCGTACGCGCGCATTTCGTCAACTAACCGACAAAGCTGTTCCCATTCGCGACATATGGAACTTCTTGAATAACAATCTTGCCAGTAATTTTGAACCATACGAAATTGTAACCATCGATGAGCAGCTTTTTCCATACCGTGGGCGCACAAAGTTCACGCAATACATCCCATCAAAGCCCGCAAAGTATGGCATAAAAGTATTGTGGGCATGCGATGCGAAAACCAAATATCCGTTGCAAAGAAAACTGTACACTGGTAAGGAGGGAGAACAACGAGATACAAACCAAGGCGAAAATGTGCTCATGAGTTTGGCTAATCGATACACCAACAGCGGCGCAGAACTATTATTGCTGATAACTTCTTTACAACATTAGACGCTGCTAAACGTCTTTCGTCGATTGGACTAGCATACGTTGGCACCATTAGATCCAACAAAAGGTGTCTTCCCAAAGAAGTGAAAAAAGACAGCAAACGGCCAGTGCTTTCATCTGTGCTCGGTTTCTATGATAACCTTATATCACTGTGCAGCTACGTTCCAAAGAAGAACAAAGCAGTAAATCTACTATTCACTGTGCACTACACCAAGAAAGTTGAAGGCGTAGCAAAAAACCGGAAGCTATATTATTTTACAATTCAAAAAAGGCCGGCGTTGATACAATGGACCAAATGGTAACGCATTACTCCACAAAACGGTCAACCAGACGTTGGTTATTAGCACTTTTTTGCAACATGATAGACGTCATGGGATTAGACGCTTACATCATATGCAATGAAAATATAGAAGGAACCAGAAAAGAGAAGCGACGATTGTTCTTGAACACGATGGGTAAACAATTGGTACTTGCTAAAACTGAAAATCGCATGAACAACAACCATATTTTGGGACAACATTCAACCCGTTTAGCCATTGAATCTTTCTTTGGAAGGCCGTTGAATATTCCCAGCAACATGCTGCCTAACCAACAAAGCGGCCCTAGTACACTGAGTTCCAGAAAATATTGCTGAATTTGTTTCACGCAAGACGAAAAGCTGCGTAGGAAGACACGTTTTTACTGCACCAAATGCACTAATCCTGTGTGCCAACAACATTCTAAAGTTGATTAAACTTGTTTTTCATGCATTCCACAAAATAAATAAAAAATAAAATTTTTTACATTTAGTCTAAAGACCAAAATAATATACGAACATACTTATAAATTCAAAGTTACGGTACCTTTTTTGCCATTCAAATGCATGAAAACGTATAGTGCATATGTGTTTCTTCGAAGGTTTTAGAATATGTGTTTGACGGGGGGTTAATATTAATTTAATTAAAAGAAAAAAGTAAATTTACAAATATAATTGGTGACTGGAGGTATGTGGATTCGTAAGTCGGGTTACCCGACTGAACTTTCTTTCTTATTATATCCTAACTTTAGTGTGGCGAGGGTATACATCATTTGTTACAGGCCAAAAGGAGGGACTTAAGACCCTAAGTATGTTCGGCGGATATCCGTTTTGGGTTATTTTAAGTCGAATTACATTAGATAGCTTATATAACATTATATTTATGACTTTGATATAGCTCCATACAAATGCTTGAAATTTTGTACAGTGTAATGCTTTTATAATACCTAAAGTCCAGTGAAAAGTGTGCGTTGTTGGCACGACCCTTTTTTTACCTCCACACAATAATTGTTTTCTGGCAGTGTGTTTGACTCAAACATCCGGTGATAAGTTTATTTACCTAAATAATTGAAAGACACATCAAACCTCAGAGAATACCCTTTTATATTATAAATTTTGAATTTATTTCAGGCAGTCACAGAACAAAGATCATCAGCACTGCAGCGTATTATGATGACATGATGATTATGATGGACTTTGGAGTCTGACGGTTTCGATATCTCTGACCACATTTATCGTACATTACTGCTCATACGAGTATATTGTAAAACCGCAGGAACAAGTATAAATCTTTAGTCATTTTTGGATGATGAGTAAAATTCATCACAAATTGTGTATTATGTTAACAGCCAGGAGCACATGCCACCTGTATGTACTTGCCCCCGGTAATATTCCATACATACAGTAGAATCACCTGATATCCATTTGCGAATGCAACGTAATCAAAACAGTTTCAGCTCCAGTAAATAGTCTACTTAGAAGATAATATGTGTCTTTAAGCCGGTTTAAGGTCTGAAAGGGCTTTACCGAAACATGTTTCAATATTGTTCGATGTGAAGTTAATTTCTACCAGGTATGAGGGTAAGATATGACTCTTCAAAGTCTACCCTTAGCTAATCATAATCTATAATAAAAACGCTTAACTGGTTTTCACTAAATATTTAGGTTATTCAATATCTTCAAAAAGCAACAAGAAATATATATCTTAGGGGTGTATACTCATTTTGTCACTTCATTTTTTACATCTAGGGACAATATTGACCAGTACAGTACGTCTGTTGTAATCCCTTCCGCTATAATCTTAAATCAGTAAGAGATACTAAAGTCGGGAGGGGCCGACTATGTAATAACCAATACCATTCTAGTAATATCGGATAATATTGAAATATCCATGTTATACTTAAGATAAAAATTGTTAACATAAACTTTCTTTTTGAAATACAGCTTCTGTAGCCTTAAAAGGTTAAATCTAAAGGAACATATATTTTTTAAAACTCGGCAATGACGATCTAAAGGGTTTTCCAACAAGAGGTGTTATTTTGGTATTCAAAGAAAAATTCAATTTTTTGAGATAAATGATCGGATGTGTATTTCATAATAAAGAAAAACCACCTCAGCCAAATAGCGACCACGACCACGCTTACAGGACCATATCCTTTTCGTGAAACTTTCCATAACCAAATCGCAAAGTGGCTGCCCTATGTCCTCGATAGCCTCACGAATTATATCTTTAAGGTCTTGAATCGACGCAGGGCTGTTGGCGTATACCTTATCTTTCATGTGGCCCCAAAGGAAGAATTCGCACGGTGTTAAATCACAAGATCTCGGTGGCCAATTGTGATCACCTCTTCGAGAGATAATACGGTCCGAAAATTTTTCCCGTAACAGAGCAACGGTTTCGTTGCTTGTTTGGCACATAGTGCCGTCTTGTTGAAAGTAAACGTTGTCCAGATCAATACCATCCAACTCCGACCATAAAAAATCATATCTCAATAGCGCAATCCATTCGCCGTAACTGTTGATCCAACCTCATTTTCGGAAAAGTAAGGTCCAATGATCCCGCCGGACCATAAAACGCACCAAACAGTCACACGTTAAGGATGGAGAGGCTTCTCAACAATATCTCTTGGGTTTTCCGAGCCCCAGATGCGACAATTTTGCTTGTTGACGTAGCCACCGAGGTGGAAATGGGCCTCATCAGTCAAGATGATTTTCGAATTTTAATAATTTCAATGCGTTGTTAAATCGTGTATCGTTCCATTTTTAGTAATGGCGTAGTTTCTACTTGTCAAATGTCAAAGAATAAAAGCTGATTCAAAAAAACACCTCTTGTTGGAAAACCCGTTATGTATCAAGAAACTGCAATCTGCTAAATTTCAAAAGAATTAAATGTGCAATACAGCTTCTATAGCGCTAAGAGGCTACATCTAAATATGAACCGAATTTGCCCAAATTTAATACGGTTCTTCGCAGGAGTGAAAGAGTCCCCATTGCAAAATCTCAGCAAGATCGGAGCGAAATTGTGACAACAACTTAAGATGGACAGACGGACGAACAGACATGGTTAAATTGACTCATTGAATGACTAGATTCCGAGTTGATCGGAATACTTAAGTTGGGCCTAGCTGTATTATATACAGTATATAACAAATTGACAGAATAATCAGTAAAACGAATCTACAACTTAAATTCGAATAATCTCTTTCACTCTTGTTTGTTTGCAAAACTACATTAAATAGATGTTGGTTTACATTTGAAATCAAAGATAACTGAATTGATTTTTATTGACGTTATTGCTGAAAAACAAATCTACGAGTATTATAATTATTATGGCACAGAAGTCTGTATCATCCATCCATCGACAGGCATCATTCACATCCATTCATGTTCTCTCTAGATGTAAAGCGCCACTTTGACCATCACACAAAAGGCCATATACACGGTAATGTTGAAGGTCACAAAAAATACTATGGCCCTGGATGGCTGTGGCACCGGCCGAAAGGCGTACACGCATGTATGTAAAATGCGGGCCAGAGCTGCTAAGCGGAACAACAAACGTGCCACTGTGGCATTGGGTCCTGTGGCAATGTAGGCCAAGGCAATCAGCAAATAGGGCAAAATATTCTCCAAATCATTGCGGTGAGCTCTGCGATGTAAGCAAATGCAAATTAAATGTAAAACAGACATAAAAAGAAAAGAGACACAAAGCAAAAACGGTGGCAATGGATTGAGTTCAGGTATCATATTTCAATTACCTGCGGACACGTTCTACATCTGGATCATTGAAGACGACATCTGAAGCCTTGCGCAATGCCAGATCTTCGGGATTAACAAAGGACTGGAAGAGAAGAGGGAAAGAATTTATAACAGTATTATTAAACGAAAGAAAAATAAAGATTAATGTTGAAAAGAAATTATTTATTTAAATATATTTGTTTAACTTCTAACATCGCCTAGCTCAATTATTGTAAATTGTTACAACAGAAAGACGGGCGGACGGACGGACATGGCTAAAACGTCTTCGAATTATACGTTTCTATGGTGTTAAGAAATCAAATCATGGAAAGTCAATATAGGGCGTCATATCAAAAAGTGGGCGGATTTTAAACGTTGCAAAATTCACAGACGAATTAGTCATGTTCTTCTGTTGTAATCACGCTACAATCTAAATGGTGGGCCATTTAAAATTTTAAATTTAAATCGTCTATAAAAAAAAGTACTGATAATTTTTTAAAATTTCTGGTTTTATTGGAAATGTTGAACTTTGTCATTTAATAATGGAATACAATATCATTCATATGACTACCACGGCTAGCTCGGCAATCGAGAATTTTAGGGATGGGCTCAGGTACTGGGGTCATTTAACATTTTAAATTGCAATCGCCTATAAAACAAGTAAGAAAGTTCAGTCCGGTACACCGACTAATGAATCCGCTTACCTTGAGTCTCAAAAAAATATTAGTAAATTTATTTATTTTTTTATTTTAATTAATTTATTATCAATTTAAATTGCATTTAATAACCTTAAAGTATGTACTGGCATTAAAGTTCAAAGCTGTTTTCTTTTGGTACAAAATGGTCCCCTTTTGGGTCGTCCCAATAACGGTCACTTTTCTCTGGTCTCTAGGTACCATAAAATCATTACACTGTACAAAATTTCAAATATTTATATGCACTGGTATTAAAGTTAGAAGCTGTTAACTTTTGGTGTAAAATGGTCCATTTGTGTGGGAGGTACCAAAAGGGGCGTGCAACTACGGCCAACTTTATCTGAACTCTAGATACTATAAAAGCATTACACTGTACACAAATTCAAGTATTTGTATGCACTGGTAATAAAGTTGTAAGCTATTAACTTTTGGTTCAAAATTGTCCATTTGTGTGGGAGGTACCAAAAGGGGCGTGGCAGCTTCGCCTATTTTTCTAGAGGTAATAGTAACTAATAAACTAATACTAGGTGTAGAATTTCAGAGGATTCAAATAAGAAGTATAGAAGTTATTAAATAATCAATATTTCACTAAATGTTAACCCTTTTTGGGGGAGTTACTAGATGGAGTGGACCAATATGGCCCACCTTCGAACTTGGCCGGAGATAGAAAAAAATATTACCACATATCAAATTTGAAGTCAATCGGTTACTCCTTTCGAGAGTTATCGAGCGCACCAGCCAGCAGACAGACGGACGGACATTACTAATTCGACTTAAAATGACCCAAAATGGTCACTCCTTCGATGTTTTACACTTTTGGTTCGTAGCAAATGATATATACCCTCCTCTTTAAGGTGAGGGGATAAAAAGTACAGATAATTTTTTCAAAATTCTGGTTTTATTGGAAAGGTTGAACTTTGTCATTTAATAAAGAAACACAATTTCATTTTTATGATCACCACGACTGCTTCGGCAGTACCTCATCCGATCAACCCAATTTTTCAGTGCATTTTTGATTGTTTCTGATCGAATCTCTTCAATGGCAACTTCGATTTCTCGTTTCAACGCTTCAATTGTTTCTGGATGCTTTGCGTAACATTTATGCTTAATATCTCCCCACAGAAAATAATCCAAAGGGCTTCAATTACAAGTCAATGTAATGGGTAGTTCAAATTTTAAATGTCCCACCCTTTACTGCCAGTATTGAAAGACTTAAGTCGTGTATAATATCCTTCATCGTTGCTAACCAAAGCACGAATAAATATTTGGGGGCGTATCAGTCCGTTATTGCCCCCAGTAGGTGCGTACTCGCCTATGAGTTTTGGGGTCGTGGGCTCGATTCTGCTCTGTTGCTGCAAAATCTAGCCACATGGTCTTTGAACCCGGCATTTCCCTGAACCGTAAAATAAGAATATGAATTTACTTTGTTCCATTTCCAGGCACATTGGTTAAAAAATGTAGAATTTACGTCGTTAAGAATTTAAATTAACCTGTTGCATCCATAAGGATGTTATACATATAGAAACATATACGATTATAGTAAATTGTAGAGCCTTTAAAGCGGCCTGACCGAGACCTAAACTTTTTTTGGTATAGATTAGGGCATACTTTTTTATGAAACCAAACCGATTTTTATAACCTACACCACACTGTGGTACAGGGTATTCAGGGTTGTTGTGGAATCCGATTGCTGTCGGAATCGGAATTGAAATCGAGAAAAAAAATAACTTTCTGTGACACAAAATTTATTTTTTTTCTCGTCGTGGAATTCGACTGCTGTTCGAATTGGAATTGAAATCGAAAAAAATAACCTTTTGTGACACCAAAGTTATTTTTCTTTCTGGGTTTCAATTCCGATTCCGACAACAATCGGATTCCACAACAACCCTGATTATAAGTTTGTTCCATGTCAGATGTTTGTAACACCTAGAAAGCATACCGATCATCTCACAATTACTAGCTAAGTCGATTTAACCATGTCCGTCCGTCCGCTCGTGTGTCCATCTAGAGATGTCCGTTGAGTACAGGTCGCAATTTCACGCTACAGCACCCATATTACGGGTTTTCCAATAGGGATGATATGATTTTGAAGTGACGTTTCGACCATTTGTAATATGTCATGATCTGTCATTCGTTTTTCACGACCTACGACCTTGACACCCATTAGCAATATTTTAGCTCTCGTTAAGAGTTATCTTTTTGCCATTGACCGATTGTGGTTACGTGCCACACAGCAAATGAAACAATTGAATTGTTACGAAAAAAGTTTGGAGATTCGATTATTTCAAGAAATTATATTATTGAATGGCCTCCAAGAAATTGTGTTTTAACATCATTAGACTATTTCTTGTGGGGTTATTTGAAGTCATTGGTCTTTCGTAATAAACCAGACTCTCTTCAAGTTTTACAAGTCACTATTGAAAGTGTCATTCATGATATACGTCTTGATTTAGTGGAAAAGTGATCGAAAATTGGGTTCATCGAATTCGTTCCTGCAGAAGAAGTCGTGGAGGCCATTTGAATGACGTTTTATTTATAACATAATTGTATCGATTGTACATTAAATAAAAAACTTTTGAATTTACTTAACAATAATTGTGTTTTTTTTTCAAAGAAATCATATCACTCTAATTGGAAAACCCTGTATATGTTTCGTTCCATTTGGCCTTTAGCCATATACAAGCTGTATTTTACATCCAATTGTTCTGAAATTTAGCATGGTAGAGTTTATTGATCTATAGACCAACATTGCCGAACTTGAAGAAAATCGGCTCAGATGTAGATATAGCTCCCATACATGTGTTTCGTTCAATTTACCATATAGAAGCTGTATTTTGTATCCAATTCTTTTGAAATTTAGCATGGTAGAGTTTATTGATCTATGGACCAACATAGCCGAATTTGAAAAAATCGGTTCAGATTTAGTTATATCCCGCCATATACTCGTATATTTTCTTAAACAAATTTTAGTTCAAGTATACATTGGATATTTCATTGTTATCCAATCTTACTAGAGTGGTGTAGGGTATCATATAGTCGACACCGCCCGACTTTAGACTTTCCTTACTGGTTTGTTTTATGGTAAAGTTTTTTTATTCCGATTTCGAAGTTGCCTTCAGTATCTGAACTACTTATTTAAAGCCGGGATACCCATTTCGTTAAGGGGAAATATGAGGGCTAAAAATTTTGAAAATATCCTTTTCGCGTAAATATAGAAGTTTAGTAACTGTCCGTAGAACAATAATTTTTTTTTTATTTTTTTTAAAAAAAAATATTGTTTTTGCTGGCACGGAAAAGCTATAAAAATAGAAAAAATGGAAAAAAAAAATTTCAAATTTGTATTCTCTTACCTTAGGGAGGAGGGTATATACTCGTATCATTTGCTACGAGCCAATTTTTATCCCCTCACTTTCATTGGCTACGAGCCAAAAGTGTAACACATCGAAGAAGTGACCTAAGACCCCATGCATGTTTGGTGGAAATTCGTTTTGGGTAATTTTTAGTCATTTTAGCAACGTCCGTCCGTCTGTCTGTCTGCTGGCTGGTGCGCACGATAACTCTCGAAAGAGTTAACATTTTGTGAATTATTGGTTCTTTAATAACTTCTATACTACTTACTCGAATCTTCTGAAGTTACATACATACACACAGAATACAGTTTGGTTGCCTCAACCGAATTATTTGCCAACCGAATTTTGTAGTTCTGTCTACTATCATGCGATTCCATGAGGACAACCAATATTTTGGCTGTGGTATACTTCTGCTTCCATGTTGACAACAATCATATTTGGTTGCGCCAACTACGAAAATTATGGCTTAAATTATCTGTTGCAGTTGCCACAACCAACTGTTTTAAAAAATTGGTTGTTCTGTCATATACTACCGACAATTAATTAAAAACAGTTTTCATTAATTTTTATTTTATTTATTGAACAAAAAACAAAACAATTCATAACAAAATTATAAATTCATCACTATTATGAGATGTGGAAATATTTGACACACATTTTAGTACACGAAAAAAAAAACACAAAACTTTTATGCAAATATCGCTTAACCTCGTGCTTTCAATTTCATGATTGTTGCTTTTATTTTTTATTTATGTAAAACATTTTGCACAACATATTCTGCATTCCACACATTATTATTCACACGAGATTATTTTTGATTACCTATACCATTCTTCAACAAAATGTTGAAGATTTTTTTATGTCGAGTAATTTTATTTTTGTTTGTCATGTATCAACAAAAGAACAGCAACCAATCTTTCGGTTATATTTCCCAAAATAAATTTGGAAATGATTGGGATAACCAATAAACGATTATTTATTAATATTTTTTCTGTTGTAGTAACCAATTATTCGTTGCAATAATAATCTTTGGTCTATTGATACAATTTCTGTTGTCAAGAAAAAAACATTGGTTGTCACAACCAAAAATCTATCATATTGTACTATAATGAAAATTTAAAATTGGTTACCACAACAAACCGAGTGTCAATGAAAAAAACAATCTTAATTCCATTGATACAAACATCGATTCAGTTGCAAGCATTTTCATTTGATCGTATCCATGTTATTATTGTTGTTTCAACTAATTATATATAATTACAACCGACAGACGGTGTAGGCAATATACTTTTTGTTGCTAGTACTATTTTTTTATTGTTACAATCGAATTCCAACCAATTATCTTCCTGGGTGTAGTATTAGTTTATTAGTCGCTAGCACCTCAAGAAAAATGGGCGAAGTTGCCACGCCCCTTTTGGTACCTCCCGCACAAATGAACCACTTTGCACCAAAATTTAACCGCTTATACCTGTTAATAAAATATTGTATCCTTTATTTGATCCTTTTTTTGATTGTTGGTCCCTAATGGGTTAAAGCTAATTGATTGCAATAAAAATTATCCACACGCATTATTTCAACCCCAAAATGTAAGAATAAGTTATAGGTAAGTACGAGTATCATTTGCGGGTTGGTCATTGAACTCTCCTTACGGAGGACCATCCCGACTTGACTTTTTTACTCTGCATACTCTGTAGAAGTTGTAAATTTCCACTGATAATGCCGAAAGTTTGATGTTTATGTCACCACTGGCTCACGTTTAAATATATGCTAATACAAGGTGGCGCAAAAGTAATCCTCCTATCAGAAAATGCTATAAATTTTGCGATTGGCCCCTAATGTCAGTTCTGTTTTGACATTTGTGTAGTAAACACATGCGAAATACACGTTAATAAACAATGTTACGCTACACTGCTCCAGAACGCGGAATATTGCTGACTATTTAGAGGAAGATGATTTTTCATCAAAAATAATCATGAGTGATGATGCCCATTTCCACCTTAGCGAGTACGTAAATAAGCAAAATTTACGCTTCTGGGACACTGAAAATCCGCGTGTAACCCACGAAGAGCCATTACACCCGCTCAAAGTCACTGTATGGTGTGCTGTTTTCGCTGGAGGAGTCATCGGACCTTTTTTCTTCGAAGACGTCGCGGGCCAAACGGTTACTGTGAATGCTGAGCGCTACAGAGCAATGATCAACGAGTTCTTTTTGCCGCAACTTGATGAATTGGGATTGGAAAACATGTGGTTCCAACAGGACGGTGCAACGGCACATACTGCACGTGCCACAACCGATATGCTGAAGGATGCATATCCCGGGCGCCTAATCTCCCGTTTTGGCGATTTGCACTGGCCAGCAAGATCGCCTGATGTGACCGCTCCAGACTTCTTTTTGTGGGGCTTTTTGAAGTCGCGGGTTTATGTCAACAAGCCTCAGACTCTTGCAGCTCTTAAAGACAATATCCGCCAAGAATGTGAGGACCTATCGCCGGAAGTTTTGGCCAAAGCCATAAAAAGGGCTCAAATCAACTGTGGCGGCGGCCATTTATATGACATGATATTCTCGACTTGATGTAAAAAAATTTAAAAGACCAAATAAAAATAATCCACAAGAAGAATCAAAGTTTTTAATTTTTTTTTTTTTTTAATTACAGCCAAAAAACATCGAAAGGTTACTTTTGCGCCACTGTTACAATGGATTCGGCCGACTTAACGATATAGAAACAACCAATTTCTTCCTATTATGCTGGAATTAGGCGATTTCTACAAAATTTGACATTGACTTGACACTATAAAGCCAAAATTTTCAACACAATTATCATTCAGCAATGAAAGTTTTTCTGGTGGTTCACGTTTTGTTACAGCTCTTTACAAAAAATTCTGAACGTAACTCAAAAGCATTTCGCGGGAAATTTCTGCAAATACCTAAGGTTTTTTTTAAAAATAATTAATTTTTGGACTCTTTTGGCGTTACGAATAAAATTTCTATTATAATACCTTTTTTGCAAATCGCTTTAATGCCGTCAAAAGTGTCATCATTAGCATTTTTACCACCAATATACTGGCCCAAAAACAATAGCAATTAAATACTGGATTATCGGTCGACAGTAAAGATACTTTATATGTTAACTTTTCACTCGGTTCCGTCATTGTATTTTACTTCTTTTTCGACGTTATTCAAAACCAAAATAGTGAACCGAAACCGATTGAATGCAAAACAATAATGTGAAAGTGAACTATGAACTGCGAGTATTTGCTTACCTATTCCAGAGGAAAGTGCAAAAAATGCGATATGGTTTTTTGTTGCTCTCCATTACGCGCTGCACAGCAATAATTAATATATTGTATTAATTTTATATTCTAACTGGGCCGACGATGAATCGACAATCACATCCATATGCCGTGGTTCACACAGCAGACAGTTGCAATTTAGTAGGTCGTTGCAAAAGTGAAGGAATGGTAGAGGAATACCCCTCAAGAAATTGAGTTAGTTTAGAGTATTTTCATTTTATAAGGCCCAAAAGGTCAAGAACCCTAAATTAAATTCAGTTTATAGAGGAGATTGACATTTTTACAGACAACCACATTCTGTTCCATCGCCAAGAAAAATTGTTTAGCCAACCCACATGATTGACACGTTTAGCCAACCGCCATGATTGACACATTTCGACACTAACTGCTTGCAAAAGCCCCAATTATTAAAACAGTAACGTAAAGTAACCAAACGGTACAGAATTTTTTCAGCTCATTGATTTGTGTTTCAATTCTGCGAATAGGACGTGAAAGTAGCCCCAAATATAAGAACTTCTGCATCATTCGTTTAGTCAAGTCGGCTCAATTAATAATTGAATGGCCATACGATTTTTTTTGGTATTTTAACACGGTTATATCTCAGTATACATACCTTACAGAATATCTCTTTGGTGTCTGAAGAAAACTTGTAGATATTGAATAGGAGAAAAAATTTGGTACAAACCTACCCGAAAAGGTACATCAGTGCATTAAAAATCGCAATAATGTCCATTTTTTTCATTTCTCATGTATTGTACTGCGTAATGGAGCATGTAGTGTAAAGTTGCATGTTAATTCCGTTTCGTTGGAAACCCCAAAATTCAAATAGTTTCTGGATTTCAGAACTAGATATCCTTAAAGCGCTCTTCTCACAGAAGAATGAAGATTTGACGAACAAAAACAACATATTCGAAAAGCGATTTGACTAAATTTAAAAATGTCATCACTTCTAATAAACTAATTTTTTGAAAAAGCAAATGACGTTTTATCCTTTGAACCCCAGACACGGGAGAAATATTCCGCGCATCTACAATTAAAGGTTCAGAGAACTGCCTGCCTATGCATAAGCGGACTACAGCGACTGAGTCTCTACAAGCCCTACTCCATCTACTACCGATTGATATTGTGGCGAGAGAAGTTATAACCAGAGCGGCATTATGATTAAACTGCATATCAATGTGGAGATACAAGAACTACGGCCACATGACTATATCAAATTGAACGAGTGGACTATATATCAACAGTGTACACCTTCGAGTGGAACTACATCACTATGACACCACCCAGAGCTGAATGGGTTGGCAGAGTACCAGATAATATAAACCATCTCCACCTACAAACGGATGGTTCGAAGCCTTCTGGAGTACACTATTAATAACTCAGTCTTGATATATTTCACTAACTACCAGATACCTGTAGTGTCTATCTAGCCGAAATAATGGCAATATGGGTAGTCGCAACATAGTGACCAATACTGGCGTTCTCATCCAGGCTGCCATCAATTCTTTGGAGGCCACATCCCTAAATCCACTAAAAGCCCTCGATTGCCGCAGATATCTTAACGAGATGGCTGAGCAGTTCAACATACACCTCATAAGGATACTTTCCGGAACTTGTTAGGAAAGGGACGACATTACAAATTCTCGAAGAATTTTCATAATGGTGCATCGCTATCCACATGATTCGGCCAGAAATCGGCACTTGGAGAGCAGCTAGACAAATCTGACCATGATATGACCCGACGGAACACTTCCTGATCGGTGAATACAACTGTAGGTTGAGTATTGACTAGGGACTTTGACTGGTGAGCTGGTAATAAACTGCTCCTACCATAACCTAAACCTAAGTGCTGCATACGAAACAGAAGAACCTGCTGTTACCCAATGTTATACTCGGCTAAATTGAACTGAGCTAGTCTTCTCTGAAAGTCTTCAAAATTTCTAGGTATAGCGTGAATAGAATATGGTCCTTCTGACATAAAGTATTGCAATCGGTAAGGAAACCTAATGTCGCCCTTTATTCCTGTGGGAAATCAATATTGTGGAGCGTTGGCGGCTCTATCCTAACATCGTCAATTGGATGTGCTGGGCATTGTGGTGTGCTTGGCGGCGACTGATAAGCAATACAGCAACAGTCAACTGATGAAGGTTCAGATAACTATTGTCACATGAGAAAATTACAGTGTAGTGCACTGGTAACCAACCGGTTGGTATATTCACGCAGAATACAGTTTGGTTGCCTCAACCGAATTTTGGTAGTTCTGTCTACTATCATGCCATTCCATCAGGACAACCAATATTTTGGTTGTGGTATACTTCTGCTTCCATGTTGACAACAATCATATTTGGTTGCGCCAACTACGAAAATGGTGGCTAAAATTATCTGTTGTAGTTGCCACAACCAACTGTTTTGAAAAATTGGTTGTTCTGACAATTTGTCAGTCATATACTACCAACAATTAATTAAAAACAGTTCTCATTAATTTTCATAATTTTTTTATTGAACAAAAAACAAAACAATTCATAACAAAATTAAAAATCCCATATTACAAATTCATCACTATTATGAGATGTGGAAATATTTGACACACATTTTAGTACACGAAAAAAAACAAAACTTTTATGCAAATATCGCTTAACCCTGTGCTTCCAATTTCATGATTGTTCCTTTTTTATTTATGTAAAACATTTTGCACTCATGTTCTGCATTCCACACATTATTATCCACACGAGATTATTTTTGATTACCTATACCGTTCTTGAACAAAATGTTGAAGATTTATTTATGTCGAATAATTTTTTTGTTCTAATTTAATTATTCTAAATTTTGGAAATGATTGGCATAACCAATAAACGATTATTTATTAATATTTGTTCTGGTGTAGTTACCAATTATTAGTTGCAATAATAATCTTTGGTCTATTGATATAATTTCTGTTGTCAAGAACAAAACATTGGTTGTCACAACCAAAAATCGATCATATGGTACTGCATATAATGAAAATTTAAATTGGTTACCACAACTAACAGAGTGTCAATGAAAAAAAAACAATCTTAATTCGATTGATACAACCATCGTTTTAGTTGCAAGCATTTTCATTTGATCGTATCCATGTTATTATTGTTGTTTCAACCATTTACTTATAAATACAACCGACAGACGGTGTAGGCAAAATATTTTTTGTTGCTAGTACTATTTTTTTATTGTTACAATCGAATTCCAACCAATTATTTGCCTGGGTGTACACCTTCGAGAGGAACTTAACCACAAAAATACCTGCCACTGAAGATTCAGTTGACAAAATAGCAGGAAATATAAGCTATCTCCACTCTATACAGATGATTCGACACTGAAAAAAATGTTGCCCCAATGAGCCGTTTATCATATACCACATGCTAGTAAAGGGACGATATTACAAATTCTCGAAAAGAGTCAGTCATTCTTTGGCTTAGACAATAGGTAGTCGGGAAGTCCAATGAGATCGATTGAGCTTTGTATTGGTGCAGATATATATTCCCGAATTCTTTAAGAGGGAACACGACTTCGGACATTCGTGCAATATCGGTGTTTCGCATATTCGCATCCGACTCGTGACTGTAGGAGCCCTCATAAGTGCATAAGCAATTCGTCCCAAAGAAGCTCTCGGCGCCGCCTTCTTGTCAGAACATCGCTACGCAACCATTTCGCCGGAAGTCTAATTCGAACAATTCCCCTAATTGACCTGAATACATGCGCACTGGGCTGGGTGTGACATTGCCTCTCCATCACATGATGGCTTTGCTTTGCCAACTTGGTGGTGCATATGGTGTCACCTAGAGGCAGTTCGTGATGGGTCGATGGGCTCAAACGATTCACGATCTCTTCCGCGTACGACTCGGAACCACAGCTCATGACTGGCGTCAGCGGAATGAATTAACTGGCGGTCTTGGAACGAATTAAAGTTTGCTTTTGTCGGGTTGCCGTTGGTCGATCCAAAGTTTTATCAGAAAGGTCGAGTCGCGATGGTGTATGTGCTGGCTGTCACCTCACAAATATTGGCTAACCTCGGCTTACTGTTCGCACATTACACCAAATTCTGTCGGGTACCGTCAGGAGTGTGTAACTGCCAAAGAAGAAGAGCCAGGGGACTCTTCTTCACACAAAAGAACGGCTGAATTCAGAAATGACACAAATGTATTCATTCTAAATACATAAGTCAACATATTCTCCAGATAAGATAACGAAGGGCGCAAAGTTGATGAATATTGAACACAACTTCCGTTCAGATTTTTGAGAAATGCGGCAGCGATCACCGGTTGTATTTAATATACATAAAAAAGACATTTATACACACACACATTTTAATTTATTTTTTATAATATATATTGAGAATTGAAAAAAAATGTGCATGTTTCAGTTTGTTGGTTTTTGCTGAACAGCCCATAAGAAATGTTTTAGTCCTAAACTTTAATCTTTGTATATTGGTCACATTATTTATTTAATTGTTTTATTTGAAAATAAATTCAAAGAAATATTTTTTTGTCGGCGACAAAGAAAAAAACCCAGGTTTATCTATTTTTCGAAACGAATTGACTTTCTCTCCATATCTCTCTCTCTCCGAGGTTCGGGCTGTATTTAGTGTCATTCGATGGAACATTTATTTAATTAATGATTAATTGGTTAATGGTCAATTAGGTCTGTGCATATCAGCTCTTTGTGTGTTGAAATTTGCCTAGAACAATTGTACTTTGTTTGGTAAAGGTCGTTGTGGGTTGCCTTTCGATTCCGTTTGAAATAATTGCGGATTTGGAAAACAGGCATTTGAGTTCAGTCTATAATGTGGAATAAATTTAATTAATTAAAATATTAAGTCAACTTATTTTTCATTACGCGATATTCCATTAATATAACATAGTAACATGTTTCAGTCTTTTGGAGTGTATGGTTTCTGCGGCAAATGATAGCCCTTGTCCGTAAAGCAAGAAATCAGCTGATTCCAACCAAACTTTAGGAAAATGCATGTAAGTGCTTAGGTAACATTGGAACCGACCTACTGGGACCAACGTCAAATAGCGAGAGTGCAATGCACTGTGTTCAGTAGTCACACTGAATGCTAATGACTGTACAAACAAAAATGGCTATCAAATAAAAAAACGCATACAGTGTAACTGCTGGATTAGTCAAACGCAACTGTCAATGGAAATCTGTGTAAACTTTTAGCCAACGAAAACGAAACGGACGGAGGAATATGCTGAATATTGAATTGAACGGAACGTTATGGTAACATAAGCAAATAGGTTAATAACTTGCCACTACGTGTCACAATAGCAGCATGAAATCAGCTGATTCTTCCCTCGCTTATGGAAAATGCATGAAGGTGCTCGCTGACCTTCACAATTGTTATAAATGATTTTCCAACAAGAGGTGTTATTTTGGTATTCAAAGAAAAATGCCATATTTTGAGATAAATGATCGGATATTTATTTCATAATAAAGAGGAAGGTATGCCGTTAATAATGAAAAACAATATCAGCCAAATGGCTATAGTGGCCATATATTTTTCATGACATTTTCCATATCCAAATCGCAAAGTGGCTGCCCTATGTCATCGATAGTCTCACGAATTATATCTTTGAGATCTTGAATCGACGCTGGGCTGTTGGCGTAGACCTTATCTTTCACGTGGCCCCAAAGGAAGAAGTCGCAAGGTGTTAAATCACAAGATCTCGGTGGCCAATTGTGATCACCTCTTCGAGAGATAACACGGTCCGGAAACTTTTCCCGTAACAGAGCAATGGTTTCGTTGCTTGTGTGGCACGTAGCGCCGTCTTGTTGAAAGTAAACGTTGTCGAGATCAATACCATCCAACTCCGACCATAAAAAATCATTAATCATCTCTCGATAACGCAATCCATTCACCGTAACTGTTGATCCAACCTCATTTTCGAAAAAGTAAGGTCCAGTGACCCCGCCGGACCATAAACATCAACAAACAGTTACACGTTGAGGATGGAGAAGCTTCACAGGAATAACTCTTGGGTTTTCCAAGCCCCAGATGCGACAATTTTTCTTGTTGACGTAGCCACCGAGGTGGAAATGGGCCTCATCAGTCAAGATGATTTTTCGATGGAATTCCGGATCATTTTCTTGCATATCAAGGACCCAATCAGCAAAGACGCGACGTTGTTGATGATCGGCCGGCTTGAGTTCTTGTGTGAACTGAACTTTATAAGGCTTAAGACCCAAGTCTTTATGCCAGATACGGTGTAATGGCGTTTGTGGAATGCCCAATTCCAAAGAATGACGAGGAATGGACAAACCTGGGTTTTCTTCAACACTTTGGGCTACAACAGCAATATTCTCAGTTGTTCTTGAGCGACGTGCACGGGTTTTATTCTTCACATCACTAACTTGTCCCAAAAGCTCGAATTTTTCCACCAATTTCTGTATTGCGGTCCGACAAGGTGCTTCACGACGACCCAAAAATGTTTAAGTTTTGCGAAATGTGACTGCAAGATTTTCACAATTTTTGTAGTGAATTTTAAAATTTCAATGCGTTGTTGAATCGTGTATCGTTTAATTTTTATACCCTACACCACACTGTGGTACAGGGTATTATAACTTTGTGTATTTGTTTGTAACACCCAAAAGGAGAAGAAATAGACCCATCGTTTATTATACCGATCGATTTAGAATCACTTTCTGAGTCGATTTAGCTATGTCCGTCTGTCCGTCTGTGCATGTATTCTTGTAATCAAAGTACAGGTCGCAATTATGGTCCGATCTCGACGAAACTTTACACATATCTTTTTTTTGGCCCAAGGACGATCCCTATTGAATTTGGTTAAAATCGGTTCAGATTTAGATATAGCCCCCATATATATGTTAGCCCCGATTTGACATGTAAGCGCTGTAAAAACTTTATTTTATATCCGATCAGTATGAAATTCGGCAGGAAAAGGTTTCTTATTACATGAATGAACTCTGTTAAATTTGGAAGAAATCGGTTCAGATTTTTATATAGCCCCCATATATACATTACCCCAGATTTGACATATAAGCGATGTAAAAATGTTATTTTATATCCGATCAGTGCGAAATTCGGCAAAGAGAGGTTTCTTATTACATGAAGGAATACTGCTAAATTCGGAGAAAATCTGTTCAGATTCAGATATAGCCCCCATATATATGTTACCCCCGATTTGACATGTAAGCGCTGTAAAAACTGTATTTTATATCCGATCAGTGCAAAATTTGGCAGAAAGAGGTTTCTTATTATCTGAAGGAATACTGCTAAATTCGGAGAAAATCGGTTCAGATTTAGATATAGCCCCCATATATACGTTACCCCCGATTTGACATGTAGGCGCTGTAGAGACTGTATTTTATATGCGATCAGTACGAAATTCGACAGAAGGAGGTCTTTTTACATGAATGAGTATTCAGGGAAGATCGGTTCAGATTTATATTGATTGTTCCTCCTGATTTGGTATCAAACCGCTATAGAAGTTGTATTTTACTTCCGATCATTAAAATTTTCCAGAAAGATGTTTCTCAATTTAGGAACGAATATTGCTTAATTTAGCGATTATCGTTTCAGAATTAGATAATATGTTTCTACCCATTTACCAATTATTCCAAATTATTATGGCAATGACCCTTATCGCATTGTTAGGGAGGTGTAGGGTATTATATAGTCGGCCCCGCCCGACTTTCTGCCTTTCCTTACTGGTTTAGTAATGGCGTAGTTTCTACTTGTCAAATGTCAAAGAATAAAAGCTTCAAAAGTGACAGCTACCGAATACCGGGTGATTCAAAATAACACCTCTTGTTGGAAAACCTTGTATTATGACATTCTGATGCAAAATAGAAAATGAAATATGTTCAGTAGTAATAGCAATGCTGACCAGAAGGTACCGCTTTATTGGGGCTATATCAAAAGCGGACCAATTTCGGCCATTTTCCCTGAAACCGTTGAAGTTAAAACAATATATAAACTTAAATTTGCAACTTTATTTCAAAATAAAGAAGTCAAATCAGAAGAAGAAATGTATCGTTATATGGGACGCTGCGCAGTGGTCCAGAATTGAATTTTACTGGCCAAAACCCAAATTTTTTTCATCACCGATTTCTAAAATGTTGATGCCATTCAATAGTAAACATATTAAAACTAAGCCAAAAAATTAGATCAAAATATTTGTAATTGCGGGCGTGGCGTGCTGCTGAAAACACATATTTTATGTTATTTATTGTCATTATCGCAAACTATTATCAATAACGAGTAAATTGTTTTTAATTGTTTACACGTGGTGGGTTATTATATGTTTCCACAGGTACTATAATTTAGTCAAAATTGAATTTTGGCGGAATAGAACTTCTGTAGGTCAAAAGTGGTCAAAGAGATTTTGCTACCAGCAGAAATGTGAAAGTCTACTCTATAAGCCCATATATACTTTTGCACCTGTCTGTAGAACACTTTTTTTAATTTTAATGAAATTAATTAAATTCATATGACTTGTATGTATGTACACCAAGCCAAGTTGTGTGTGTTATATCACATAGTTATTTATTTATTTATAGATCAAATAGTTATCAATATTTATTGTTTTCTTTTTTTTTAAATTTGGAGGAAAATTATTTTTGGTGATTTTTTTTATTTTTTCGAAATTTATTATTAAAATAGTTTATTTATCCACGTATGACCTTTAATAAATAAAGAGGATTATAAAAACAAAAAACCCACAATTCCATGCAAAATATTAAAAAAAATCAAAAGTTAAAGTTTTACCTTGAATTTGAATTGAAAAAATACTAAAATATCTCTATCGGTTCAAAAGTTACAGAGTTTTGGCAAGTAAAATACGATTCTGGACCACAGTGCGCTGGACCACAGTGCGACCAAAAATCCGTGGTGTTGGATTTTTTGGCTTTGTGTTTTTTTCCTAACATCAAAAAAGAGAAGTGATTGGCGCATCATTGGAATCACTTTCTGAGTTAATTGAATCATGTACAGGTTGAAATACGGGGTGTCTTTTTAGATGTGTGGTTTTCAGTCTGGCAATATTTTTTTCGGTGTTGGTCTATTTGACACATTTCACTTGCTCAATTTTGGATGAATGAACACGTTAATAAACAAAATTGTCGCATTTGGAGTAATGATAATCCACAAGCCATTGTTCATACGCCGTTACATCGACAAAAAGTCACTGTTTGGTGTGCTCTATTGGAAGAGGAAATCATTGGTCTATATTTCTTCAAAAATGAAGCCGGCTATAATGCTAATTTCGCCAAACCGAGCATAGGGTTATACTAACATTTGGTAGTAGAATGGAACCTATACTGTTAAATCCGTGTATTTTTCAAAAGAGTTCATTTGTTGGATAGTGTTTCATTGGAAAATGGTTTTGCTAGTATTACTTTTCAAAAAAAAAAATAGGTTTTAAACACTTCAACAGCTGCTTCGGGCTTCAAAACACGTTGACAGTTTTTCTTGATATGAGGGAATAAGAAGAAGTCTTATTGGGTTCCAAAACAGGACTGTACCACAAATTCGACATCTTGAGTGCTTAAATAGCCCATTGTTTCAGCTGGTTGGGTACCACACAGAATTGACAGTCCTACGTTCCGCTAAAGACACTGTGACCACATGACCGGTTATACCGAAAAATAACCCGATCATTTGCTTCGATGTTCTTCTTCCACGAACAACTTCTGCTGCATTTGACCTACCTATAGTCTTTTCTTATACACACAGAATACAGTTTGGTTGCCTCAACCGAATTATTTGCCAACCGAATTTTGGTAATTCTGTCTACTATCATGCGATTCCATCACGACAACCAACATTTTGGTTGTGGTATACTTCTGCTTCCATGTTGACAACAACCATATTTGGTTGCGTCAACTACGAAAATGGTGGCTAAAATTATCTGTTGTATGTTGCCACAATCAACTGTTTTAAAAAATTGGTTGTTCTGACAATTTGTCAGTCATATACTACCGACAATTAATTAAAAACAGTTTTCATTAATTTTCATTTATTTATTTAACATTAAACCAAACTATTCATAACAAAATTAAAAATCCCATATTACAAATTCATCACTATTATGAGATGTGGAAATTTTTGACACAAATTTAAGTACACGAAAAAAAAAACACAAAATTTTTATGCAAATATCACTTAACCCTGTGCTTTCAATTTCATTATTGTTGCTTTTATTTTGTATTTCTGTAAAACATTTTGCAGAACATATTCTGCATTCCACACATTGTTATCCACACGATATTATTTTTGACTACATATACCGTTCATGAACAAAATGAAGATTGATTTATTTATGTCGAGTAATTAAATTTTTTGTTTGTCATGTATCAGTGAAAGAAAAGCCACCAATCTTTCGGTTGTATTTCCCAAAATACATTTAATTATTCTAAATTTGGGAAATTATTGGGATAACCAAAAAACGATTATTTATTAATATTTTTTCTGTTGTAGTAACCAATTATTCGTTGCAATAATAAACTTTGGACTATTGATACAATTTCTGTTGTCAAGAATAAAACATTGGTTGTCACAACCAAAAATCGATCATATGGTACTATAATGATAGTTTAAAAGTGGTTACCACAACTAACCGAGTGTCAATGAAAAAAACAATCTTAATTCGATTGGTACAACTATCGATTTAGTTGCATTTTTATTTGATCGTATCCATGTTATTATTGTTGTTTCAACTATTTATATATAAATACAACCGACACACGGTGTAGGCAATATACTTTTTGTTGCTAGTACTATTTTTTTATTGTTACAATCGAATTCCAACCAATTATTTTCCTGGGTGTAACAATTTTAAAACACAACATTTTCGGGAAACCGCTTTTATGTATGTAGTTTGCCAAACATCAAGAAGTCAAGTCGAAATGTATCGTTATATTGGACGCTACATCAAAACCACACTGTGGTATTGGATATTTTGAGTTTGCGTATTTTTTTCAAACACCCAAAGAGAAAAGCGAAAAACGCATTCTTGGAATAACTTTCTGCGTAAATTTAAGCATGTCCATCTGTATATGTATCTTTGTGCAGGTTGTATTTATGCGCAGATCATGACGGATGATAGGAAAAGTATGATATCTACTGAAATTGGCTAAAATCGGCTATGATTTAGTTATAGTCTCCATATATAAGGGGGATTTCATGTCAAGTGAGTGAAATTTTAAAATGGATGTTTTCTCTACGGAATGAATCACGTACCAAGTTTAGTCCCATTGCATAGTAGTTATGACAAAAAAATCAACGCGATCGTTTAAGAACTGTACGAGTTAGAGTGTGTTGATTTTTTACATTTTGGTCAAACGGTCCTTTTTTGCCATCTATATGTATAACTAATTACCTATTCGTCGGCTTAATGCTATTGTGGACCATACGCCATTTTTATGTTTATTGAATTAAGAGTTGGACAGTCGCATAGCAAGTATTCAATGCTCTCCACTTCTTCCTCATCTCAACAGCTTCTGCAGAAGTCATTGGAGTCAATACCCAATCTTCTGGCATGTTCAACGAACAGGCAGTTTCCCGTCAGAACTGATACAAACGTCGACAATCTTTCCCCCTCTAGTGCGAGGAGATATTTTGAACTTGGCCAGACTGGTCTAGCTTGCCTACATGTGCCGATTTCTGTCCATCTTTCGCTGGACTGCCTGATTGTCTCTTGCCTAAGCCAAAGCTTGCACGTGGATAGTGGCGCACCAATATATGTCCCTTTTCTAGCAGATTTATCGGCTTTGCAGTTCCCCGGAATATCCCTATGCCCAGGCACTCATATTAATTGAATTTAGGGATGTGATCTCCAGAGAATTGATGGCAGCCTGGCGCTCCGAGTAAGTGAAAACGCCAGTGTTGATTACTATGTTGCGACTCAGCCACTTGGCGATTTCATATATTGCTATTATTTCGGCTTGATAGACACTACAGGTATCTGGTAGTCTATGAGCTATATCCAAACATAGTTCTTTACAGTGTACTCCGAAGCCAACCTTTTCATCAAGCTTCGAACATCCGTATAGAATTGGAGATGGTTTCTATTACCTGGTATTCTGCCAACCCATTCATCTCTGGCTGGTATCATAGTGATGTAGTTTCTCTCGAAGGCGCGATTTGACATGTAGGCGCTGTAGAGACTGTATTTTATATGCGATCAGTACGAAATTCGACAGAAGGAGGTCTTTTTACATGAATGAGTATTCAGGGAAGATCGGTTCAGATTTATATTGATTGTTCCTCCTGATTTGGTATCAAACCGCTATAGAAGTTGTATTTTACTTCCGATCATTAAAATTTTCCAGAAAGATGTTTCTCAATTTAGGAACGAATATTGCTTAATTTAGCGATTATCGTTTCAGAATTAGATAATATGTTTCTACCCATTTACCAATTATTCCAAATTATTATGGCAATGACCCTTATCGCATTGTTAGGGAGGTGTAGGGTATTATATAGTCGGCCCCGCCCGACTTTCTGCCTTTCCTTACTGGTTTAGTAATGGCGTAGTTTCTACTTGTCAAATGTCAAAGAATAAAAGCTTCAAAAGTGACAGCTACCGAATACCGGGTGATTCAAAATAACACCTCTTGTTGGAAAACCTTGTATTATGACATTCTGATGCAAAATAGAAAATGAAATATGTTCAGTAGTAATAGCAATGCTGACCAGAAGGTACCGCTTTATTGGGGCTATATCAAAAGCGGACCAATTTCGGCCATTTTCCCTGAAACCGTTGAAGTTAAAACAATATATAAACTTAAATTTGCAACTTTATTTCAAAATAAAGAAGTCAAATCAGAAGAAGAAATGTATCGTTATATGGGACGCTGCGCAGTGGTCCAGAATTGAATTTTACTGGCCAAAACCCAAATTTTTTTCATCACCGATTTCTAAAATGTTGATGCCATTCAATAGTAAACATATTAAAACTAAGCCAAAAAATTAGATCAAAATATTTGTAATTGCGGGCGTGGCGTGCTGCTGAAAACACATATTTTATGTTATTTATTGTCATTATCGCAAACTATTATCAATAACGAGTAAATTGTTTTTAATTGTTTACACGTGGTGGGTTATTATATGTTTCCACAGGTACTATAATTTAGTCAAAATTGAATTTTGGCGGAATAGAACTTCTGTAGGTCAAAAGTGGTCAAAGAGATTTTGCTACCAGCAGAAATGTGAAAGTCTACTCTATAAGCCCATATATACTTTTGCACCTGTCTGTAGAACACTTTTTTTAATTTTAATGAAATTAATTAAATTCATATGACTTGTATGTATGTACACCAAGCCAAGTTGTGTGTGTTATATCACATAGTTATTTATTTATTTATAGATCAAATAGTTATCAATATTTATTGTTTTCTTTTTTTTTAAATTTGGAGGAAAATTATTTTTGGTGATTTTTTTTATTTTTTCGAAATTTATTATTAAAATAGTTTATTTATCCACGTATGACCTTTAATAAATAAAGAGGATTATAAAAACAAAAAACCCACAATTCCATGCAAAATATTAAAAAAAATCAAAAGTTAAAGTTTTACCTTGAATTTGAATTGAAAAAATACTAAAATATCTCTATCGGTTCAAAAGTTACAGAGTTTTGGCAAGTAAAATACGATTCTGGACCACAGTGCGCTGGACCACAGTGCGACCAAAAATCCGTGGTGTTGGATTTTTTGGCTTTGTGTTTTTTTCCTAACATCAAAAAAGAGAAGTGATTGGCGCATCATTGGAATCACTTTCTGAGTTAATTGAATCATGTACAGGTTGAAATACGGGGTGTCTTTTTAGATGTGTGGTTTTCAGTCTGGCAATATTTTTTTCGGTGTTGGTCTATTTGACACATTTCACTTGCTCAATTTTGGATGAATGAACACGTTAATAAACAAAATTGTCGCATTTGGAGTAATGATAATCCACAAGCCATTGTTCATACGCCGTTACATCGACAAAAAGTCACTGTTTGGTGTGCTCTATTGGAAGAGGAAATCATTGGTCTATATTTCTTCAAAAATGAAGCCGGCTATAATGCTAATTTCGCCAAACCGAGCATAGGGTTATACTAACATTTGGTAGTAGAATGGAACCTATACTGTTAAATCCGTGTATTTTTCAAAAGAGTTCATTTGTTGGATAGTGTTTCATTGGAAAATGGTTTTGCTAGTATTACTTTTCAAAAAAAAAAATAGGTTTTAAACACTTCAACAGCTGCTTCGGGCTTCAAAACACGTTGACAGTTTTTCTTGATATGAGGGAATAAGAAGAAGTCTTATTGGGTTCCAAAACAGGACTGTACCACAAATTCGACATCTTGAGTGCTTAAATAGCCCATTGTTTCAGCTGGTTGGGTACCACACAGAATTGACAGTCCTACGTTCCGCTAAAGACACTGTGACCACATGACCGGTTATACCGAAAAATAACCCGATCATTTGCTTCGATGTTCTTCTTCCACGAACAACTTCTGCTGCATTTGACCTACCTATAGTCTTTTCTTATACACACAGAATACAGTTTGGTTGCCTCAACCGAATTATTTGCCAACCGAATTTTGGTAATTCTGTCTACTATCATGCGATTCCATCACGACAACCAACATTTTGGTTGTGGTATACTTCTGCTTCCATGTTGACAACAACCATATTTGGTTGCGTCAACTACGAAAATGGTGGCTAAAATTATCTGTTGTATGTTGCCACAATCAACTGTTTTAAAAAATTGGTTGTTCTGACAATTTGTCAGTCATATACTACCGACAATTAATTAAAAACAGTTTTCATTAATTTTCATTTATTTATTTAACATTAAACCAAACTATTCATAACAAAATTAAAAATCCCATATTACAAATTCATCACTATTATGAGATGTGGAAATTTTTGACACAAATTTAAGTACACGAAAAAAAAAACACAAAATTTTTATGCAAATATCACTTAACCCTGTGCTTTCAATTTCATTATTGTTGCTTTTATTTTGTATTTCTGTAAAACATTTTGCAGAACATATTCTGCATTCCACACATTGTTATCCACACGATATTATTTTTGACTACATATACCGTTCATGAACAAAATGAAGATTGATTTATTTATGTCGAGTAATTAAATTTTTTGTTTGTCATGTATCAGTGAAAGAAAAGCCACCAATCTTTCGGTTGTATTTCCCAAAATACATTTAATTATTCTAAATTTGGGAAATTATTGGGATAACCAAAAAACGATTATTTATTAATATTTTTTCTGTTGTAGTAACCAATTATTCGTTGCAATAATAAACTTTGGACTATTGATACAATTTCTGTTGTCAAGAATAAAACATTGGTTGTCACAACCAAAAATCGATCATATGGTACTATAATGATAGTTTAAAAGTGGTTACCACAACTAACCGAGTGTCAATGAAAAAAACAATCTTAATTCGATTGGTACAACTATCGATTTAGTTGCATTTTTATTTGATCGTATCCATGTTATTATTGTTGTTTCAACTATTTATATATAAATACAACCGACACACGGTGTAGGCAATATACTTTTTGTTGCTAGTACTATTTTTTTATTGTTACAATCGAATTCCAACCAATTATTTTCCTGGGTGTAACAATTTTAAAACACAACATTTTCGGGAAACCGCTTTTATGTATGTAGTTTGCCAAACATCAAGAAGTCAAGTCGAAATGTATCGTTATATTGGACGCTACATCAAAACCACACTGTGGTATTGGATATTTTGAGTTTGCGTATTTTTTTCAAACACCCAAAGAGAAAAGCGAAAAACGCATTCTTGGAATAACTTTCTGCGTAAATTTAAGCATGTCCATCTGTATATGTATCTTTGTGCAGGTTGTATTTATGCGCAGATCATGACGGATGATAGGAAAAGTATGATATCTACTGAAATTGGCTAAAATCGGCTATGATTTAGTTATAGTCTCCATATATAAGGGGGATTTCATGTCAAGTGAGTGAAATTTTAAAATGGATGTTTTCTCTACGGAATGAATCACGTACCAAGTTTAGTCCCATTGCATAGTAGTTATGACAAAAAAATCAACGCGATCGTTTAAGAACTGTACGAGTTAGAGTGTGTTGATTTTTTACATTTTGGTCAAACGGTCCTTTTTTGCCATCTATATGTATAACTAATTACCTATTCGTCGGCTTAATGCTATTGTGGACCATACGCCATTTTTATGTTTATTGAATTAAGAGTTGGACAGTCGCATAGCAAGTATTCAATGCTCTCCACTTCTTCCTCATCTCAACAGCTTCTGCAGAAGTCATTGGAGTCAATACCCAATCTTCTGGCATGTTCAACGAACAGGCAGTTTCCCGTCAGAACTGATACAAACGTCGACAATCTTTCCCCCTCTAGTGCGAGGAGATATTTTGAACTTGGCCAGACTGGTCTAGCTTGCCTACATGTGCCGATTTCTGTCCATCTTTCGCTGGACTGCCTGATTGTCTCTTGCCTAAGCCAAAGCTTGCACGTGGATAGTGGCGCACCAATATATGTCCCTTTTCTAGCAGATTTATCGGCTTTGCAGTTCCCCGGAATATCCCTATGCCCAGGCACTCATATTAATTGAATTTAGGGATGTGATCTCCAGAGAATTGATGGCAGCCTGGCGCTCCGAGTAAGTGAAAACGCCAGTGTTGATTACTATGTTGCGACTCAGCCACTTGGCGATTTCATATATTGCTATTATTTCGGCTTGATAGACACTACAGGTATCTGGTAGTCTATGAGCTATATCCAAACATAGTTCTTTACAGTGTACTCCGAAGCCAACCTTTTCATCAAGCTTCGAACATCCGTATAGAATTGGAGATGGTTTCTATTACCTGGTATTCTGCCAACCCATTCATCTCTGGCTGGTATCATAGTGATGTAGTTTCTCTCGAAGGTGTATACCGTTGGTATATAGTCCACTCGGTCGGTTACCATAGCACTACAGTTTGATATCCTTAAATGACCGTTGTTCGTGTACCTCCACATAGATAGGCAGTTTAATCTTAGTGCCGATCTGGTTGCAACTTCCCTCGCCACAATATTAATCGGCAGTATATATAGTAGTGTTTGTAGAGACTCAGTCGCTGTAGTCCTTAAGGCTCCGCTTATGCACAGGCAGGCAGTTATCTGAACCTTAGATAGTAGGTTGGTGATGGTTAGTTTGTCAGTTGCCGTCCAGCACACCACAATGCCGCAATGGACAATATTAGGAGAGAGTCCCCAACGCGACCCTACAGCCTTCCTGCAGGAATATAAGGCGACGTTGGCTTTCCTTACACTTCCAAACAGCTGCTTCTGGCCCATCTAGCCAACATGTTCAGGGCCACCTGTAGGATGTCTCACCTTTAGATGTGACAGTGCCGCATTTACCGCATCTGAGTGAATTTTATTAAAAGCTCCTTCTATGTCCAGTAATGCCACCATTGTGAATTCCTTGAAATGTAGGGACGATTCGACAGTGCTTACAAGTTCGTGCAGGGCTAATTCTGTACACATTCCCATATTGTAAGCATGTTGGTTCCCCGACAGGAGTTTTGTTGTTCCCTGACATGAGTTTTTTTCTTTCCCGAGGAACGTGGATAGGCTAATTAGTCTGAAGTCTTTCCCGCCTTGGATATGAATACCACTTTGGTATCCCTCCATCGATTTAGGATATATGAAAGCCTGATACAGCCTACATACATTTTCTCTAGACAGGGAATAATGTACTTTGACATTTTCTGCATTTCTGCTATAGTGATGCCGTCTGGTCTATGTGATTTGAAGGGCTCAACGCTGTTAATAGCCCAGCTTATTCTGGATCTCTCAGTCAACAGGCTAGCGACGCTCGCAGTCCACTCGCACTATTGTTGGTCTTGCTGATCTTCGGGTACGTTGAGGAATTCCCCGGGAAATGTGTGTCGAGCAATACATTAAGCGACTGCTCGCTGATTTTTTATCGAGCTTATACTTCAAACAAATACGGTCAAAGTGCTAAATGCAAATTCCAGATTCAAATCTGATTTAAAAAAAAAAAACATAATAAATGTTTTAACAATTTTTTCGTGTTTAGGACACCACATTGCACCAGAAAATGTAACGCACAGTCCTTCGACAAAAATTGTGTAAACAAGCTAGTGCAAAAGGCCAAAAAGCTCTTAAAGGAAATGACGTAAGCTTTCATTTGAGCAAAAAAAATCTGGTTTTTGACAATAAAATTAAAAACAAGTTTTAATTCGCAAAAAAAATAAAACATATTTTTTTTAAGGATTGAAGAAAAGGTGTCGAAATAACTTTTCGAGGTTCCCTCCTTTTTTAAAGAAAAAAGCACAGAAAATTCAAATTGAATGGGGAATGTTTATTATCATTTGAAAGAACATTCTTTGGCATTTATTTTTTGAAGATTATGTCTATGAAATGTTGGCAGCAGCTACGTCTCAGATGGTCCATACGTTGAGTCCAATTTTCGATGACTCGTTCGAGCACTTCGACTGGTAACTGGCGAATGACACGTGATATGTTTTGCTCCAAGGCATGAATCGAAGCGGGTTTGTTCGTATAATCTTTAGACTTTACATAAACTTTAGACATAACATATTTTTTTTTAAGATTGAAGTAAAAGCTATCGAAAAAACTTTTGGAATCATTTTCTAAATATAGCGTGATCCATTAACCTCCAACATTCTTTGGCATTTATTTTTTGAAGATTATGTCTATCAAATGTTGGCAGCGGCTACGTCTCAGATGGTCCATCCGTTGAGTCCAATTTTCGATGACTGGTTCGAGCATTTCGACTGGTAACTGGCGAATGACACGCGTGATGTTTTGCTCCAAGGCCTGAATCGAAGCGGGTTTGTCCGCATGAACTTTAGACTTTACATATCCCCACAGGAAAAAGTCTAACGGTGTGATATCACACGATCGAGCGGCCCAAAACGTGAAATTATCTGCTCACCGAAGTATTCTCTCAATAAATCCACTAATTGATGCGATGTGTGGGAAGTGGCGCCGTCTTCTTGAAACCAAATGTCGCCGAGATCACGAGCTTCAATTTCAGGCATCAAATAGTCGGTTATTATGGCACGATAACGGTCGCCATTTATGGTTACGTTCTCACCGGCATTTTTGAAGAAATATGGTATGATTCCACCGGCCCACAAACCACACCAAACTGTTGCTTTTTCTGGATGAAGTGGCAGCTCTTGAATCTCTTCAGGTTGCTCTTCGTCCCAATTGAGCCAGAAATGGGCCTCATCGCTTAACAAAATTTGGCTCGAAAACGTCGGATCTTCTTGGACCTTTTCAAGAGCCCATAGAGCGAAGCGATGTCGCTTTGGAAGGTCGGGCGGCTTCAGTTCTTGCACAAGCTGTATTTTGTATGCTTTCAATTTAAGATCTCTGCACCAAGTCGTTCCATACGTCAGTCCCAGTTGCTGCGAACGGCGCTGAATCGACTCTCCACGTTCTTCGTGTACACTCTCAGCTACGGTAGCTACATTTTCTTCACTGCGTGCTGGACGTGGTCTATTCGGTCGAATATTATCCAATAATGAATGCTGGGATTAGAGGACAAGATTATGTTGACCATAAGTTGAGCGAAGTGCACGAAACACATTCCTCACAGAACGTGAATTTTCGGAATAAAGTTGAACGATATGTAAACGCTGTTCAGGCGTAAGTCTTTCCATGATGAAATGCCAAACAAAAATAACATGACAGCATGACACGACTCACACGGGATCTGTCAAAAAAGGCTATTGAAAAAAGTATCTCTACTTGCATCACCCGTTACAATAGGTAATTAAATGATTGACCAAAATGTTAAAATTCAACAACCTCCAACTCGGACAATCCTTAGCCGATCTCGTTGAAAATTTGTGTCATAACTACTTTCCAATAGGACTAAAATGGAGCAAGTTTCATCCCGATCTGAAGACATTGGATTTACAAATTCACTCACTTGACATGAAATCTCCCATATTCATTTTGATAATGCATTTAAGGGTTAGAAAAGTAAAATTTTTCAAACGATTGTTATGCAATTTTTATACCCTACACCACACTGTGGTACAGGGTATTATGACTTTGTGCATTTGTTTGTAACACCCAAAAGGAGAAGAGATAGACCCATTGTTTATTATACCGATCGACTTGTAATCACTTTCTGAGTCGATTTAGCTATGTCCGTCTGTCTGTCTGTCCGTGTGTCTGTCTGTCTGTAGACGTATTCTTGTAATCAGAGTACAGGTCGCAATTATGGTCCGATCTCAACGAAACTTTGCACACATCTTTTTTTAGGCCCAAGGACGATCCCTATTGAATTTGGTTAAAATCGGTTCAGATTTACATATAGCTCCCATATATATGTACCTCCGATTTGGCATATATGCACTGTATAAGCAACATTTTGTAACCGATTTGTACAAAAATTGACAGAGAGTAGTCTCGTGATACACTTAGATACAATACAAAATTTGGGGGAAATCGGTTCAGATTTATATATAGCCCCCATATATATGTTGCACCCGATTTGACATGTAAGCGCTGTAGAAACTGTATTTTATATCCAATCAGTACGAAATTCGGCAGAAAGAGGTTTCTTATTACATGAAGGAATACTGCCAAATTCGGAGCAAATCGGTTCAGATTTAGATATAGCCCCCATATATATGTACCCCCGATTTGAAATTCAATAGCTGTAGAAACTGTATTTTATATCCGATATAAGCTCCATATATATGTTCCTCCTGATTTGGTTACAAAGCGCTATAGAAGTTGTACTTTACTTCCGATCATTACAAAATTCTCCAGAAAGATGTTTCTCAATTTAGGAACGAATATTGCTTAATTTAGCGATTATCGGTTCAGAATTAAATATATCCGCATATATATGTTCTTACCCATTTACCAATTATTCCAAATTATGATCGCAATAACCCTTATCGCATTGTAAGGGAGGTGTAGGGTATTATATAGTCGGCCCCGCCCGACTTTCTGCCTTTCCTTACTGGTTAAATTGTCCAGCTTAAGACCATTTTGCAAGATGGTGAAATATAATTATTTGATAACAACGACCCCTGTCTGATGAATACGTTTTAAATTTGAGTTGAAATGACAGACATGGAAGAATGTATAGCCTATAGAGCTGATCTTTAACATGGAATAATAAACACAGATGTGTATGCCGTAATGACATCGCTATAATACAAGTGTTTTTGTCAAGTAATTGTATTTTTCCATAGTAATATAGATAAAGTAATATAAATGAGAAAATGTCTTAAGCTGGACAATATTCTATTTTCAAATAATTATTTTTATACAAAATAAATAGTTTTAACAGTTTTTAGTTCCCAAAGTAATTAAACCACTTAAGTTATGAGTAATTAATTTTTAATAATCAGGTTCAATAGCTCATTCAGTGCAGTATAAGTAGAACTCATCACTTTTTAGCTGTAATATTTATTAAATGTACACTGTCGTAATCGTAATATATGTACATTAGATAGGGTCGATGCCCAACCAAGAAAAATAAGTTGCGTTTGTCACTCCCTAGATTTGAAGATTATTCAAAGACAATTTCAGAAAAAAAATTTTTAATTTTTTTGGTGCACCCTACATACCGCCCTTTTAGTTTTATTTATCCTGTGTTGCTATTTGAAGTCCGATCGTAACGGGATGTATACCGTTGTTCACGTTTTGGAAAGGGCTATATTTCGTCCACTGGCCATTTTTGACTCCGAGGTCAAATTCGATAATTGACCTCTATTATCTCGTTTTCTACCCCCCTTTTTTCGGACTTATTTTGAAATGATAATAAAGGCAATTAAAAATAATTAAAGTTTTGTCTTTAAAGTACTCAGTTTTATTCATAAACAAAAAAGTTACATAGGGTTTAAATATGTAAAATATATGCTGGAGTCAAATTCGACTAGTTTCTTTTGACCTCGTTTTCTGTCTCTCTCTCACACACACATGAATAACCCAATGCCACAAACGCACAATTACTATGGCAGTTCGGTCCAGCATCAACAAATTAAATTTGCGGGATTCTCTAGCAAATGTTGAAGTATTTTAAGGAAGAATAAAATCACTTTGTTTTCACATTCACCCTACACTCCACTAAAATAGTATTTTTGCCACTGACTCCATATTTATTATCCTATCTTTACGTATGATACCTCGTGGATCATCTCTTGAAGGTCTACTTTTCTTCCATACGTCACTTTGGATTTTTTACCAGATTTTCTACTTTCACTATAAAGGGTGGGCCATTTAAAATTTTAATTACCGATTACCTTGCATTATGATTTGAGTCCTTTGGATTATTTTCGGTGGGAGCCCATTAAGGATAAATGCTATGCAAAGCATCCAAAGACAATTGAAGCGTTGAAACATGAAAACTAATGATGATTTCGTTTGTGTAAAAAAATTTTTAAATTTTTCTACATTTTACACTAAAACCGCATTTTTAGGTTAGTTTGTAAAAATGGTGCAGCCGTACGAACGGGTTTGTAAAATTATTACACTCCGCAAATGCGAAAATATCCATTTTCCACACTCAGCCCAGTCCACGATGTGGAGTGTTGCACCGTCAAAAACCAAACTTCAGAACCAAGCCTAATTGAAAGCGTACATGCTTAATGCACTATCAAATGGTTGCGCTATAATGTAGGAATGGGTTTTACTCACCGCACGATTTTTGTTCGATTGTTCGCATGCAAAATGCGAAATTAGCAGTATGTGCAGGGGGAATTTTTAAAATGTAGCAACATGATGTAGTGATATTATTTTTCAGAAACGAAATCACCATAAGTTGCCATTGAAGAGATTCGACTCGAAGCCAGTCTTGGTAGTCATATGAATGATTTTGTGTTGCATTATTAAATGAAAAAGTTCAACATTTCCATAAAAAAAAACAGAAATTCGAAAAAACTATCAGTAAATTTTTTTTATAGCTGATTCAAATTTTAAATGTATTCATAAGCAAATAAGTTATAGAGAATTATTAATTAAATGTTATAGACATGATTAATTTGTTTGAACACCATATTTAACTTACATACAAATGCCTTCCCATGTGTTTCAAAATAAGTGTTATTTACGGGGGTTGAAAATCAAATAACTGAAGTCACTAGTAAATATTTACTTCGGATTCAAAACTGAAGTAAGGAAGAAGTTTTGTCGTTGTCAAGAGATGATCATCGTATCATACAAAAATATCATACTAGATTAAATCAGTGAAAAAAATACTATTTTGGTGGAGTGTAGGGTGAATGGGAAAACAAAGTGGATGTATTCTTAAATTCTTCCTTAAAAAAGATTCAAAATTTGTTAGAGAATCCCGCAAATTTAATTTGATGATGCTGTAAAGAACCGCCATAGTCGTTGTGTGTTTGTGGCATTGGGTTATTCATGTGTCTGCGAGAGAGAGTGAGACAGAAACGAGACCGAAAGAAACTAGAAACTAGACCTCAGCATATATTTTACAATTTTGAACCCTATGTAACTTTTTTGTTTATGAATAAAACTGAGTACTTTAAAGACGAAAGTTTAATTATTTTTAAATGCCTTTATTATCGTTTCAAAATAAGTCCAAATAAGGGGGGTAGAAAAAGAGATAACAGAGGTCAATTATCGAATTTGACCTCGGAGTCAAAAATGGCCAGTGGACGAAATATAGCCCTTTCCAAAACGTGAACAACGATATGCATCCCATTACGATCGGACTTCAAATAGCAACACAGGATAAAGAAAACTAAAAGGGCGGTATGTAGGGTGCAACAAAAAATATGAAATTTTTTTTCTGAAATTGTCTTCGAATAATCTTCAAATCTAGGGGGTGACAAACGCAATTTTTTTAATGACCCTATCTAATGTACATATATACATTGTTTATGACTATTAATTTTAAATTGTACGAGTTTGAATGTTTATACAATATTTTATGTATGTGTGCATGTGTACATGCATTTTTGAACAATTACAAACAACTTTTAGCAAAAAAAAACCATAATACTGAAATTCGTTCTAGACGTTTGCTGCTCTAAGGCCCATAAATAAATTGAAATCCGGCAAAATTAACAACATCAATCAAGTCGGAAATCAAGCAAAGCCGACAATTAAATACTCTACACAACCTAGCTGTTAGAGAATAAGCAAGAGATAAAGTGTACACTAGTAAACCTAAGTTTGTGTAGCAAAGATGTTGGAATAGGCAAACATTTTTAACTTACGATTTTAGGGTTAGTAAAAATACAATAACCACATTTATGCAAAACGAAATTTTAAGAATAATTGAAATTTTTCTAATAATTTTATATATTGATTTAATCCCATTGGATTATATTCTTTGGAGTTATGTAGTAAAAAATTAGGCAAAAATTCCAATTTTACAACACATGTAATATTGAAAAAATGCTTATGCCAATCTTTTAAGCACACATCCATTATTCGGTATGCAAAATATAAACAAAATATTTTAATATTAAGATGATCAAATGCCAAAGATAGGCATATATTTGAACCTGCATTTAGAGTACAGTTTGCTGAAATCTTAAATGTTGAGAAGATAAGGCATGCTTTTGGAGGTATGAAATCATGTATAGGCACTTCCAATTTTATTTGTTTTAATTGTTCAAATTTATATGGAAATATATGTTAACAGAAAAATTTAATTTTTTACATTACGTTTCTTATAACGTCACGAGATATTACTACAAAAATTTTTTAGAGTTTTTGTTGAGGTTTTCTCTGATATTCTGTAAAAATTTGACCTGCGGTGCACTTTGGGCGCTATTTCTTAGCGACATCTTTCTGCCAAATTTTGTAATGATCGGAAGTAAAGTGCAACTTCTATAGCGCTTTGATACCAAATCAGGAAGAACATATATATGGAGGTTATATGTAAATCTGAAGCGATTTTCCTTGAATGCTCATTCGTGTAATAAGAAACCTCTTTTTGTCGAATTTCATACTGATCGGATATAAAATACAGTATCTACGACGCTTCCATGTCAAATCGGGTGTAATATATGTATGGGGGCTATATCTAAATCTGAACCGATTTCCCCGAATTTGACAGTGTTCATTCATGTAGTAAGGAACCTCTTTCTGTCGAATGTCGTACTGATCGGAAATAAAATACAGTTTTTACAGCGCTTACATGTCAAATCGGGGGAAACATATATATATAGGGGCTACAGCTAAATCTGAACCGATAATCCCCAAACTTTTTTATGGTCTCTAAGTGTATCACGGGACTGCTCTGTGCCATTTTTTGTACCAATCGGTTCAAAAAGTTTGCTTATACAATGCAAATATGCCAAATCGGAGGCACATATATATGGAAACTATATGTAAACCTGAACCGATTTGAAACAAATTTAATAGGGATCGTCCTTGGGCCAAATAAGAGATATGTGTACTTTGATTATAAGAATACATGCACAGACAGACGGACGGACAGACTGAAATAGCTTAATCAACTTAGAAAGTGATTCTAAGTCGATCGGTATAATAAACGATGGGTCTATTTCTTCTCCTTTTGGGTGTTACAAACAAATGCACAAAGTTTTAATATCCTGTTCCACAGTGCGGTGTAGCGTATACAAATTTCAAAAAAAATTCTACTCGATATGAATATTGGGTATGTGTTTTGCCTTCATTCCAAATGTCATCAAAATCTAAGCATTTTTGTTGATTTTAACAGCATTTTAGCCCATTTCTGCCCACAGTGCGGCGTCGGAAATCAACAGTCGACGAGTTATTGGCGAAATACGGCCGTAAATGCTGTGAAAATTGGAGTTGAAAATTGTGCCATCCATGGCCCAAATTATATTTAAGCATTAGCGGCAACAAGTAAGAAAATTCTTATCAATTTAATTTATCATTTTAAATTGCATTTAATAATGTTAAAGTACAGGTATTAAAGAATAACTTTTAGGTACAAAATAGAGCATTTGTGTCGGAGTTACCAAACGGCACATGTCAATAAAGCCCATGTTCACTGGACTGTAGTTATTGTAAAACCATTACTCTGTACAAAATTTCAAGTATTTGTATACACTATTTATACCCTCACTTTAGTGTGACGAGGGTATATATCATTTGCTACGGAAAAAAGTGTAACACATCGAAGGAGTGACCTAAGACCCCAAGTATGTTCGGCGGAAATCCGTTTTGGGTCATTTTAAGTCGAATGAACAATGTCCGTCCGTCTGTCTGTCTGTCTGTCTGTCTGTGTCTGCTGGCTGGTGCGCACGATAACTCTCGAAAGGAGTAACCGATTGACTTAAAATTTCGTATGTGGTAATATTTTTTTCTATCTCCGGCTAAGTTCGAAGATGGGCCATATTGGTCCACTCCTTCTGGTACCTCCCCCACAAAGGGTTAAAATGTTGTGAAATATTGATTCTTTAATAACTGCTATTATACGTATTCGAATCTTCTGAAATTCCACACATAGTATTAGTTTGTTAGTCGCTATCAGCTCGAGGAAAATGGGCGAAATTGCCACGCCCCCTTTTGGTACCTCCCACACAAATGCACCATTTTGCACTAAAAGTTAAAAGCTTATAACATTAATACCAGTGTTTAGAAATACTTGAAATTTTGTACAGCGTAATGTTTTTATAGTGCCTACAGTCCATTGAAAAATTGGCGTTATTGTCACGCCCCTTTTGGTACCTCTCCCACAAAGGTACCATTTTGCACCAAAAGTTAACAGTTTATAACATTAATATCTGTGTATACAATTACTTGAAATTTTGTACAGTGTAATGCTTTTATAATGCCTATAGTCCAGTGAAAAATGAGCCACCACGCCCCTTTTTGTACCTCCCACACAAAATGGCCAAATTATACCACAATTTAATATCTCAACGTTAATATACCACTCCACATAAACGGTTACAATTCGGCACAGTGCAATGTATTTAAAGTATCTACTGTTCAGCGAAATATAGGTGTATTTCTTAAACCCCTTCTGGTACCTCCCACCAAAATTGACAGAATAATTTGTATAATATTCAATATTACATTACTCACAAAGTGAGGGTATACCTTAGTCGGTTTACCCGACTGAAACTTTCTTACTTGTTTTAAAGTTATAAGCTGTTAACTTTAAGTTCAAAATGGTAATGATACATAACCAACAATTAAAATAAAATAAAATAAAATAAAATAAAATAAAATAAAATAAAATAAAATAAAATAAAATAAAATAAAATAAAAAAAAATAAAATAAAATAAAATAAAATAAAATAAAATAAAATAAAATAAAATAAAATAAAATAAAATAAAATAAAATAAAATAAAATAAAATAAAATAAAATAAAATAAAATAAAATAAAATAAAATAAAATAAAATAAAATAAAATAAAATAAAATAAAATAAAATAAAATAAAATAAAATAAAATAAAATAAAATAAAATAAAATAAAATAAAATAAAATAAAATAAAATAAAATAAAATAAAATAAAATAAAATAAAATAAAATAAAATAAAATAAAATAAAATAAAATAAAATAAAATAAAATAAAATAAAATAAAATAAAATAAAATAAAATAAAATAAAATAAAATAAAATAAAATAAAATAAAATAAAATAAAATAATACATAAATAAAATAATACATAAATAAAATAATACATAAATAAAATAATACATAAATAAATAATAATTAAAAATACTAGTAAATTAAATATTTTGCGGCATCTTTTTCTGATCTGCAGACGGACTCAGAAATTGGATATTACAAACAAATGCATAAACTTTGTACCGGTGTAGGGTATAACATTTCTAATGACAATGCACACCGCCAGCAATGAGAGCGAATGCGGCGAAAACAGCCGAGCGAGAAGTCTAACCAAAACAAAAAATTAAAAATATTGTGCTCGTACATATAGAAAGATCGCAGCAGATCGTACTAGAAAAACACGTTTCGAAGACACACGTAAAAAGATCAAAGTCCAAACAAGAGACAGGCGACAGACGGACGGTCTTCACCATCGCGCCGTTCTACAGCACAAAAATAAAAAAATGACGAAACAATGTGGAAGAGAGTGAACATCATGAACATCATCTGTAGGTACATGCGCACCTAGCTACTTACATAGATATGTATGTACAAAGTTGTATATATTCTTGGGATACCAAAAAGTACACCACTCAACTAAATTTTTTTTGTGGAGAGCGAAATATTTGTTGTATTGCCAAGATAATCCATAGCAGTGGATTCCACTCATTTTACTCACAAATTCATGTAAGAGACTTCTCGCTTATGCTTAGTAAGAGAAGCTGATATGTACGAGTATGGAGGGAAATGTTCTAAGAGAATACAGTTGGGAATGATATCCACAGCAGCGCAGCTCACAAACAGTGCTCCGCTCTGCACATTTGAGGCACAGCTATTGCCCTTATGTGCAGAGATGTAGTGAGTTATTTTCGACTAAACACACTGCAAGAAAAATTAAATCATTGTAAATCAAGTATGTACATTGTCCACGCGAAGACAATACCATTAGGACCGCTATAAGGATATCATGTGCCGATGAATACGATATCGCCATGGCTATAAAGGCATTGCAGAATGCCATAACTAGGTATGGGCAAAGCTTATATAACCCATAATAGAAAACTTATGGAACTCCTCTCACTACCACAATATAGGAGTAATCATAAAAATACCAAAAAATGGGATACCTGACTGAATGCGGAAATTGGAGGGCATATCCCTGCTTCCAACAGTTAACAAGGATCTGGCTTACATGACTCACGCAAGATTGTTCTCCTCGATTTCAGCGGGAGTCCGCAATATTCCGGCCGGATTTAGAGCTCATCGCTCCTGCATCAATCACGTCAAACGGTGGAATTGGCAGTTGGTGGAATTGACTTTACAAAAGCATTCGACACCCTCCACCACTAGGATATTTGCCAAGCAATCCAATACAAATGGCTTCAGGGAAAATAATCGATTTGATAAGAGACTTATACCGAAATTCGACATGCAAAGTTCTGCACGAACGCTTACTGGACAGGGGTTTTTATAGTTAACGCAGGTGTTCGGAAAGTCTGCGTTCTTGCTCCGATATTATTCAATATACAGGGTGGCTGATGAATATTGCTACATTAAGAAACTCAAATAAGTGTATGGAATTCAGTTTTCTTTTATTCATGTTAAAGCTCATTAAATTTAATTAAATATAGCTTAATTAGTTTTAAAAATATCGGAATTTAAATGCCCCCCTGCTCGTTGATGCATGTGCGGCATCTTAGCAAAAAGTTGTTCATTACTGCTTGGAGAGTTGAAACGGGAATAGCCGCAATTGTTTCTCGAATGGATTGCTTTAGTTCATTCAAATTTGTTGGTTTTGCTTTGTAGACTTCCTGTTTGCAATAACCCCACAAGAAAAAGTCAGGTGCAGTAAGGTCGGGCGACCTGGGGGGCCAACGGAATGTGGAGTTTCTGGATATCAGCTTATTGGGAAATTTTCGCCGCTATTCTGTCATAACAGGCCGGGCTATGTGAGGAGTTGCACCATCTTGCTGAAAGCACACAGAGTTGAAAGAAATTCTCATTCGGCGTAATTCTGGATAGAAAAACTCTCTCAACATGCTCAAGTAACGGCCTCCAGTAACTGTAACGGTGTGACCGTTTTCTTCGAAGAAGTAGGGCCCGACAATGCAGCGTGATGAAACTGCACACCACACTGTGACACGAAGTGGATACAATTCCGTCTCATGGAGTATCTGTGGGTTGGAAGCACTCCATATTCGACAATTTTGTTTGTTTATGTTGCCGTTTAAATCCAAATGGGCCTCGTCAGACATAAAAAGACAGTTCAACATGTTCCCGTACTCTTCCACCATTTGAAGCATCTTCTGGCAAAATTCCAAGCGAATCGGGAAGTCTGTTGAGTTCACTTTGTTGGCCATTTGAATTGTATATGGGAATAACTCCAAATCTTTGTGCATGATTGACTGCAATGACTGTCTGCTTATACCCTTTTGAGCAGATAAGGTTCTTGTCGAAACTCTTGGATTGTTTTGTATGGCATCAGCTACAGCAGCGATTGTTTCCTCCGTCCGAACTGAAGGGTTTCGATGGTAAGGTCTTCTGTTGAATGTCCCATGCTCGGAACAATTGTTAACAAGTCTCTTTATGGTCCATCTGCTCGGAGGATTGCCGCCAAACGTGCCCCTATACTCTCTTTGAACCGAAACTACGGACTTCAGTGCGTAATAGCGGCGGGCAATCCAAATTCTTGTTTCAGTGTCCCAGTTATCCATTTTTGTTAAATCTAAAAAACAATCTGCAAAATAAAAAAAAAAATTAACCAGATTCATTAAATAAAAAAATCATCCACTCTGTATTACTGTACATTATAATGTTGTAAGCAACCGCCGTAAGAAGAGTCATCGAACGAGCTATAAATGTACGTATTGACAACCTAGTCTACGCTGATGACATACATACATACGTATGTTTGCTTCTCGGCTGTGAATCATATAACACTTCAGCCAACGACCTACAGGCGATACAGCATTAACAGGAACCTGCGCAAGATACTGAAAATATTCTGGCTGAATAATTCGAATGGAATCTCGAAAAGAGCAAAAAATGAAATGGAATTGGATCGATCATATCATAAACCATAAAAAAATCACATAATATTGTAGCGGTAGTTGCAACAACGTGAAATCTTCAAAGCAGCAATATAATAGAATAGACTAATACCTGGGGCAGCAAAACAGAAGCGTAAGCAGTCTCAGCGACAGGGACTTGGCCAGAAGCAATGCTGAAGACACAAGATACAGTGGGGAGCATAACCGAGTACATTTTCAATTTTTATGAAAACAGTATCTTTAGTCCAAACGTCACAAAATTTGCAACAAATATACTTTATTTATTGCTAAATAAAAACTATTGTTTAATAAAGCTATACACTTATTCTAGTGAATATCATCATATGAACTAGATGAAATTCTGTATGCACTCAGTTTTGCACTTAATTTTTCGATCGTTGACATAACCCCAACAACATTTTGATCACAGCCTACAAATTTTCAATTGAAATTAGGTCGAAACTTTGTGGTGGCCATTCTGGAAGTTGACATTTATGTTACCACACCAATTTTTCACTATTTTGGAAGTGTGCTGGGATACACGTCTTGCTGAAACACAACATTCTCCTCAGGGTAATGACTCACCTCTGCAAAATCCGGTAAATTTGATTTCAAAATATGATGCCAACATGATACTCTTATTGTATACCAGCGGCCAAGTGCGCCACCACGCAAAGCATCCTCCTCCATGCTTAACGGTTTGCTTGACTTGAGGGTTTTTGAATAATTTCATAAGGCCGGCGCCAGTAATATTAATTCCCATCGGATTGGAAACTGTTAACTTTTGTTTAAACTGGGCATATAACACGTTTACAGCCACCAATCCTTCTATTTACGCGGGTCTTACAGAATTCCAACCGCTTCTTAATTTTTTTGTAAGACAAATCTGTTTTTTTTCTTGACTGCTGCCTCGAACCCTGTTCTTTGTATTTGCTGTGATTACTTTTTCAATAGTTAATTTACGGTGTTTTGTCCGTAAGAAAGTAAATAACAAGTGCTGACAATTTTATAACATTTGGCCTAACAACACTATTTTTACAGAATAAATGATACAAGAGTGGCAAACATGCACTCGGTTTTGCTCCCCATTGTAGGTACAATTGAAAGAAACCTTTTTTCCGCACATAACCCACTTTTTCAAGAATTTTATATCAAATTGAATGAAAAACTATCAAGGTTAGGTTTAGGTTAGGGTGACAGCCGGATTTTGCAGCTCACATAGATCAATTGAGGTCCCTAGTGCTACCACGGGCCCAGATGCTCCTCATCGGGACGAACCTGCTTGAAACACAAAATTATCAATAATACGAACATCGGTACTAAATTGACCACCTGAGGTGGTTTTCCTCTATACAAGATTCGACAACCTGATGTGGTCCTCCCCTATACAGGAGTGGACCACCTGAGTTGGTGGTGGTTTTCCACTCTACTAGAGTCGACCACTGTGGTGGCCTTCCTCTATACTAGAATCGACCACTGTGGTGTCCTTTCTCTATACTAGAGTCGTCGACTGTGGTGGTCTTCCTCTATACTATAGTCGACCACTTGTGGTCCGCCTCTATAACAGAGACGACCACTGGTGGTCCGCCTCTATAACAGAGTCGATCACTGTGGTGGTCCGCCTCTATAACAGAGTCGATCACTGTGGTGGTCCGCCTCTATAACAGAGTCGATCACTGTGGTGGTCCGCCTCTATATCAGAGTCGATCACTGTGGTGGTCCGCCTTTATATTAGAGTCGACCACTGTGCACACAATATATGTCTCTCAATTTTGGTTGAAGGGCTGCAAATTTCGATTTTTATGATAGTACATGGCTCCGAAAGCTGTGAGATTAAATGCCGCTCTAATAAGTTGATTGGTATATAGTATCATAACCCTGTGTGGCTACAAAAATCACCTGATCAGCACAATTTCTAGATGTCTATCAAATTATACAAATGTTTGTAAAATTATTCAACATTTTGCTGATATAAACAAATAAATACACCAGCACCAACACCAATACTGAAACGGTTTACGACGACATGTCGTATATAAATATTACGAGTATTTACTTAATGATAACATTTCTGTTTAACGGTTGAAATGCCTTTTTACAATAGTTTTCTTGATTTTATTTATATAGCAGAACGTTCAGCGGTCTAAGTCGAAGAAAATCTGGAAAGTCATACATTCAATTTGATTACAAAGACTCAATTACAGACCGTCAGTATATTCGCTCGTCGGCGGCCGTACTTTGTGCGCAGTCAATAAAAACTGAAAACTCTTATCATCGCGTGTCTGACAGACGGGCTTGTATAATAATAATCAGTTTTTTAATACAACTTGTATACAAAAAAATGTTGTCGTCGCAATTTTCCATATCCACAAAGTCGTCTGGATGAGTGCAAAGGTCTTTTGGAATCAATCACTGTATGACTTATATGGGAGTTTACACGATCGATATGTGTTTTTTTATTTTCTTGGCAATAAAAAACCGCGATATCAGAGTATACTATGATAATCTAGATTAGGTTAACTTAAGTTGAAAACGAGGAAACATTTCCAAGTCTCCTGACCATTGGACAAACACTTAAGGCAGCGGAGCAGTGTGTAGTGTTTTTTTTTTTAAATCCTCAAGAATTGTAGAAGTCTCAGACTATATTCCCAATATTCACAGATGGCTGTAGGATGACAGGACAGGGGTGTTCTCAGAGTCCCTAAACCCATATATAATCATTTTGGAAAAAGGGGTCAAAACGCTCCAAATTCCAAATATATGTAGACAATAGGGCCCTACGCTCTAGAACTATAAAATCAAGATGTGTAGTAAATTGCATGGAGTCCCTAGCTCAACTATAGACTTACGACACCACACTCAATTGGCTAGCAAGGCTGACGCCTATCAAACTTACATACGCCTTTCATCGAATTACTCTATTGAGAGACGAGAAGTATAAAATATTACGATCCCTCCAACGTATGATAACACAGTACAACACATGATTTTGGGATTCAAATCTGAGAATTCGAAGTGAAAGCAGCCTCAAAAAGAAGAAAATCTGCATCATTCGTTTCTCTTCTCTTTTGTAGAACAAATCTACACGAAAAAAGTTCATCCAGTGCCTTAAAAATTGCAAAAATATTCTGTTCTGGACTCTCCCATCAGGGAAGTTGGTTCTTTAATGACCTGACCGAGTTAGTATCAGCCCCACTTAAATTTATTTTTACTTTATGCAGAAGACAACAAATTAAAACACTAGGAACTCGAGAGGAACTTTGCCACTAAAATACCTGCTAGAGAGAAATAGATAGGCGGATTCCTCTCCATATCCACTCCTATACATTTGGTTTCGAAGCTTAATGAGAATATTGGCTTCCGATTACATTGTAAAAAACTTGGTCTAGATCTACATGTAGCTCACGAACTACCGTAGACTTGTACTATCTGTCAAGCGGTAATTATTGCAATAAGGGAAGTCGAAGAGTGGCTGAGTCGCAACATAGTGACCAACACTGGAGTTGTAGTTTACTACGACAGCCAGACTGTCATTAAATCTCTGGAGGCTACATCCTTAAATTTACAGACAGCCTCGACTGCAGATCGCTCAACAAGATGGCTGAGAAGTTTAACATACATCTCATATGGTTAGCTGAACGTAGGGAGATACCGTGGAACTGCTAACCGATGAATTTGATAGGAATGGGGGGAAATTACAAATTCTCGCAGAATATTGATTCGCTACTGTCCGCATGCAAGCTTTGCCTTAAGCAAGTGTCCGTCGCGAAATCCAATGAGAAAAGGACATAAAGGTAGACAAATCTCTGTCTGCCAAGCCGACTGTCTTCGTTAGAGACAGTTCTGACGGGACACTGTCTGATCGGCGAACACACCAGTACTCGTATCTTGGGTATTGACTCCAATGACTTTTGCAGAAGCTGTGAAGATGAGGAAGAAGTGAAGAGCATTGAGCATTTGCTATGCTATTGTCCCGTTTTGGGTTAAAGACGTCTGGACATACTGTCAGCCGTCTGTCCACGTAAGACAGTTCTGACGGGACACTGTCTGATCGTCGAACACGCCAGTACTCGTATGTTGGGTATTGACCTCAATGTCTTCTGCAGAAACTGTGAAGATGAGGAAGAAGTGGAGAGCATTGAGCACTTGGTATGCTACAGTCCCGCTTTGAGTAAACCACGTCTGGACACACTGGGGACGGCCTTTCTATGTAGTTTAACAGATCTTTCCCGTACTTTGTATAAGTATATCACACAGGTTGGTTTCGATGAGGGGCAATTCAGCGCGTGATAAGAATAGGGACATAAAATGGTCTATGTGAGCTGGTAAAAAACCACTGCCAACCTATGTGTGGGCCCACGCCCACGTATTATATAACTCTTATTTTCTGTTGGGTCCCGAAAAAATGCTAAAATATTCTTGTATGCCAAATATGAAGAAAATTCTTAAAGTAGACTTCATTCACACTGGGGTGTACAGTTAATTTTTTTTTTTGAAATTTTTAAGAATATCGGTCCTGCCGTTTTGACGTCTATACAATAAAAACAAGCTCAAATTATAGATACAGCAGATCGAGTATATAGATACAGCAGATCGAGAAATGAGATCTAAGTTGACCACAATACTCAACTACAGAATATCGCGATCACTTCAACCTACCATATGTCAAAAAAGAACTTCAGACATTCAGCAGAAGAAGCAATCTAATAGGAATCCTCACTGGTTTCTGTGCGATTGGGGTCTTGGCTACTCGCATGTACATTCCGCGTCCAGATTACTGCAGTAACTGTGGTGATGCGTATATTAACCCATAGAACTTATGCTATGCCCAGGCCAAGGTCTCCCAGAATATAGACTCTTCCATCAGGAGAGTAGGTTCTTTAAATATCGGGCCTAGTAAGCATCTGCGTCATTAAATCTCTCTTTTACTCTATCCAGAAGAATAGAAATTGAAATTTTGAGCCTTCAGCTTAAATGCTTAATGACCAACCTGTGTGAGCTGTCTTCTATTTGATCCTTCCAACTCAGTTTCCGATTAAAGCTTATTTTACCTTATTGAATATAGGTAACATCGGAAAGTGTCCTGGGCCAATGGAAACATCACCTAGTTCTGGTTCTTCCTCCATGTGCAGAACATGGAACATCATCGACTACCTTAACTTGTTTCTTTATAAATCCGAAATCAATTATTTTCACGAATCTGATTCATCTGGTCTTCCTACAATTTTTCCCAATACCTTGAAATCTGACAATTTAGACTTCTCTGACAATTTAAATCATTTATACTGCTGCGTGGAATGATCGAGTTAATCACTCTTTTGAATTCAAGCCTATAGCTGCTACTCGTACTACATTTGATCCTCATGAATCCGCAAAAAGGAAATGTTCATAGTACTCGTATCATGTAAATTGTTGTTGTAGCAGTATAGGACTTTTGTTGTCCATCAGGTGTTGTTTGATTCGCCCTGTTCTGTGGGTTCTGTTGTATTGGCCTCCAGACCAAAGAAGGTGGCTACTTCCACCAGATGGGTCCAAACCGACCTGGGATTAGCAGGGGAATTGAACAGATGTAGTGCGGTCTCCGGTTGCACATGGGACATTTGTTCTACGTTCTACTCTCGCCCAATACGAATTGACACCAGTCTGATCTTAGTTGGGCTGAAACCACTCGTGGCAAATTCCGCTTCCTATGAAGCCCTCTAGTGTGATCTCCTAACACGACAATCACTCTGTAATTGTTAACGGCTTCAGCAACTGCGTCAGAGTGTGTCATTGACGCATGGCTGGTATGGTCTTTGATCTAGAGGCCCATCTTGTAGCATTGGACATCACGCTCTTGATCAGGAATATCTTTCCTAATCTGCCTATCCACAAAGTGGTGGTTGTGGTGGCTATGACAGTAAGACGGTATACTCTTGTAGTAGTCCAGAGAAGACATGAGCATTTTTTTTAAATTTTCGTGTTCCTAAACTGCGTCTCGCTCATATTTAGTGTCACTACTGGTGCTGCACAGTCAACCATAGACTGACCTATCGCTTTTTTAGAGGTCAGCAAGGTTTCTTTGTCGGTTCCTTATCGACTTGAGGACCTTGGTTCTACTTCTCATTTTATTGCAGATAGCTGTGACATGCGCGCTAAATTGGGCGAGGCTATCAAATGTATCACAAGGAACATTAGGGAAATTGGTGGCGGGATTTATTCTGTCATCGACTATAACATTGAGTTGCAGATTCAGTTGCGCTGTTCCTGCAGTAAACACTGTGACCGATGATTTTGTGGCGGATATCTTCAGATTCCTCGCAGCGAAGAATTTGACAATATCAGCCAGGTGGACATTTAGCCTTCCAAGTATGTCATCGATCAAGGGGCCCTACGTCATGTAATTCATAACCTAACGTTTCAAACTGTTCATGAAGGACGTGATGACGATAACCTCAGAAAGTTTGACGTAGCTGACATAGGTCAAGTGCCACCAGGACAGCCCTGTCACCGGGCTTGTTCTGGTCAAGGCCGCGGCTATTATGCGTGGTTGAGCAAGTTGAGGACTTTAGTCAGGTACATGATTCCCAGTATGTCCAACTGATTCATCATCAGCTTAGAAATTCTGTCCGGGCCAACTAGTGGCCCTGCACTTGAATGACCACCGTATTTCGGGAATTCGACCAACAGGGGTCTGATTTTCTTCTCAGCTACCCGAACATCTGAGGGGTTGGATAGTTTACTGAAGCTGCTGCTGGTGAACTCTCTGCAATATTCCAGTCTGCTTTACTTTCATTCCGAAAAGTACAACGTTCATATTTTAATGGCGAGGATTAAGGGGAGTTGGTCGGATCCCAGTGAAATTACGGGCTGCCAGGTACGTCATTTATCAGACGGGCGACACGACTGTGATACCTGAACTTGAAATGCATTGCATCCGATGCTCCAGCCATTTATCTGCTGAGAAATTAAGTTGTATTTCAGAGAAAAGAGAGCGGCTGCTGCGGTAATGATGTCTCAGATTTTCTTCTCAGCTAACCGAACATCTGAGGGTTTGGGTAGTTCACAGAATCTGCGGTTGGCGAATTCTCTACACATATTACAGTCAGCTTTCCATTGATTCCGGAAAGTACAAGGCTCATATATCAATAGAGCGTATTTTGGGGAGTTGGTCTGATCCCAGTGAAATTACGGGCTGCCAGGTGACGTCATTTATCAGACGATGGTGATATCTAGCGAGCAGCAACAATTACCCATAATCCGTCCATATTCACTGTACAAACCGTAGCGCCATCTACGAGGTATGTTCAAAAAATATACCGAATTTTGTATTTTTTAAAAAGGATTTATTTATTCGGGAATATCTATTTTGTCCCCTTCAAAGTAATTCCCCTCGGATATAAAACACTTCTGCCAACGTTTTTTTTTCCAATCCTCGAAGCACTTCAAATAATCATTTTTTGTGACCTTGTTCAGCTCCTCCTTCGATGCCGTCTTTATCTTCTGAATCGTGGCGTTGCGTCATGCTTTCATGGGCCTTTTCAGTTTTGGGAACAAAAAATAGTCACAGGGGGCTAGGTCAGAGGAATACGGTGGCTGCGGCACCATTACTGTCTTGTTTTTGGCCAAATATTCGCGCACAAGCAACGATGTGTGTACAGGGGCGTTCTCATGGTGCAAAAGCCAGTTTTTGTCCTTCAACAAATCCGGGCGTTTTTGGCGGATTGCTTCGCGCAATATGCGCATAACTTGCAGGTAATATTCTTTATTGACCGTACTACCCTGTGGCAGGAACTCATAATGCACCACGCCCCTGCAATCAAAGAAAATTGTGAGCAAAACCTTTACGATCGACCGAACTTGGCGCGCTTTTTTCGGTCTTGGTTCATGCGGCAGCTTCCATTGAGATGATTGAGCTTTAGTTTCCACGTCGTAACCATAAACCCATGATTCGTCACCAGAGCAAATTTGGGTCGTCACATTCCGAGTTCAACCTCTCCTGAGTAATGTTTTTGGTCCGAATTGAGCAATTTTGGCACGAATTTAGCGGCGACCCGACTCATGCCCAAATCATTGATTAAAATCGAATGGCACGAGCCAATCGATATGTTTAGATCCTCAGCAACTTCTCTAATGGTAATTCGTCGATTGGCCAATATTATTTTATTACGTCCTTCACGCTGTTCGTCCTTCGCATCTTCTCGGCCTCCTAAGAACATTTTGTACCACCGATAAACGTTGATTTTGTCCAGGTTAGCTTCACCATATGCCAGAGTTAACATTCGGAATGCGTCAGCGCACTTTATTTTGTTTTTCACACAAAATTTGATGCAGATTCTTGATCCATTTTCTGAAATAGATAAAAATCGAAGACAAGTTAAAACACATCCGGGCACAACAGCTGTCAAAAATTAACTAAACATTCAAAATGGCCGACCTTGTCAGCATAAGTAAGGGACATGAGTACCAACATAACGCTACAAAAATATCAAAAATCAAATACACGTAGCCCGCGTAAATTAAAAATTCAGCATATTTTTTGAACATACTACGTATTTCAGCTAAAGCTATGGCTCTGGGGTCACTAGCTGGGAGAGAATGGCAAGTCTCCTAGGACCACGCCGTTATTGCCCTGCTATAACTGACTTATGTCCGGCAAATAACGCGGAGAACAATTACCAATGGGCGGCAAACATAGATTATACAGCTCTATCTCGACAGTTCCAGACTTAACAGCTATGTTTAAGTAAACTGTACATGAACATGATTTTATTATGATGTTATCTTATACGTATAGTCAGCACCAAGAACAATATTATTTATGATAAGTGGGCATTTTTTTGGGACGCTTGAATTATTTCTCAAACCTATTTAAAACATTTGCTGATAAAATACATAAGATTAATTAAAATTATGTTCCTAAGTGTTGACTGTAAAATGCATTAAATTAAAATAGTTTACAATAACAATATTAATTTGGGAAATACCCATATCTTTGATAAGCGTTAACAATTCAAACAAACAAAACAAAGTACTGGCTGAAATAAATATAAAACTATTCCAGAAATCGTGCTGATAATTTAAATTTTCGCCCAGAAAAGAAGTGAATTTTTTGTTGTGACATTTCGTCGCTATCAAATTTCATTATTTTGCGCTAAATATAAATTTAATTAAAATGTTTTGAATTCAGAAACCAATTGCATGCGAACTGTGTTGATAATAATCTGATCAAAAGTCAAGAATTCCAAAATTGCACTGTTTTTATAGATATTTTTGGAAATAAAATCGGGTTGGGGAATCTTTGCTCTTTAGTACGAGTATAAACCAATAATATGCCGCAAAATAGATTTTGTTCACTTTTTGAATTTTTAAAAATACACTTGGAGTTGGACCAATTGTACTACATATAGCGCTCATCAGGTTCCTTGAGAGACTTAAAAAAGCAGACCCTGCGTCTCTTACCTACAAGCCGAGAGAATCTCTAAAGTGGGAAAGAAGTATCGCTGGAGAATATGATACTTACAGCCTGTTAAATGGCTGCGCTCTCAAAGTGAACCGAAGTGGTCAGTGGTATCTTTGGTCCACAGTCATTCGCTGACGTTGCTAAGAACAGATTGGTATTGTCAACAATATGGGAGAGGAACACGGCTTTATGCCTAGGGGCCAGTGGTTTGAAGTAGATAATGAACTTTACCCTGCATACCCCGACGTTCTTTAGGGGATTGCGGCATCATATCCATGTCGTAAAGATGCAGGTTGGTATGTGGGCCACTCTGTCTCTGTCCAAATCCGTCAAGTCCGATGGAAGTGTTACACGGTTTTAGCGAAATCCGCCTAAAGGTGTACAGGAACAATAAGGGAAATGATTCGAAAGATACTCTACCAGCATCTGAAGATGAAACACCCTCTTCGCAAGTGTCAAGCTCTTCATAGCAGGTTCGGAAAAAGGGCTCCTCATTTCTGTGAAGAAGAGGTGTTGTGGGATGAATCATATGAGGATAAGCTTATTGAGGACTCCGATGAAGAAGCAGGAGGTGAAACCTGACCACGGTCCGGCATTTCACAGATAAACCTTCACCAATCTATGGCTGCATCATCCGTCCTAAAGCAATGGAGACATAATGAATACCTGTTTTATATCTTTTCGTACATTAATTCTGCGACAATGTTTGTTTTCATGGAGGATTCGGCACTTTGCTTCCCTATATTGAGCATTGAGCCAATGCGGCCTATAAAAGGTCCGCAATGTAACGTTTTTTTCAACTAGTGCTTATTTCGTGAATGGTAACACTTAGCTCATGTCTGATTTGACAGATAATTAGTTTTATCCTTCCGCTGAACGAATATGTGTATATTGCGACATTACTTTGAAAATCATGTAACGTTATGCGAACGCTTTTTGGAAATCTGTAAAAGGCATGATTGATTACACTATGGCTGATCCACTTTTTGGCAGCAAATATCGCACTCTTACTCCAGATATGTTTGAATTGAGTGGTCGCATCTCTGAACAAAGGAAATTCGAGAACAGTTTCGGTACAGACTTTCAAACGTAACGATCATTGGTTGATCGTTACAGAAAGGAAGTAGTATAACTGAGGACTAGAATCAATACCAATATTTCTTCAATATCTATTCAAACATCGAGTTTATCAATTTTTTAAACATTTAGGAAATGGTTTTTCCAAATCAATTATGGTTTTTGACAAACTGTCTTAATCCCAGTAAATGTGATTAGTGTTAAGCAACAAAAAAATTTTTTTTAGTGTCCTAGACCTAAAAATTATTTTTTTGTATAGATTGTGGCATATTGTTATATAAAATCAAAACAATTTTTTTTTGCAAAAATTTTTTTTCAAAATTTTTTTTGTTAAAAATACTAATATCGTCGAAGGTATCCTTAGTATTTGCACTATAATTTTTGGAGTATATGCCCGATCAGGTCGACTTATACGTTAAATTGAAGCTATTAATGTGGGCTACCAATGTTGGAAATATGTCTTTCACTTAAAAACAGTGATTTAGTAACAGTCATTAAACAACTTGGAAAAAGAATATTTTTTTTCAAAAAAAAATAAAAATTTCCTGGGACGAAAAAAAAACATAAAAAATAGAAAAAAATATTTTATTCCATTTTTTAAAAGTTTGCATCCTAGCGAAGAAAATAATGCCTATTTGAAAAAACCTATGGATAAATGTAGAAATTATAGCCTTTTTGGTAGAGGTAAAAGAATTTCAAAAATATTTTTTTTAAAATTTCTGTTTAAATCGCGATTTTATTTGTTACTTTTTTATTTAGGGTGATCCAAGTAGAGATACTTTTTTCAATAGCCTTTCTTTGACAGATCACATGTGAGTCGTGTCATGCTGTTATGTTATTTTGTTAAGTAGTGTTTGGCATTTCATCATGGAAAGACTTACGCCTGAACAACGTTTACAAATCGTTCAACTTTAATACGAAAATTCACGTTCTGTGAGGAATGTGTTTCGTGCACTTCGCTCAACTTATGGTCAACATTAGAGTGATCAAAACCGGTTTAAAATAAACCGGCCCACCGGTTTTTTGCGTCCACCGTCCCCGGTTTTTCTCAAAATCATGAATTTCGAACAACCGGTGCAACCGGTTTTTTTCGTTTGTTTCCACCGGTTTTCCGGTTTTTTTATTATCACTAAAATATTAAAAATTATTTACAACTTTATATACAAAATATCACAAATTAAGATAATAATATGAAAGATCTCCTTATATGGCCTAAAAGGACTCGGCAACTTTGCTAGAATCCGAAGCCATTCACCAATTTCTATACAAATTACAAAAATTTAAAGAAAATAAATGATTCATACGCGCAGAAGTTATGTGAAAAGTAAACGCATTCTCCCACTTCCAAACCGAAACAAAAACGAGTAAGAAAATTTCATTTGGGTAAACCGTATATACTCACCTGCACTAAAGTGTGTATATAAAATATATATGTATTAAGATTTAATACCTCTAGTAAATATTCTATTTAATATCCCGAAATATTAATATTTTCTTGACTGAACTACATAAGGGGAATTTCATGTCCAGTGAGTTAATTTTTAAAAGGGATGTCTTCTGTCTGAATGAAAATTGCACCAAGTAGCCCTATCAGATAGTAGTTATGAGACACAATTCCAACGAAATCGGTTAAGGACTTTCCGAAATATTGACATTTTTGTCAAATGGTTGTTTTTCCCATCTGAAATGCTAAAATGTTTTGTTGAACGTTAATTTTTTTTTATACCCTACACCACACTGTGGTACAGGGTATTATGACTTTGGGCATTTGTTTGTAACACCCAAAAGGAGAAGAGAAAGATCCATTGTTTATTATACCGATCGACTTGTAATCACTTTCTGAGTCGATTTAGCTATGTCCGTCTGTCTGAAGATGTATTCTTGTAATCAAAGTACAGGTCGCAATTATAGCCCGATCTTGACGAAACTTTACACATATCTTTTTTTTGGCCCAAGGACGATCCCTATTTATTTTGGTTAAAATCGGTTCAGATTTGGATATAGCCCCCATATATATGTTAGCCCCGATTTGACATGTAAGCGCTGTAAAAACTTTATTTTATATCCGATCAGTATGAAATTCAGCAGAAAGAGGTCTCTTATTATATGAATGAACACTGTTTAATTTGGAAGAAATCGCTTCAGATTTAGATATAGCCCCCATATATACGTTACCCCCGATTTCACATGTAAGCACTGTAAAAAATTTATTTTATAACCGTTCATGGTGAAATTCGGCAGAAAGAGGTTTCTTATTACATGAAGGAATACTGCCAAATTCGGAGAATATCGGTTCAGATTTAGATATAGCCCCCATATATATGTTACCCCCGATATTACATGTAAGCGCTGTAAAAAGTGTATTTTATATCCGATCAGTAAAGAAATTGGCAGAAAGAGGTTTCTCATTACGTGAATTAACACTGCCAAATTTGAGGGAAATCGGTTCAAATTTAGATATAGCCCCCATATATGTATATGTTACCCCCGATTTGACATGTAAGCTCTGTAGAACTGTATTTTAAATCCGATCAGTAAAAAAATCGCCAGAAGAGGTTTCTCATTACATGAATTAACACTGCCAAATTTGAGGGAAATCGGTTCAGATTTAGATATAGCCCCCCATATATACGTTACCCACGATTTAACATGTAAGCGCTGTACAATCTCTATTTTATATCCGATCAGTAAAAAAATCTACACAAAGTTGTTTGTTATTATATGAAGGGATACTTCCAAATTTAGAGAAAATCGGTTCAGATTCAGATATAGCCCCCATATATTTGTTACCCCCGATTTGACATGTAAGTGCTGTAGAGACTGTATTTTATATCCGGTCAGTACGAAATTTGACAGAAAGAAGTTTCTTTTTCAATGAATGAGTATTCAAGGAAAATCCGTTCAGATTTATATATAATCTCCATATATATGTTCCTCCTGATTTGGTACCAAAGCGCTAAATACATAAGTTGTACTTTACTTCCGATCAAAATTTTCCAGAAAGATGTTCCTAATTTTTTTATATAAGCGCTATTTTAGAGACCTGACAGGCTTCAGCGGAAATGAAAATTAAAACATTACTTAAACCAATTATTCCAAGGTAGTACCAATTATTCCAAGGTAGTACCTACCTAACATCCCTGCATATATTACTTATATTGTGTACGACCAAAAATCGGACTATTTATTGTGTTAAGGCTAATAATAACCACAGTAAATGCAAATATGTGGAATATTATTATTAGTTCAATTTTTATTTCCACACATTATATTAAACTCCCCTTTGGAATAAGCCTTGACGTGGCGGGGGAGCTAAGTAATTTCGTAAAAGAAAGGAAACTAATTATTCCAACTATTCAAAAGAAATTCTTAATGTACATTGCCGAGGTGGTGTAGGGTATTATATAGTCGGCCCCGCCCGACTTTAACCTTTCCTTACTGGTTTTTCAGAGGTTTATATTTATTTTGATAGATCAACAGGTCCCATCCCATTAATAGGTCACAAAGCTTTTAAAGGAATTTATCTAAGCTTTCTTTTGAGAAAAAAAATCAAAAATTAAAACATAGGTTTTTACCAAAATTTTAAAAAAGTTTAATTTTGCAAAAAAGTAATGAAAATATATTTGCTAATTTTTTTGAAGAAAAGACTCGATACACTTTTTGAAAATGTTTCTAAATACAATAGCTAATTAGTTATATGTATGAGATAAAAGGACCGTTTGACTCAAATGACAATATTCATCACAATCCAACTCATAACTACTATCCAACAGGACTAAATTTGGTGCAAGATTCCTGATCAGAAGACATCGCTTTTAAAAATGTAATATTAAAAAATCGCCTTTTTTGTTATTAAAAAGGCAAATGTTTTTCAAACGGCAATTTTCATACTGTTTTGTTATGCAGAAAAAAACCGGTTCTACCGGTTTCCCCGGTTTTCTTCGAAGAAAAAACCGTCCACCGGTTTTTTTATAACTTAAATAAACCATCCACCAATTTTTTATTTTTTCAAAAAAACCGGTTTTTTGGTCACTCTAGTCAACATAATCGAGTCATCGAAAATTGGACTCAACGGATGGACCATCTGAGACGTAGCCGCGGCCAACATTTGATAGACATAATCTTCAAAAAATAAATGCCAAAGAATATTCTTTCAAATGATAATAAGCATTGCCCATTCAATTTGAATTTTCTGTTTTTTTTTCTTTAAAAAGTAGGGAACCTCGAAATGGATAACCCTATATTATGTGCATTTGAGTTTATTTACATGTACAAGTTTCATTAGAAGTAAATGTGAGTTCTTTGTTGACGTTTTGTAGATTTCGGAATCGGTTTCTCTAATGAGGAACCAAATATAATTTCCCATCATTCTTTCATCCCAGTGCCCTTGGTAACGCCACTCGATGGACTTCATTTCTTGGTGAAACCTTTCCCCATGTTCGTCGCTTACGTCGCCAAGATTCTCGGGGAAAAAGTTTAAATGAGAATGCAAGAAATGAATTTTGAGGGACATATTTACACCTGTTGGAATACATAAAATTAAGTTAGAAGAATACATACATATGTGTTATATACATAAATATAGAAAAATATATTTCTTACCAATTTTTTCATAATTTTTTAACAAATCATTAATCATTGTTTCATATTGCGGGCTTTTATTGGATCCAAGGAAATTTAAAACTACAAGCTTAAACGACCTCCATGCTGCAATTTCATCCGACGTCAAATAGGATTGGAAATTTACATCTTTCATCAGTTTCCTTATTTTAGGTCCATCAAAAACGCCTTCTTCGATTTTTTGAAAAGAAAGACTTTTAAATATGAGAGTGAATTGCCATCTTTCCTTAAGGCTTTTACAAAATTTTTAAAGAGCCCCAGCTTAATATGCAGTGGTGGCAAAATAATGTTTTCTTTTTGGACGAGAGGTGTGTATTTTATGTTGTTTTCACCCAATGTAATGTGTATTCTTGTTGGCCATTTCTTTCTTCTGTAATGATCTTCGCGAGCTCGGCTATCCCAAAGGCATAAAAAACAGCTATATTTTGTATAGCCGCCTTGCATTCCACATAACATCCCAACTACTTTTAAATCGCAACAAATTTTCCAGTCATGTTGTTCATATTTTATGTATTTGATGAATTTATCCATTGTTTCGTATGATTCCTTAGTGTTGGCGGGATGAACAATAGAAATCAACGGTTTCTGATTTCCGTTGTGCGAAAATACTGCTATCAAACTTTCATTACTGCTGTCAACAAATAACCGCCATTCTTTTGAATTGTATCTTTGATTAAGTTCCTCGAACAATCCGGGAATGTCCTTGCAAAAGCATATGTTATCCACAGTTGTATAAAATTTTTTGTAAGGTATATCACGGACTCTATAATATGATATGTTAACATCTGGGGCCAAAATATTGTACTGTTTCAGCCGAGATGCCTTATCTTTGGTCAGTTCCAAATCTTGCACATATGTATATTTCCAAATATTGCACATATATTTCATCTATTATTTTACTAAAATCACGTCGATATTGTCGGGATGATTTACACATTGAAAAGTTCTTTGCCTTTTATTCTTTTTAAAAATGTGATAAAATAACTTTTTCGTTTTTTTTCTCTATTTTTTATGTTTTTTTTGTACCAGGAAAAAGTGTTTTTTTTTTTAAAATCAATTTTTCCTCATTTTTGACGACTCCCAGCAAAATTTCTCATTACCAAATAATCCGACGAGTAAGCAAAGTTCGATAATGGTAAGTACTTATTATTTACCCACTTTTCTCATTATTTTAACATGGGGATGTCATTGGAGGAAAGTACTTCCGAAAAGCATACAATAAAGTAGCATAATAAGTACTTATTTGTAGGTCGATTTCATGTACTTGAATAATGCATTACCAATAAGTTATAAAATAAGTAGTAGATATGTAGAAATGGGCGGAATGAAATTGGGCCCCAGGAAAATACACCCCACTATTTTTATGAATATGGGCCCCAAAAAATAACATATCAAACAACAACAATATTATTTGGGGCTTAATTTCATTTTTTGACTGCTTTTTGGGGTTTACTTTCATTTCTTGTCTGCTTTTTGGGGCTTATTTTCATCTATTAATTTAGAAACAGGAGAGGCTACGCATAAAAGATTTGCTCCACGTTGCCAACTTTGGATCCTGTCCATAGGAGAAAGTGTTAAACAGAGGCCGAAGGCCGCACAGGAATAGATTTATAATTAGAAAATATGTTTGTATACGTGTATTAATGCGTACTCCCCAGATTTAGGAAGAGAAGATTTCTTAGTTTTTTGGGGTTTATTATTATTTCATGCTGTTTTCTTGATTGGGGTGTAATTTCCTAAATCAGTTTTTGTAACGAAAATAGGCCCCAAATTTGGGGCGCACATTCATTTTCAATTTGGGGTGCATTTTCTTGAGGTCCAACTTCCGGCCGCTGTAGAAATGGCCATTTAAAATGATTTTTTTGCATATTTTCGCGCATATTTCTCGAAACAAGCAATTTCCTCATGCCAGATTCGAATTTCTGGTATTTTCATTGAAATCTGCACGTATTGTTGAAAACATGTTGAAATCTAAATAAATCTTTTACAATAACCCACATATAGCCAAAATTGCATTATATTAAAATTTGCCAAAATGATTTTGATAACAAACCAGTAAGGAAAGGCAGAAAGTCGGGCGGGGCCGACTATATAATACCCTACACCTCCCTAACAATGCGATAAGGGTCATTGCCATAAAAATTTGGAATAATTGGTAAATGGGTAGAAACATATTATCTAATTCTGAAACGATAATCGCTAAATTAAGCAATATTCGTTCCTAAATTGAGAAACATCTTTCTGGAAAATTTTAATGATCGGAAGTAAAATACAACTTCTATAGCGGTTTGATACCAAATCAGGAGGAACATCTATATGGAGGTTATATATAAATCTGAACCGATTTTCCCTGAATACTCATTCATGTAAACAGACCTCTTTCTGTCGAATTTCGTACTGATCGGATATAAAATACAGTTTCTACAGCGCTTACACGTCAAATCGGGGGTAACATATATATGGGTGTTATATCTAAATCTAAACCGAGTTTCTCCGAATTTGACAGTATTCCTTCATGTAGAAAGAAACCTCTTTTGCCGACTTTCGCACTGATCGGATATAAAATAACATTTTTACAGCGCTCACATGTCAAATCGGGGGTAACGTATATATGGGGGCTATATCTAAATCTGAACCGATTTCTTCCAAATTTAAAAGTGTTCATTCATATAATAGGAAACCTCTTTCTGCCAAATTTCGCACTGATCGGATATAAAATACAGTTTTTACAGCGCTTACATGTCAAATCGGGGGTAACATATATATGGGGGCTATATCTAAATTTGAACCGATTTTCTCCGAATTTGGCAGTATTCCTTCATGTAATAAGAAACCTCTTTCTGCCAAATTTCGCACTGATCGGATATAAAATACAGTTTTTACAGCGCTTACATGTCAAATCGGGGGTAACATATATATGGGGGCTATGTCTAAATCTGAACCGATTTTCTCCGAATTTAGCAGTATTCCTTCATGTAATAAGAAACCTCTCTTTGCCAAATTTCGCACGGATCGGATATAAAATAACATTTTTACAGCGCTTACATGTCAAATCGGGGGTAACGTATATATGGGGGCTATATCTAAATCTGAACCGATTTCTTCCAAATTTAACAGTGTTCATCCATATAATAAGAAACCTCTTTCTGCCGAATTTCATACTAATGGGATATAAAATAAAGTTTTTACAGCGCTTACATGTCAAATCGGGGCCAACATATATATGAGGGCTATATCTAAATCTGAACCGATTTTAACCAAATTCAATAGGGATCGTCCTTGGGCCAAAAAAAAGATATGTGTAAAGTTTCGTCGAGATCGGACCATAATTGCGACCTGTACTTTGATTACAAGAATACATGCACAGGCAGACAGACAGACGGACATAGCTAAATCGACTCAGAAAGTGATTCTAAGTCGATCGGTATGATAAACGATGGGTCTATTTCTTCTCCTTTTGGGTGTTACAAACAAATGCACAAAGTTATAATACCCTGTACCACAGTGTGGTGTAGGGTATAAAAATCACTTATTTCTGTTATTATTGGTAAGTCATTATAAATAAGCCGAAAGTAAGGCAGCGAATAATGAGATGTCATTATTTGGTAATGCAGGGAATAATGACAGGTACTTACCAAGATTTTGCTGGGCAGTTACTAATTTGAGGTATATAATCAGGCTTATACTTGAAAAATTATGGTCAAATACTGAATGTACTTTCCATGAAAGCTGGAATAAAAAAAATTACCATAAACATTTTTTTAAATATTTTTTTTTCGTGTTTGTGACACCTAATTGCACCAGAATCTGTTATCCACATCCCTTGGACAAAAATTTCCTAATCAAATTCCAAAGTCGACAAAATTACCTTTTCACCAAACCCCTAGAGCTATTGGCCGATAATGCACTCTAATCGCGCAGTGCATTTGTTATACAAATAAATCATAAAACACTCAAAATGTTATCAACACTTAAAACCATAAAGCTTCCGATATGCTTATACCTAAGTTCGTACTTTATTGGATTGCATAAATATAGAATTTCCAACTTTGAACAAACATGTTTTCATTGCTTGGAATTTATTGTGCAAACACTATTAACAAATCTGGGAATAATCTCAATATAAAATTGTATTTCGAGAAATTTTTAGTCGAAAACAATATGTACATATTTTGTTCTACAGACTTTGTGTGGAAGGGAGCTTATCAATAAGCAGAATATTTTCTTTGAATAAGGCCAATGGGAGGGACTACGTGACTTTCGAAATGCAATCGATGAACTGTGCATATTGGAGGCTTCTGATAATACACAACATTGCTCCAATCCAAGATTACGGGGGAAGTGGAACAACAGAAACTGATTCCATTTCATAACAGTGCGGTTTGAATTTGAAAATAAAAAAGTTATTTGCAAATTGCATATTTTAAACATTCATTGCTACATACATATATATATATATACGACTTATATATGTACATATATCTCAATGAATAATGAGTATTTAAATTCTAGTTCTAGTACTGACAAGAACCAGATCGATATAAATAATGTCTTTCATGAAATATTTACTCGCACAATGATACTACAGCCTTCATTTGTATGCCGGTATATAATTCGCCGCTTAAAATGCTGGCTGAATCAAACAGGGACTGGTTGATTGCAACCGTATTTGAACGATCGGTTATACCTTGAACTTGACAATTTTAATTTCAAATTAAAATTCAGGAATTCCCATTTGCATCTAAAAATACGAGTATATACTACGAATTTATAAATAGACTAGCTGTCTCATATTTATTTGGTTTTAGTTTCACTGCTCCAATCTCGTCCACTTTCAGACCCTTGCTACAGAAGTTATGAGGAAGTTGTGTTCGAGTGAAACTGTCACCTTGTGTTGGGGATACCAGGGGCTTGACAAATACCTTATTTTGCTCTGAACAGTATTCAAAAATATTGCACTGTACCGAATTGTAAGTGCTTATGCACACTGGTGTTAAAGTTATAAGCTATGCAAGTTTGGTAGGATTTGGCCATTTTGTGTTTGAGATACCAGCAGGGGCTTGGCAACAACGCCAATTTTTATATGTACATTAAAATTATTGCTCTGCACAAAATTTAAAATTTTTGTATGTACTGGTATTAAAGATATAAGCTGTTAAGTTTTTTCTTAAAATGGTCGCTTTGTTTGGGAGGTACCAACTGAGACATAAACTATTTCTATGTATTGAATTACCTAAGTTTCGAATAGGTAGTATAGAAGTTATTGAGGTCATCCAGATAAACCTCCACCGGAGCGAGACAGCATCCAACGCTCTGATGGACATCATAAATAAAGGCAGGGTTCATATTGCTTTGATCTAGGAACCATGGACAACTAGCAACAAGGTTACTGGATTAAACCATGTGAACTATAACCTTTTCTACGCTAACACAGGTACTCGTCCAAGGACTTGTATTCTGTGCCATAAAAACTTATGTTTTATTTTCTCTCCAGAGTTGTCAACATCGGACGCAACGGTGCTGAGGCAAGGTAATGGAAATATGTACCTGGCGTCAATATATCTGCCATTCGATGCGCCGACATTGCCACCTACGTCGGAATTACAACGTCTGGTGAGGGAATCCAAACACACAAGTAATGCGTTATTAGCTGGATGTGACGCCAACTCCCATCATATCGCTTGGGGTAGTACTAACACCAATAAAAGGGGACACGCCCTTATCGAATTTTTGAATACAAATGACCTCATAACTCTTAACATAGGAAACACAGCAACCTTTGTTAACAAAATTAGGGAAGAAGTATTAGATATAACGATATGTTCAGAAAATCTTATTGATGAGATTCATGAGTGGAGGTTTTCGGATGAACACTCCTATTCAGACCACCGTTATATCTATCTATCTATCTATATATATAAAAGAGAGTGTCTGTTTGTGGGTTTGTTTGTGGATTTGTTTGTTTGTTTGTATGTTTGTTTGTTTGTTCCGTATAGACGTATAAACGGCTGGACCGATCTTCTTGAAATTTTCACAGAATGTAGATGTGTGGGGCGTGGTGAAAATAGGGTGCTTGAATTTTCGATATATCAAGTGGGCGTGCACCCGCCCATATGGGTCAAATTTTGGTATTGAGAACAATTTTTAACTAGAGTGCTGAAATTTTGTGTGTATGCATTTAGTGTCAGATTATGTGAATTTTCAAAAAATGGGTGGAATCGGACAAATGGGCGTGGCCCCGCCCATATAAGCCAAATTTTGAAATTGAAATATTTTTCACAATTAATTAGCGTGAGTTCTGCAAGTTTGTGTATATGTATCTGGTGACAGTCTACGTGATTGGTCCAAAAATGGGCGGGATCGGCTCAATGGGCGTGGCCCCGCCCACATAGACTAAATTTTGAAATTTCGATATCTTGCACAATTTGCTAGCGAGAGTGTTGCAATGTTGTATATATGTATCTGGTAGCAGTCTACGTGATTTTTCCAAAAATGGGCTGGATCGGACCAATGAGCGTGGCACCGCCCATATAAGCCAAATTTTAAAAATGTGATATCTTGCACAATTTGTTACCGAGAGACCTGGAATTTTGTATATATATATATCCGTTGGCGACCTACATGATTGGTCCAAAAATGGGCGGGTTCGGACCAATAGGCGTGGCCCCGCCCATACAAGCCAAATTTTGAAATTGAGATATTTTGCACAATTTGTTAGCTAGAGTGCTGTAATATTGTACGTATGCATCTGGTAGCAGTCCACGTGATTTTTCCAAAAATGGGCGGGATCGGACCAATGGGCGTGGCCACGTCCATATAAGCCAAATTTTGAAATTGAAATATCTTGCACAATTTATTATCGAGAGTGCTGCAGTTTTGGACATATGTATCTGATGACAGTCTACGCGATTCGCCCAAAAATTGGCGGGATCAGACCAATGGACGTGGCCCCGCCTATATAAGCCAAATTTTGAAATTGAGACACATATCTTGCACAATTTTTAGCGAGAGTGATGTCTGGTGGTAGTCTACGTTATTGGTCCAAAAAGGGTCGGGATCGGATCAATGGGCCTGGCCCCGCCCATATACACCAAATTTTGAAATTGAGATATCATGCACAATTTTTTAGCGAGAGTGCTGTAATTTTGTGCATCTCACGCAGTCTACGTGATTACACAAAAAAGGGCTGCACCGCCCATAGGAGCCTAATTTTTAAATTGAGATATCTTGCACAATTTGTTTAAGTGAGCGCTGCAGTTTTGTGTATATGTATCTGATGACAGTCTACGTGATTCGACCAAAAATAGGCGGGATCAGATCAATTTTATTAGTCATATCTTGCACAATTGTTTATCGAGAGTGCTGTAATTTTGTGCATATCGATCTGGTGATAGTCTACGTGAATGGTCCAAAAGGGTTGGGACCAATGGGCGTGGCCCCACCCTTATAAGCAAATTTCTGGAATTGAAATACCTTGAACAATTTGTTAGCGAGAGTGTTGTAATTTTGTAAATATGCATTTGATGGCACGTAATTGGTTAAAAAATTGACGGAATCGGAAATCTGAAGTCTGGGGCAACGAAGTGGACCGGGTCCAGCTAGTAAGGTTTAAAATTGCACGGCTACCGCCAAACCCCATAAGTTTCCGTAATAAGGCTAAGACCGACTGTACTAAATTCGGAAATCTACTTAGAAATCGATTGGGGCAGCCTACACGCGATTATCTATGTGCAGAAGACATTGATATCAATGTTAAGAAGATTACCGAGGCTCTTGTAAAATCATTCGAAGATAGTTGCCCACTTCGAGAAAGGAAATCTGCCTTTGAGAAATCCTGGATGACAGGACAAATTCGCTCGATTGGCAAAGAGGTCCGCATACTTTACAACAGAGCTCGACGTAAAAAACAATCAGTATATTGGGACGACTACCACAGAAGACTCAAAGAATACAATAAAATCGTTAGATCGGCGAAACGTAACTCCTGGAGGCTTTTCTGTGAACATGTAGACAGCGTTAACAGCATGTCTAAAATGAAAAAGTTCCTCTCAAAAACTCATGTCCAAACCGAAACACTGGTGGATGAAACGGGTAAAAGGATACCGTAAGGCTCTTGATGAAAACTCATTTTCCGGCTGGTAATGCTGGAGCAACAGAGCAACAGTTACAGAATGAAAATGTATTGCATCAAGTACCTATTACGGATATAACAGATGGTATGGTTAAAGAAGCGATAAAAAGTTTCTCTCCCTTTAAGGCTGCGGGACCGGATGGAATATTTCCAGCACTACTGCAGAATCAGGTGGATCTGGTATCAACTCATCTGGCCGGAGTGTTCACTGCATGCCTAACCCTTTCGTATACCCAAAAAAACTGGCAGGAATCAAGGGTGGTCTTCATACCAAAGCCTGGCAAGGCGAGTTATGCGACCCCAAAGGCTTATCGACCCATTAGCCTTACTTCTTTCCTGTTAAAAACAATGGAGCGAATAATTGATAACATGGTCAGAGGTAAAATAGCGGATGACAGGCTAAAATTCAAACAACACGCCTATGTCAAAGGAAGATCAGTGGAAACAGCTCTGCATGAGGTAGTGCACCACATAGAAGAGTCCTTCAGTAAAGAAATGTATACACTTGCTGTTCGCATAGACATTGAGGGCGCATTTAACAATGTACAGACCGATACACTTATCCAGTCCTTAGACGAGTTTCAGGTTGACCGGGCGCTGAAAAACTGGATCAACAATATGCTAAGGAATAGTTGGATTATTTGTGGGCCATATGACGTAAAAATTAGAGACAAGGTAAATCGTGGTATACCTCAGGGGGGCATTTTATCGCCTCTTCTATGGGTTACGACGATACACAGTCTCCTAAAAGCCCTCACCAATGAAGGACTTAAACCAGTCTGTTATGCAGACGACGTTGTAATACTTCTAAGGGGCTTTCATCCAAATCTATTATGCAGAAGAGCTGAAGAGGCACTTAACATAGCATATAACTGGGCACAGCCAAGGGGTTTAAATGTTAACCCAGACAAAACAGAAATATGTCTATTTACAAGGAAAACGAAGATCCCAAAAAGGTAAAATACTTGGTAGTAATCTTGGATCAGAAACTGTACTGGAAAGATCATCTTGAAGAAAGAGTTACAAAGGCCCACAGATGTTGGTCGTTGTGCAGAAGAGCTATAGGTTTAAAATGGGGACTACGTCCAAATATGACTCACTGGCTTTACATGAGCGTGATTAGACCAATAATCACCTACGCCTGTGTAGTGTGGTGGACATCAATGGACAAGAAGTGCAACGTAATACCTTCGCAAAAAATTCAACGTATGTGCTGTCTAGGCATAAGCGGGGCATTTAGAACTGCACCAACAAAAGCGTTGGAGACTATACTGCACATCCAACTAATAGACATCCGTATAAAGTATGAGGCAGCCCTCACAGCAAGACGTCTACAAGTGATGGGTGAATGGATAAATCGAGACCATAAGTCGTACCATCAGAAGATTTTAGAATATCTAGTTGGTCACATTCAAACGCCAGAAATCTCGGACCGCATTACTGAAGTGCGGCTTACAGCTACATGTGAACCGTTTGTGCCAGACAGACGCTCCTGGGAAAATGGAACTTTGGCCCATTTGCCAGTGGGAACCAGCTGCTACACGGATGGGTCGCGAGGAGGAAGGACGGGTCTGGGACTTTTTTATTGATGAACCAGAAGTCGAACTTCACTTCCGCCTCCCTGACCATAACACGGTATTTCAAGCAGAAGTTCGAGCAATCACGGAGCGTGTGAACTGGCTCAGTAACACTACAAAGCCTAAATATGCCAACATCTTCACAGATAGCCAAATGGCGATTAAAGCAATAACATCAGAAAGGGTCAAATCCAGAACTGTGTTGGACTGTAAAAGAACGATAAATGATTACTCAGCCAATTGCGTATTTGCTGGGTACCAGGACACAACGGAGTGATTGGAAATGAACGGGCAAACAGCTTCAAAAGGGCAGAGAACTTCGAGTAATAAACTTGGAAAATTGGAAACCTTTCGAAGCCACGAGAAATGAGTTGAAGCATTGGGCAGTGATGGCTCATAAAACTATGTGGAATAGCGCAACAGTGGGAGCAACTGCAAAGATACTGTGGGGTGACTCAAATGAAAAGAAAACAAGAAGTCTTCTGAAACAAAACAAGATCGATATTAGTAAGATGATGAGTGTTCTAACGGGACACTCAAGCTTACAAGCACATCTTCATCGCATAGGACTAGCAGGAAACGACGAATGCAGGGCATGCAGAGAAAACATCGAAACATTTTCTGTGTCATATTTCGGGTCCGACATATTACCAGACTTGACTCATCTCAGAGAATATGACTGGAAGATACTGAGAAAATTCGTGTCTAGTACCGATTTTCTGTAACTCGTGAAGTATAAAAAGATCATAAATAAGGAGCGCACAACAGGCCGAACCACTGGCTTAAGTGTATGTCCATGGACATGAGACGTTTAAACGTCTCCTCTCTTCAACCTAACCTAACCTATCTACTCGTCAGTAGACGAACAGTTGGGTTATCTACTCCTTAGTTGACGACCAATTGGTTTATCTACTCCTGAGTGACCACCAATTGTTTTATCTACTCCTGAGTTTACGACAAGTTTGATTATCTACTCCTTAGGTGACGATCACTTGGGTTATCTACTCCTGCGTTAACGACTTGTTGCGTTATCTACTCCTTAGTTGACGACCGGTAGGGCTATATACTCCTAATTTTAAAACCAGTTGGGTTGTCCACTTCTATTTGAAGACCGATTAGATTATCTATTCCTGAGTTTGGGACCAATTATCTACTCTTTAGGTTATCGAGTTGGATAATCTGCTCTTTATAAAGTTGGGTTATCTACTCCTTACTTGACGTCCAGTTGGGGTTTCTACTCCTGAGTTGACGACTAGTTGCATTATCTACAATTATATATTATTTGCTACATATCGTCATAAGAAACGAGAAATTGCGTGTCACCATATTTGAAGATTATACAATTTTAATTTTAGAACTGACAGATCGATATAAACAATGCCTTTTCATGAAATATATAATCGCACAAAGGTACAGCTTTCATTTAAAGATGAAGGCGGTATATTTAAGTGGTATGCAATTTGTCGGTTGAAATGCTGGCTGAATTATTCAGTGACTGGTTCATTGCAATAGTATTTGTACGACCGAGTATAACTTGAACATGACAAAATTAATTTAAATTAAAATTCAGGAATTCCCATTTGCATCTAAAAATACGGGTAGTCACTACGAATTTATAAATAGACTAGCCGTAATATAGCATTATATTATTAGGTTTTGGTTCTACTGCTCCAATCTCGCCCACATTCGGACCCTTGTTACAAAACATTGCAGTGCCCAGAATTTTAAGTTTTTATGTGCAATGGTGTTAAAGTTATGAGCTCAATTTTTAATTTTGGTATGATTTGGCCATTTTGTGTGTAAAATACCCGAAGGGACTTGGCAACAACGCCCATTTTTATTAGGACTACATGTACTTTAAAATTATTACACTACAAAATTTCAAGTTTTTGCAGTAACTGGTATTAAAGTTATAAGCTGTAAAGTTTTTGAACAAAATTGTCGCTTTGTGTGGAAGGTAGCTATAGGGGCATGGCAAGTTCGCCCATTTTTTGATTAACTATTATTATTAACCCTTTGTGGTGGAGGTACGAACGAGTTGAGGACCATCTTCGAACTTAGTCTTAGATTCTGCCACATTAAATTACTCCAATGTCTCCTAGAATCAATGTTTTAAGGAGACATGCCCCCTCACGTATACTGGCAAAAAATGGCAAGCAATCTGGTGGAACCTGAAGTTGGGAAACCTTGACTACTAGGAAACTGTATGACAAAGATAACAAAGCCAAGGAACGTACAGATTAGAAAACGTATATCGTATCCTTTAATAAGTCCAAACTAAGTTCAAGAATGCGAAACGAGCTCCGAGGTTAGCCTTTTGTGAATCAGCAAGATTCTGAAGAGTACTCTCTAAAGATCCCAAGGGGTTAGGCAGCATTAGAAGGAAGATGGCTCATGGACTGAAGCGAGTACAGAGAGCCTTCACCTACTAGCTGAAATCAATTTTTCTGGATTTCAGAAAATCTTTGCGACTCAATAAATCATGCAGAGTTTTTCAAACAGAAATCTTCGCCATAACAAAAGCTCTTCCTTTGGTCAACCAAATGACCGACATGTCTTAATCAGCCAACGACTATCTACGTCCTAGGTACAACGATAGCCGACCTTACATGAATTGATGATTACACTATTGCTGATCCACTTTTGGCAGAAATTATCTCACTCTGAATGGAGTGTTTCGGTACAGATGACTAGAATCAATACCAACATATTCTCTGATAGACGCAGATGTTTTAACGAGAATGTTCACCCAATAGATCGTATGTGCTGTATTCCGGTCCCAGTTACATAGTGGGTAATAAAATTGATGATGTCTTGTCACGAGGAGGATATGACGGATGCATCAATAAGTCCTCCCATATGTGAACTCTTTGCCAAAATCGACACTTGGTTTAGAAATCAGGACACCCAGAACTGGAGAGGTTTAGTCAATTGTAGAATCTCTCAGAACTCTATGGACAACTAGGTCACGTGCCAGGACAGAAACCCTTCTAAAGATGGGGAAAAAAGACATGCGACAGATGATAGGCGTTCTGACGGGTCATTGCGACATCAGACCATATCGCTGACTACTGAATAAGAAGACATTGAAACGATTGATCACCTTTTATGCCAATGTCCTGCACTCGCTGCAAGAAGACGATGCTATTGATTATATTGCACATTGTGACGTGAGAGCAATCCTTAATTCCGCCAATGGTCTCAGATGTCTGTGGGTGACAAACAACTGATAAAGAATAAGTATCTCTCAACATAGTCACTATACGAGTACACTCTACTTTCTATGTCCCTTTATACATTGTAGCACACTCTGGTACAGGGCTTTTATGGTACAGGGAATTAAAAGCTCCAAAAATTATTGCTAGATGTGGTATGTCATCATACGACTGCATCCAACAAATCTGCTCCAGTTTGTTTATCTATTCATTTGAGCCAATTGGGTTATCTATTCCTGAGTTGACGATTAGTTGCGTTTGACCATTAGTTCGTTGACAATTATTTGCGTTATGTACTCCTTACTTGACTGCCAGTTGTGTTAAATCCTGCTTAGCTAATGATCAGTTGGGTTATCTGTTCCTTATATAGTGACCAGTTGGGTCGCCTACTCTTGAGTTGACGACCAGTTTCGTCATCTACTCCTAAGTTTATGAATAGTTTCGTTTTATACTTCATCCTTGACGACCAGTTGAAGAACGGTTATCTACTCCTTAGTATTCGGTCAGTTTAGTTATATACGCCTAGGTATATGACCAATTGGGATATCAACTCCTGAGTTGACCGACAGTTACGTTACCTACACCTTAGTAGAAGACTAATTGCATTATCTTCCCCTGAGTTGACGATCAGTTGTAGTATGTGCTACTGAGTTGACGACCAGTTCCGTCATCTACTCCTAAGTTGATGACCAGGTCGGTTATCTACTCATCAGAAGACGAACAATTAGGTTATTTACTCCTTAGTTATCGGTAATAGACGACCCGTTGGGTTATATACTCCTTCATAGAGGACCAGTTAGTTGACGACTATTTGCACTATCTACTACTAAGTAGACGGTCAATTGAGTTATATGCTCCTTAGTTGACGACTTATTGCGTTACCTAGTCCTTAGTAGACGACCAGTTGCATTATCTTCTCCTGCGTTGACGACCAGTTGCACTATATACGCCTGAGTTGACGACTAGTTGCGTCATCTACTCCTAACTTGTCGACCAGGTGGGTTATCTACTCCTTAGTTATCTACACAGTAATAGACGACCCTTTGGGTTATCTACTCCTTTGTAGAGGACCACGTAGTTGACGACTATTTGGGTTATCTACCACTAAGTAGACGGTCAATTGAGTTATATGCTCCTTTGTTGACGACTAATTTCGTTATCTCCTCCCAAGTATACGACCAGTTGCGTTATCCACTCCTGAGTTGACGACCAGGTGGGTTATCTATTCATCGTAGACGAACAATTGAGTTATCTACTCATCGTAGACGAACAATTGGGTTATATACTCCTTAGTGGGCGGTCAGTTTAGTCAGTTGACAAAGCCATGTTAAAGTTACCGGTTGTTGTCATTGCAGGTGGTGATAATCTGCAAACCGATCCCTATTCTTAATGGACCTCTCACTCTTTTTGGTTTTTATCGGTACAATTTTCCGTACGAATATTATCTATTTCTATTTTACTAAACTGACATTTGGAGCAGCGAAGTGCACCGGGTTCAACTAGCAATCTATAAGAAATAACTTTCATGTCGTCCATAAAATCGATTTTTCTTGTCATATATAAGTATAAGGTAGTTAGGTAGGTTAGGGTGGCAGCCGTATTTTTGTTACAAGCTCACATAGACCAGTTTAGGTCCCTAGTGTTACCGCGGGCTGAAATGCCCCTCATCGAAACCAACCTGTTATAAACCATATATAAATTTATCGATAGTACGAATATCAGTACTGGAAAGATCTGTTAGGCTGCCTTAAAAGGCCGACCCCAGTATGTCCAGTCGTCGTTTACTCAAAGCGGGACAGTCGCAAAGCAAGTGCTCAATGCTCTCCACTTCTTCCTCATCCCCACAGCTTCGGCCGAAGTCATTGGAGTCAATACCCAATCTTTTGGCGTGTTCGCCGATCAAGCGTAGACAATCGTTTCCTCTCTAGTGCGAGGAAATATTTTGACCTTCTCAGGTCATACCTTGGCCAGATTTGTCTAGCTACCCTGCAGGTGCCGATTTCTGTCCATCTTTCGTTGGACTGCCTGATTGCCTCTTGCCTAAGCCAAAGCTTGCACGTGGATAGTGGCGCACCAATATATGCAAATTCTTCGAGAATTTGTAATGTCGTCCCTTTCCTAGCAAGTTCATCGGCTTTGCAGTTCCCCGGGATATCCTTATGCCCAGGCACCCATATGAGGTGTATATTAAACTGCTCAGCCATCTCAATAAGAGATCTGCGGCAGTCGAGGGCTGTTTGTGAATTTAGGGATGTTGCCTCCAGAGAATTGATGGCAGCCTGGCTGTCCGAGTAAATGACACCACCAGTGTTGGTTACTATGTTGCGACTCAGCCACTTGGCGACTTCCCATATTGCCATTATTTCGGCTTGATAGACACTGCAGCTATCTGGTAGTCTGTGAGCTATATCCAGGCTAAGTTCTTCGCAGTGTACTCCGAAGCCAACCTTTTCATCAAGCTTCGAACCATCCGTGTAAAAGTGGAGATGGTTTCTATTCATCTCTGGTGGGAATCATAGTGATGTAATTTCTCTCAAAGGTGTACACAGTTGGTATATAGTCCACTCGGTCGGTTACCATAGCACTACACTTTGATATCCTCATGTGACCATAGTTCTTGTACCTCCACATTGATAGGCAGTTTAATCTTATTGCCGCTTTGGTTGCAACTTCTCTCGCCACAATATTAATCGGCAGTATATGGAGTAGGGCTTGTAGAGACTCGGTCGCTGTAGTCCTTAAGGCTCCGCTTATGCTCAGGCAGGCAGTTATCTGAACCTTTGTTAGTAGGTTGGTGATGGTTAGTTTGTCAGTTGCCATCCACCATACCACAATACCGTATAACAGTATTGGACGAACTACTGCTATATATATCCAGTGGACGATTTTAGGAGAGAGTCCCCACCGAGACACTACAGCCTTTTTGCAGGAATATAAGACGACGTTGGCCTTCTTTACACGTTCCAATACGTTAAGTCTAAATAACATTTTCCTATCTAGAATTATTCCTAAACATTTTGCACTTTCAGAAAAGACTAGATCTGTTCCATTTATCCGAGGTGGAGGGTCCACATGTGGGACATTATTCATCCTAGTAAAGAGAACCAATTCTGTCTTGTTGGGGTTAACGCCCAAACCGCTGCTTCTGGCCCATCTAGCCAACTTGTTCAGAGCCACCTGTAAGATGTCTCTGAGGATGTTTACGAATTTGCAACTCACTGCGATTGCCACGTCGTCCGCATATGTCACGACCTTGCAGCCACAACGTTCTAGATCTAGCAGGATTTCATTCACCGCTAGGTTCCAAATTAGTGGAGACAGTACTCCTCCTTGCGGGGTCCCTCTGTTTACAAACCTTGTCAGAGTGGTGGACCCTAGACATGCTGTTATGCGTCTTCTGGTGAGCAGACTTTGAATTAGTCTAATCAAACTAGTGTTAACTTTTAGATGTGAGAGTGCCGCAATTACCGCATCTGAGTGAATGTTGTTAAAAGCCCCTTCTATGTCAAGAAATGCCACCATGGTGAATTCCTTGAAATGCAGGGACGATTCGATAGTGCTCACAAGTTCGTGCAGGGCTGATTCTGTAGACTTGCCCTTATTGTAATCCAGGTTTTCCCTAATTAAATGATCTAAAAGTCTTTCCAGACCTTTCAATAGGAAGGAGGATAGGCTAATTGGTCTGAAGTCTTTTGGCCTAGTGTGTTATATCTTTCCCGCTTTAGGTATGAATACCACTTTGGTATCCCTCCATCGATTCGGGACATATGAAAGCCTGATACAGCCTACATAAATTTTCTCCAGCCAGGGGATAATGTACTTTAACATTTTCTGCATTTCTGCTGGAGTGATGCCATCTGGTCCAGGTGACTTGAAGGGCTCAAAGCTATTAATAGCCCAGCTTATTCTGGATCTCTCAGTCAAGAAGCTAGCGACGCTCGCAGTCCACTCGCACTCTTGTTGGTCCTGATGATCCTCGGGTTCTGTTACAGAGTTCCCCGGGAAATGTGTGTCGAGCAGTACATTGAGCGACTGCTCGCTGTTTTTGGTCCAGTTATTTACCTCATCCTGTAAATATCCCACTGTACAAGGTGAAGCAGATAATATCTTCCTCAGCCTAGCGGCGTCGGAGACCTTTTCCACTTCACCACAGAAGGTATACCAAGAGCGCCTTTAGCTGAATAGCTTGTTGCAGGTCTTTTTCATAGCCGTTAGCTCAGAAGTCCACCATTGGGGTTTAGTTTTACCCTTGTACCTTGTTTTTGGACAGGCTTCTTCAAGGGATCTATTGAATGATATGATCGACCAGATTATCCAGACCGGCTTTGTCATTCGGTTCGTACAGAAGTTTAGAGTTGAGGACTTTCTTGAAATTCTTCTCATACAGGTGCCACTTTGTCTTCCTTACATTTCTGTGGACGGCAGGTTTAGGCGCTTTTTCCGCGAGTTTGAACTTAATATAATGGTGATCTGAGAATGAGTGGTCGTCCAGTACATTCCACCCAATAATTTTGCTGACAGCCGGTCAGTAGCGAACGTTACGTCGAGTACTTCTTGTCTATCTTTAATTGTAAAGGTCGGTTTATTACTTATGTTACAAATACTAAGATTGGTAGTTAGAATAAAGTCAAGAAGCGAATCACCCCTATTGTTTATATCCGTACTACCCCAGATAGTATGATGAGCGTTCGTGTCTACGCCAATAATCAGCTCGAGCTCGTCAGACGTTGCTTCTTCTACTACTTCCCTGAATAGAGCAGTCGGTACTACAGATTCATAAGGCAAGTAGCTGGAGACCACCCAATATATGCGATTACCGATCTCCAGGCTAGCAGCTGTTTGGTCTTTACCACTTAAATTAGTCAGGAGAAAGATACTTAGTGCCTTCACAGTTGGCCACAAGCAGTTTAAAGTTGTCCTAATACCGCACACCCTTCCTCCCACTGCGTAGGGCTCCTGTATCAGGACGATGTCTACGGCGCCTGTGGACAGGCGCAGCAATAGAGCCGCCGAGGCTGCTTTAGCGTTATGGAGGTTAATCTGTAGAATTCTTACCATCATTGGTAATTGACAGATTAACATCCACCCCGACAAGGGTGTTATCGAACTCTTCGTCCGTATCGTCTAGAAGCATGTCCCCGCCAGATGCGTCAAAGAGTCCGGAGACACCCCTCAGCCTCTCTGTGTCCGAAGTAGAGAGAAGGACGTTACAGATCTTCTGTTAGAGTTGGAGTCACCAGAAATAATAGGCGTGGGTACCTCCGCACTTCCAGAAAGTGCCACGGTGGACGACTTACCTTCTGCAGTGGGAACTATATCCTGCTTGTATATCTTCAAGACTATAGTCTCGAAGCCATATTGTAGGGTTGCACTCGCACTTTGTATATGGGAGGTGGATTCAGCGTTTAGGATAAGACTGACCTGCCGCTTTTTACCATCCGCCTCACCCACCTTGCTGATTCTTCAATTATGGGCCGGCAGACCAGGATTGGAATCTTTTATTATTTCTAAGATGTCAGCCGGGTTGGAGGGCTCTTCTGTAACCCAGGTGATGGCTCTAGGGTGACTAGGGATGTTGTTTTTTTCGACAACATCCAACTGGGCACCCGGCCACACATCACCCGCTCGACTCAGAGCAGCCTTATACAGGTCTACTGATCTGGCATCACCGAAATATAAGAGCTTTACTCTCCCCTGATGCCATCCTGCATCGTTGCAGATTGGTGGTTTGCCCGGCATTTCTCTACGGACATCGAGGTAATGAGCCATAATGGCTGATTGTACATGACTCCATTTGTCCTTGAGGATGGATCCATCCTCACTACTTCGTCTATAACAGCCATCACTAGACTCTCCTTCGCCACTTCATTGAAGGGCTTGGTGAGTGTCCTGTTGATGGTGACATTAGGGCCTCTTGCCTTTTTCGAAGGCAGGAGTTCATCAGGTGATCTGATTCGTTTTACTTTATTAGCCGTTAACACAGCTGAATTTGTGGCTCTTTCAGCCGACTCATTGGCCTTAGAAGCATCTATGACGTATTTAGCCCAGGTAAGTGACTCTTTTTGTTTTTCGGTAAGAGCCGAAACCTCAACAGCCTCCAACTTCGTCAAAACTCTGAGCGCTACACGATGCTCATTGTGCTTCCGTTTTGACGGTCGGACATGACGTTTTCCCCTCACAGCACCACCTGTTGTGAGTACTTGGGGGAGATTTTCACCATTTTTGGTGTGGTCGGCTTTGGCCAAGACAAACGGACGGACAGTCGGACGATTGGGGAACCGCGCTCCATCGGAACACGAAGGCATCCCCGTCAAGAGAATTTATTTTTATTTTGTCTGTATTAGACCGTAATAGGTACTACGATGCAGGCCTTACGGACTTTGTACAGATTTTTGCTATTGCGTAATAGGTACTGGTAACTATCCGCTATGTGATAAACACGTCCGTTCACTTCGAATGATCAGCAATAAGTATAAAGATGATGTTCTCTTTGTTCACAAAAAAGCCTTTCTAGTCGACTTTTTTTGGGTTGCGGCAGAATCGATAAGCCTTTTGAAAATTAAATAGCCGAAAACAAACTGCTGTTCTCCATCTTGAGTTGCTTCAATCGTTCTGAAATGGGCTTATGTATTCGCACATTTTCGAAGAAATGCTGTTGCCGGGAGCAACCTTTCTTTATCCTCTAAAAAGTGAGCAAGCATAATTTCAACAAACTTTACAGTGTATCAAGAATGTGCGGGCAAAATTCTAAGCTAATTCAAACCATATCACGTATTCCTTTGGTTGACCTTGTTATACCCCACTGGTAAATCTTCTCCTAAATGGTTTGTTATCAGTTTATTTCGGAGTAAAGTACTTGTCAACGTTTTTTTTTGTTTGCTATTGAATAAATGCGAGAATTTATTTGTCAAATGGGATTGAAATAGATTGCCATAAACGATGTCGACGACGGCATCAAAACGATGCATATCTGAACGAATACAGAACGGGCCATGATCAAAGGTCAATTTCGACTGGTTCGATGGTGTACTCCCAACGCCAAAGAACGCGCAAAACAAACACAGATTAAAATGAAACTGAGACCGGAGCCGAATTCCATTTAATGCGAATAATGATTAATATTTGTGAACGAGTGAGTCTACACTCATTCGGTTGCCAAGTCCCATATCAATTGTTTTGCCTCTCAGTTCTCGATAGTAAAGAAATTCATTTCACATTTATGAATTATGTCTGAACATTGAGTATGTTCATAAGTGCTATTGTGCATATAATTTGAACTATAAAATAGTTCATAAAATAATCATAAATTTGGAAAAATTATTTAAATAAAGTACTTGAGTAGATATACATTGCGATTTTCGAGTGAACCGCGTCTTCGATAACCTAGTCATAGATTGCATTTTTGAAGAGCATACACAAACGAGTTTATTTGGAAAAGGATCATTGACTAAATTTACACAATTGATGTGTGATTTCACTTGAAGGTCCTACAAAAAATATGTGACATTCTGCATTCGGCGGAATTCGTCCCATTTCGACCCATAGTTATCGATATATAATCTCTTTTTCTATCAGTTTATTCATGTCCTCCTCTCCGTGCAGTTCGCAGTTATGAAGGGATCTTTATGAAAATAGTCGCACAGACTTTTCTTGGAGTAAGGATCCCTAAGGAATATGTGTCATATAGGTCAGCGTGTTTATATTTGTCACCGGTTTAAGTTATTTCGTACGAGTATAACTTTAATACCAGTACATACTTTAAAGTTATTAAATGTAATTTTAATTGATAATTTAATAAAACAAAACCAGTAAGAAAAGACAGCAAATCGGGCGGGGTCGAATATATAATACCCTACACCTCCCTAACAATGCCAAAATGGGCATTGCGATAATAATTTTGAATAATTGGTTTCGTTTCAGTTAACAAAGTACTTAGCTCCACCTCCTGATCTAGACTTATTCCAAGGAGCAGTTGATGGTTTTGGTCATAATAAACTAGATCTAAAACGATAATCTTAAATGCGTAGTCATTTTTCATAGATCAAAAATCGGAAGGGACAAATCAGGGGAACATATGTATACGGGCTATATCTAAATCTGAACCGATTTTCGGAATTTGGAAGTGTTAATTCATGTAATAAGAAACCTCTTTCTGCCAAATATAGTACTGATCGGATAATAAATACAGTATCTAAAGAGCTTATCGGGCGTCATATATATGTATATTGGAACTATATCTAAATCTGAGCCGATTTTTCCCGAATTTCGCAGTGTTCATTCATGTAAAAAGAAAAATCTCTCTGCCGAATTTCGTACTTCGATCGGATATAAAATACAGTTCCTACAACGCTTACATGTCGAAACGGGAGCCACATATACATATTTGGGGGTTATATCTAAATCTGAACCGATTTTTATTATCTGTAAGTGTATCAAGAGACTTCTTCGTGTCATTTTTTATTCAGATCGTTTAAAAAATGTTGCTTATGGAGAACATATAAGTATATGGGAGCTATATGTACATCTGAAGCAATTTCTTTGGGCCAAAAAAGAGCACTGTGCTAAATTTCAGCACAATCGGACCATTAGTATCGCGTGTTTTTTTAGGGGTATAGAACTTCGAATTGAAATAAAACACAAGAAAATCGTTTTAAGGTCCATCAATTTGGCTTTATTGGAAGGATAATTTTATGCCATTAATGTTTAAATATGATTTCGGGCATGTGGCCGCCGCGGCTGGCTCGAATAAAGCCAATTCTACAGGTCCAATTTTCAACCACTTTTTCGAGCATATGGGGCCGTATGTCGGCAATAACGCCACGAATGTTGGCTTCCAATTCCCCTAACGTTTCTGGTTTGTTGGCGTAGACGAGAGACTTCACATATCCCCAAAGAAAATAATCCAATGGTGTCAAATCACACGATCTTGGTGGCCAATTGACTGGTCCATTCCGCGAAATTATGCGCTCATCGAATGTTTCCTTCAATAAATCGATTGTGACGTGCGCTGTGTGGCATGTAGCGCCGTCTTGTTGGAACCACAACTCATCCACATTCATGCCATCCAATTCGGGAACAAAATAGTCGGTTATCATGGCTCTATACCGGTCTCCATTAGCTCTCCACAGCTCCAATTGCTGTGCACGGTGGCGAATCGATTCATTCGGGTCCTCTTCAACACTTTGCTCTACAGCGGCAATTGTTTCTTCGGTGCGCACTGTTCGACGTCTCTGCGGATGCGTATTATCACATAGAGTAAACGTAGTGCGAAAACGATCCATGGTTAACCGAATTAATTGCTCTGATGGACGATTATGTTGACCATAAAATGGACGGAGCACGATTTGCAAGCGTTGTTCTTTTGTCAACCTGTTCATGATGAAATGGCAAACCAAACTGAACATAAATGACATTAGAGTTGCCAGATTTGACCACAAAATGCCAGTTTTATCTCTATTCGAAAAACAAAGCGTAAAAAAACACCCTTTACGATCTGCACTTTGATTACAACGATACATCTACAGACGGACGGACAGACGGACATTGTTCAATCGACTCAGGAAGTGATTCTAAGTCGATCGGTATAATAAACGATGGGTCTATCTCTTCTCCTTTTAGGTGTTACAAACAAATGCACGGTGCAATGGGTTTAAATTATAAATTTACGAATATTTTTTGGGGCTGAAGGTGAGGGGATTCTTAAGTTGGTTTACCCGACTGAACTTTCTTACTTCATATATATTAGGCCGGGTCGATTTGTGGGGAGGCAAAAAAAGTCGCCATTGCTAAGTGAAAATCGTATTCTAGGGATCAAAATAAGAAACTTTGCCGAAGGAACCATACCTCTAAAACGAATTCTGATGTCCCGGAATTTGGGTCGAACTTTTGGGTAAGGGCAAATTTTGAAAAATCCCACTTTGACCCATTTAGAGTGCTCCAATCGAGTCCAAATGTATGACCGACCCCCACTAACTTTGGAGGCCCGACGCACCCGTGCCAGTGGCACAACCCCTGGAACCCCCTGGGGGTTCCATACATTTGGACTCTATTGGGTCAAAGTGGGATTTTTTCCGGGACATCAGAATTCGTTTTAGAGGTATGGTTCCTTCGGCAAAGTTTCTTATTTTGATCCCTAGAATACGATTTTCACTGAGCAATGGGCGATTTGTAAATCGACCCGCCCAAATATATATATATATAAAATTAAATCGATCACAGTGAAAAGTGGCCCATATCAGATATTGGTTTGATATAGTTTCCCTATAAAGGTCCCTTGCGATTTGACTTGTTGATGCTTTAGAGAAAACATTTTTCAACCGATCTGGCTGAAATCTGAGTATTTATATTTTATATACATACAAGTATAGGCCAAAAAATTAAAAAACCAGTAAGGAAAGGCTATCGTCGAGCGGTACCGACTATATGATACCCTACACCACTCTGGTAAAATTGCATAACAATGAAATATCCAATGTTTACTTCAACTAAAATTTGTTTACACAATTTACATTTGATACGTCTCTGCCTCTGTAGTCAATTCGGACGAAACATATATACATATGGGAGCTATATCTAAATCTGAAATGATTTTCTTAAAATTCGGCTCCACTCATCAATGTGGGTCCATAGATGAAGGAACTCTACCATTGTAATCGGACTAAACTTATATATGGGAGTTATATCTAAAACTGAACCGATTTTCTCCAAATTGAGTAATGTTGGTCCATGGATCAAGAAACTCCACTACGTTAAAATTCAAAACGATTGGCTGTAAACTACTGCTTTTATAAGGCTAAAGGGCCAAATCGGGCGAAATATACATATGGGGGCTATAGCTTAATCTGAACCGATTTTCTTTAAATGCGGCAACGTGGATCCATGGAACCAGAAACTGCAGCATGTTAAATTTCAAAACAATTGTGTGCAAAATATAGATTTTATAGGGCTAAAGGGTCAAATCGGGCGAAATATACATATGGGGGCTATAGCTTAATCTGAACCGATGTTCTTCAAATTAAGCAATGTTGGTCCATGGATCAAGAACCTCTGCCATGCTAAGTTGGTCTATGGAACAATAAACTGTACCATGTTAAATTTCAAAACAATTGGGTGTAAAATACAGTTTCTATTGGGCTAATGGGCCAAATCGGACGAAACATATATATGGGACCTATACCTGAATCTGAACCGATGTTCTTCAAATTAAGCAATGTTGGTCCATGGATCAAGAACCTCTGCCATGCTAAGTTTCGAAACAATTGAATGGAAATACGCCTTCTATAGGGCTAAAGGGTCAAATCGGACCAAACATATATATGGGAGCCATATCTAAATCTGAATTGATTTTCTTCAAATTCAATAGGCTTCTTTCCAGATACGAAAGACTTTAAACTGCAACATTTAAGCACAATCGGAGTGAAATTGCGACATGTACTCGACGGACAACTTAAGATGGACAGACATGGTTAAATCGACTCAGCTTATGATCGGTATACTAATACTTTAAGGTGGGTCTAGCTATAGTATTTCTAGGTGTTACAAACATCTGCCATGAAACAAACTTGTATATTGGTGAGCCAATCTCCAGATACTTGAAGGAAAGGCAAACAAATCTGGTGAAAACACCTCTTAAAGAGGAAAAACCTGTCTATGTTAGTGTCAGTTCTAGGACAATGCCCGATCGGCGAACATGACCTGAGATTGCGAATAGAGTCCAATGACTTCGAAGAAGCTGTGTAGAAACAGAAGAAGTGAAGAGCTTTGATCTCCTGCTTCGTTCCTAGTCCCCGTTAGGTAATGCGTGATCTGGATGTATGTGGGTCCTACCTTTCTAAGAAATCTAGAAGATCAGGGGCCAAATCACGGCATTCGGTATCGAGAACTTTTCGATCGAAAAGCCATTTTAATTTTTGTTTATAAGAAAAAGTGATCATTGCAATTAATTAAAAACTATGCAGATTAGCTATATAAGACCGTATTTAAACAATCTGCTCGAACTCGACAGAAGCTATACTCTTTTAACGATAATAAAAAACACATTTCGATCGTAAAGTACTCGATATCGAATGCCGTGATTTGGCCCCAGGCAGCTTCAGACATTCGTACACTGAGGGAAAAAAGACGTTGCAAAATAAACACCGTTTGGTACCAATTTATAAACGTAACGTGCATGAAAAATCGCCACCGATTCGTTCATTAATTATCAACGAAACGGGGGTGATTTTTTGACCGGCGTTGCGTTATGTATTGTCGCCGTAAGGTTGATGATTATTTGTTCGGCTTTGTGTTGTTTATTGGATTTGTTATTGTCTGTTCTTAGAAGAAGAAACCACGAGGATTTATAAAGACGTGAAAAATGAAAATTAATGACAAAGAAATATAATTTAATGACCTGTTTGCTATTGTGGATGATTCTCTGGGCTATGGAATGAAAAGGATAAGGTGATTTCAAAATCAGTGACATCTTCCTATTGCAGAAATTTCTAGAATCAATAGAAATGGTGTCGGCCTACAAATATTTAACAACATAAGCTTATAAAAATTTCAATTTTAAAAGTTAATAATGAGTGTGTATGTTTTTTATAGGGCACAGGAATTAAATTTTGCAGTACATAAAGGCGAATGATACGAAGGAGCCTGCCAACATTAGGATTAGGAGCTGAATTCCGAGAAAAATAGAGGTAATACTGTGTTGCTGCACATTCGAATGTGTTTTGTTTAGACGTGATTTGCTTAGTGATAAATATGCAAATTTACAATTATATGTTTGTTGTGTTCACGTTTTATTTACTTATAACATTAATAAATGTATTAAAACGCTAATGCTGTTTAAATAGTTTTAAATGGGGAGCGGGTAGGGGGTGGATTTAGAATGAAAAGTTATCCCAGAGCGTGCTTTATTCGTCCTCAGCAAGTGCTTTAGTCGTCCCCCGCACGTTCTATAGTTGTCCCCAACACTTGATTTAAATTATCCCCAGTTGGTATTCATTTTGCAACGAAGCGTTGTTGATTTTTGATGCTTTATTCATGCACCACCTTGCTTGAATTCATAACATACGGGGTTGGTTCATTATCATAAACGAATTTGCAAAGATTAAGCACGTATGTGCTTTGTTTTTCGCTGGGTATACTATTGATAACTTTGTACAATTAGGTAGAACAATTTGTGTATGTAAGCTGGTGACTCCGGCTGTTACTCTAACATAATCTAAATGCTTAGTCGTTCTATAAACTTTATTTTTTATTTTATAAAAAAAAATTGAAGTTACATTGTGTCTCATTAAATTGCACCACAATAAAACTGTAGTTGTACATACTTCTCATTTCATTGATTTAAGACATTAGCTGACATTTACGGTCTAAACATTCAACTGAATCTGCATATGATTTGTTCCGAATGCGGTTACAGGTCATTCAATTAAATGAAACAAACAATTTTTATGGTTTTCCTTTTATTTCACTATTTTTATATTGTGATAACAACTCAAGTTTGTTCGGCTTTTGAACCTAAACAAATTTAAATGTTTTGTGCAATATTTATTCGTAGAATAAATGCAAACTAATGTGATTATAAAGTACTAAACTTCTTGCTCAGAAATATATAAATATATATATAGTGATAATAAATAATTATTTCTTAGACAATGAATACAATTAATTATCTGCTCAAAAATACATAACATAACAAATTTGAAAAAAAACGCTAAAAACGAAAGTCTCAGTCTCTGTTGTGACATTTCTCTGCTATCGGTGATATGAGTGTTTCAGTGCCTCCAGGCGGACGGACGTACTTATATATTTTCCACCAGACATTGGCCAAAGTCCACTTTGGAATGTGTCGATAATGTCATGGAAATGCAATTATCTGAATTCATTTGAACAGTTTCATCATACGGTTTTATAGACACTTTTATTACTCGTGTACTCGTATATTAGTTATTCAAAAATGCGATTAAATACGAAATACGGGTGTGTCTCCGGCAAATTTCAAAATAAAAATAAACTTAATGAAAAACGAACTGTTACGATTAACTATTTCTCAATGAATTCTTGGCATTTTTATGTCTCTGAATGTCTATACGTATATATTATGCCGAAAAATTTCGTTTAATCACTGTAGTATAGGAATACAATAGACCTATGCTTAATACGAAGTGATTAATTTTGAACTTTCTTTTTTAATTTTAAATTAAACACTTAAAATAGATATACATATCGAATGAACAATCTCTGACACTTACTTTTTCAATATAATATCATTAAAACTTTGACCGCGACTACGGTACAATTTTCGATCACTCCTTACAATGATCACTCACCAGTATCTCGCGAATTACACGAGTACCATTAGCTTCCATGTGTTAAATCGTAGCGGGCTTGGTATACCGATGATGAAACCAGTAAGAAAGGACTGTAGTACCATTGTTGGCTAACCAATGCACGAAAAAATTGATAGGGGTCATATCAATCGTTTAAACTGGTCAACATTTTTTGAGGCGCAGGTTTTTGCAGTCGATATGGAATAATACAGTTCTAAGTCAAGGTTAGATGAGGAGGGCATTTGGCGAGTGAAACCAAGCGCGCACTGAGACCATACATGATCCATTGTAGTTCTTCATAGTCTTCTTCTCTAATCCCTCAGTTGAGTCTAGAGCTACGATCAGACACAATGTGTAAGTTTAGAAGTTTAAGTGGAGTATCCTGTTTCTTCTAAATTATAACATTGGACACTGACAAAGGAAATGAAACATATCTGCGACAGAGTCAGAATCCAGACATCATCGAAACATAAAGGGTTATCCAACAAGATGTGTTATTTTGGTATTCAAAGAAAAATTCCATTTTTTGAGATAAATGATCGGATGTTTATTTCATAATAAAGATGAAGGTATGCCGTTAATAATGAAAAACAACATCATCAACGTCCTCGATAGCCTCACGAATTCTATCTTTGAGGTCTTGAATCGGCGCTGGGCTGTTGGCGTAGACCTTATCTTTCACGTGGCCCCAAAGGAAGAAGTAAACGTTTGGGCATGAGTCGGGTCGCCGCTAAATTCGTGCCAAAATTGCTCAATTTGGACTAAAAACAGCATCGCGTTAACATTGCTCAGGAGATATTGAACTCGGTCCGTGACGACTCAAATTTGCTCCAGAGGGTCATAACTGGTGACGAATCATGGGCTTATGGTAACCAAACGTGGAAACTAAAGCTCAATCATCGCAATGGAAGCTGTCGCATGAACCAAGACCGAAAAAAGAGCGACAAGTTCGGTCGACGCTACGCCACGATTGAGGAGATAAAGACGGCATCGAAGGAGGAGCTGAACAAGATCACAAAAAATGATTATTTGAAGTGCTTCGAGGATTGGAAAAAACGTTGGCAGAAGTGTATTATATCCGAGGGGAATTACTTTGAAGGGGACAAAATAGATATTCAAGAATAAATAAATACTTTTTGAAAAAATACAAAATTCGCGATATTTTTTGAACATACTACGTATTTATACCCTCACTTTAGTGTGACGAGGGTATATATCATTTGCTACGAGCCAAAAGTGTAGCACATCGAAGGAGTGACCTAAGAACCCAAGTATGTTCGGCTGAAATCCGTTTTGGGTAGTTTTAAGTAATTTGAGCAATGTCCGTCCGTCTGTCCGTCTGCTGACAGGTGCGCACGATAACTCTCGAAAGGAATAACCGATTGACTTCAAATTTGGTATGCGGTAATTTTTTTCTCTATCTCCGGCCCATTGGCCCACTCCTTCTAGTATCTCCCCCACAGAGGGTTAAAAATTAATAAACAAAAGCACAGACCAACAATAAATAACAACAACACATGAGGTACGATGACGTCGGCATTAGCCGTTGACAAAACTACATGTGTTTTCGTGGATCGCGATGCGAACCCAAGCAAAAAACAAAAATGTATTGGTATGAGAGTTTTAGTATGTTGACTTAGTTCGGCTAAATACGGGTTTGGTTAGCAGTTCTTGTTAAATTCAATTTACTGCTTCCATAAGTATTTCAGCTGATTTAATTTAAAGCCATACACTATTGCTACTGAATTCTGAAGATGATAGAGTGGAGTCTATCGAAACTTCAGTCAATTCTACCAAGCAATTAAAACTCTACCAATTTTTGTATTTGTTTCTATTACTTTTTTGAAATAAACGGAAAGTAACTGAAACATATGATCTCAAACCAAAGTAAATTCTGACTGAATAAAAAATTTATTCTCTAATAACTTCTATAACACTTATTCAAATCTTCTAAAATTCCACACAAAGTATTAGTTCATTAGTCGCTACCACCATGAGAAAAATGGGCGAACTTGACACGACCTTTTGGTACCTCCCACAGATAGGTAGGTATCACACACTAGGCCAAAAGACTTTAGACCAATTAGCCTATCCTCCTTCCTATTGAAAGGTCTGGAAAGACTTTTAGATTATTTCATTAGGGAAAACCTGGATACAAAACTCCTGTCGGTGAACCAACATGCTTACAATAAGGGGAAGTCTACAGAATCAGCCCTGCACGAACTTGTGAGCACTATCGAATCGTCCCTGCATTTCAAGGAATTCACCATGGTGGCATTTCTTGACATAGAAGGGGCTTTTAACACATTCACTCAGATGCAGTAATTGCGGCACTGTCACATCTAAAAGTTAACTCTAGTTTGATTAGACTTATTCAAAGTCTGCTCAACAGAAGACGCATAACAGTATGTCTGGGGTCCATAACTCTAACAAGGTTTGTAAACAGAGGGACCCCACAAGGAGGAGTACTGCCTCCACTAATTTGGAACCTAGCGGTGAATGAAATCCTGCTAGATATAGAACGTTGTGGATATAGAAGGTCGTGGCATATGCGGACGACGTTGCAATCGCAGTGAGTGGCAAATTCAAAAACGTCGAGACAAACTTCGAGACATTCTACCGGTGGCTCTGAACAAATTGGCTAGAAGGGCCAGAAGCAGCGGTTTGGGCGTAAACCCAAACAAGCAGAATTGGTTCTCTTTACTAGGATGAATAAAGTCCCACATGTGGACCCTCCACCTCGGATAAACGGAACAGATCTAGTCTTTTCTTTTAGGAATAATTCTGGATAGAAAACTGTTATTTAGACTTAACGTATTGGAACGTGTAAGGAAGGCCAACGTCGCCTTATATTCCTGCAAAAAGGCTGGCTTAATCTAAACCCAATAAGATTAAACTGCCTATCAATGTGGAGGTACCAAAACTACGGTCACATGATGATATCAAAGTGTAGTGCTATGGTAACCGACAGAGTGGACTATATAGCAACTGTGTACACATTCGAGAGAAATTACATCACTATGATTCCCGCCAGAGAGGAATGGGTTGGAAGAATACCAGGTAATAGAAACCATCTCCACTTTTACACGGATGGTTCGAAGCTTGATGAAAAGGTTGGCTTCGGAGTACACAGAACTTAGATTGAATATTGCTCACAGACTACCAGATACATGCAGTGTCTATCAAGCCGAAATAATGGCAATATGGGAAGTACCCAAGTGGCTGAGTCGCAACATAGTAACCAACACTGCCGTTGTAATTTACTCGGACAGCCAGGCTGCCATCAATTCTCTGGAGGCAACATCCCTAAATTCACAAACAGCCCTCGACTGCCGCAGATCTCTTAAGATGGCTGAGCAGTTTAATATACACCTCATATGGGTGCCTGTGCCTGGGACGACATTACAACTTCTCGAAGAATTTGCATATATTGGTGCGCCACTATCCACGTGCGAGCTTTGGCTTAGGAAAGAGACAATCAGGCAGTCCAACGAAAGATGGACAGAAATCGGCACTTGCAGAGTAGCTAGACAAATCTGGCCAAGGTATGACCTGAGAAGATTAAAATTTCTTCTCGCACTAGAGAGGCAAAGATTGTCTACGTTAGTATCAGTTCTGACGGGACACTGCTTGATCGGCGAACACGCCAAAAGATTGGGTATTGACTCTAATGACTTCTGCATAAGCTGTGGAGATGAGGAAGAAGTGGAGAGCATTAAGCACTTGCTATGCGACTTCCCCGCTCTGAGTCGGTTTTTCTAGGCAGCCTAACAGATCTTTCCAGTACCGATATTCGTACTATCGACAAATTTGTATATCAAACAGGTTGGTTTCAATGAGGGGCACTTCAGCCCGTGGTAACACTAGGGACCTAAACTGGTCTATGTGAGCTTGTATAAAAAATACGGCTGCCACCCTAACCTAAACCTAAAACGTTCAACTTTATATATGTACCTTACCCAAAGCTTTGTCAGGTATATCAATCATAACCTGTAATGGTCCATCATGTATGACAGCCGTCAGTCAGAACAGGCCTAATCACAGCTGAGTAGAGCCAATGAGGTTTTAAACCCCATCTAGGGCCTATGAACTTCCGATAAGAGTATACATATGGCTGCGAAAGCTTCCTTGATACGAGCATCATGTTTAAATATCACAGCTAAAAATGTAGCAGTGATGGACAGTTAAATTGTAGTTCCCTGAAGCTCCGGCAATCTAAAAACCGATAATTTATTTTTACCATTGGACAGTACAAGTTCTGTCTTTGTAAGGGTTAATATTCAAACCACAGCCAGTTATCTCTACGTGAAGCCTCTAAGATATTGGATACCGACCGTTAAAATTTACCTATGGGCAATACAACAATATCATCGACATAGGCACATACCCTAATTCCCGATGAATCTAATCTAGATAAGATTTTGTTTACTACTAGGATCCACCAAAGTGGTGAAATGACGTTATTTAAGGCAACATCTATACCAGGAAACGCTGCAAGCGTGAACTCATCGATGTCCAAGGTTCGTTCAGTATGATGGACCACACGGTGTAGAGCTGAGTCTACTGAACTACCTCTGTGCCAATATTATTTCTAATATACATAATTATCCAGAATTCTCTCCAGCGTCTTAACAAAGAATGATGAGAGGATAACACAGGGTGTTTTTTTGACGTGCGGATTTCAAGAAGAAATAAAACGCATATTATTTTTATGTTATGGCCAAAAATTTAGCTTTATTATAAAGATACGTGTTTGCCATTATTAGTTTGGCCGCCGCTCGAATGAATTCCAGGAGAGAGGCCCAATTTTCGACCACTTTTTTTGTTAGCAATAAAGCGCCGAATATTATCTTCCAAGGCGTCAATCGTGTCGGGCTTATCTGCGTAGACAAGCAACTCCATATAACCCCACAAAAACCAGCAAGGAAAGACAGAAAGACGGGCGGGGCCGACTATAAAATACACTACACCTCCATAACAATGCTAAAATGGGAATTGCGATTAGAATTTGGCAGTTTTCATATACATATGTAATAAGAAAACTCTCTCTGCCGAATTTCGTACCGATCGAATATAAAATACGATTTCTACAGCGTTTATATGACAAATCGGGTGAAACTTATATATGGGGGCTATATCTAAATCTAAACAGAATTTCCCCGAATTTGGTAGTTTTTATTCATGTAATAAAAAAACTCTCCCTGCCGAATTTCGTACTGATCGGATAAACAATACGGTTTCTACAGCGCTTACATGTCAAATCGGGTGTAGCATATAAAGGGTCCGCCAAACACCTTTTTTTTTAAAAACATCGCGCAAAACATCGAGTGTAGCTTCGGCTGTGTGGCACGTAGCGCCGTCCTGTTGAAACCAAATGTTGCCAATATCCTCCTCTTCAATTTGTGTGAACAAAAATTCGTTCAACATGGCCCGATAACGATCGCCATTGACTGTAACGGCCACTCCTTGCTCATTTTCGAAGAAAAATGGCCCAATTATGCCTCTGGACCAAAATCCGCACCAAACAGTTACTCGTTTTGGGTGTATCGGCTTTTCAATGTATGCGTGCGGGTTTTCTGTGCCCCAAATGCGACAATTTTGCTTGTTTACATACCCGCCAAGATCAAAATGAGCTTCATCTGAAAAGATTTTTTTGGCAAAATCGGCATCTCCTGTAAGTCGATCGCTCCCAGCGTTGTTCAAGCGTATACACAACCATATTCGTTCAGCGGAAGGATAAAACTAAATCTGAACCGATTCCGACCGATTTTAACAGGGTTCCGATTTACTTCAGCCAAAAAAGAGCACTGTGCTAAATTTCATCACAATCGGACCACGAATACGACCTACACTTTACACGATACATCTACAGACGGACGGATATGGTTAAATCGACTCAGGAAGTGATTCCATGTCGATCGGTATAATAAACGATGGGTATATCTCTTCTCCTTCGGGGTGTTACAAAAATATTCACAAACTCATAATACCCTGGGCCACAGAGTGATGTAGGGTATAAATAGTCCAGCGATGTTAAATCGCACGATCTTGGAGGCCACGCCACAGTCCCACGACACGAGATAATGCGCACACCAAAAGCTTTTTGTGGATATAACGGCGTCTGAACAATGGCTTGTGGATTATCATTACTCCAAATGCGACAATTTTGTTTACTAACGTACCCATGCATCTAAAAGTGATCTTATCGCTGAACAAAATGCGTTACGCGAACCGAACCATTATTATCCCCTCACCATAGAGAGGAGGGTATATATCATTTGCTACAAGCCAAAAGTGTAACACATCGAAGGAGTGCCGTAAGACTCTAAGTATGTTCGGCGGATATCCGTTTTGGGTCACTTTAAGTCGAATGAGCAATGTCCGTCCGTCCGTCCGTCTGTCTGTCTGCTGGCTGATGCGCACGATAACTCTCGAAAGGAGTAACAGATTGACATCAAATTTGGTATGTAGTAATATTTTCTATCTCCGGCTAAGTTCGAGGATGGGTTACATTGGTCCACTCCTTCTAGTACCTCCCCCACAAAGGGTTAAAATTTAGCGAAATATTGATTATTTAATAACTTCTATACTAATTATTTGAATCCTCTGAAATTCTACGCATAGTATTAGTTTATTAGTCACTATAACCTCGAGAAAAATGGGCGAATATGCCACGCCACTTTTGGTGCCTCCCAAACAAATGAACAATTTTGAACCAAAAGTTAATAGCTTATAACTTAATTTCCAGTGCATATAAAGACCTGAAATTTTGTACAGTGTAATGGTTTAATAGTAATTACATTGCAGTGAAAAATGGGCATTATTGCCACGCTCCTTTTGGTACCGCCAACACAAATGGACCATTTTATACTAAAAGTTACCAGCTAATAACTTTAATACCAGTACATACTTTAAAGTTATTAAATGCAATTTAAATTGATAACAGTTTAATTAAAACAAAACAAAAATAAATAAATTTACAAATATTTTTTTGGGACTCAAGGTGAGGGGATTCGTAAGTCGGTTTACCCGACTGAACTTTCTTACTTGTTTTCGTAATAGATTTGCACTATTTGTAAACGTTGTTCCGGAGTAAGTCTATTCATTATGCAATGGCACACCAAACTGAGCATGTTAGTTTTTAGTAAGTTCTAAATAACTCTACCGTGAAAGCAAGGCAGATTTAAATGGTCTAAATTTTTGAAAAAAAAAATTTAAGAAAAATTTTTATGGTTTCATAAAATAGTATGCCTCAATCTATACAAAAAAAAGCTTTTAGGTCTCGGCAAAAAAAAAGTTTTTGTTCCATTGTGTACATAATAGGTATAAATCTACTGTTTCAATATTAGACCTTTAACGTTCTGTATATAAATATAAATCATAGAAATCGTTGATTTCTTTTGTGGTCTGTTTCACAAAAATATTATACACCCAGAATACAGTTTGGTTGCCTCAACCGAATTATTTGCCAACAGAATTTTGGTAGTTCTGTCTACTATCATGCGATTCCATCAGGACAACCAATATTTTGGTTGTGGTATACTTCTGCTTCTGTGTTGACAACAATCATATTTGGTTGCGCCAACTACGAAAATGGTGGCTTATATTATCTGTTGAAGTTGCCACATCCAACTGTTTTAAAAAATTGGCTGTTCTGACAATTTGTCAGTTATATTCTACCGACAATTAATTAAAAACAGTTTTCATTATTTTTTTTTTATTTATTGCACAAAAAAACCAAACAATTCATAACAAAATTAAAAATCCCATATTACAAATTCATCACTATTATGAGATGTGGAAATATTTGACACAAATTTTAGTACACGAAAAAAAAAACACAAAACCTTTATGCAAATATCGCTCAACCCTGTGCTTTAAATTTCATGATTGTTGCTTTTATTTTTTTATTTATGTAAAACATTTTGCACAACATCTTCTGCATTCCACACATTATTATCCAAACGAGATTATTTTTGATTACCTAAACCTTTCTTGAACAAACTGTTGAAGATTTTTTTATGTCAAGTAATTTTATTTTTTGTTTGTCATGTATCAGCAAAAGAACAGCAACCAATCTTTCGGTTGTATTTCCTAAAATACATTTGATTTTTCTACATTTGGGAAATGATTGGGATAACCAATAAACGATTATTTATTAATATTTTTTCTGTTGTAGTAACCAATTATTCGTTGCAATAATAATCTTTGGTCTATTGATACAATTTCTCTTGTCAAGAATAAAACATTGGTTGTCACAACCAAAAATCGATCATATGGTACTATAATGAAAATTTAAAATTGGTTACCACATCTAACCGAGTGTCAATGAAAAAAACAATCTTAATTCGATTGATACAACCATCGATTTAGTTGCAAGCATTTTCATTTGATCGTATCCATGTTATTATTGTTGCTTCAACTATTTATTTATAAATACAACCGACAGACGGTGTAGGCAATATACTTCTTGTTGCTAGTACTATTTTTTTATTGTTACAATCGAATTCCAAATAATTATTTTCTGGGTGTATGACAGCGTCACAACAAATTATAGCTAACCGATTTTAATCAATATTAGAAAATATGTATTACTTTGTTTGAACGAATAACTAAACTAATAATAACATAACATAACGAATAAATAACATTTAAGGTGACAATATATATAAGTAGGCACTCTTAACGCAGTAGTGCGATTAATCAGCATTCGATTTTATTTCAAATATGACGACGTAATTGCTATAGAAATCCAATAATATCTACTAATAACATGAGACTTACTTCGAGTACAAAGTCTAGAAAGATTTCTACGAAAAATTATATTGAATGGGTGATAATAATTGCGGTGGCAGTATTGTGAAATATCTACATATGTACGAGTATATGCTACCGATACGTCATATGAAGAATTGCTTTATGATACCCATTAGTCAATCAAACAACACGTAGCTTTCGTATTCTACAGAACCAGTGCAGTAGTGATTCATTACAACAATGAATAGAGAAGCACTTACAGTTTAAAATGGATTAAAATAAAAAAAAAAACAAAAAAATAATTCATATTTTGCGTTCAAATCTCGAATGAGGAAGAATTTGTTTTTTTAAGTATTCAAATAACATTACTGTATTCAATAACATAACATTATGTTGTGAGTAAATTGTCAAAAAAAAACATCTGACAATCGTGTGAACATATTATATTGCCATTGGAATATAATTGGCAGACACTTTTTATAGTCTGATGTGCGAATTTTATGCATCTGACAATAGCGCCGTTGTCAGAGAAATATTTGTATTGGCAACACTGTCTGAAATTATAAGGTTTTGAACTAACAATTCACCTTTTGCTAACAAAATTGTCAATACATTGCCAGATCCGACAACATTGTCAGTTCTGGAACACGTGTGTAAATAGCTATAGTATTATAAAGGGTTTTCCAACAAGAGGTGTTATTTTGGTACTCAAAGAAAAATGTAATTTTTTGAGATAAATGATCGGATGTTTATTTCATAATAAAGAGGAAGGTTTGCCGTTAATAATGAAAAACAACATCAGCCAAATGGCCACCTCGACCACGCTTACAGGACCATATCCTTTTCATGACATTTTCCATAACCAAATCGCAAAGTGGCTGCCCTATGTCCTCGATAGCCTCACGAATTCTATCTCTGTGGTCTTGAATCGACGCTGGGCTGTTGGCGTAGACCTTATGTTTCACGTGGCCCCAAAGGAAGAAGTATTATATAGGATTTTGTGTCATTAGTATTTGAATATAATTTGGACCATGTAGACGCCTCATGTGGTGAACCGAGCAGTATCTCGTAGAGTTATATAGTTGTGGCAAAAAGTCGACATTTAGACTTTTCGACTTTATTAATGAAAATGCGAAAAATAAAAGTTTTCTTCATGTATTTTGAAGTGAAATACACTAAAAGATAAAAAAACTGAATGATGATCTGGTAACACTATGCAACAAAAAATATTTTTGGTCCGAGACCTAAAAACTATTTGTTTTGTATAGATTGAGGCATACTATTTTATGTAACCAAAACCAAATTTTTTATGGTAACGTTTTTTGTTTTTTAAAAGCTAGCATCCTAACGAAGAGAACAGTACCTATTTGTTTGGGAAGTATCAAAAAGGGGTTGTGGCAATAAAGCCCATTTTTATACCCTCACTTTAGTGTGACGAGGGTATATATCATTTGCTACGGAAAAAAGTGTAACACGTCGAAGGAGTGACCTAAGACCTCAAGTATGTTCGGAGGAAATCCGTTTTGGGTCATTTTAAGTCGAATGAGCAATGTCCGTCCGTCTGTCTGTCTGTCTGTCTGTGTGTCTGTCTGTCTGCTGCCTGGTGCGCACGATAACTCTCGAAAGGAGTAACCGATTGACCTCAAATTTGGTATGTGGTAATATTTTTTTCTATCTCCGGCTAAGTTCGAAGATGGGCCATATTGGTCCACTCCTTCTAGTACCTCCCCCACAAAGGGTTAACATGTTGTGAAATATTGATTCTTTAATAACTGCTATACTACTTATTCGAATCTTTTGAAATTCCACACATAGTATTAGCTTATTAGTCGTTATCAACTCGAGAAAAATGGGCAAAGTCGCCACGTCCCTTTTGGTACCTCCCACACAAATGCACCATTTTGCACCAAAAGTTAACAGCTTATAACATTAATAACAGTGTATAAAAATACTTGAAATTTTGTACAGTATTATGCTTTTATATTGCCTACAGTTCAGGGAAAAATGGGTGTTGTTGTCACGCCCCTTTTGGTACCTCCCACACAAAGGTACCTTTTTGCACCAAAAGTTAACAGCTTATAACATTAAAACCAGTGTATAAAAACACTTGAAATTTTGTACAGTGTAATGTTTTTATAGTGTCTATAGCCCTGTGAAAAATGGGCGTTATTGTTACGCCCCTCTTTGTACCTCCCACACAAAATGCCCAAATCATACCACAATTTAATGTCTCATAACGTTTATACCAGTGCACATAAATGCTTATAAGTCGGCACAGTGAAATGAATTTAAAGTATCTAATGTTCAGCAAAAAAAAGGTGTATTTGATAAACCCCTTCTGGCAACTCCCACACAAATTGACAGAATAATTCGAGTAATATTCAATATTACATTACTCACAAAGTGAGGGTATACCTTAGTCGGTTTACCCGACTGAAACTTTCTTACTTGTTTAATATACCAAGGGTACTATAAAAAGATTACATTGTACAAAATTGTAAGTATTTTTATGGACTGGAATCAAAGTTATAAGCCGTTAACTTTTTGTGCAAAATCCATTTGTATGGGAGGTACCAAAGGGGGCGCGGCAACTTCGCCCATTTTTCTCAAGATGATAGCGATGAATAAACTAATACTATGTGTGGAATTGTGAAAGTTTCTGGGTAGTAATATATAAATTATGGTATATATAATATTTCAATAAATTTTGACCCTTTGTGGAGGAAGTACTCGAAGGAGTGAACCAACATATTACATCTTTGACCTTAGCCTGAGATGGAAGAAAATATTGACACATTCACATTTTAAGTCAATCGGTTAATCCTGTCGAAATTTATCGTACGCACCAACAAGACAGACAGACGGACTTTGCTAAAATGACTTGAAATGGCCCAAAACGGATTTCCGCCAAATATTGTGGGTGTCTCTTAAGTCACTCCATCGATGTGTTTGTTACACTTTTGGTTGGCAGCATCTGCTATATAGCCCCAAATAAGGGGGGAGGGGGTTAATAAAAGGCGAATTTTGTTGAAATTCTCGTATTCTACCAAAAGTGCTATAATTTCTACATTTATCCACAGATTTTATTCAAATGGGCTTTATTTTCTTTGTTATGATGCTAGCTTTCAAACAAACGATTTGTTCTATTTTTTTTTCGTGCCAGCAAAAAACGAATTTTTTGAAAAAAAAATAAATTTTTTAAGGACAATTACTAAACTTTTATGTATTGTTGCATGTTAAATATAGCAAATTTCTCAATTCCACGCATATCCGTTTGAAAAACGTAGGCCCTACACTGCCTTGAAATCTAATTCGTCTGTGACCTTCATAAGTTTGTTACATAAAAACATAGACCAATATACTCCATTCTCAACTGAGACGATGTAATGCTATATAATGTTCAAATGATTAAATATCAGCGTGATCGGTTAAAAAACGCGTTCCTAAGAGCCTCCCGAAGTCTAATCGAAAGGGTCGTTTTATAGGGCTACATAAAAAAACATGGGCCAATGTTCCCCATTTTCACCAAAGACGATAAAGTGCAGTATAAAGTGTATTTTCTTAAATTTCAGGAGGTCACAGAAAAAAATGTGTTCGTTAGAGAGCCAATACGTGACATCGTTAAGGGACCTTAATATGATGGCTATATCAAAACATGGACCGATGTTCCCAATTTTCAATAGGGATCGTCCGTAGTCTAACAAAAGCCTCTGTACCTCAAATTGGACCACAATATACACAATTTCTATACCCTACACCACCCTGTTGTACAGGGTGTGTTTATAACACCCATAGAAGAGGTAGACCCATAGTTTATTATACCAATCGACATAGAATCACTTTTTGAGATCATTTATCCATTTCTGTCTGCCTGTACGTCCGTGTATTCTTGTGATCGAAAACAGATCGCAATTATGGTTCGATCTCCATGAAACTTTGCAAATATCTTTCTTTTAGTCCAACGACGACACCTATTGAATCGACCTAAAATCGCTAGCTGACTCGATTTAAAAATATATGTTACACCCAGTTTGAAATGTAAGCTCTGAAAAAACTGTATCAGATCAGTACGAAATTCGGTAGAAAGAGGTTTCTTATTACATGAAGGAACACTGTCAAATTTGTTACACCCGATATATATGTTACACCCGATTTGACTTGTGCCAAAATAATATATACCGGTTTCTTTCAAATCTATTTTTCTATTTTAATAAATTATCAATATGATGAAGGCAATCAGATATACGCACAAAGACAAAGGAAAATGTTTATTTCGTATTTTGGAGTTACAGCAAAAATTATTTCAAAAAATACAACAAACCTATACGAGTGTTACTATATATATTTCTGGCCTAATAATGAAAATGCTAATATTTATCATCAAAAATGATTTTATTGTTTTTCAAAGTATTCTCCAGCTTGATTTATACCCTTTTGCATGCGCTCAAACCAATTGTTGAAGCACTTTTTCCACTCCGATTGAGATACCTCCAAAACATGGTTTTTGAACGCTTCAACAGCATCTTCTGGCGACGAAAATCGTTGATCACGCATTTTTTTCTTGATGTGCGGGAATAAAAAGAATTATTGGGGGCCAAGTCAGGGCTGTACAGCGGACCCATCAATTCGACGTTTTGGCCGATCAAAAAGGCGCTGGTTTGAGCCGATGTGTGAGAGCTCGCATTGTCATGGTGCACAATAATTCGTCTTCTCTTGTTCGTTTTTCGAATTTCTCTGAAGACTTCAGGCAAACAAATTGTGATGTACCACTCAGAATTGGCCGTCCTACGTTGCTCAAGCGGAACAGTCGCCACATGACCAGTTTTGCCGAAGAAACAGGCGACCATTTGCTTCGAAGTGCTTCTTCCACGAACAACTTTCGTTGAATTTGGTTCGTCTTCGAAGACTCACACGGTCGATTACTGTTTTGTTTCGGGCTCATACGCATATATCCAAAATTCGTCACCTGCGACGATCTTATAAACGTCGTTTGAAGCAGCGCGATCGTATTTTTTCAAAATTTCTTTGCACCAATCGACACGACGCTTTTTTTGAGCGATTGTCCAATTGTGCGGGATCCAACGAGAACAAACCTTTTTTACGGACAGGTGTTCATGCAATATCGAATGTATGCTGGTGGAAGAAATGCCCAAGGATGCCTCTATCTCGCGGTATGTCACATGACGATCTTGCATTATCAGTTCACGCACGGCATCAATGTTCTCTGGCACAACGGCCGTTTTTGGACGACCTTCGTCTTTGAGCGAGCGTCGGCTACGATTGAATTCATTAAACCAGTTTTTCACAGTGCTGTAGGGTGGTGCTTTATAGCCATACAAAGATTTAAGTTCATCGATGCACACTTGTGATAATCCACTTCGAAAGTTGTGTAAAATGATCGCACGACAATGTTTACGAGTAATTTCCACGGGTTACAGAAAATCGGTACTAGACACGTATTTTCTCAGTATCTTCCAGTCATATCCTCTGAGATGAGTCAAGTCTGGCAATATGTCGGAACCGGAATATCGGGATCTTGCGTATGTGAAAGCTGGGCAGTGACACAGGAAAAGTTCCATCGTTTCTATGTTTTCCCTGCATCCCCTGCACTCGTCGTTTTCTGCTAGTCCTATGCGATGAAGATGTGCCTGTAAGCTTGAGTGTCCCGTTAGAACACTCATCATCTTACTAATCTCGATCTTGTTTAGTTTCAAAAAACTACTGGTTTTCCTCTCATTTGGGTCACCCCACAGTATCTTTGCAGTTGCTCTATTCCACACAGTTTTGTGAGCCATCACTGCCCAGTGCTTCAACTCATCCTTCGTGGCTTCGAAAGGTTTCCAATTTTCCAAGTTTATTACTCGAAGTTCTCTGCCCTTTGAAGCCAAGCTGTTTGCTCGTTCATTTCCAATCACGGAGTAGAATTACTGTTGGAAGTAAAATACTGTAGTAGAATTACTGTCGATTTCTGGTGTCAATACCTACAAACTAGAAAAAAGATCATTAATCACGAATCATTTAGTTTCGTGGCAGATGTTTATAACACCTCTCTAGTCAGACTCATCCAAAATTACAGAAGATCGGTACTAGAAACGAATTCCCTCAGTATCTTCCAGACATATCCTCTTAGATGGGTCAGATCTGTTAATATGTCGGACCCGAAGCATCGGGATCTTGCATGTGCGAAAGCTCGGCATTAGCATAGAAAAGGGTCCAACTTTTCGATGCTTTTCTTGCAAGCACTGCATTCGTCATTATCTGTTTGTTCCATGCAGTGCAGATGTGCTTGAGTGTCCTGTTAGAAAACTCATCATCTTACTAGTCTTATTTTCGGTAAACTACTTCTTGTATGCTCATTTCGAATTTTCCAATTCTACTGCTATTTAAAAGCAAGCTCCGTTTGAAGTACTGTGTTATGGTCTGGGATGCGGAAGTAAAGTTCGTCCTCTGCTTCCTCAATAAAAAGTCCCAGTCCCGTTTTCAACCTAGTTTGGATCCATCCGTGTCCGTCCGCAATGTTTGAACCGACCGAATACTGAATCGAATATCTTCTGATTGTATGAGATGTGGTCTCGGTTAAAGAGCAACAATGTCCACTTCTTCATGCTTAAATATGTATACATATCGATACCTCCATTCTGTTTTTAGGTAGACTGCATTTTTAATTTCTTAATATTCCAAATTATATTGTCAAAATTTGGTGTTTATCCCTCAACCCAATCGAAAGTTTTTCACAAAACAGTACATATCATTCGAACTTCATTAGTCCGAATTTACACTTGGCAAGTTTTTTCAGCAGCTTATCATCAAATTCTCTTTTGAACTTGCACGAATAACTCAAAACGTTCAGGGAGAGTTTTTTCCCCCCTCTTGCCGACTGCCTCTCTCTCCTACAAAACGCCGATAATCTGCTGAACATTCAGCCAATGTAAATAGGGACTTATAAAAGAATTCTACACAAATTAAAAAAAACATTAAAACGTTCTCTCCTGAAAAAATACTTTTTTGCACTTAGCACTGTGTAGAATTGGGGTATCGATATGTATACAATGTTATTATCATTTAATTAGTTTTGCCATAATTATATTAATATCTACCCATTTTTGCCCTCAATAAGATTTTTTGTCACTATTCCTATCAATTATAAAAGAAAGTGACTCGATCTGACATTTGTGTTCGCCCGGGTGCCAGTGAAGAGAGATAGAGAACCAAAATTTACATTGAAATGCTAACGTTTCCACAAGAGTTCATTATCGTGCGACTTGTCGTTATGTTGGTAGTTACTGAAACACAAAACAGCTGTTTGTCGTCTGACAGACGAACGAATGCAAATTTTCTAATTCTCATTCTTCTCTAACATAGTGGTGTCTTTTTATACCCTCACTTTAGTCACTAAAGTGAGGGTATAAAGTTTAGTGTGACGAGGGTATATATCATTTGCTACGGAAAAAAGTGTAACACGTCGAAGGAGTGACCTAAGACCCCAAGTATGTTCGGAGGAAATCCGTTTTGGGTCATTTTAAGTCGAATGAGCAATGTCCGTCCGTCTGTCTGTGTGTCTGTCTGTCTGCTGGCTGGTGCGCACGATAACTCTCGAAAGGAGTAACCGACTGACCTCAAATTTGGTATGTGGTAATATTTTTTTCTATCTCCGGCTAAGTTCGAAGATGGGCTATATTGGTCCACTCCTTCTAGTACCTCCCCCACAAAGGGTTAAAATGTTGTGAAATATTGATTCTTTAATAACTGCTATACTACTTATTCGAATCTTTTGAAATTCCACACATAGTATTAGCTTATTAGTCGTTATCAACTCGAGAAAAATGGGCGTAGTCGCCACGTCCCTTTTGGTACCTCCCACACAAATGCACCATTTTGCACCAAAAGTTATCAGCTTATAACATTAAAAACAGTGTATAAAAATACTTGAAATTTTGTACAGTATTATGCTTTTATATTGCCTACAGTCGAGGGAAAAATGGGTGTTGTTGTCACGCCCCTTTTGGTACCTCCCACACAAAGGTACCTTTTTGCACCAAAAGTTAACAGCTTATAACATTAAAACCAGTATATAAAAATACTTGAAATTTTGTACAGTGTAATGTTTTTATAGTGTCTATAGCCCTGTGAAAAATGGGCGTTATTGCCACGCCCCTCTTTGTACCTCCCACACAAAATGCCCAAATCATACCACAATTTAATGTCTCATAACGTTTATACCAGTGCATATAAATGCTTATAAGTCGGCACAGTGAAATGAATTTAAAGTATCTAATGTTCAGCAAAAAAAGGTGTATTTGATAAACCCCTTCTGGCACCTCCCACACAAATTGACAGAATAATTCGAGTAATATTCAATATTACATTACTCACAAAGTGAGGGTATACCTTAGTCGGTTTACCCGACTGAAACTTTCTTACTTGTTTTAAAGTAGGCTCAGTCGACTTTAGCCCTTCCTTACTATTTACTTCTTGTTTCGTTGATTTTATTTGCATCTTAACCTAACTTTTTAATCAGCTGTTTGTCAATGGATCGGTTGATTTACTCATTTCATCGGCGGTGTGAAATAGATTTTGATAAAAACAACTCAATTTGCAAGCGCTGCCCTGTCGTTAGTCTATTCATGATGAAATGGCTAACCAAAATGAGCACAATTGGTAATAACGTTGTCGGAACTGACCATTTTGTGATCGTTATCAGAAAACTTCAATAGAAGTCCCAATACTAAAATAAATTTTCGATCGAAACCGGGAATAGGCCACAGTTTATACCCATTTTTCATAGATTTATTGTGACTCGTTCGTCAGTGCATCTACATATGCAATGCTGATGCAACCCGTGACACAATTCCCATCTTCTCCTCCCAACAACAGCAGAAGCAGCAGTAGTGCCAGTATTGTCGCATCATTATTTATCGAAACTCTGGAAAAATTAACTTTGAAAGGCATTCCGTCAGAATCTAGCCTTTCTTATGTGAAAGTATAGACCGTACACTTGACAATTGGTCTGGCTGTAACACTCATATTCTTTCTGACTAAAGAATCGAGCTTTAGTCAGAAAGAATATTATCATCGTACAAATGCAAAATGACCTTTCGACCGAAAGCACAAAATGAGCATTTAAATGTGAACAATGTAAATGTTTACGAGTATGTAAGTACATACATACATATTTGTTTACCTCTGATTAATCTTTGCGCCAATGGAAACGACTATGGTCTGGTTTTACGGTTGGGGTACCCAGCCAGGTATACACCGCTACGGTATGTAGATATTACTGTGGGGGATACGTGGGGATATACCTCAACAACAAAAACGAAACAACCGGTATCAAAGTCTATAAAGTGTTTACTCAGCGATATTTGTAGTTAGATTCTCGGAATTTAAGAGAGCCAACCACTAAGAGTGATATATGGGGAGAATGGGAGTGAGTGGTTTTGTGATAAATACGAAGTGAAAAGAGAAACTGATGTCGCTGTTGTTGCCACCTCTGCTGCTGCTCTCGCTTATCGCCCGTTAACAACAAGCAAGCCCAGAACTGAAGTACAGTACGAGTATTTGTACTCGTATTCGAGTACATACATACTCGTACTTGTACATATGGCAGCAATTGGGAGAGAAAGTTAATTATAGGCTTCCAGTTATGGAATAAACAAGAACAAGAATGAATACAGAGTCCATAACTTGAGAGTTTATCATACGACAATGGCAGAATGCGATAATGATTAGTAGCGTTGCCACTACTTTTAACTATTCTCAAATTTATGGATTACTTCATAGTAAACTTTTCATAAAAAATACCAATTCTATCCAAAACTGTTTATTCGCGGATTTAAATATATATATTGCGATGTCTCAGAATCGATCTATTTTTTTCTCCATACATTTTTTTTATAAAAGTGGTTCATATGTACTCTACCGATGGTGTACATTTTGGAGTGGGGACGACTTTGGTTCAGATTTTACATTAAAATAACAGAAAATCTTCATCAAATTAAAAGAAAAAATATTTGTATGTGTTTTCACTCTTGTTTGTTGATTTTTTTTCAAAAATATTTTTTTTATAATTTGGTTATGATTTTCAGTTATTATAAAGTAAAATCTGAACCAAAGTCGTCCCCACTCCAAAATTCACACCATCGGTAGAGTACATATGGACTATTTATATAAAAAATTTTAGGAAAAAAAATTGGATCGATTCTGAGATATCGCAATTTATATGTTTAAATACGCGAAAAGTGACCGAAATAAACTGGATACAATTAGTATTTTTTACGAAAAGTACGCGAAAAAAGCTTTAGAAAATAATATTTTCGTTTTTTAATGTCTTATGCGTTGTAGCATTAAAATTGACTTAAAAAAACAAAAACAGTGGAAAAAAATTAATTTTTCTGAAATTTGAACTTGCCCTCTGCCTCTATTTTTCATTTAATGTGTTTAATGTTGTGGGTCATTACTCCCACATACTATGCTTTTCCAACAAGAGGTGTTATTTTGAATCACCCGGTATTTCGGTAGCTGTCACTTTTGAAGCTTTTATTCTTTGACATTTGACAAGTAGAAACTATGCCATTACTAAAAATGGAACCATACACGATCCAACAACGCATTGAAATTATTAAAATTCGAAAAATCTAAAATCATCGAAAAATCATCTTGGCTGATGAGGTCCATTTCCACCTCGGTGGCTACGTCAACAAGCAAAATTGTCGCATCTGGGGCTCGGAAAACCCAAGAGTTATTGTTGAAAAGCCTCTCTATCCTTAACGTGTGTTGGACCTTACTTTTTCGAAAAATGAGGTTGGATCAACGGTTACGGTGAATGAATTGCGCTATCGAGAGGTGATTAATGATTTTTTATGGTCGGAGTTGGATGGTATTGATCTGGACAACGTTTAATTTCAACAAGACGGCGATCTGTTACGGGAAAAGTTTCCGGACCGTGTTATCTCTCGAAGAGGTGATCACAATTGCCCACCATATCTTGTCATTTAACACCTTGCGACTTCTTCCGTTGGGGCCACTTGAAAGATAAGGTCTACGCCAACAGCCCAGCGTCGATTCAAGACCTCAAAGATAGAATTCGTGAGCCTATCGAGGACATAGGGCTGGCTGACCTTTGTGATTTGGTTAGTTTTTCATTATTAACGGCAGACCTTCCTCTTTTTTATGAAATAAACATCCGATCATTTATCTCAAAAAATTGAATTTTTCTTTGAATAACAAAATAACACCTCTTGTTGGAAAACCCTTTAGATATGTATATTAATAAAGGTACGTTTTGTGGTATTAAATACTCGATTATTACATTATAGATTATGCAAAACACAAGTGCTGATTAAAATCATTTATCAATAATGTATAATATGATTAATATATGATTTATGATTAATAATAATACCGGTGTTAAACAGGGAGATATCTTAAGTCCATACCTCTTCGTAATTGTTATGGATGACATATTAAAAATAGGGATGTAACGAAAGTGACTTTAGCGAAAGCGAATATTGAAATATATTTCTTGCGGATGCTAATGCGAACGCGAATAGTGAAATATGCATTTTCGCGAAGGCGAATAATAGTTTGACCCTTTAGTACCAACAAATTTAAGGATCTGAATTGATACTTTTCCTGGATATTCAAGTATTAAGAATGTTTTCCATAGTTTTACCTCCTATTACCACAAGGACAAACATATTTCTTCAACTGTTTTGAAGAGTAGTGGTAGAGGTTTTCATTGGTATTAATATCTTCAAATTGTGTGAAGGGAATAAAGAGATTTAACATTTGAAACAAATGGAAGCGAATAATTCAAAGATGGATTTTGCGAATGCGAATGTTAAAATGATGCCAATAAATCTCGTTCGCATATGCGAATGCGAATATTCGTTACATCCCTAATTAAAAACATGCAAACACAAATTCAAAACATTGAACATGGGAAATTGGAGAATGAAGCAAGTAAGGATATACATATACGCTCGCATATGCTGATGATCTCGTGCTCCTGGCGAATTCCGAGGCGAATCTTCAGGAAATTTTTAATATCCTTAAGGAAGAATTAGATGGTCGAGGGCAAATCAAAAACCAACACGATGGTCATAGGAAGACAACTGAAAACACATTCAATAATGATAGACCAACTACAACTGAAACAAGTACACGAATTTAAATATCTTGGAGTGGTAATTCGCTAATTAACGGCAAACCCGACAAAAATATCAACCAACGAGTAGGGGCAGCAGGAAAGTTATATAATGCCATAAATAGAAACTTCCTGGAAAAAAGAGATGTTACTGCGAAAACAAAACTTGTAGTCTACAAGTCCACATACATACATACTCTAACATGTGGCTACGAAAGCTGGGCACATACCGACAAAAGACAATCACGCATACAAACCTCTGAAATGAGAAACAAGGACGGACAGGATTCGAAACGCACGAATTATAAGTATCCTGGATATTACCCCTTTGAACGTACGCATCGAAGAACAGAAGATGAGATGGTTCGGCCATGTCGTAAGGATGCCACCTGAACGACTCCCGCGACAAATACTGGAAGTAAGATCTAAAGGCACAAGGCTAAGAGGAAGGCGTTTGACATGGGAATAATCGTTAGCTGTAACTTTCAGGAAACGCAACATAAATACAACAAAGGCGAGAACTATAGCTACAGACCGAAATAAATGGAAACCCCCTTGCAAAAATCCCCACACTGCAAGGTAGAGGGGGATGGATTAAGTAAATAAAGTAAGTTATAATTAAGGTTGTATAAATAAATTTCTAAATATCTATATAATACAATATAACAATTAGTATCATTTAATATATCTACACTGAAAAAAATAGTAATAAAACTAATGATGACACATTCTTATATTAAGTATGCTACCTCGGCATCAATTCAATGACAATTTTCATTAAAATAATGAAAATTTACACGTTTTTTACGAAATTTTCCTTAATATAAAGTTTTTTGAATTTGAATTAATGTCTATCTAATCATTAGTTTTGTGTACGCGCTTCTTTAAATGTACGCATTTAAATTAAAGAAAAAATCATTATTTTTGTGACAACCCGCATTATTTTAAGTAATATTTCAATACTTTTGAGGATTTTCTACATTAACACTACGACGTAGACATGTCATAGTTTTAATGCCGAATCGGACTTAATTAACAGTATGAGATATTTGAGTAATAAATTTAAGGCTATGCTCCTCTTAAAGGAAAGGCTGTCTTGGTAATAATTTTTATGACTATTGTCATTATTTTTATGAATACATACGAGAGAATTATACAATCTCTCCCTCCCTCTCTCGCTCGGAGAATCAGTTTTGTTTGGTAATGTGTGAATCAATAATTGCTATGGAATGCTGGAAGAGAAAATATAGAACAGTTCTGTTGTTCGTTTTCTTTAAATCGTCAGTTATTTACAAGCGATGGAAGGAAACGGTTGTCTGTTTTCGGGACGCGGATTGTGAAAAAATTTGATTGCTGTGAATATATAAGTATACGTGCATATTGCACCGAAAATAATTTTAATATGGGCTGTTAACAGTTATTTTTGCTAAAGCATAGCAACAACAACAAATGAAACCGTCGTGTACATGTGTGTATGCCGTCGGCGTCACCATCGATCTCTGTGATAAGGGAGTGCGTGTGTCATAGTTATTTTTGCTGTATGTTATTTATGGCGATGTACATGCGTTTTTGAAGGAGATCTTGTTTGTAACTCCTGTGAAGAGATTTGTGCCAAATGGATGACAAAAATGTGAGTAATAGATTTTGTAATACTGAAAGAGACAATGGGAAAATGTTTAGCTACGTGAAGAATAATATTATAATCCTGAAATAAACATCTTATTGGCAATTACAAAATTAACAAAACACATTTTAATTGAAAGTGTATTTATTTATTAAAAATACCAGCGCATAATGCAGAAATGTAAAATTATTTGTGGCAATATAGAAATTTATTATTAATAATATGTTATACATATAACTATCATTTTTAATTTTTTTAGTAAAACAATTTTAGAATAAGTCTTTTGTGAGAAGAGTGGCAAATTTTACAAAATATTTCAACGTAAGTATTATATGTATATGAACGGTTGAAATATTTCTCTTAGTTTTCAGCGTTTTCCAATTGTAATATGATAAAATTTATTTGCATTTTTTTTGTTTATAGATAATTTTATTTTATTTATTTTCAGAAAAATTTAATTACTTTAATTTAAGATCACGCAATATTTGAAGATAAATGTGATGGATATATGAAAAATGCAGTGCTGAATGCCATTTATAACTTGCAAAAAATAAGTGAGCATACACCTACATGGGAATGTTTGAATTGAAAGGAAATAGATTTGGAAACAATATTTGTAAGTATTATGTATTTCTGAACAAATATATATTATTTGAAAATCAAGAAATTTAATTTGGAACGCATATATTAATTTATTAGAACAAAATATATTTGCGAACTGACGTTCACATACAAAATACGTGTTTTCACACAAACAAAGTAAGTATATTCCAAAGATTTTAATATATCTCTTATCTTTCAACATTTTGTGACAGTTATATGATAAAATTTATTTTAATACTTTATCGTATATAAATCATTCTGTTTGATTTCTATTCAAATTATTTTTATTTTAGTTCGCGCAATTGAACTTTATTTGGATATATGAAAAATGCAGTGGGGAATTAATAATTTACAAATTGCAGGAAATGCGTGAGCATCCAAACTATATGATATAATAATATAATATTTGTTTTATATAATTTCTATTTAAATTCCAGCCAAATTCTAGGTTAAAAATCATTAAGGTCGGTTTCGATAAAAATTGTTCATGGAAAACAAATAGAGAAACGAATCCCGATATAGAATCGATACATAACAATACAATATTCGAATAAAAGTCAAACTTCATAGTGTGTTTGCCGATTTGTCTTTATACAATTACATATTGTTTTAAATTATAAAATGTTCAAGGTTATCCGTAATATGTATTATATTATTTTTGTATTTTCCAATATAAAATATAACAAATAAACTATTTATTTAGAAAGATAAAGTGTTGTGTTATTGAATTTTCTATGAATAGTAAATGATTTCAAAGAAAATGATTCATTTAAAATAGTAACATTGTAATCAATATAATGTAACGAATTTTCCATACATATTTAAAAAAACTGTATTTAAATTCATGTATGCCTTAAATTAATTACCAGTATGTTCTTATATCAAGGACAAACATTTTAAATTTTATTACGATAATGTTTTAAATTATATGATATTTTACTAAAAATAAGCACGCGCCATACTTAAATTTACGCAAAAATGTGCTTATTTTAAGACCAAACTTAATTAGTTTTATTACCCAAAATTCTTAATTCTATGAAATGCATCCTCAAAACAAGTACTATTCACGTCTTTAAATTAACTATAAAACCTTCTTATTTTTATAGCGATTGTCTTTGGCTCGAAATCATTGCCGAAATCTTAAACTTTACGAAAAATTCATTGATTTTCAGTACGCTTTTTTTTAGTGTATAACTTCACTGAAAGTAAGTGTGGGTTTCCGAAAATATTTCAGTTTATATTCTTAGAAAATGAGGTAAATTCCAACATAATGGATCTAATAACCCTTCCTTACGTTAAAGTCTAATAACCCACCGTTGGCCTTGATTACCAAACTAGCTAACTTCAACATAGAAAACGATTCCATACATACATTTAGTTGTGGGTATAAATCGTGAAATTAGGAGGGTCTTGCAATGGCAATATAATAATTTACTTCTTTCACTTTTAGTAAGTCAAGAATAGATTTCGAGTGCAGACGTAATGGTATTTATGTGTTAGGAGGTGTAAATTGAATAGTTGTGCATACTGTTGACCATTCTGCAGCACAATACGTATTGTTTTCAACAATCTGTATTGCTAAAGCTCTAGGCAGTCTACGAGTATGTTCCGGTAAATAAAGGACTTTGTTAATGTAATCGAAGGGAAGCTTCAAGGTTTCGAGGTATAAGGAGTTTATACCAGTATCTAAGTGTAGCATATAATTTGGGGTGTTTCTTGGCAATAGTAACATTTTCTTGATGAAAAATCTAAATAACTTTTCAAGTTTCTCAAATTTTAGAAAGCCCAAAATTTGTGCCCAAAACTTGTAGTATTGATCTGGGTGCTATAGTTTTCGATCCAATCAGTAAATCGGTTTAGAAGTACGTTATTAAAAATACTGCAAAAAGTATCAATTAATGATTATATGCGATAATTATTCGAACCAGAAGGGTTTGCCTTTTTAAAAAGGGGAATCAAAATAAATCGAAGTACACTCATCAAAAGTTACACTTATGGCGATTTCGTTTCTGGAAAAAATGTTGCATCATCAACGTGGCACCTTTTAAGTCGAACTAATGTAGTCCCTCGAATATAACTTAATTTCAATTTTCAAACTTCAAAAATTTCTTAAAAAAAGTGCAAAAGTTTGGGAAAATGGCAAAGAAAATGCTGAATTTTTTCCAGAAACGAAATCGCCATTCATTATAATAACCGGTGGCCCATCTAACGGTTGCTTTTTGAACTACAGCCGCGTCGCTGCTGCAATTTGACTTCGATTTATGATTTAAAACACGATATTGCACTCATATAGTTCACACAATCGAAAATATTTTGAAAAATTGGGTCGACACCGAATGGGCTACTGTAAGGCCAGCAGCGGGAGCCGTATGAATAAAGTGGTCTTCCATCATTAACCGGAATGTTGGGGCATTTAAATAAAGGCAAAATCGTTGAAAAACACTTATTCAAGGCCCTGACTGACCATTTCAGATAGCACTGAGTGTGCCTGTGATGTGGAATGACCCTTGGGAAAACCGAATTGGTTGTCCGCATGTATTCCAACATCGTCTATGGTGTTCGTTCAGCTGATTCGTTACGCTACGGGGGCGTTACAGTTACGTTTGCATAACTAAGACTTAAAACTACTTCAAGGGTTTGGGACTACTTCATGTAGTGCCTGCGCATATATCGCTGTTTACAGTTCTTGTTCTGTAGATATGTATGTATGTATAAGTATATGGAAATGACACTAGGCGTGCGGCTGTTTCAAGATAATATGCAAATGCACTAACTCTCTCTTCGGTACTCTTTTCCCCGCAATCGGTCTTCATCGGCTTTCCATAGATTATAGTCTGTTCTATTTGACAGATCCGCAGTTAATCCTTGCTGTACAAAATTTGTTTTCTTTATGTAATTAACTATAAGGTACACCACGAAATCTAGAGAAATTTTAAACTAAAATTCGAAAGTCAGCAAAGTTTTAATAATCTTTTTTAAATAAATTATATTTGGAAAAATTCTTAAACAATAACTTTGTTTGTGTGTAAACACATATTTTATTTGTGGAATTCTGTTGGCTACATCAGACTGGAGTCTTCTTCTTTAGATTTCTGCCTGGTACACACTACAGTGATCACGCAGACTCTTTGTAAGTTATAGCTCAAGTTCCTCAGAAAAGACACCAAAGCCCACTTGGTACAGAAGTTAACGAATCTCCTCTGTCCTGGGAAACGATTCTCATCTATCAGATATAAGAGTGAGATACTTCTTGTTAAAGAGTATGTGTCTTTATAGAATACACATAACAGCATGTCTCGGGGCGACAACTCCAACGAGGTTTGTAAACAGAGGGTCCCCAACTGACGGAGTACCGCCCTGTTACATCTATGGCAGTAACTGGAAAATTACCTTAGGTCCGCAGATACATTCTACAGGTGATTCTGAACCAAATGGCTAGATACGCCAGAAGCAGCTGTTTGGGCGTTAACCCAACCAAGACGAAATTGGTTCCCTGTACTAGGAAGTCTAGGATTACACATGTGGATCCTCCTCGGCTTAATGGAATTGATCTAATTTTTCTAGATAGAAAATTCTCCTTCTGACGGTATTGGAACGGTTAAGGAAAGCTATTTTCCTGTGGCAAACTGTAGGGGCACTCTCTTCAAATCCACTCTTCAGTCCACTTAGAAGTAGTTCGCCCAATAATTGTGGCAAGGTGGACGGCGACTGAAAAGCGATCCAACACCAGTCAACTGGCGAATCTTTCGAGAACAGCCTGCCTGAGCATCATCGGAGCTTTAAAGTCTCCACAAGTCCTACTCCATCTATTGCCGTTTGATATTGTGGCTATGGAAGTTGCAACCATAATGAATTAATATTAAACTGTCTATCAATGCGGAGGTCTTTTATGAAAATGCAAAATAAGTAATAGGTAAAATCCCAGACTGGAAATTGTCCTTCAGTCTTAAGGTATGGCAACGGGTAAGGAAAGCCAACGTCGTCTTATATTATTTTATAGAAAGGCTGTAGGGACACGTTGTAGACTCTCTCCTAAAATCACCCATTGGATGATTTGTTAGTCCAATACTACTTGCAACTGATAATCGACCCATCCCAGTCCATTAATTAAGGTTCACAGAACCGCTTGCCTAAGCACAAGCGGGGCTTTACTGACTACAGCGTCAGAGTCTTTACAAGTCCTACTCCATATACTGCCGATTGATATGCCGAGCTAGAGAAATTGCACCCAGCGCGGCATTACGATTAAACTGTCTATCAATGTGGAGATACAAGAACTACGGCCACATGAGGATATAACATTGGAGTGCACTGGTAACCGACCGAGTGGACTATATATCAATGATGTACACCTTCGGCGGGAACTTTGCCACTAATAAACCTGCCAAATGGGGATGGGTTAGCAGAACAGTAGGAAACATAAACGATTTCCACTTCTGTACAGATGGCTCGAAGCTTGATATGAAGGCTTCGTATTACACTGTATACAACTTAGCCTTCAAATATGTAGCTCACTACCAGATACTTGCAGAAATAATGTGAATGAGGGAAGTCGCCAAGTGGCTGAGTCGCATCGTAGTGACCGACACTGGAGACTACATCTCTATATTTACAAACAGGCCTCGACTGCTGCAGATCTCTTAACGAGATGGCTTAGAAGTTTAACATAGACCTCATATGAGTGCCTGGGCATAGGAATACTGCAGGGTGCTGCAAAGACGATGAACTTGTTTGGAAAGGGACGACACAGGTGCGCCACTGTCTACATGCAAAGTTTGGTTTATGCAAGAAGCAGTCCGATGAGAGATGGACAGGCAAATCTGGTCAAGATACGACCTTATAAAGTCAAAATATCTCATCGCACTAAAGAGTCGGCATTTTTGGCACCTTTGTGCATCAAACATGTTTGGTTCCAATGAGGGGACCTCAATTGATCTTTGAGGGCTGATAACGTAATCGGTTGCAGCGGTTTTCACAAAAAAATATTTACCGTCAAATGGTTTTCATAAATGTCCCATTTTTAAAAACCGAATTTCAAAACCCATGGTTTTTTATCACTTAAGGTATAATAAACATGTAACAAAGTTCAGTCGGGTAAACCGACTTATGAATTCCCTCACCTTGAGCCCCAAAAAATATTCGTAAATTTATTTATTTTTTGTTGTTTCAATTTGATTATTATCAATATAAATTGTAGTTAATAAATTTAAAGTATGAACTGGTATTAAAGTTATAAGCTGTTAACTTTTGGTACAAAATAGTCCATTTGTGTGGGAGGTACCAAAAGGAACGTAACAATACCGCCCACTTTTCTCTGGACTCTAGGTACTATAAAAGCATTACCCAGTAGAAAATTTTAAGCAGTTGTATGAAATGATGTTAGTGATATAAGCAGACAACTTTTGGTGCAAAATGGTCCATTCGTGTGGATGGTGCCAAAAGAGGCGTGGCAACTTCGCCCATTTTCCTTGGCGTGTTAGCGACTAATAAACTAATACTATGTGTGGAATTTCAGAAGATTGGAGTAAGTAGTATAGAAGGTTTTGAAGAATCAATATTTCACTAAAAGTTAACCCTTTGTGGGAGAGTACTAGAAGTAGTGGACCAATATGGCGCATCTTCGAACTTAGCCGGAGAAATTTGAAGTAAATCGGTTACTCCTTTCGAGAGTTATCGTGCGCACCAGCTAGCAGACAGACGGACATTGCTCAAATGACTTAAAATGACCCAAAACCAGGGTTGGAGGTGAGAAATTTCAAAAAGTGGCACAAAAAGGGTATTTTAAAAAAAAACTCGCAAACTTTTCGTAAGATTATTTTATTTAAACAAAACAGTTAAATTGAAAAAAAAGTAACAAAAACAACGGAAAAAACTCAGTTCATTAAAATAAGAGTTAATATACACATTACAAAAAAAAGAACAATTCAATTTCATTTAAACTGGAAATGCAATAAAAAATAACAAAAAAGGCATTTTGTTAATGTAACGTCTAAAAAACATAGTTGTTTATACTAATACGCATATAATCATTTGTTGAATCGATTTAGCCATGTCCGTCTTTCGATGTATTCTTGTGATCCATGTGCAGATCGAAGATATGAAGCGATATTTACAAAAAATGGTACAGATGCATTTCTTAGGCTAGGTACGATCGCTATTAAAAATGGGGTATATCGGTCCATGTTTAGTTTAGCCTCCATATAAAGGTCCCTTTTTATGTCAGTTCTTGGCGATGTAGGAAACGCATTTTTTAATTGATTTGGCTATATTTTGAGAATTTTTACCTAATCGTCCCTAGTAACATTGGGGCATATCAGTCCATGTATTGCTATGTATGTCGCCAAGAAGTCTAATCGGATTGTATCTTTATATGGGAGCTATATTAAACAATGGACCGCTTTTTTAAATAGGGACAGTCCCTGATCCAAAATATGACCCTTTTAAAATTTTCGTAAAGATCGGTTAATATTTGCGTCCTACACTTTTATCACAAGATCATATGGACAGACATACGGACGTGACTCAAAAGGCGATTCTGTGCCGATCGGCATAATAAACTATGGGTCTATCTCTTCTCTATTTATGCGATACAACCAAATACACAAAGTCATTATACCCTGTACCACAGTGTGGTGTCGGGTATAAATATTTGTAAACAAATATTTGAAGGACCTAAACCAAAAAACCAAAAATAAGAATAGTATATTTTAAAAGGCATACAAACTCTTCCGATTAAGGAAAGTGGAAAAATTCCAAAAGGGGGCAGCAAAAGTGATATGGCTTCAAAAAAGGGTCAAAATGCCACTTTAGTCGCACAACGGTAACGCTGCCCAAAACGGATTTCCGCCGAACATATTTAGGGTCTTAGATCGCTCCTTCGATGTGTTACATTTTTGGCTCGTAGCAAATGATATATGTATTCCCTCCATCTAAGGTGAGGGGATAAAAATGCAACATTTTTGATCCTATTTTGTTTATCGCATTCCACGATGAGTGGCAACACTTGCAAGTGCTGATTGCTCGGGCAATGTGTTGGTTGGCACTCATCAACCGAGCAAAAAAAAACAATGATGAGTAACTAAGCAAAGATTAAGAGAGCCCAAGTGAACGAAGTACACGCAATCAAAAGCGCTGATAAGTGTACGGCTCCGTGATGAGAATGAGTGTGTGAGTGTGAATGTTGGGCAAATCCAAAAGTCGATCGACGACGTCGATGACTCGAGAGCACCGCAACTCACTTGAGTTTTCATATAATATCCGAGGAACCAGTTCCACAGCAAGTCAGACACACAGTGTACGCGCTGAAGAGAGCATATAGCCGTTTTACTGAACGCTTAGATCATTTTAACGGTGTTTTTCTTATTTTAAATAAAACCTCATTTTTTTAATTCCAAACCACCACCAACAACAAAAGAAGAACCACAAAAGCAAAGTGAACATATAAAATAAAAGAAATACAGATTTTAAAATTCTGTTTAAAGAATACAAAAAAGTATTACACAAAGTGAAGTGAAAATAAAAAAAAAACGCAATTTTTTAATTTTACATTGAAGTGAAATAATCCAAAAAAAATAAGTTTTAAGAAAACTACAAAAGATTTTAAACAAATAACAACAACAAAAATGGAAAGTGTTGATAATAAAACAGTCACCACCGGAAATGGCAACTCTGCTGCTTTGGCCGAAACAAAAGATACCCAAAATCTGTTGCCCCATTTGGAATCGTTGGAACGCATTATCAAATTGCCCGTAGTCGGAGCTGCCTGGGATAAATCCCAAGATGTCTATGGCAAAGTTAAAGGTAGGAAAGGAATCTTCGGCGACATCGGTTGCCTGTAGCCCTCGACAAACGACATCAGCAAGAGATGGACGAAGTGACATCGGGGGGTAACGGAGTAACAACTATGTAAACCGAAGTTCATTGAACTCTCGTTTCTTTTTTTCTATTACATGTTGTCGGTGCACGGTCTCCGCTTTTTTGTTGTTGTTTTTGCACAGAGGGACAAACCTTGAGCGATTCCACAAAACTCTGCAAAAAAAAACGGTTATTATTTACATATGTTTGTATGTACCTTACATGCACACGAATGTATAATGCAACAACGAAACGCATTATGTAAAAAAAAAACAACTGCAAAAACTGTCCCAGTTGATCGTTCGGTTGTTGGATTACACGAGTATGCAAATTAACAGTATTTTTTGGTTATCTGTATTTGTTCGTTGACTTTGTATTCGATTCGATTATCGGTGGTTTACTTAGACTGAAACCACATTTAAATTGAGAAAACCGAAAACAGTCAAAACACGGTGGGTTTTGCGAAAAACTCAGTTTCTTCATTTTGACCGACATTCGGTTTACATTTAATGGCATTTGTAAGTTTTCTTTGCGGTTTTTCATAGCCTTATTTCTAGAGTATGCTAAGTCCCAAAAGTAATGAATTTTACAGAAGAGGTTTTAATAATTTTTATCTTAATATAAAATTTTAAATAAAAAAAAAATATATTTTTTTGAATTGCACTCTTAAAAATGCAGTTCCCTTCAAAACTTGCCAAGTCAAGATTCATACTTAAAAATGGGGGATTTCATGTCAAGCGAGCGAACTTTTTAAACTGATGTCTTTTGATGAAATTTGTACCATATTGAGCAGTAGCCATGACACAATATCGGTTAAGGGCTCTCCCAGTTCGAGGCTATTGAATTAAGATATTTTATTTTTCAAACGGTTTTTTTTCCCCATCCGCATAACTAATTATTTGTTATATTTAAAAATGTTTGTCCAAAGTGTTTCAGATAGCTTTTCTTCAATCTTAAAAAAAAAAATAAACAAGAAAAAGTCTGCCATTTTCTTCGAATTAAAACTTGTTTTGAAATTTTATCAAAAACTGTTTTTATTTTTTCTTATTTCTTTGTAAATGGAAGACTTTTCTTTGGAAGTCACTGGGGCTTTAGAAAAGTTGTTTTGTATATTATTTTTGCTTAAGAATAATACGAAGTATAAAAAAACCACAAAAATTAAGCCATTTTTGCGAATTAAAACTTGTTTTAATTTTTTTTCAACAACTTTTTTTTATTTTTTCTTATTTGTTTGTAAATGAAAGACTTCTTTGGAAGTTTAGAAAATTTGTTTTTGCATATTATTTTAGCTTAAGAAAAATATGAAGTATAATATAGATTCTGTGGGCCCGAGCCGCCATTTTACTGGGCCTAACGGATAATTTTTTTATTTTTATTGCATTATGAAGAGTCTGCTCGCCATTTCCTTTCGTTTGAGTATAATATTGGTTTTGGGGGCCCAAGTCCCCTAAAATATTGGACCCTAGGGGTCTACTGGATCCACTTTTTACATATTTTATATTTATTTAGGCTCTACATGGCATTACCGTTCGTTTGAGTATAATGTTGACTGTGTCCGGGACCGGGTCAATTTTTTTAGGTCCCATTGGTCCAAGCCCCAACTTTGAACACAATTTTCGTAACTTTTGGACCAAACTGAACAAGATAGGCTACTTTTTTTAATTTTCGTGATACCCCCGGTAAACTGCACTTTAGCCGACAAATCGGAAGAACATATATATGGGGGGTATACCTAAATTTGAACCAATTTCCACTAAATTTAGTAGTCATTGTTAATGGGTGAAGAGATTTGTCTCTGCCAGTTTTTACCTCGATCGGGTGTAAAATACACCTTCTATAGTGTTTAGAACCCAAATTGGAGGAAAATATATATAAGCGCCATATATATAAATCTGAACAGATTTTCACCAATTTCAATAGGGATTGCCTGGGCTAAGAAAGTGCTCTGTTCTATCTTTCATCACAATCGAATCATAAATACGACCTCAACTTTGATTTCAAATATACGAGTACATCTAAAGAGTTTTCCAACAAGAGGTGTTATTTTGAATCACCCGGTATTTCGGTAGCTGTCACTTTTGAAGCTTTTATTATTTGATAAGTAGAAACTACGCCATTACTAAAAATGGAACGATACACGATTCAACAACGCATTGAAATTATTAAAATTCGAAAAATCATCTTGACTGATGAGGTCCATTTCCACCTCGGTGGCTACGTCAACAAGCAAAATTGTCGCATCTGGGGCTCGGAAAACCCAAGAGTTAGTGTTGAGAAGCCTCTCCATCCTCACCGTGTGGCTGTTTGGTGCGGTTTATGGTCCGGCGGGGTCATTGGACCTTACTTTTTCGAAAATGAGGTTTGATCAACTGTTACGGTGAATGAATTGCGCTATCGAGAGATGATTAATGATTTTTTATGGTTGGAATTGGATGACATCTGGATGGATGATGATCTGGACAACGTTTACTTTCAACAAGATGGCGCTACGTGCCACACAAGCAACGAAACCATTGCTCTGTTACGGGAAAAGTTTCCAGACCGTGTTATCTCTCGAAGAGGTGATCACAATTGGCCACCGAGATCTTGTGATTTAACACCTTTCGAATTCTTCCTTTAGGGCCACGTGAAATATAAGGTCTACGCCAACAGCCCAGCGTCGATTCAAGACCTCAAAGATAGAATTCGTGAGGCTATCGAGGACGTAGGGCAGCCACTTTGCGATTTGGTTATGGGAAATTTCATAAAATAGATGTGGTCCTGTAAGCGTGGTCGTGGTGGCCATTTGGCTGATGTTGTTTTTCATTATTAACGTCATACCTTCCTCTTTATTATGAAATAAACATCCGATCATTTATCTCAAAAAATTGAATTTTTCTTTGAATACCAAAACAACACCTCTTGTTGGAAAACCCTTTATAAGAATAACCACGAGTAGTATCAATTAATCTTAAGAGGATTTCGTTTCTGTATAGAAGTTGATGAAACTGAAATTGAGTTATTATTATTTTTGTTTTTAATTTGTAGAATTGCTTGGAGTATGCCCGAACATCGTTGGGCATTGTAATGGAGTAAAATTTTTTACTTACGGAGCTATGATTACCTGGAAAATTGACACTAATAAATAATTTATACAAAAAACCCATTTTATTTATAAATTATGAAAATGAATTCTAAATAATCATATGAAATAAATTCTAACGGTTGGCTTTGTGGAAACAGCTGATCAACAGATGATCGATGAAACTATTTATCGAAATGAATGTGATCATTTTATCCAATACTTACGATAACAATGTTATCACATTGTTTTTAGTTCTTCCATACAATTGACGTTTCAATTTCGATAAAAAAAGACTATTTATCGAAATGGACTTGATCATTTTAACCAACTATCTTTTCGATAGAAATATAATAATATAGAAAACCGCGTATTTTATTATAAATTAGGGATGTTTTCGTTACAAGCTAGCGATTGGTTTGGCTTTGTGGAAACAGCTTATCAACAGATGGTCGATCAGCTGTTGTGACCATACAACAGTGATGACCAGCTTCTAAATAGAATTTTAGCAATGTTTTTGTTCTTTCGCTAGTCTTTCTTTCCTTAATTTAAATCAATTGTTGCAAAAAAATAAACTGATCATAATGTTCATATTTATTATCAATCAATCAATAAGTCTGATCACCATTTTTTTTATTGGTGTACACATAGTTCATCTGTTATTTATTATTATTATTGAATATTGCCAATATTTGCCATATCTCCTTCATTTACTATGCCAATCCAACCAATTGAATTCTTGAGTTCAGAGGATTGTTTTCTTTCCTGAGCTTGAGTTCTCTTTTTTGCAGAGCCACAAAATGACCTTTTTCTTCTCCCAGCCGACAGTCAGAATGTGTTTGGGCATTTTGTTGATAATTTAAATTTCAATTAAATTTAATTGTTTTCAATTAGTTTTGAGTGAATACAGAATACGACGACAGAAGAAACAAAAAGAAAGAAAACAAAAATTAAAATTGTGAGAAAATTGCTGAGCATTTACTATGTATTATTTACTACGTATAGGTTTGACTACAAAATTGCATGAGTTTGTGTTTTGTTTTTCAATGAACTTTAATTTACCAATAATAATTCCAAATGGGTGAAAAAGCGGGTGTGGTAGCGATAGCCCCTTAGGTAATTGCCCAGTGGCCAGCCAGGCAGAGAGGTGAATTTACTCTATATGCAATTTGCAGCAGGTGTAGAATTTTCGATTTTTTGCAATTGAGTCATTAAATGTACTTTAAACTTTTCGAGCGGTTTAATTAAAAATTTGTTGGGAATAGTTAAGAAGGCGTAGGTGTACAGAATAAGCTGACCCTGGTGATTTTCGAGAAATTTTCCTATCGAAATTTAAGGTCGTAATTTATACATGATATCTTTTTGATTTTTGAGGAAGATACCTAATATAAAGCAGTAAAGAATAAAATAAGTACAAGATTCAATAAATCCTCAACATTCTGCATTAGTTGACCAGGTACCTTTTCGATAAATTTTGTTATCGAAGTTCAAACGCATGATTTATACTTTAAATAGGATCATATGATTTAGTATAAATGAGGGCATCTATAAATTAGTAAATAAAAAATGTATAACAATTTCATAAACATTTCAAAACTCGAATTAAAAATTCGAAAATATTTTTTATCGAAATGGATATGTTCAGCATGCCTTGAAATTGAAATAGAAGTTTGTATAACAAAAGTCTATTTCGACAACAAATTATTTTCCATATTTTAATTACAGTTTTAACAGGTTAATAGTTTTTTTTAAATTAAATGAATTATTGTTATCTGGTGTATTTATTGCATAAAATAGCCAAGTCCATTTTGGATAAATTTTTTATCAAAATTTAAAGACATGATTTACAATGTAAATCGGGTCTTATACGTACCGTATTTTTATTTTCAGTTTTACTTTCAGTTTATAGAGTAGAACTTCATATATAAGGTAGCACAGAACACAATTAAATAAAATTTCTATATATATACATCGATAAAAAAATATTTTGGAAATATTTTTCGTCAGTTATGATCATTTTTTTAAACTAGTTTTTCTTTTATTATTTCCAGTTCTGAACTGACAAATTCATTTCAATAAAAATAAATTTTCGATATTTCAAGAGGCTTATCGATTTATTTTAGTATGTATGTATTTGTTTGGTAAATCAAATTTTTAGTTCTTCCATACAATTTAACATGCAATTTTTTACGTTTCAATTTCGATAAAAAAGACAATTTATCGAAGTGGACTTGATCATTTTAACCCACTATATTTTCGATAAAAATATTATGGCATTAGTTTTAGGGCCTGTTTCTGTAACTTATTTTCGTTCGTCTACGGCGAACGATCATAATTCTCTCAGCTATTACTTGAATTCTATACAACGCAGGTTAGAAATATTTTAGGAACAAGCTTTTTACATGATTTTCTACAGACACAACGAATTATAAACTTCTGTAATTTATAGATTTCTCGGAATAATTGAGTGATTTTTGATCGTTCGCAGTAGACGGACGAAAAAATTTTACAGAAACAGGCCCTTAGTCTTTTCATCCACCGTGACTTTGCAGATATTTATTATCTTTTAGATGAATATTCCAAATAAAATGTTAACGTCATGAATTAATTTTAATTTGGTTGACTTTGATATTATTATTTGAACTTTGTTCACACTTACTCGTATAGATCACAAAAACTACTTTAGACGACAGATACTAAACTAGACTGGGTAGACATATAAAGTGACGCATTTTCATTTTAGCAGATTACTCGCCAAACTTGCAATTTCCAGTTATATAAACAAAAACATTGACAGTTATTTCAAAGCTTAATTTTTGATCAAAGTCCAAAAGAAATTTAAACAAAAACCACATCGTATGATAACGATGACAAAATGAAAAAAAAAATACATAAAATTATTTTTTTGCAAAGGTGTGTATGTATGTATAGCATTTAATATTTGCTTCAGCGAATTTGTTGTCGATAATACATATATACAAATATTTATACAAATATCAGTAATAATTTGAGGAAAATTAAATGATGGACAAAATTAATAAGAAAAAACTTGTTTTTTTAGAATATAGTTTAATAAATACTCGTATTTGTATATATATTTAGTTCCGGAAATTAAGCTGAACTTGGTTTACTTAATTCAAAACGATAAACATTGCTGACCTACTAGGAAGATGTGTATGACATTAGCAAAAACACACGATTCTCAAAACAAAATTGAAAATTAAAAAATCATAACGATTTTGACTAATTTTCAATAAAAATTTTTTTTTATTCATAATTTAATACATACATATAATTTAATAATAATTTTCGACAAAACCTCCTTAGAAATATAAATATTTTTTCATGCCGACCACAATTCAGTTTAAATTTAAAAAACCAAAAGATAGGTCAAAAACTATTTGATATCGATTTACGAGACACATTTTGAACAAATCAATTGCGATTAATGTTTGTTATCGAAATCTTAACCAGGGCAACTTTAAAGATACATTCAATTGGGGATTCCATTGAAGTGCAGCCATCAGGAATTGTCAGGACCAAGCAATGTCTTGCCGGTGTTGGTTGACAGCAGTATATGCAGGTTAATTCATAACCTTCTGATTAAAAGACGCATTTCTGCAGGCTTAGGGTCGACTGACCTTCAAGGCAACGCCCAAAAGGGGTGCTCTGTCTTCTCTGCCATGGAATTTCTCTAGGAATAATATTTTGCTCTCTCCGTAGAAGATGAGTGTTAAGGTTAAGATGAGTGTTTAGATATATGACGTTGCAATAGTTGTTAGAGGGAAGTTTCCCGGTACTCTTAGAGACGTCATACAATAGGCCCTTCATATATAAAGGGGTTTCCAACAAGAGGTGTTATTTTGTTATTCAAAGAAAAATGTCATTTTTTTAAAATAAATGATCGGAAGTTTATTTCATAATAAAGAGGAAGGTATGCCGTTAATAATGAAAAACGACATCATCCAAATGGCCACCACGACCACGCTTACAGGACCATATCCTTTTCATGAAATTTTCCATAACCAAATCGCAAAGTGGCTGCCCTATGTCCTCGATAGCCTCACGAATTCTATCTTTGAGGTCTTGAATCGACGCTGGGCTGTTGGCGTAGGTATACCTTATCTTTCACGTGGCCCCAAAGGAAGAAGTCGCAAGGTGTTAAATCACAAGATCTCGGTGGCCAATTGTGATCACTTCTTCGAGAGATAACACGGTCTGGAAACTTTTCCCGTAACAGAGCAATGGTTTCGTTGCTTGTGTGGCACGTTGCGCCGTCTTGTTGAATGTAAACGTTGTCTAGATCAATACCATCCAACTTTTTGACGTAGCCACCGAGGGGGAAATTGGCCTCTTCAGTCAAGATGATTTTTCGACGATTTTCGAATTTTAATAATTTCAATGCGTTGTTGAATAGTGTATCGTTCCATTTTTAATAATGGCGTATTTTCTACTTGTCAAGTGTCAAAGAATAAAAGCTTCAAAAGTGACAGCTACCGAAATTCAAAATAACACCTCTTTTTGGAAAACCCTTTACTAGAAGGAAGTTGAACTCCAAACTCAACATTCTGGAAAGTGCAAAGAAGGCTGTGCTTGCGCTATATACTTGTAAAAGGGCAATAGGAAAACACTGAGGTCTGAACCTACGCATAGTTTATAGGTTGTATACGGCAGTTGTCCGAGCGATAATGCTGCACGGCAGCATTATCAACTCTGCAGATATCCACCTTCTGTGCCATAACAAAGAATGACCAGGGAATGGCCTGTATATGTATCACTGGTGCGCTGAGAACGACACCAATTGAGGTATTAAATGTTATACTACATTTAATACCGCTAGACATTATACCAATATGCCGAAACTGCTTCTATAAGACTTAGGACATCCTCTAGTCAGAAAATGGCTACGGACTTATCCCAGGGCATAGGAGGTTCGATAACTGCTATACGGATGATTACAAACTCAACATCCAAGTGGGCTTTGGTGTCATTTCTGAGGAAATTTAGCTACCTATTGCTAAAATTCTACCTGATCACTGTAGTGTTTACCGGGCAGAAATCTCAGCCATTAAAGAGGTAGAGGAATGGCTGAAAATTAATACTCTGACCCAAGTAGGTATCAACATTTTCTCGAGTGTCAGGCTGCTACTATGTCCCTGAAAACTACTTTGCTGAATTAAAGATACTGCCATCAACTGTCGCAGATTTCTTAATGAGATGGCCGATATGGTTGCCGGGTCACAGGGACATACCACGGAACTGCAAAACAGATTTACTTGCAAGACTAGGAACTGCATACGATCCATGGGAACTAGAATATGTGGGCATACATCTAGCGGCCTGCATGATTTTATTGCGAAATAGTACCCGTTCTTCAACAAATGATTCCAGGCTGATGCCTAAACCCCAAACGCAACAATGCCGTGCTGTGATTATCGGGGCCGGAGGTCACACTTATCGTGTCTGTCATGACGGCTCACTGCTTTATCGAACGACGCGCAGAGATATTAAATGTCTTGTGTAATGACTTCTTCAGAAGCTGTGAAGTCGAAGATGAATCAATAGAGCACCTTCTGTGTGAGTGCCTTGCTCTGTCGAGAAGCAAAGTTCAGATTTACACAACACAATTTTTTTCCTAGCAACTGTCAAAGTTTGTAGGAGAGAGAGGCAGGCGGAAAGAGCTCTCTCTCCTACAAACTTTGGCACTTGCTTGGAAAAAATTGCGGAGTGTGAATCAGGACTTACACTACATTTCCACTAGAGACAATCTACTTCGAAATGTAGTAGACTTATTTCAGCTGTTGGCAATGATGATAAGTTTTTCCAATTGAAATGAACTGCCGCAGGAGTCTGTCGTTGCAAAATGATCTGCCGCAGGAGTCTGTCGTTGCCAAATGATGAAAATAATCAACTTCGTTATCAAGTCTATTATTTTCAAAAGATGGCAACGATAATTCATTCGGTAACCCAGTGAAATTAAGAGCATGTTTCTCTATTTCCCACGAAAGCGATGCGAACGAAGAACAGCTGATTTTAGACCTACTAACTGGCATCAGCCATTATGTTTGCAGTCACTTTGTCGTTCTGATACATTTTAGTAGGTCTAAAATCAGCTGTTCTTCGTTCGCATCGCTTTCGTGCGAAATAGAGAAACAGGCTGTAAATCGCGATCATATCTGTCGCTGCCAACTTAAGGAAAAAATCTACTTAATTTCGATCTAGTTTATCTCATAAAGAATATTTTGTTGTATATTATTATATTACATAAATATAGTGATGGTATGCAATGTTAGTGAGTGAACCAAAGACAATTCATGACCTTATCAAAGTTAACTGTCAAAATAACAATAAATCTGGCATTCGAAAATACAGCCCGGTCGAAAATGTACATATACATATCGAGAAAAGCTTGGGCATATGGCTAAGCGTGTCTATATCTTTAATTATATCTTAATTGTCTTTGGAGGGAATCCAACACATCAGATTCTAGAGGTTGGCAACTTTGTGAGACTAATCAAACCGGCCGAACGCCGGTTATTTACTATCACTGGCGTCATGATGTAACGTGACTTCCCAAACAATTGTAATTACCTATTTCAATTAACCAATATCATTATTTTATTAAAAAAAGTACATTAGACATCATTAGTCACATAGAAAACTTTCGGTTTTCATTAAAATTCAATATTCTGAAATTTCACACCGCAATCAGCAAACAAAGATTTAATGCGCATTTTGTAAATAAAAATACAATTATTTCTAATTATCAGCTTTCAATAATAATGTGAATAATATGTATGTACATTAGAGTGTATCAACTTGACTTAAAAACAAATACAATAAAAAAGTAGCAATATTTTTCAGGTTATGCTATTGATGTTTATAAGATCTTAGCTTCATTCGTATTAAAAACAATTACAATTTTTTTTTGAATAACATACATTAAATTCTAGTTTTTAGTCTAGTCATTTAAAACCTAAACGATATTTAGAGAGTTAGGACGAAAAAGTAAAAATACTTATTTTCTGTTCAAACTATACTTTTCTTTGGTGACACTCTAAGGTACACGTGTACCTGTAGATACTTGCATATTTTTGCACCGCATTTTATATTTTTATTATTTTTTTCCTTCAACCTAATCGATTTTTTTTTCAAACCTATGAATAGAATGAATGCTCTCGAATATCAATCAGTCGTCGATATTTGTCATTCGTTATTCTCATTTAATCCAGCTACTAACACAAGCAAAAAATTCTAGAATTTATTGCTGTAGATGTATAGGTATTTCTTTACCTAGTTATCAAAAAAAAAGTCTAATGAATTTTATTTCGGTGGCTTTGTTTAAACAATTTGGAATTATCGTTTTTTTAATGGCGAACTTTGTGATAGAACTTTGGACACTCTTGTGGTTTTAATTTTGCGGTGTGGGGATTAACTTATAAATAGATCGGTGGCCTGTTATTCAAATAATACCGATAATATTTCTGAAACCTGTATGTATTTATATATGTATATATCACCTGATTTCAAATTTATTGATTTGAATCACACTTGGGATCATATACAGTTGATCCAACTTTTTGGGAATCCAAAAGAAAGCTGATAAGCAGCAGAAGTCAGCTGATTCTGCCTGGTTTAAAGCATATGTTGACAGAAAATTTCCTGCAACGGGAGACTATTACACTTTTAGATTATCTACTTCGGAATTTGGTCGATCTTCTACACTAGTTGGCAACGATAAATCTTGTACCCATTGACATGAAATGTCGAACAAGTCTGTCGTTGCCAACTGATGAAAATAAGCATCGAGATCTCGTATTAGATTATCTCATAGTGGAAATATGGATTACTTTGGGTGTTTGTAAAGTCTTTCATTAGAAACGACAAAATAACCCCCTCCAAACTAAAAAAATAATCATTCGATTGATTGCAATTTAATTTTGGTATAAATATTTACTTTCAAGAACAAAAAGTCGTATGTTCAATTCTCTTAGCAAAACAATTCAGCAAGTCATGGTCTCTTTTGTTTGTTAGTTTGACTTAAGGTATGTGTGGTTTAGATTTATTAATGGCAATATTTGCGATAATTGTAATCGTGGGCAAAACCTCATATAATACACATTTGCAAGTGGTCCCATAATTGTTATCAGATTCATAAACCAATAGACGTTAAAATAACAAAACAAACGTTGAAACGTGAATTACCTATAAACTGTTACTATCAAAATCAGGTCAACATTGAAGAGGTGACCATGACATTCGATTGAAAGGAATGCCATATATATGTATATATGTACATATTATAGGAGTTTTGAAAAAAGTAGAAGGTATTCGTTTTCAGACGGGATAAACCCATCAAAACTGGACAAAAAATAGCGTCATTTCCCGCAAAGCTGCCTGTCAGAACTCGAGAAACAGCAGGATCAACAAGAAAGCGAGCGGACGCCAAACGTCGCTAAATTGTTGACCGATAAATCCAGACTAAGCTGGGCGATTCCCAGCATTGAGCAATTCAAATAAACTTTAAAATATCACACTTCTGCAAATGTCGATAATGATGAAGTACATTATGGCATGGCTGGAGAAAATATGTAAATTTCGCTTTTTTGGTATACAATATAAAACGACTACGTTGATGGAAATTTTGAATTTCTATACCAAAACTTAAAATGGCTATAACTTCCTAAATCAGCGTCCTAGAGCGAAAATTCAAATGGGCTACTAACATTTGAAGATTGATTGATGAACATTAATAAAATTTATCGAAAATTATTTATGCTGTATGTCGGCGACTTAGTTGAAAAAACCCTACATTGCTCTTCATAGAATGGAATCTTTTTTAAATGACAAATTCAAAATGATTTTCATAATATCTGTTCTAATTTCCGTCCTCTTTTTTCTTCCAGGCAAAAATCGTGTCTTCAATTGGGCGCTGTGCGCTGCCGAAGACTGTGTATCCCGTGCCGTCACCACTGCCGCTCCCATTGTCTGCAAATTGGATCGTCCCATTCAATATGTCGATCAGACCTTAGTCAAAGGCATTGATAAACTCGAAGTCAAGGCACCCATTATTAAGGATACTCCTCAGGAAATCTACAATCAGGCTAAAAACAAGGTTATCGATGTTGTCCAGCCACACATTGATCGTGTGGTGAAATTCAAGGCTGCCGGTCAGCAGAAGGCTTCGTCATTGAAGGATTTGGCCTGGCAAAAAGCCAATGAGGTTTTGGCCACACAATACGGAAGTTTGGCTGTTAATGGTGTGGACACCACCACAGCATTGGCTGAACGTTTGCTGGAATATTACTTCCCCAAATCGGAGTCAGATGTAGAAGAAGATAATGGTGAGTACTCTAAATTTATGTGTGAATGTTTGTATCTACGTATTTATATATTGGGGTTATATCGGATGAACTGACTGCTATCGACATTTAAGATCATGTTTTATAAGATAAATCGGGTCACAACATTATAGCATTTTCGTCTGCGAAATAGAGTCAATTAATTCCAACAGTTGGCAACGACTATTTGTTTACCCATTAAAATGAAATTCCAACAAGTCTGTTGTTGCCATCTTAATCGATTAGATTACGTAGATTATCTCATAGTGGAAGGATTGTGCATATAACATTTACGCGCGTTTATCCAGACTTCCGCTATGTTTCCACTAACAGATAATCAACTACAAAATCTAGACGATTATGAAAAATGATTAGATTGGATTCGGTAGATTATGTCCTATTGTAAACATAGTATTACACTTACATCTGTCTTATCCAGACTTCTGCTATGTTTCCGCTATCAGATAATCCAATACGAAATCTAGTCGATTATTTTAATCAGTTGGCAACGACAGACTTGATCGAAGAATCAACTAGATTTCGAAGTATATTTTATCTCATAGTGGAAACGTAAAGTCAACTATGTTTGCCAAATTTTCCCTCTCGGTAATTTGGCAACGCCATTCATAGTCGCATAAGTAGGAGATTAAATACAATTATAGTCAACAGATTATCGGCGGCGGCGTCAAGCGACACGTTATCAACAATTATTGTAATCCTAAAGTGTGAACTGCCCATTATCATTTGTTTTGATCGCCGCCACTGTCGCGACATCAACTCCATTTAATCTCTATTTCGTTTGCATTTTTTCTAATTTGGAAATTTGGCCATATTTGTCACAAAATATGTGCTAAATTCGCCTGTCACCTGTGTTGGAATACTCACGCGCGATATTGGCCTTGCGATAGCTTCAGAACGACAAAGAAAGAAAGTTCAGTTCTAGAAAATGTGATAAGATAAATTCATTATTATTATTGCGAATTGTGCATGTGTAGTCATGAGAAAAACCTTATGTTTTTTTATAATTTAATTTTGCAGACCTTCTTCTCTCTCTGTTTACTGTAGAAATCCTCAAGGTTTTTTTATTTTGTTTTTATTTTCAGACTGATATGAAACATTGTATTGTCCTATGATTTGTTTTAAGAACAAAACACACACAGAAATATAATAATAATTTATTATCTGTTGTCGTGGCCTGGCGTTTTTTTTACTTACTCGTAGCTTGAAAATAAAAAAAAAACGTATGACTATGAGAACTACCATTGTTTAATTGCGTCATTTTGTGGCGTGTTTTTGCCTCAATTAGAACACAATGAACTTTGTGTTCTAGACAGAACTGATACAGCGCAATTGTTTAAATGCTTAGAAGAGAAAATTACGTTTTTTCTCTGACGTTTTTTATTTTCATAATCTTGTTCCAAGTTTCTGATGTTGCTTCTTCTTCTTTGTTTGAACTGACATACATTTTGGAAATAATTATTTTTTTAGATTTTTTTGCCATTGGCTATTTAGTTTTTTTTATTGTCAAGTAAATTAAAAACAAATAAATCGTAAATATTTGTTTTCTATTTCGATTTTTAAATTTGACGTCTGATTTTTCATTTATTATTTTATTTAATTCTCAGATATTAAACAAATTGCTGTCACACATAATGGCCATAATGGCACACACGCCGAAAATGACAGTAAGTTTTTTTTAGTTTTTGTTGTTGTCGCTTCAAAGAAAATTATCAAAATTAATAAAATTGCATGCTTTTTCTATTGCCATAGATTTGAATTTATTCTATTTTTATTTTGGCTTTTTATAAAAATACTTTATTTACGATTTATTTGTTGCTAACATACATACATACATATGTACATAAAATGAATAACCAAATTTTAATTCTAATTATTGGGATTTTAATCGGAAAATTTGGAATGATGAAATAAACGGAGAAGTTAAAATATGTTCTTCTGGGATTAGCTATGGCCCGATATCTGCTGTTTTGAATTTTTTTTTAATGAAAATTTAATGAAACTGGTCTTGGCCAGTTTATTCTCTATCCTGTCGCTGTGATTAACACCTTTGTCCAAATGATTTTTCAAAAAGTTGCAAGCGTTGCTCTCGTGCAGGTCCGTCAATGATAAAATGGCACACCAAACTAAATAAAAAGCTACTATCAGCTATTAAAACGGTTGGTAAAATAAAGCAGTGTTACCAACTCAAAATTATACCTGTTAATACCTGTTAAAGACTTGAAAAATCGTTAAGTGTAAACAGCTTATTCGATCAATTGAATAATTAGGAAGCGTAGCCAACTACAGACAAACCATAGACTTGTAAATAGTAACACGTTTCTCTAGAAAACGTCGAAATCTAGTCGATTATACAGGGTTTTGCAACAAGAGGTGTTATTTTGAATCACCCGTTATTTCGGTAGCTGTCACTTGTGATGCTTTTATTCTTTGACATTTGACAAGTAGAAACTACGCCATTACTAAAAATGGAACGATACACGATTCAACAACGCATTGAAATTATTAAAATTCGAAACTCATCTTGACTGATGAGGCCCATTTCCACCTCGGTGGCTACGTCAACAAGCAAAATTGTCGCATCTGGGGCTCGAAAAACCCAAGAGTTATTGTTGAGAAGCCTCTCCATCCTCCACGTGTGACTGTTTGGTGCGGTTTATGGTCCGGCGGGGTCATTGGATCTTACTTTTTCAAAAATGAGGTTGGATCAACAGTTACGGTGAATGGATTGCGCTTTCGAGAGATGATTAATGATTTTTTATGGTCCGAGTTGGATGGTATGGATCTGGACAACGTTTACTTTCAACAAGAAGGCCCTACGTGCCACACAAGCAACGATGCCAATGCTCTGTTAAGGGAAAAGTTTCCGGACCGTGTTATCTCTCGAAGAGGTGATCACAATTGGCCACCGAGATCTTGTGATTTAACACCTTGCGACTTCTTCCTTTGGGGCCACTTGATGATAAGATCTACGCCAACATCCCAGCGTCGATTCAAGACCTCAAAGATAGAATTCGTGAGGCTATCGAGGACATAGGGCAGCCACTTTGCTATTTGGTTATGGAAAATTTCATGAAAAGGATAGGGTCCTGTAAGCGTGGTCGTGGTGGCCATTTGGCTGATGTTGTTTTTCATTTTTAACGGCATATCTTCCTCTTTATTATGAAATAAACATCCGATCATTTATCTCAAAAAATTGAATTTTTCTTTGAATACCAAAATAACACCACTTGTTGGAAACCCCTTTATATGAGGGTTATAGCTAAATCTGAACTGATTTTCCTCAAATTAAGCAATGTTGGTCCATTGATCATGAAACTATGCTAAATTTCAAAACAATTGGAATACTGTACACACTTGATAATTTGAAGAAAACTATATTGTTTACTCGCCTGATCCACGAAGTCGAACGCTAACGTTTACATGACTTCTATGCGAAAAAAAGCTGATTTGTGACATACAAAAAGACATCAGAACGCCAAAGCGAATGAAAACATACTTCCCGATGCCTGTTAATTGGTCGCTAATCAGCTGTTTTTCGCATAGAGGTCATGCGAACGTTAACGTTCGAGATTCTGGGTCAGGCGGTAAGTTAATCTGTCGAAGTGACATTTTGCGTATAAACGCGAAGTGACAAAACATTGACTAGGTCAGCTTAGGCGCTATAACAACGGTATAAATAATTATCCAAATTATTATACTCGAAAAATTTGTGTTATCTAAAATTCAACTCTAGAGTTTAAACCATATTTCCACCACGGGAAAACCTTCTACGTAATCAAGTCCACAATTTTCATCAGGGGGCAATGACAGACTTGTTTGGTGGAATTTCATTTCAATTTGATAGAAGGATTATCTTTGTCAACTGTAATAAAAACAATAGACTAGACTCTGAAGTACTTACAGATTTTCTCTAACGGAAACCTAGCCTTAGCCTATGTTTGTTCGTTGTGCAGGATTACTTAATTAATCGATTAAGTAGATTTTCGACATTTTTTTTTAAATTGTTTTCAATTTCTTGCAAAGAACAGTGATCATATAACTATTATTATATTATTCGACCAAATTGGGCGATTTGTCGAAATGTACATCCCTGGCCGACTATTCGCTTGGTGTAAACGAAGATCGCACGATTTCGGGTGAGGATCGCATGACTTCGGAATAGGATCGCTCAAGTGAGAGATAATCAGTTATCTCTCAAAAATCGCTTAACAAAGTGTGTTAAAAGCGGCTATCAATGCGGAAATCGTTTAGTTTTAACATTTGACACGTAACGACAAGAATGTCCGACTGGTGACGGCGGTGTTATGTGTTTCTCCCTTATTGTTAATTAACAAATTTCTTGTGGTCCGTCTGTTTCACAATGCCAATCCTGTTCCACATCCATTCCTTCATTCATTCCTTTCCTTCAAAACTTCTTACGTATGTTTCTAACCGCTTCGTAATAATTCTACCCAAAGAACTTTCTGCTTATCATTTCCTGTTTTGTTTTGCTTTTCGTTTTAGTTGAAGAAATTGTAAATCATGATATAGAATTTGATACTAGATTCATAGTAGCCGCCTCCACAGTATTTCTCTCCATGTCCCTGAAAATCATAACCGAAATTGTACAATATGTTAGACAAAATCCCGAAATTATCAATATAATCGATAGGCAAATCAATGAATTTATGGTAAGCCTAAATTTCTACACAAAAAAAGCCAAAAAGAAACATAGAATATTTCATTTTTGAATGTGAAAAAATGGATTTTTGTATTAAATTATTTTGTTTTTTTTTCTTGTTTCTTTACAGTCCCAGTTCCCGCCAGCGAGGACCCCGTACTCCACACCGTACAGACCGTGGGACGACTCAAGAACAAGATATCCCGTCGCGTCTATAGAAATGTCTCCCGACAAATCCGAAAAGTCCAAAAAGGCAACGTTAACGACTATCTGAGCTCCTTGATAGCCGCCCTGAAATTGCACCAGTACATCAATTTCATCAATTCCTCGATGGGCACAAATATCGAGCAATCGACTTTGACTGATGCCTCAGCGTCGGCGGCGGCGCCGTCGACCTCCAGTGCCCTCAACTGTAAAGGGCAGAAATAAATGGTTCTTCGACCAGTTAGTTTTGCCTGATATCATAAACACCCTTTTTACATTATTTTGTTATATATTTGATATATATCGTATCGTATATGTATTTTGTTTAATTGCATTTTTTCTACCGCCTGCGTTAAGAACTAACGAGGAGAATTTTGTGTAAACATCCACCTCCCCCACCCCCCAAATTTCCTTTAACCCTTACTTAGTCGTAGTTTATAAAAAATTTAGTATTTTAAGTTGAAAACTAAATGAGAACCGGGAAAGAAAACATTAAAAATTTATATTCGATCTGAAATTACACAAAATCAAAAACGGGAATGTTTGAAGAAAATAAAAACAAACAAAAAAGTATTTAAACCTTAAAATATTGTTATGTGAATGAAGAATGTAAACAAAATAAATCATTGGCAAACATTCCCCCTTTCATTGCATGGAGTAGGAGGAGGAGCAGGATGGCGGCATCTGCATTGTAAGAATTTGTCAAACACTATGTAAATATTTATTACTAGTTCTGCAATGTAATTTGTCTAAACTCCACGAAACCTACACCGCCCCTTTCCCCGAAAACAGAGCTTAAATCCTTTAAGAGTTATGATTTAAGCATTTGATTTGATTTTAAGAAAGTAAAACTTATATATTAGACATCTCCCGCTCTCCTACTGCCACCTTCTGTAGCAGTCTTTTGCAGAAAAAAATTGTGAAAACTTTCAAATTGATTTGAATCAATAGAAATCAATTTCAATGTTTGTCATTATTCAGCTTTAATATTAAAGTAAAAGCATATTAAACGAAAACAACAACAATCATACATATTACACACATCGTACATATATTATTAGTTACATATTTATGAATATTTAAACTTTAGATTTGAACTTTAAATGGTTAGAAATTAAGACACAACAAACAAAAGAAATGAATTGAAACACTGAAATACGAGTATATATTATTATGCTGTATGTATGTATATAATTATGTACATTCAATATACATACATAAGTGATGAATACTGATAATAAGAGAAAAACACACCCAACACTACTCGACACACCCACCAAAAGGATCGATGGCCGAAATATCTATTTTTAAACAAGAATTTCTATCAATTTGAAAGTAACGAAATAATAGTAGTATTACGGCTCAAAATCCTGGATAATAGTGATTTTCTTTGTCGAATAGTGTAATTTATATAGATATATAAATATGTATGTATGTACACACGCCTAGATGTCACGTGTGTTTAATTTTATGTATACAAATTATCTATATACTATATATATATTTACACGTACATAAAAATTAAGTATGAATTCTTTAATATTCAATAATATTATTAAGTGAAATATACTGAACAAAAAATATATTTATAATAATACAATAACACTTATGTTTTTCTTTTGTTTATTTGTATATTCATTTTGTCACTCCGTTTGTAAGATCTTTAAATATTGATCTGAGACCCCATAAAGTATATACTATTCTTAATCGTCTTAAAATTCTAAGACGATTTAGCCATGTCTTTCCGTCCGTCTGTTGTAATCACGCTACAATCTACAATACTTGAGCTAGGTGTAGATACTTCCTATAGCTGCAAGTAACTTGGCATTCAAAGTGGCCAATATCGGTCCATATTTTGATATAGCCCCAATATATATCATCTGTCCGATTTGTCTTCTTAACGCTATAGAAACAACAAATGTCAACTGAAAATTGGTAACTGGGGTTATTGATAATCGTAACCCTCACAAGAACAACGATAGCCATAGGTCCATGTTTTGATATAGCCCCCATACAAAGGTCCCTCTAAATTTGACTTAGTAATGCCACAAAAATCTCAAATTTTAACGAATTTGGCTGAAATGTGGAATAATGAGTTTTTTTATACCCTACACCACACTGTGGTACAGGGTATTATAACTTTGTGCATTTGTTTGTAACACCCAAAAGGAGAAGAAATAGACCCATCGTTTATTATACCGATCGACTTAGAATCACTTTCTGAGTTGATTTAGCTATGTCCGTCTGTCTGTCCGTCTGTCTGTCTGTCTGTCCGGCTGTAGACGTATTCTTGTAATCAAAGTACAGGTCGCAATTATGGTCCGATCTCGATGAAACTTTACACATATTTTGTTTTGGTCCAGGGACGATCCCTATTGAATTTAGTTAAAATCGGTTCAGATTTAGATATAGCCCCCATATATATGTTACCCCCGATTTGACATGTAAGCACTGTAAAAACTTTATTTTATATCCGATCAGTATGAAATTCGGCAGAAAGAGGTTTCTTATTATATGAATGAACACTGTTAAATTTGGAAGAAATCGGTTCAGATTTAGATATAGCCCCCATATATACGTTACCCCCGATTTGACATGTAAGCGCTGTAAAAATGTTATTTTATATCCGATCAGTGCGAAAGTCGGCAGAAAGTGGTTTCTTATTACATGATGGAATACTGCCAAATTCGGAGAAAATCGGTTCAGATTTAGATATAGCTCCCATATATGTATATGTTACCCCGATTTGACATGTAAGCGCTGTAGAGACTGTATTTTATATCCGATCAGAACGAAATTCTACAGAAAGAGGTATTTTTACATGAATGAGTATTCAGGGAAAATCGGTTCAGATTTATATATAATCTCCATATATATGTTCCTCCTGATTTGGTATCAAAGCGCTATAGAAGTTGTACTTTACTTCCGATCATTAATATTTTCCGGAAAGATGTGTCTCAATTTAGGAACGAATATTGCTTAATTTAGCGATTATCGGCTCAGAATTAGATAATATGTTCCTGTCTACTTACCAATTATTCCAAATTATTATCGCAATTACCTTTATCGCATTGTTAGGGAGGTGTAGGGTACTATATAGTCGGCCCCGCCCGACTTTCTGCCTTTCCTTACTGGTTTAATATGAGATTAGGCATGGCCGAACTTAACTTAACATATTTTGGTACCCGAGGCCTAAATACTTTTCTTAGATTGAGGAATATAATTCCACAAAATTCCCAACATTTTTTATGGTAAAGTTTTTATACCCTACACCACACTGTGGTACAGGGTATTATAACATAACTTTGTGTATTACTTTGTAACACCCAAAAGGAGAAGAAATATACCCATCGTTTATTATACCGAACGACCCATAATCAGTTTCTGGGTTGATTTAGCTATGTCCATCTGTCCGTCTGTCTGTCTGTGCATGCATTCTTGTAATCAAAGTACAGGTCACAATTATGGCCCGACCTCAACGAAACTCTGTTGGCCTAAGGACGAACCCTATTGAATTTGGTTAAAATAGGTTCAGATTTACATATAGATCCCATTAGGGATCTAAAGAAAGTGACTTTAGCGAAAGTGAATGCGAAAGAGAATATTCAAATATATTTGTTGCGAATAGTGAAATATGCATTTTTGCGAAAGCGAATAGTGAAATATGCGTTTTGGCGAAAGCGAATGCGACAACGAGTAATAGTTTGACCCTTTAGTACAAACAAAATTAAGGAGCAGAATTAATACTTTTCCAGGATATTAAGGACGTTCTCTATATTTTGACCTCTTGTTATCACAAGGACAGACATATATTTTTTCAACATTTTGAAGAGAAGTAGCAGAGGTTTTCATTGGTATTAATATGTTCAAAATGTGTGGAGCGGTTAAGATAATTTTAATGAATGAATGGAAGCGAATACTGAAATATATTTTTGCGTAGGCGATTGCGAAAGCGAATATTCCAAAGAAGATTTTTGTGAATGCGAATTTAAAAATGATGCGAATAATTCGCGTTCGCATATGCAAATGCGAATATTCGTTACATCCCTGGCTGCCATATATATGTACCTCCAATTTGGCATATATGCACCGTATAAGCGACATTTTTTAACCGATCTGTACAAAATTTTGATATAATTGATAGTTATATCCCGATATACAGCGTGATCCATTTCGAGGTTCCCTACTTTTTTAAAGAAAAAAACACAGAAAATTCAAATTGAATGGGAATGTTTATTATCATTTAAAAGAACATTCTTTGACATTTATTTTTTGAAGATTATGTCTATCAAATGTTGGACGCGGCTTCGTCTTAGATGGTTCATCCGTTGAGTCCAATATTCGATGACTCGTTCGAGCAGTTCGACTGGTAACTGGCGAATGACACGCGTGATGTTTTGCTCCTTTAGACTTTACATATCCCCACAGGAAAAAGTCTAACGGTGTGATATCACACGATCTTGGTGGCCAATCCACCAGCCCAAAACGTGAAATTATCTGCTCACTGAAGAGTTCTCTCAATAAATCCATTGATTGATGCGATGTGTGTGTCTTGTTGAAACCAAATGTCGCCGAGATCACGAGCTTCAATTTCAGGCATCATATAGTCGGTTATCATGGCACGATAACGGTAGCCATTAACGGTTACGTTCTCACCGGCATCATTTTTGAAGAAATGTGGACCGATGATTCCGGTACGTTGGATCGGGAATCGGTCAATGGCTAAAAGATAGCTCTTAACGAGAGCTAAAATATTGCTCATGGGTGTCAAGGTCGTGGGTTGACTGGAAAGTGTTTTTTTTTGGATTTAAAAAAAGTGGACTTAGCGCAATTGGCAAACGATTATTTTGATAATAAAACTGAATAATTTGTGAACGTTGTAGGCGTAAGTCTTTTCATGATGAAACGCCAAACAATACTTAACAAAAATAACATGACAGCATGACACGACTCACAAGTGATCTGCCAAAAAAAGGCAGTTGACCTAGTCAAAGACAAATAGAATATAAGAAGACATTCCTTCAGGCCGAAACGTCAAAATCTATCAGTTACGAACGAATAGGAATGAATTGTAACACGCGAAAAAACAGTATTCCGCGAACATTGATTGAACTTTTTTGCACTTATCGATTAATATTAATTTTTTAATTGTGACAATTACAAAAAAATCGGGAAAAACGGTCTGAAAATCAGCGAAAAACCTCACTCGTTGGAATCAAATTCCTATTCGTTCGTAACTGACAATTACTCGCTACAGAAAGGAATGTCTTCTTAAATTATATTGTTTTTGGACCTAGTCGACTAAAATGAAATTTGAATGATGAAAAAGTCGAAAGTTGACGTTCTGCTTTCAGAATCATTCACTAATTCTGATATATCCGCCATATACATATATATATTTCTTCCGATTTTGAGCTTTAGACCTATAGAAGCAGTAATTCACATATATTTCATGCCCCATATATATGTTCCTTCCGATTTGGGTTTTTATCACTTCAGAAGCTTTATTTTACATCCAATCATTTTGAAATTATGCATTGCAGGCAGAGTTCGGAAAAAAACACTAAGGAACCGTTCCTTAGCGTTCTGTACCGTTCCTTCATCGCGAACGGAACAGTATCGCAACCCTTACAAGAGAACAGAATACACTAAACATTTTTTTAGTGTTACTGTTCGCGAACGGTACCACTACGATAACGTACCGTTCTTAGAACACGACGAACGGTATCACTACGATAACGTACGGTTCATAGAACAGTATCACTACGTCGTAGTGATACTTTTAAGTTCAGAATTATTTAACTATATAATTCTATTATTACGCGAACGGACGGTCAGTCCACGGAAAAAGTGTTCAAAAAAATTTGGGAGATATTAAAAACGACTTCAACTCTTTCTTTAACAAAAAAAGTTATAATAATTTGGTAGGGATTTACAATGTGTCAAATCAAAATATGCCTCATATAAAGAGAAAAGCATACAAAAGTTTTAACACACTGTAAATCATTGCCAAATTACTATAAATATTGTTTGTTAAAGAAAGAGTTGTAGGCCTTTTGCTTATCTCCCAAACTTCCTTTGACTATTTTTCCCTAGAACTGTTCATTCGCGAGATAATAGCATTATATAGCAAAATAATTCCAAACTAATTTTTTTTGTACAAAATTTATTCGTCGAGGCATATTTTTCGCGAAAATGCTGATATTAATCTATTCCTCAGAGATTATAGAATGCAAATATATTAATCTTATTAAATTCGGTATCGGTATAACGGCTTAAAATTTTGAGGGGTTGATCTGTTATTCTATATATATATGTTATTTTTGATGCCAATGAGTTCCTTCTGAAGTGAAAAGAAATCGAACTTGAAATCCAACACCAACTCTGATTAAATTGCACACAAATACTTGGAATTTTGTGCAGTGTAAAGCTACCCACTGTGTATTGATACATATACTATTAGAACATATATATTTTTGGGGTTCATTCCAAATATATTATATATTGACACACACAAATATTCTATGTATGGGAGGATGTTGTTCTAAACAAATTATGTTTCCATCTAATATTTATACCCTACACCACTCTGTGGTATTATAAGTTTGTTTTGCCCCTTATGATTGTAACGCCCCAAAATATTGAAGCCAGACCCACCTTAAAGTATACTGATCCACTCAGAATAACCAGCAGAATCGATCTAACCATGTCTGTACGTAATATGGACATATTAAGGGTGTACGCAAATTACACGTTGCAATTTTACTCCGATGAAATTTGATACAGACTAATTTCTTGCACCAAATACGAAGCCTATTGAAATTAGTCAAAATCGGTTCAGTTTTAGATATAGCTCCCATATATATGTACTAGGGCGGGTCGATTTAAAAATCGCCCATTGCTCAGTGAAAATCGTATTCTAGGGATCAAAATAAGAAACTTTGCCGAAGGAACCATACCTCTAAAACCAATTCTGATGTCCCGGAAAAAATCCAACTTTGACCCATTTAGAGTGCTCCAATCGAGTCCAAATGTATGACCGACCCCCACTCAGTGAAGTGCTCAGTGAAAATCGTATTCTAGGGATCAAAATAAGAAACTTTGCCGAAGGAACCATACCTCTAAAACGAATTCTGATGTCCCGGAAAAAATCCCATTTAGAGTGCTCCAATCGAGTCCAAATGTATGGAACCCCCAGGGGGTTCCAGGGGGTGTGCCACTGGAACCCCCTGGGGTCGGGCCCCACTCTAAATGGGTCAAAGTGGGATTTTTCAAAATTTGCCCCTACCCAAAAGTTCGACCCAAATTCCGGGACATCAGAATTCGTTTTAGAGGTATGGTTCTTTCGGCAAAGTTTCTTATTTTGATCCCTAAAATACGATTTTCACTGAGCAATGGCGACTTTTTTTGCCTCCCCACAAATCGACCCGGCCTAATATGTACCTAACGATTTTGGATTCAAGCTTTACTTTCCGTCAGATCTTTACTAAATTTATCACAGGAAAGTTCTATAAGGCAATAATTACCTCTGCCAAATTTCATTAAAATCGGTTCAGGTTTATATCCGCCGACAAATCGGTTCAGGTTATGCGCCGACAAAAACTCCTATGTGTAATTTTTCGATTTTTTTTTATTGTCGAATTAGAACGTCCTAGCGGTCAAACGACTACCCACCAAAGCATTTTTCGCTATCTTCACCGGTTCCGAAGTTACCAAAAACTCCTATGCGTATCCCTCTATAGCAGTGTTCGGCGTAAAGAGAACGTGCCAAAATTGTGTCTGTATTGGTGTGTTTGCACTGAACAAAATTGTTGGTTTTGTTATTATGTGCTGTGTCATACAGAGTGGAAAATTATTTTTTTACTGACTAATGTGAATTGGTGTGAACGTTTTAATAACGCAAATCTTGCAAATTCGAATCAAAGTTTTTATTTTTAAAGAATTGAAAAATATATTTTAATTAAATAAAAATAATTTTCGTTTCAGTTGATGATTTCGACAAACAAAATTTTATTAATTAAAATGAAAAATATTACTAATATTATTAATGTACAAGTTTATTTTTTCCGTTGATAAAAATTAGAAATGAATGTTTTAATAAAGTAAATGTTGAAAATCCAGTTTATTAGTCCTTCATTTTTAAATAGAAGTAAAGTTAATGTGCAAGTTTATTTTTGCCGTAGATTAAAATTTGAAAAATACGAATGTTTTAATAAAGTAAATGTTAAAAATTCATTAATTAGTCCTTAGTTTTAAAATAGAAGTAGAACATAAAATTTATTTAACTTAATACCATTTTCACATATATTTCATTTAATAAAGGGTAATATGTATAATTTCTCAGTGTACCAACTTTCCGATAAAAAGCGACATGAACCTGCTTTGTTGGACGCTGATGAGCGACTGACACATTTTTTTCTTACTTTTGTGCTCTTTGTTATGATGTTCGTGTTGTGTACGTGTGAAAACCCGATTGCGTTCGGGGCTCGGCCTAACCAGCCGCCGAACACTGCTCTATAGCAATTCTCCGACAAAAACTCCTATGTGTTGTAGGCACAGCCTGTCCCAAGGGATAGAAGGTTGGCTTAGATTCACGCCAGAAAACGGCTAATGAAGTTTTGTACAGAATCATTCCATCTATTCGACAATGAATATATCATAATTGGATCTGCTTCCATTCGCGAGTTATCGCGAAAACAGTACTTTTACTCAAAACAAACTTAACAGCTTTGATTTGTAAAGAAAAACGCGGAAATTTAGAACTGTAACACAATTTCCTTTAAATATGACTATTTGTAAGACGCTTTGTAACGTCCGCTACATTTGCCATGTTTTTATATTGCGAATTTTGTGTAATCGATAAAATCGAAATTACACCGCCAAATTTTTCCAAAAATGTTATACCGAATTTAATAAGATTAATATATTTGCATTCTATAATCTCTGAGGAATAGATTAATATCAGCATTTTCGCGAAAAATATCCCTCGACGAATAAATTTTGTACAAAAAAAATTAGTTTGGAATTATTTTGCTATATAATGCTATTATCTCGCGAATGAACAGTTCTAGGGAAAAGTAGTCAATGGAAGTTTGGGAGATAAGCAAAAGGCCTACAACTGTTCCTTTAACAAACAATATTTATAGTAATTTGGCAATGATTTACAGTGTGTTAAAACTTTTGTATGCTTTTCTCTTTATATGAGGCATATTTTGATTTGACACATTGTACACGGGGCAAAATCGCCTTTTTTGATATGTTTGAATCGAAAGAAAATATATTTGGAACACAAATTTTTAAATATTATATATTTCTACGCAAATTAATTTTATTTGAAAATCTATAAAATATATTTGGAACGCATATATTAATATATTATAACAAAATATATTTGTAAACTAAATTTCTCAAATAAAGTATATGTTTAAGTACGAATAAAATTATTGTTTAGGAATTTCTCCAAAAATATTTTTTTTAAAAAAAATTTTCAAATCTTTTGCTGACTTTTTCGAATTTCATTTTTAATTTTTTTCGTGGATCCCAATTATACCTCCCAGTTATTATACCATATGCAGCATTGACTTCAAAAATTTCTAAGCATTCTAAGCCATCATTACTTGTCAATCCACCGAAAAATTTATTTTGATCCAAGATTATAGGATTTCAATTATTATTTATTATTTTTATGAACATTATAAATTTAAAAAAAAAAATATTTTGAATTACTGAACAATATAACACAATTTATGTATTTTAAAATGCAAATTTTTTATTTGTTTCGGAAATAATAGTCCGAAATAAAAATAAATTGGGAGTAAACAAAGATTTGTTTAGAACAACATCTTCCCAAATATATATCCTTTGTGTGTACCAAATATTATATGTTTAGAGTGCACCCTAAACATATATATGTTTCAAGCCGAAATTGTTTGGGACAATATACTACAGACGCGATTTTTTGTCAGCGTGTACCAAATTATTATAATTTTTTTGTTAAAGAAAGAGTTGAAGTCGTTTTTAATATCTCCCAAATTTTTTTGAACACTTTTTCCTTGGACTGACCGTCCGTTCGCGTAATAATAGAATTATATACTTAAATAATTCTGAACTTAAATGTTTTTTGTTCGAAATGTATTCGTCGCGGGATGTTAATGCTAGTGAATGTAAATAAATAGAATGTAAATATATTAATTTTAATAAATATATTTTTGTAAAAATAATATTTTTGTAGAAATTTAGCGGTGTAAGTCGAATTTTTGGATTACAAAAATTTCGCTATAGAATAATATAACAAATATCGCGGACATTACAAAGCGTCTTACAAATGTTCATATTTATGGGAAATTATGTTGTTTTAAATTTCCGCGATTCAAAGTAATTAAGTTCGGTTTTTGGTTAAAAATTGTTTTTATCGCGATAACTCGCGAAAGGAAGATCAGATTTGGATTTCTTCTTATCTGAGTAGAGGGGATGCTTCCGTACAAAACCTCATTAACCGTTTTTAGCCACAATCCAGCCAACTTTCGTTTGCTTGAGGTACGCTGTGAACATTTAAATATCAAAAATCCGATGTGTAATTTTTTTGTTTTATAAATATTTAAAATGCTCCAAACAAAACATCCTATGTGTCGATTTTCATGAAAACCAGTTACCACGTCATGGGCTTTTCACATATACGATTTTTGTTATGATATATTGGTGGTAAATAATTAAAAGAAAAATTCAAAAATCTAAGATCTTACAAATATCGCGATTTGACGAAATAGCAACGTTTTTTGTCTCTCCTGAAAACTAGTAAAAAACACATAGGAGTTTACGTCGGCGCAACGACGATATGTAGCTCCTATCGATTTGGCATTTAAGCGGTATATAAGCTTTATTTTCCGGAAGATGTTTATGAAATTTAGCGCAGGAAAGTTCTATGATGCAGTAAATACCTCTGCCAAATTTCATAAATATTTCATGATATACTCGTTTGTGTCCCACAATATGTATGCGCATCCCAATTTGGTATCTACGCGGTGTAGAAGCAATATTTATACGAAATTTATACAAAAAAATGTTTGTGTCGATTTTGGCATTTAAGAGGTTTGGTTGTGAAGTCTGCTGTTTGACGTTGCAAAACTCTACATCGTGGACTGAGTTGAGTGTGGAAAATGCGATATTTTCGCATTTGCTCAGTTCAATAATTTTAGAAACGAAATCAAAGCTCATTCATACGTCTGCACCATTTTTACAAACGAATTTTAATTTAGTGTAAAATTTAGAAAAATTGTCTACTAGCCTTATAGTACCTCCGCCACAAAGATTAAAACGTTGCGAAATATTGATTATTGAATAACTGCTATACTACTTATTCGAATCTTCTGAAATTCCACACATAGTATTAGTTAAGTAGTCGTTATCAACTCGAAAAAAATGGGCGAAGTTGCCACGCCTCTCTTTTGGTACCTCGCACACAAATGCACTATTTTGCACCAAAATTTAACAGCTTATAACATTAATACCAGTGTATAAAAATACTTGAAATTTTGTACAGTGTAATGCTTTTATAGTGGCTATATCCCTGTAAAAAATGGGCGTTATCACTACGCGCCTTTTTGTACCTCCCACAATTTAATACCTAATTACGTTAATGAACGCTTGTAATTCAGCATAGTGCAATGTATTTAAAGTACCTACTATTCAGCGAAAAATAGATGTATTTGTTAAACCCGTTCTGGTACATCCCACACAAACTGACAGATTAACTCGTGGAATATTCAATATTACATTACTCACAAAGTGAGGTTATACCTTAGTCGGTTTACCCGACTGAAACTTTCTTACTTGTTTATATAAACAGTTGAAACTTAAAAGTCGATTAGACAATCGAAACCACAGTGTCAGCTCTTTTCATAAAACAAAAGAGAGAAATTTCATGCCTTGGTAATAAAAAGACTTTGTATTGGGTGTTATTTATTGTTTCTATACATATGTATGTGGCATACTTTTAGGATCACATTAAAAATATTCCCATATTCGTATCTAAAGAAAAACTCAACTCACCTCGCAATCGTAAAATAAACACCTTCATCGGTATAAACGTTAGGTAAAACAAACGATAGTTTTTGTTATTCCGGATTAGATAAACACAAACGAATCACTTAGTCGGGCTACACATTCGGAGTTAAACCACAAACAAATCAACAAGTTCGATTAGTTCGTATTGCGTGAGAAAAAAGTTTTAACCAAGGTGTTTTTTTTGTAACACAGGACGAGGCAACCAAAACATCGATAAACTGTTTTCGCAAGTCGAACGCGCATCGTCACACGCACATAGCATCACAACACAACACATATCGCGACCTGGAAAAGATTTTCCTACTATAGTATATGTATAGTATATAGTATATGCCCTACTATAGTATATGTATAGTATATAGTATATGCCCAGCGGTAAAAACCAGGTCTTAGGCTGCAAGCTATCAGGCCTGATTGAAGAGCCACGAGGCCTGGCCGCCGCATTCAATCTTTATTTCTTTTTTACACGGAGTACCATTGCGAGGCCAGGCCTTGCATCTCGCGGTAAAAATCGAATGAAGGTCTGATATAGGAGTTCGAAAGGAAGGTCTTACGAAGGGCTTCGAAATGAAGGTATGATTTAGAGCTTCGAAATGAAGGTCTGATCTAGGTCTGATGTACATCTTCGAAGGAAAGTGCTACAGTAAATCAAAATGCAGACCAAATAATGTATTTTAAATGAATGTCACATTCAGCACTTCAAATGCATAATATAGGAGTTCGCAAAGATAATATAGAATAATTTTGTTAAGAATCTATGTATCTTAATCTATCAAAAACACAAAGCAACTGAACGACTAATTGTTTGTTAATTTTAATTTTCTTCACCTTCACTGGTTTTGAACTCTCGCAGTAGCAACACAGTTCATACATGCCTGAGTGTACAGTTTTCTACATATGCAAAAACTTGAGAGAGAGGGAGAACGAAACGAACGAACGAACGAATATGAACATATAACGGCGGTGGTTGTCAATAATTCAAGTTGACTGCTGACCAGCGTTGCCGGTTTGGTCATTTCCGACCAAATTTGGTCGGATAAAATTAAAATTTGCCTTTCTGGTCGGATGGTCGGACCAACTCAATTTTGGTCGGTTTTATTCTCGAACATTAAGTTGTAGTATAATACAGAATAATTTGACGATTACTACATATCGATGTAAATTTCGAAAACTTAAACATTTTCACAGCTGGAAATACCTTGAAATGTCGATTGTGAATGTCAATATTTTTCATAATCGCTGTAAGCAGTATCGACCTGTTGATCGAAATTGTAGACATTGTAAAATTTTTATTTGAAAATAATAATTTAGGCGCGAAAAAGGAAATTTCGTTTACCGGAAATGTGGTTGTATTTGTCTAAATTATCGTTCCTGGGTAAAGAATTTTCACTTCTGTTCTGTATTCCGAGAGTAGATTGAAGCCAAAATGTTGTCTCATAAATTTATAAAAAAAAAGTTGAAATAATTTGAATGGGTTTATTCACTCTGCATTAATAACAAAATAATAATGGAAACATGGAAACAGAAAGAAAATATAAAGGGTGGTTAAATTTTAAGGCCGAGGTTGATATTAAATAAAACACAAATTATTTGGGAAATTATTGTCATTTATTTTTATTATGATAAGATTGGTATGGTTCAATTATGTATGGAACAAAATATCGGCCAAATGGCCGCCGCGAACTCGGCGACACACGTCCATCCGATGGTCCAAATTTTCGATGACTCTGAGGCATAATTGAGTTTCTATGCTGATAATGTGCCGAATTATCTCATCCCGATTGTGGACACATTTGGTCGATTATGCTGATCAAAAAAACATCACGAAATGCATTTTGATTTGAACGCCCATTTTCGTAAAAGGCTTAAAAAACTTTAACGCGTTGCTCGATTGTGTATCTTTCCATGGTTCAAATTGAGTTAGTCTGAAATTGAGAAATGTCATAATGAAATGCAGAAAAAAACTTGCCGTTTAGGTGTGGTTCACATTCAACATCGGCCATTACAATTTAACCACCCTTTATTTAAAATTATTTTTAAATGCAAAATTCTTTTTTTTTTACACATTAGTTTTTGCAAATTTATAAATTGACTTTTAACCACTAGGATTTACCAATATTCCTCTGTCTACAATAATAAAACCAGTAGTTGTTTGGGGTTGAAAATGGACCATATCGGTCCATGTCTCGATATAGTCCCCATAGAAGGATCCTAACCGAGTTTATTTCTTTACATCATACTTCAAGTAATTGGGGTGCAATTATTTTCATTAGTAATGGATCTCATTGGTCACATTTGTTTATATCCCCCATATGAAGGTAAAACAAGATTTATATTATTGACGCCTTAAAATTCACATATAGCAAGCTACTGAACTAAAATTTGGCGAATTTCACCCAGAATCAATTAATCGAGCATTTCCAGATATTTTCGCTGGTATAGCATTGAATGGGATTCATGATGTGGAGAATATTCGATTGGGATAGGCAACTTTACCAAAGTTACATCAAAATTGGAAAATTTTGTTATCAAACTTTACAAAATATTCAAAACTACAACGGATTTTGGTCGGTTTTTGGGAAAATTTTTGGTCGGAAAATAATTTCTCCTGTGGCAACACTGCTGCTGACCATGAAGAACGACTTTTCTCTGACATCTTTTAGAAGGTGTTAGACATGTTTGAAAAAAGACGGGAGCAGGAGGCACGGTTACTTTTTTAGAAGTGAGAGATTGCACATTTTTCAGGCCTTCATAAAGAAGGCATGCGTGCCTTCCAATAGAAGGTGGTGGAAGCCCTTCTATCAGGCCTGATGCCTAGAAGGCCTAGACCATTTTACCGCTGGGTGTATACAGTAGTATGTGTGTGTTTTATTATTTTGTAAATTGCAGTGAGAAATGTAAAACTAAAAACCCGCAGCGATTACTGAAAATATTTTCCTTTAATTGTTCACAGTTATTTACACAACTCACATATATTAATAACGATTTAACACTTTAATTAAAGAGCGGACGAATAACTAAACGAACAGTAGCCAGCTTATGGGATGTTAAATAGTGGGAAGTCAAAAATGCACAACTAGAGTTACCATGCCTATTGTTTTGGGGGCAAAGAGTTTTTCGGCACTGATGTCTACTTTTCCTTAGCTGTGGTGTAAGAATTCTTTGAAAACGCGTTATCCAGTATCCGATTGAAAAGATTCAGCTAAGCATTGTTCTCTGCATTCTATTAAAGCAGCTGTAGAACTGGCACCAAGACATTAATTCTTCTTTATATCGGATTTTCTAATAGGATCATAACAATTTCGTATCTCTATGTAACGCACCCTCAAAAATTTTTTATGATCTTTCGGTGTCAAAAAGTTAGTCATCATGGTTAAAGTTCACTTATGGGCAACGTTTGGAAATCATTAAAAATTCCGGTGGTCGCAACTTTAAGAACGCTTACTCCAATTTTCGGCCGTAATAATCGTCCCACCCGACAGGCTGTGCGTGCTACAGTGGATAAATTTGAATCCAAAATTTCCCTTTTGGATGTTCCGGCGCCACAGAGACGCCGTACCGCTCGATGCAACGAAAATATCGCAGCCGTAAGTGTATCCGTTCAAAATGAGCCAAATCAGTCGATTCCACGTCGTTCTCAGGAATTGGGCATCTCTCAAACCACACTGTGGCGTATTTTGCGAAAAGGTCTTGGCATTCATCTTTATAAGATCAAACTGACTGAAGAACTAAAGCCACTTGATCATTTGAAACGCCGAAACTTCTCCGATTGGGCTCTGGCAAAGTTAGTGTTATGTCCTTAATGGAAACCCCTATATAATGTGCTTTATTATCTCCTCACCTTAGAGAGGAGGGTATATATCATTTGCCACGAGCCAAAAGTGTAATACATCGAAGGAGTGACCTAAGACCCTAAGTATGTTGGGCGGGTCATTTTAAATGACCCCGTTTTGGTCGAATGAGCAATGTCCGTCCGTCCGTCTGGTGCGCACGATAACTCTCGAAAGAAGTTTCAAATTTGGTATGTAGTAATATTTTCTTCTATCTCCGGCTAAATTCGAAGATGGGCCATATTGGTCCACTCCTTCTAGTACCTACTCCACAAAGGGTTAAAATGTTGTGAAATATTGATTATTTAATAACTTCTATACTACTTATTTGAATACTTTGAAATTTTACACATACACGGAGGAAAATCGCCATTTTTGATATGTTTGAATTCAAAGAAAATATACTTGGAACCAAAATTTTTAAATATTATATATTTTTGTACAAATATATTTTATTTGAAAATCAAGAAATTTTGTTTGGAACGCATATATTAATATATTACAACAAAATATATTTGCGAACTTACTGTCACAAATAAAATATGTGTTTTCAAACAAACAATGATTTTGTTTAAGAATTTATCCAAATACATTATATTTAAAAAAATGTTAAAACTTTGTTGACTTTGGCAATTATTAATTTTATTGTTTCCTAGATTTTGTGTTATACTTAATGGGTAAAAATTGTCGTAAGCAGCATTTTCTTTTGTTTTACAGCACTAATTTTTAATTTATAAATAGTCCAATAGTCAATCCATCAATGCTATTTGTCGTAACCCAAAATTATACGATTTAATTTTTTCATACATATAAAATTTCTAAAAAATTAAACCTTAAATTTCTAAAATTGCCAAATTACTTAAATACAAGTTAAACATTGTTTTGGAAATATTATTTCCAAATAAAAAAATATTAGGATGAAAACATAATTTTGTTTAGAACAACATCCTCACAAACATATAATATTTATCAGTGTCAAATATTATATATTTGGAATGTACCCTAAACATATGCATGTTTCCAGCAGTATATGTTTGGAACAATATACTACAGAAGCGATTTTTTTTCAGCGTGTAGTATTAGTTTATTAGTCACTATTACCTCGAGAAAAATGGGTACCTTTTGGTACCTCCCACACTAATGGACAATTTTGTACAGTGTAATGCTTTTATAGTGCCTAGAGTCCAGAGAAAAACGGGCGTTATTGGCACGTCCGTTTTGGTACCTCCCACACAAATGGACCTTTTTGTAACAAAAGTTAACAGCTTTTAACTTTAGTACCAGTGCATACAAATACTTGAAATATCGTACAGTGTAATGATTTTATAATACCTAGAGTATAGAGAAAAGTGGCCGTTATTGGCACGCCCCTTTTGGTACCTACCACACAAATGGGCCATTTTACAGCAAAAGTTAACAGCTCATAACTTTAATGCGTATACTTATAAATACTTGAAATTGTGTACAGTGTAATGCTTTTATAGTACCTAGAGTCCAGAGAAAAGTGACGGTTATTGGGACGCCCCTGTTGGTACCTACCACACAAATGGACACTTTAATATCAGGACATTATTTTTAAGTTATTAAATGCAATTTAAATTGATAATAATTTAATTAAAACAAAAAATTAAATAAATTTACTAATATTTTTTGGGACTCAAGGTGAGGGGATTCATAAGTCGGTTTACCCGACTGAACTTTCGTACTTGTTTTTGTTGCATTTTCTATTGGGGAACTTAATTCCAAAAGTAAGTAAGTCTAAAAAAGGCTGTCAAATTGTTGTCTTACTTCTAAAAAAACCAAAAGGATTTTTAGAAGGGAACCAGTGATAGAGAAGCTATGCAAATGAAAGCTAACAGAATTAAATTCTTAAATAAAAAAGACTTACAAACATTGGCCTTGTGGCTACACCATTCTACCCTATTTAATGCTTTAATTTTAACATTATCGGTTTTAATATATGTATATCCCGTAGAGCGCGGAAAAGTTCGGGGACTATTACAAAACATGGATCGATGTTCAGTGTTGCCAGACGAATTCGAACCAAAATCGTCAAAATGGAGGCACAAAAATCGTCAAAATAAATTTTCGAAATCGTCGAAAAATCTTCAACACAAAAATCTACCAGTAACATACAGTATTTAAGATTTTTTAGTGTGAATGGCATGTTTCAAATACAGGAAGAAACCAGAATTTTCTCAATATGTATTTAAATTTATCTCGAATAAAAGCACATAGTCGTTTAATTAATTAATTCATCAAAGTAATGACCTCACTGGTTCATATATTCGTATAGCCCCCATCCGATTTGACTTCTTACCGACTTAGAAACCACAAATACCAGCCGATAGAGCAACATTATATTATTTTACCCAGAACAATTTCAAAGAGCAAGCGAATTCATTGGCCCATATTTCGACGTCCCATAAAAAGGTCCCATCTGATTTTACTTATTGGCCCCAAAGTAAAACACAAATATCTACTAATTGCGCTGGAAAATTGATAATTTGCGATTAATTTTAACTGAAACCATTCTTTGGAAAATTTACCTCCTAGGTGCAAGTTTTGATATAGTCCTTATTTTATTTAAAAACATTCAATTAAAGGGATTATAAAACAATCTTTAATATAAAATAAGAAATCGTTTATTTTCCATTATTTTGTTCATATTATTAAAAATCTTCATTTCGGAACAAAAATCGTCATGTAATATTTTTTGGGTCTAAAAAACGTCAAAATGGCGATAAATCGTCATTTCAGGCATCACTGCCGATGTTCCCTATTTTCATTAGGGACGATTAATCTAAAAAAATATAGATGAATTGGAAAATGTGATTCCTAGAGCGTCAAGAAGTGTCTTCGGAGGGGATCTTTATATGAGGGATATACCAAAACATGGACCGAGGTTCCCCATTTTCACTAAGGACAACTAACCCCTAATTTCACAACCTCCGGTTAGAGCTAACTCACAGATAAAAAATAAAACTATCATACAATTTGACAGTTATAACTGTAGGGTAATGTATAAGTATTATCTAGAGCGACAAGAGTTGACATCGGAGGGGATTTTTATTTAGGAGCTGTTTCAAAACATGGGCCGATAATCCTTATTTCCACTTGGTACGGTTTAGTCACCTTAAAGAACAAATTCTTAATTTTTAGACAGATCAATTGAAAAATGTGTTATCTATGTCAGTTGCAGGGTTACCATAAACATTTTTCGGAAAGGAGGACATTTGTGCCAGGAAAGGAGGACATTTGTGAAATTTACAAAGGTCTCTTGGAAACTTCGGAGAACAATTTTAAAATAAAATAAAAGCAGTAATCTGAAAAATAAACATTTTATTATAATCAAAGTTTAATTTCATTATGGACAATGTCTTATATTATAGTTCTATACTCGTATGTATTGCGAATAAGAATACAATTTGTCAATGTTACAAAAGGAACTTTTTGGAAACAACGACTAGATTCGTTATAAAATTGACATACAATTCAATTTTAAAGCAGATCAATAACTTACACAGCGCGATAGTCCAAAAACTGCGATACTGTGTTTCTTGTAGGTCTTGGCGAGTAAAACAACGTTTGTTCTGTAAATTTTGCCGGACACCCCCAAAATCCGGATTTACGGGTAAAAAACGATTTTCTTGCCTTTTTGCACATAAACGCCTGAACGTTTAATTATTAAACGATTTTCAATCTGTACACTAATTTGGAATGAAGAGACTTAAGCTAAGTACACACGTTTGCCAGATCGGACAATATTGTCAGAAAAATGACGGAAAAACTCACCCTGTGAACGTACCACCGTGTGAACATACAATTTTTGTCTTGCAACGCTGACAGAAAAGTCATTGTGAGATAATTTGCAGATTGTAAGATGTGCGAAGTTTATGCATGTGACAATGACGCCATTGCCAGGGAAACATTTTATTGGCAACACTGTCTATAAAATATTTTTATTGGTAATCCTGCATATAAATATTTACAAAATATATTGTAAATATAGGGAATTTTAAAGATTTCTTGCAATCGTCTGAACTGTCAATTCACCTTTGCCTAACAATCTGTCATTGTCCGTACATTTGCAGAACTTTAACAGGGTTGATAACGTTGTGCGATCTGACAATCCTCTGTACGTAGCTTTAGACCTTTCGAACGATATATTTGTTCAAAACCAAATTGTTCCAACATTTTTAAAAAAGTCCTCCGAAAGGACTACGTATGGTAACCTTGGTCAGGTGTCATCAGAGGTGAAATTTATACGGGGCTACATAAAAACATGGACCGATATGCCCATTTTCAATTGGTATCATCTCTAGTCGAAGAAATATCTCCGTGTCGGTTTTCGTAAAGATCAGTTCATATTTTCGAACTGCAGTATGGTCTAGGGTTGCCAGATGTGCTGAATTGTTCAGTATTTTTGGGCCTTGTCCAGTTTTCAGGTCATATTAACTAAACCAAAAACAAGTAAGTAAGTTTCAGTCGGGTAAACCGACTATGGTACACCCTCACTTTGTGGGTAATGTAATATGGAATATTACAAGAATTAGGGCCTGTTTTTGTAACTTATTTTTTGTCACTTCGCACGTCTATTGGCAAGCGAATGAAAATTTTGGTTTTTGCACACTTTGATTTGATTGTAAACAAAGAAGCTTTCAATTATCGCCAACATTTTGGTTCTTATATGACAGCAACGAACGAAATGAAATGTCAAATTAGACAATCAGAAAAATTCATTCGTGTCAGTTATATTTACAGCAATTTTGAATGATAAAGTGAAAGTTGTTAGGTAAATGAATGAAAAAATGGATAAATGAACCAAAAAGCATAAACATGTATGTATCTTTTGTAGAAGTATGGTGCATAATTTCAAAAATGTCTGTTTTTTAGTTCGTTTTAATTTTTTTTTTAATCTTACTACCACATTGTTGCTTTTTGATTTTTTTCATAATACCTTAAATTAGATGACCCAAACAATCGTTTAATATACATATCGACCTAGAATCTCTTTCTGAATTGTTTTGGTTTTGTCCGTCCGTCGGTTTGTAGATGCATCCAAGCAACCAAGTACAGGTCACAATTATGCTCAGATTACTAAGAAATTTAGCAAGAACTTTCTTTTTAACTCAGGGACTTACTGGAATGTGTACAGAACGTTTCCGATTTAGATATAGCCCCTATATATACATAATCTGATCAATCAAGCAAACAATTGTATTTGTTTTCGGTTGCTTGATTATTTCTCATTGTCTAGAATCAGCTGGTGCTACTTTTACAGCTGTTGGATAGGGTTGCCCCCGATCGGATATTTTCGTGTGTAAAAACAATGAACCAAATTAAAAACATGATCGCTTGGGTGAGAATAAGAGGAAGAAAATTATTGCTTGGGTAGCTATCGCACGTCTGCAATTTGGTAAAATTAGCTGAACAGGCTGTTAATGTGTCAATTTGTGTGGGGGGGTTTGTCAATTAGATACTGTAAATACATTGCACTGTGCCGAACTATAAGCTTTTATGTGGACAAATATATTAACGTTATGACAAATATATTAACGAGTTTTATATAATTTGACCCTTTTGTGTGGAAGGTACAAAAAGGGACGTGGTGGTAACGACCATTTTTCACAGGACTATAGGACTGTGCAAAATTTTGTATTATTTTCGTGCATTGGTACTCACGCTTGTGAGGTTCACAAAAGTTGTATATCTGTTTTTACAAGTTGGTTCAAATACACCTAAAATACTTTGAAAAATTTAGGGAATAGAAAAACTGTCCCATGAAAACAAACCAGGAAATTGTATTTTCATATCGATATAGACATTTTTCATCTAAAATTTTCATTAGCTTTGAAGTTTCAAACAGTTAGGTTGTGAGAAAAAAAAATCTATAAATACATTTGAAAAATAGATAGACAATCGAATGGCAAATTTATATACGAGTATAATTTGGAAACGCTGATACATCAATTGATATTAAAAGTCGTGAATCAGGAGAATATTTATACGATTGGCAGTGCGACATTTGGTAAGTTCCGTGTGTTAGAACCTGGATATCAAGGGTAATAGAAGGAATCTTGTTTTTTTAATAGCTTACGCATTGGACGGCCCCAAATGGTCCTAGCTGTAGGATATTGATCCCACAGCCTTTAATTTTGAACCACATTCAGACAATTTTGGGGCGTAAATCGGATATGACATTTTGTATAAATACTGAATAGACAAAATATATTTGAAGATGATGATTTCATACTTACCAGGAGATATTCGCAACTAAAATTTGGAACAGACCATAAAGCAAACTATCTGCGTAAACCAAGATCTCCCGAATTATATTATACAAGGCCTTATCAAAGAAAAAATCCGTAATGGGGGAACTTGACGCCTATTTGACGAATTTTCGAATGCTGTGAAGTCAAAATCAAGTATAATATATTTATATCATTGGAATTACGTAAACCGTCTTCCGTTTTCATACGTTAATTCCTTATTATATATAAGTACTAGCTGAACCCGGTCCACTTCGTTGTCCCAGATTGAGATTTCCGATCCGGTCCATTTTTGAACCAATCACAAATCCTGCCACCAAATACGTATACATAAAATAACAACACTCTCGCTAACAAATTGTGCAGATACATATACACAAAATTACAGCATTCTCGCTACTAAATTGTGCAAGATAGCTCAATTTTGGGTTATATGGGCGGAGCCACGCCCTTTGGTCAGATCCCGCTCATTTTTAGACCAATCACGTAGGCTTCCACCAGACACATATACACAAAATTACAGCACTCTCGCTAACAAATTGTGCAAGATATCTACATTTCAAAATTTGGCTTACATGGGCGGGGCCACGCCCATTGGTCCTATCCCGCCCATTTTTGGACCAATCGCGTAGATCGCCAACGGATATATATGCACAAAATTCCAGCTCTCTCGATAACAAATTGTGCAAGATATCACATTTTTAAAATTTGGCTTATATTGGCGGTGCCACGCCCATTGGTCCGATCCGACCCATTTTTTGACCAATTACGTAGAATGCCACCAGATACATATTCGCAACATTGCAGCACTCCCGCTGGCAAATTGTCCAAGATATCAATATTTGGTCTATGTGGGCGGGGCCACGCCCATTGGTCCTATCCCGCCCATTTTTGGACCAATCGCGTAGATCGCCACCATATACATATACACAAAATTCCAGCACTCTCGCTAACAAATTGTGCAAAATATCTCAATTTCAAAATTTGGCTTATATGGGCGGGGCCACGCCCATTGGTCCGATTCCGCCCATTTTTTGACCAATTACGTAGAATGCCACCAGATACATATTCGCAACATTGCAGCACTCCCGCTGGCAAATTGTGCAAGATATCAAAATTTGGTCTATGTGGGCGGGGCCACGCCCATTGGGTCGATCCCGCCAATTTTTGGACCAATCACGTAGACTGCCACCATATACATATACACAAAATTCCAGCACTCTCGCTAACAAATTGTGCAAAATATCTCAATTTCAAAATTTGGCTTATATGGGCGGGGCCACGCCCATTGGTCCGATTCCGCCCATTTTTGGAAAATTCACATAATCTGCCACTAAATGCATACACACAAAATTTCAGCACTCTAGCTAAAAATGTTTCTCAATATCAAAATTGGACCCATATGGGCGGGTCCACGCCCACTTGATATATCGAAAATTCAAGTACCCTATTTACCCCCTACACATGTACATTCTGTGAAAATTTCAAGATGATCGGTCTAGCCGTTTAGAGGTCTATACGCAACAAACAAACAGACACTCTCTTTTATATATATAGATCTCGGCGCAGAGAATCTACCTCTAAAAAAATGGATAATTTTACAATCACCTCGTTCACTATCTGAAATGACAATCCTTTTACTTTTTAACAAACATACACATAGAATAACTAATTTTAAGACATCTTTGGAATCCTTGAATGCACGAATTAACAACTAAGCAGTCCACAAGCGCTTGTCGACGGAGTAATTAAATTCGTGAGTATTAATTATATTATTTATATATAGTATTTATAAGTTACTGGTCCATATAACCTCTTATTGAATATAGTTCACGTCACTTTTCAAAAAAACACATTTATTAACAACATCAAAAAAAATTTTAATTATAATTTTATGAGGTTAACTACTCTATATGTAATATTTTTGAATTTGGAGTCATAGGATTACTTTTGTCATTATTTATTTGTTTGAATAAATGTTAATAATGATATTTTAAATTTCTAACTTGATCTAATAATCCATGAAATTGAAGGTATGACATATTAGAAAGTAGATGTGGGCTGACCAGATATTTGAGTCGGCATGGTTGGGAGGGTTTTTGACTCGAGCGAGGAGACATAAACACCTATAGCTCCTCTCACTTATTCAATAGAGCTTCCTTTATAACAACTACTTATATCTGCCAATGTAATTAATTTTGATTTGCTACCTATAATATTAAAGTTTATCGTGATTGACCGAGGACTATTCTTACTGGCAAGATCACCACCCCAAGCCCTGAGCACAGCCGGAAGAAAAGGTAGCAATGGCCTTGTAAGGATAGGGTCTGAGATGAGATGGTCGTTACACGCTATAAGCTTTTAACTTTTTGTACAAAATTATACCTTTGTGTGGGCAATAATGACCATTTTTCACAAAATTTTAAGTATTTCTATGAACAGGTATTAATGTTATATGCTGTTAACAAAATTGTCCCTTTGTGGGGGAGGTACCAAAAGGACCAACCATTTTTCTCAAGTTGATAGCGACACATAAACTATTACTATTTGTGAAATTACAGAGGATTTGAATAAGTAGTATAGAAGTTATTAGAGAATCAACATTTCACTAAATGTTTACCCTTTGAAGGAGTCGAGCAATATTGCCCATCTTCGAACTTAGCTCCAGCCAGACAGACGGACGGACATTGCTCAAATGACTTAAATGGCCCAAAACGGATTTCCGCCGAACATACTTGATATATATCTAGTTCAATTATTGTAGACCATAGCGTAATTACAACAGACGGTTTTACAAATGGTGTTACAAATGGAGTGACAAAATGAATATACCTACACACAGAATACAGTTTGCCAAATTTTCTTCTTTCTGCCAAATTTTTTAATGATCGGAAGTAAAGAAAACTTCTATCGCGCTTTGATACCAAATCGGGAGGAACACATATATGGGGGCTATATATAAATCAGAACCGATTTTCCCCGAATACGTCAATGTTCATTCATGTGATAAGAAAACTCTTTCAGCCGAAATCGGTTGTAACATATATATGGGGCTATATCTAAATCTGAACCGATTTTTATCAAATTAAGTATTGTCTCTAAGTGTACCAAGAGACTTCTCTCTGCTAATTTTTATACAGATCGGTTAAAAAATGTTACTTATACGTTGCATATGTGCCAAATCGGAGGTACATATATATGAGAGCTATATGTAAATCTAAACTAATTTCTACCAGATCGAACCGTAATTGCGACCTGTACTTTGATTTCAAGAATACATGCGCCGACGGACATAGCTAAATCAACTCAGGAAGCGATTCTAGTCGAGGGCCATTTTCATCCCGGAGGATACGTTAACTAGTAGAATTGTCGCCACATGCGGCTCGGAAACGGCAAGAATTATTGTTGAAAAGCCTCTCCATACTCTCCATTTTGATCTGGCGGAGACAATGGGCCTTATTTTTTCTAAAACGACGCTATCGAACAACTATCAATATTTTGTACGGCCGGAATTGGAAGATATTGATGTGGACAACGTTTATTTTCAACAAGGCGGCGCTATTTTGCGTGAAAAGTTTCCTGACAGAGATTTCTCGAAGAGGCGATCACAATCGGCCACCGAGATCCTTGGATTTTACATCTTTAGGCTTTTTATTTGGGGCTGCATGAAATATAGGGTATGTGCCAGGGAACAAAATCTCTTCAAGACCTCAAAGATGGAGTTCGTGAAGTTATCGCGGACATATAGCAGCAAATGTTCGAATTGGTGATATAAAAAATTCATGAAAATAATATGGCCCTGACTGATAATGTTTTCTAATTACAGATCTTGTAATTTAAAATCTTTAAGCTTTTTGTTTTGGGCTACATGACAGATAGGGTATATGCCGGGACCCAAAATCGATTCAAGACCTCAAAGATGGAGTTCCTGTAGTTATCGCGGACATACAGCCGCAAATGTTCGAATTGGAGATAAAAAATATCATAAAAAGAATATTGTACTGCAAGCTAAGCCGTGGCGTTCATTTCACTGATAAGCAGCTGATAGGCAGGGGAATATATGCAATTGCATATTTTTATTTGATGGCGGTACAGTAAAACCGATAACACACAAATGTTTTTCGTCAAAATATTCAACTAATTTGTTTTGCATATTTTATACAAACTGCATATTAGCAGAAACCATGCCTATGCAAAATGCATATCTGCATTAATCGTGCATATGCAAAAAATATGCAATCATCTTTATGTTTAAAATTCACTGAAAATTCGATAATTGTTCTAAAAAAAGATATTATGTTTTGAATTTTTATGATTTTTTTTAATTTTTATATACATCTACCTTAATTCTGAAAGGCCGAAACTGACAACCGACTGAAGTTTTAATCTTGAAATTTGGTGCGTGGGTAATCCTTGTTGTTATATAAAATTATGATTCAAAAATCATGTAGTTTTCTACAACTTGCCGATGCATATTTTTTGCATCGGCAAATGCTCATATACGGGCCTGTTCTGTAATCACGCGATTTGATATCACGGTGATTTCAAAACACCATCGATTTTAAAAACGTTATTGGTGCTCGGAAATGGTACGATTTATTGTTTAAAGAAAACAACAATCAATTTAAACCAACTATACCAAAATCGTTCGATTTTCGAACCCTCCAAGAGTGATTTTAAAATCGGTGATAATACTAAACCACCGTGATATCAAATCGCGTGATTTCAGAACAGGCCCGATAGCATTTTTTTAGTTGCATATGCGATTTTTTAGTTGCATATGCATTTTTCATTCAACATATCGTCGGCTCAATGCTGTTTTGTTCCATACGCCATTTTGTATGATCGGAGAAAAACGCAATTTATTGTTTGTGTAAAAACGGGACTGAAGAGTTACATAGGGTTCCCAACAGTGTTTGTATGATTCTCATGCATTTCTAAGCCATTGCATCCAAAAATAAGCAAGTTATAACAATTTTTGTACTTGGCATTTTGGTCCATATCCACTTTTATTTTAAAATTTTTTTGTATTTGTATTACATGGACCACAAAAAGGGTCGGTATGGAAGGACAGTAATTTACATATTGTGATCGAAAGAACGTAAAATACTGAGTGAAAAATATAGGGCGATAGAAAAATTTAGACATAGAACAAAAATATCGAAATTATTTCCCGTTATTCAGAGTAAAACAAATTTACCCTACCAATATCTCGAAAACTAGGCGAGATAGGAAAAAAATGATTGCAGATTCTGAAAGAGCATGCTTGGAACCCATATTATCAACTCCTACCTCAAAAAACACAAAAATGGCGTATGGACCAAAATAGCATTAAGCCGACGATATGCACATTTGATTTTTCATATGTTGTGCATATTACCCTGCATTTTTTGTGCATATATGGAATATGCGGATTGAATCGAATTTATAATCCAAAAATATACCTAATCCTAAAATATGAACTTGTTCGGATGAAAAATAGAGATAATTCCGCTGTCTACTACTAATAACATACCCTCCTCATTTCTATTAAATGAACATCCGGTGATCTCCTCACATTACATGGAAGGTGGTATATATCATTTGGTACGAGCCAAAAGTGTAACACATCAAAGTAGCGACGCAAGACCCCAAATACTGGTATGTTTGGTGGAAATTCAAATTGGGTCATTTGAGCAATGTCCGTCCGTCTGTCTGCTGGCTGGTGCGAACGAAAACTCTCGAAAAGAGTATCCGTTTGACTTCAAATTTGGTATGCGGTAATGTTTTTCTCCATCTCAGGCTAAGTTCAAAGATGGGCCATATTGTTCCACGCTTTCTTACTTGTTTAAATATCAAACTTAAATCTCTTATTGGTAGACCCGTTATATCCAAAAGGAAACCAATGCCAATAGGTAGATAGAAACCCTATACTGCCCTCCTAAGAAAGAAAGTCGTATCTCCATTTCAGTAGATTTGAGATATTTAGCTTTTACGTTTTAGCAGTATACATATGCATACGTATTTCCTGTTTTCGTATTATAACGTGTGATCCAAGTAAAGATACTTTTTCAATAGCCTTTTTTTGACAGATCACGTGTGTCATCTTTGTTATTTTTGTTAAGTATTATTTGGCATTTCATCATGGAAAGACTTACGCCTGAACAACGTTTACAAATCGTTCAACTTTATTACGAAAATTTACGTTCTGTGAGGAATGTGTTTCGAGTACTTCGCACAACTTATGGTCAACATAATCGAGTCATCGAAAATTGGACTCAGCAGATGGACCATCTGAGTCGTAGCCGCGGCCAACATTTGATAGACATAATCTTCAAAAAAAATAAATGCCAAAGAATGTTCTTTCAAATGATAATAAACATTCCCCATTCAACTTGAATTCTCTGTTTTTTTCTTTAAAAAAGTAGGGAACCTCGAAATGGATCACCCTATATGTATGTATGTCTGTCTGGGACAATACAAAAGAAGCGATATTTTTTGCTTATGAAACCTGTGTTTTTGTTTAATCCTTAAGTTAATCAAGTAGACATCACTGCTGAACAACTATTCCCCAACGAATGTTTCGCCAAAAAACAATATACATGGTATCCCTACAACTATTCCCACAGACCTTAAATTAGACAGATGTGCCGTCCGGACGAAACGTCAAAATCTATCAGTTACGAACGAATAGGAATGAAATGTCACACGCGAAAAACAGCTTTCCGCAAACATAGTTTGAACTTTTTTTTTGCACTAATCGATTAATATTAATTTTTTAATTGTGAAAATTACAAAAAATTCGGGAAAATCGGTCCGAAATCCGCGGAAAACCTCACTCTTTGAAGTCCTACTCGTTGAAATTTCTATTCGTTCGTAACTGATAACTTACTCGCTCCGGGATGACATATCTTATTATTTATTATTCCAGAAGTACGGTTTGACTCTAAGATTCCTAGTTAAACGGAACCCTAGCGTAAATGCCCATAGGAAATTCTCTGTTACACGGATGACTCAAAACTGAAGGAAAAAACTGAGCTGGTGCTTTTTCAATGAATAACCAGAGGCCTAACTTTACTTCCTTTCCCTGAACATAACACGGTCTTTCAATCGGAAGTTCGAGCAATCATGGAGTATGTGAACTGGCTCAGTAACCCTACTGAGCATAAAGATGCTAACATCTTTACAGATAGCCAAATGATACGATATTGTTTTCACATTTCCGCTCACAACTTCCTCATCTCTCGGGCATTTTTAAAGAAGTTGTCTCCTTGTGTTTTATTTATAATTGACTGAAGACTAAATATCAAATTTGTCAAGCATGCAATTTTCTCTTTGTGTACTCGCAAATTTGGAACCTGGCAACATTGCCCTTATGACTGCAGCCCCCAATTCAGAGCATCCAACTGGCATTGCTGACAGTATTGCGATTGTTTTATAAGGAATTTAAACGAGAGATGGATACGGAGATGTAGTTCTGTTTGTGATCACGTGAATGTAAACCAAACAAACGAACAAGATTGCCGGTAGAGCGCTCGGTCAGAACGAATTGCAGATACAGTACACGGGGGGAAATCGTCTTTTTTGATATGTTTGATTTCAAAGAAAGTATATTTGGAACAGGAAATTTGAAATATTATGTATTTATGAACAAACATATTTTCTTGTTTTTGGTTTTTTGTTTTATTCGATCTGCTTTCATAGTACATATTTTGTTTTTGTACTCAACCTGATCAGCTACGAGATCAACCACTACAGAGAGATCAACCACTACAGTGTTCGTCTTGGCAGCTCGTACGGTCCCTTTTAAACTCCGCCACTCAAAATTTTATAATTGTTAACGAAGGAACCGACTCTCCCAAGGTAGAATCTACCTCGGTTTTAATACTGGTTGGACTGAAACATTTCAAATGAAAGTATTGTATTTATTACAAATCTGTGACCGATTTCTTCCATGTTTACAAATTCACTGAGATTGTTTACTTTTTTGTGCTCAAAAAAAAACTTAACAACGTGGCGCCTTGAAACGTAAAACATATGTGTTAGAACGTTGCCATTTTTCAAGAAATTATATATTTTCAAACTTTCGGTCTAGAACAGAGCTACCAAAGTATCCACATTTATTTTTTTTAAATCAGTCGTTGTGCAGTTTATAGGAGATGTTTGTTGTGTTCAGCGATGAGGCTCATTTTTGGCTTAACGTTTTTGTTAATAGACAAAATTGAGACCAATCCACAACAGAGCCTACAGACTTCCTTACATATAGAAAAATGCTCCCAAATCTTCAAAAATGAAGCCGGAGCTCTCTTTACGATTAATGGAGATCGTTACCGCACCATTATCAATGTTTGAATATATTTGGTTGCAACAGGATTGCGCTACGTGCCATACGGCGATTTTGAAATCAAAATTGGGCGATAAATTGATTTTAAGAAATGGACCTTTCAATTGGCCTCCAAAGTCGTGCGATTCGACAGCTCTCGCTTATTTTGTGCAACAATTGCGTAGCGGAGGCAAACATTTTTCGTGTTAGTCGTGACATATGGCCAGCAATGCTCGAAAAAGTGACCCAAAATTGGAAGTCCAGAATGCGATTCGTCAGGAACAGCTGCGGTGGTTATTTCAACTTCTATCGGGCTTAAAAAATACGCTGTATATGACGTAGTGCCTCAGTCGCTATTGTTCTGAATGCATCATTGATGCATAAGAGTATAACAGTCATTCGCTGGACTTTATTTACTATAGTGCGGAAGGTGTATTTCTGTAGATCCGTCCACCAGGCGATAATCGATTAAACAAATATGGTAGACAACCAATAACTTGTATACGATATCAGCCCCCCAGTTTTCCTATGACCTCTTTGCAGGTAATGGGTTTTTCAACAGGGACATCAAACGACGCCATATTTTTTGCCGCTCTTTTGACATTTCTCTTCAGTAAGGTTTGCCATTTCATGATGGGAAGATATACGAGCCAACAACGTGTCGAAATTATTAAAATTTACTACCGAAATTCGGAGTCAGTGGCCTCAACGTTAAGAGCGCTACGTCCAATTTATGGTGAGGCTCATTTCTGGCTGAATGGCTTCGTCAATAAACAAAATATGCGTTATTGGTCAGACAGCAATCCACACGTACTCCATGAGTCATCATTGCACCCCGAAAAAATTACGGTTTGGTGCGGTTTATGGGCCGGCGGCGTCATTGGGCCGTACTTCTTCCTTGATGATCAAGACCGGCACGTTACTGTGAATGGGAATCGCTACTGTTCAATGATAACCGAATATTTTTGGCCACAATTGGATGATATGGACTTGGAGGACATGTGGTTCCAACAGGATGGCGACACAAGCCACACAGCGAATGCCACAATCAATTTATTGGAAAACAAGTTTGGATAACTTGTTGTCTCACGAAATGGTCCAGTCGATTGGCCGCCTCGGTCGTGCGATTTGACGCCGTTAGACTATATCCTCTGGGGATACGTCAAGTCTATGGTCTATGCCAACAAGCCAGCAACGATTGATGAACGTCGTACGAATATCGAACGTGAAATTGCAGCAGTATCGGCCGATTTATGCTAGAAAACCGTCGAAAATTGGATTCAGCCTCTGGACTTCTGCAAGCGTGCCCGTGGTGGCCCTGCAAAAGAAATCGAGTTCCATACATAATGGCATCGAACGTATGTTCACAGGAATAAAGAATTTCATTGATATCCAAAACCGTTTTAGTTTTATTTAAAAAAATCTTTTGTAGCGCTCTTATAGTTAAACCCTTTACATAAAGGGTCCGTCAAATAACTTTTTTTTTTGAAAATGCTATAAAAAAAAACTACTGAATATTTTCTCAAATTTCTTTTTTTTATTTGAAAGTACAATCCTTCCGGTTAATAATGGAAAATAATTTCATTCAAATGGCTGCCTCGGCTGGCCGTGCAGTAGCCATTTCCTGCCATGCAGCTGTATTTCACCAATGGCTTCACGAATATTGTCCTTTAAAGTGTCACTTGTCTCTGGCTTGTCGGCGTAACACTTATCTTTGAGGGCACCCCACAAATAATAGTCCAACGGTGTTATATCGCAGCTCCGAGGTGGCCAAACGACATCAGCTCTGCGGCTGATAATGCGATCTGCAACATTACCATGATTTTCAAAGTAATGTCGCAATATTTCCCAGCGTTGTTCAAGCGTATACACAACCATATTCGTTCAGCGGAAGGATAAAACTAATTAACTGTCAAATCAGACATGAGCTAAGTGTTACCATTCACGAAATAAGCACTAGTTGAAAAAAAACGTAGATGGCGGACCCTGTATATAGCGCCACCGCAGGCTTTTTTGCCCTTTGCAGCATGTTAGATATAGTAAAATCAGTGTTGCCAGAATGACGATTTATCGTCATTTTGACGATTTTTAGAACCATAAATGAGGACATGGCGATTTTTGCCTCGAAATGACGATTTTTTATAATATAAAAATAAGGAAAATTTAACACTTTTTTTCTTATATATAGTATGTATTTTTTTATAATTTCTATTATTATGTGCGCTCCCATTTATATCTCTAAATTGAAAATTAGAAATGTTAGAAAACTTCTCAAATATTCTCAAAAATTATTAATAAAGGAAAAAATCTCTGTAACTTATTTTAAGTTGTAAAATCGGTAGGTGGGACTACGTTATATTTTTTAAGTAATGTAACGGCTATTTAATAACATGGACCTAGGAGGTCATTCGAAATTAATTTTTTTTCAGCCCAATTGGTAGACATTTCTTTTTTCATTGGGGCCAGGAATTCAAATCGGATGAGCCTTTGTATTGGACTATGTCAAAATATTGACAAATGAGGATAAAAAATGACAATGACGGATCGGCCCATAAAATTGTTCAGGAACCGCAAAAATCATTTGAGAGTACCTATTCATACACATCTGTCTCTGCAACATGCCCTTCCCAGCAAAATTTCTCATTACCAAATAATCCGACGAGTAAGCAAAGTTCGATAATGGTAAGTACTTATTATTTAACCACTTTTCTCATTATTTTTACATGGGGATGTCATTGGAGGGAAGTACTTCCCAAAAACATACAATAAAGTAGCATAATAAGTACTTATTTGTAGCATAGGCATACCACATAAATATGTGCTTATGTTTTCACGATTTTAAGTAATTGAATAATGCATTACCAATAAGTTACAACATACGTAGTAGATATGGTAGATATGTAGAGATGGGCATTGAAAGTAATTTTGTGCATATTGTCGCGCATATTTCGAATTTCTAAAACCAAACCACCATGTGAAAAATTCTTCAATGGTCTAACATCATACGATATACGTAAATATTTTTGGTATTTTCATTCAATTTGCACGTATTTTTGGAAAACTTGTTGAAAATAAATAAATCTTCTACAATAACCCACATATAGCCAAAATTGCATTATACTAAAATTTGCCAACAATTATTTTGATAAAAAAAATCACTTATTTCTGTTATTATTGGTAAGTCATTATTAATAAGCCGAAAGTAATTCAGCGAATATTGAGATGTCATTATTTGGTAATGCAGGGAATAATGACAGGTACTTACCAAGATTTTGCTGGGTTAGACCGAACAAAACTCAAAAGCCGTATATAACTGGTGACGTTTTGACGATTTGATTTTTTTGGCCACATTTTGACGATTTTCGGTCAAATTCATCTGGCAACACAGAGTAAAATACATAGGTATTTTGCGCATTGAAGGAGGGGAGAATTTTTGTAGCCCCAAAAATACAGGAGGGTTACATTTTTTTTGTCGAATTTTTTGATGAAAATCGGTATGTGGATCGGGACGCTAAATAAAAAACACAATTTAAGCGCTTTTGCTAAATTTTCATTTTCGCGGAAGATATGGCCTCATTGGTCTGCTTGTGGGACTTTTCTGTTTTCTATTTTACCATCGATCTTCTCAACAGGTTACGCTAATATTTGGCATGCACACCAATAATAATAATTTCATGCAACTAGAGAAGCATAATTTGCAAAATGGATTCATTTGTCGCGGATATCGGATACACAAATTTTCAAATTAAAAAATGTTCTCCATCTGGATCTTAAACATTTTTTGTCCTGAAATAAGCCCACATTAATTATCAATTAAAAAAAATCATCAAACTTTGATCGCCTCTCCTGAAAAACTACCTTTTTGCACTTAGCATACGAGTATTATAGAATGGAGGTATCGATATGTTGAACCGAGCACAAAATTACGAATATTAAAAAATTGCAAGTCCGGAAGACTTTTTTTCTCCCCCCTTACCGACTGCGTCCCTCTCCCACAAACACTGCAATTCTGCGGGGGAAAATTGCAAGTGTGAATATGGACTTTTCCGCGATTTTCTACTTGAATTTTTAACAAAATTACACTTTGGAACAAGATTATTTATAGAATGCGTGTATCACATAAAGCAGAAGATTTAAAAAAATCGCACAATTATTTTACTCAAACGGGCTATAATGGACCACTGGCGATGTTTGTTCGTAAATAGGAAATCTTAGACTCGATTTCAGAAGACTTCGATACGCTGAATTCGAATATGCCATTAGAATTGTTGAATAACTTCGCGTTTTTGATATTTTGAGAAAGAAACGTTTTTATAAATCTTGTTTATTATACAGGGTGGCTGATATGTACTGCAACCAACTTCAGGTTGCTATCATTTCTAAACCGCTAGTCTGATAGCTGACAGATTTATTTCAGTGACAGTTCATTTTATTGTTTACAAGCTTACAAAAGCATTTTGATCTATTGCATTCAGAAAAAAGTTATTCGTGATGGAATTCAAGCGTGATAGTGTGATTGCTTTATATTTGGGTGGAAAAACACAAGTGGCTATCATTAGAGCCCTCCAACATTTAAATGTGAATAAATCTTTTGTTTCTCGTACCATTGCTCGTTATACTGGCAGTGTTGCATCGCGTCCAAAAAGTGGACGAAAAAAAACGGTAACAACACCAGAAATGATCCGAAAAGTGAAGGCCAGATTTGATCGAAATCCACGCCGCAGTGGTAGAAAAATTGCTCGTGAGCTGAACATATCGCGTGAACGGATACAACACATATTAAAAAATGAGCTTGGACTAAAGCCATTGAAGTTCCAAAAAGTGCAAGAGCTCACCGATGCACAAAAAAAGTTAGACTGGAAAGAGCCAAGGAGTTGCTTCGCTTGCACGAAAGTGGCCAGTTACCGAATTTGGTTTTCTCCGATGAGAAGCCATTCCAAATTGAGCAGTTTGTGAACAAACAAAATGATCGGGTTTACTTGCCAAAGTGGTCAGCAGAAAATGTACACCTTCGATTGGCCACAAGAACTCAAGCGCCTCCGATGGTAATGGTGTGGGCCGCGGTAACGGCCGATGGTCGCTCCCCGCTCGTATTCATCGACCATGGGGTCAAAATAAATACCGAATATTATCGGGAAAATGTCCTTAAGACAGTATTGAAGCCCTGGGCAGGCAAACATTTCGGCCGCAGACCATGGACATTCCAACAGGACTCAGCACGCGTCAACCAAGAATGGCTTAAAAAGGAGGTTCCTCGCTTCATTTCTACCGCACAATGGCCACCAAGATCTCCGGATCTCAATCCGTTGGACTTTTGCGCCTGAGGCATTTTAGAGAGTAAGGTTCGCACTAAAAAATACCAAAGTATCGATCATCTCAAGACGGCGCTTCGTCGGGAATGGGCCAAAATACCGCAGAGCCACTTTCGTACAGCGTGTGATGGCTTTGTCGGCCGTTTGAAGGCCATAATTCGTGCCAAAGTTGGCCAATTCGAACAAATCTAAACTGTTTCTAAAATTTTATGTTATTTCCGACAAAATTAAAAAAATATAGCGCTTTACTTTGTTGCATTACATATCAGTCACCCTGTAATTCTGTTATATTTTATTAGTCACATGGGCATTTCACCAATGTCGAATGCGACATTCGTACGTATTCAAAGTAAAAACAAGTAAGACAGTTTCAGTCGGCTAACCGACTAAGGTATACCCTCACTTTGTGAGTAATGTAATATATAACTTTACACTAATAAATCTGTCAATTTGTGTGGGAAAGGATTTTCCCAAATACACGTATTTTTCGGTAAACAGTAGATTCTTAAATACATTGGATTGTGCCGAACTATAAGCGTTTATGTGCACTGGTACATTAAAGTTACGAGCTATGTAATTTTGGTATGATTTGGTCATTTTGTGTGGGAGGTACAAGAAGGACGCCCACTTTTTACAGGACTATAGGCACTATAACAGCATTACACTGTACAAAATTGCAAGTATTTGTATGCACTGGTATTAAAGTTACAAGCCGTTTACTTTTGGTACGAATATATTTCATTAAATTTTAACCCTTTGTGTGGGAGGTACCAGCAGGAGTAGACCAATATGGCCCATCTTCGAACTCATCCGGAGATAGATAAAAATATTACCGCATACCAAATTTGAAGTCAATCGGTTACTCTTTCGAGAGTTATCGTGCGCACCAGCCAGCAGACAGACGGACGGACATTGCTCATTCGACTTAAAATGACCCAAAAAGAATACCGCCGAACATACTTGGGGTCTTAGGTCACTCCTTCGATGTGTTACACTTTTTTCCGTAGCAAATGATATATACCCTCGTATCACTAAAGTGCCAAAACATTATTTCATTTTGACAAAAAGCGAAACTTATAGCTCTTGACTAGCACTATAACACTATGCAACAAAATGTTTGTCCAAGGGATGTGTATAACAGTTTCCGGTGCAAATAGGTGTCACAACACGAAAAAAAATTTAAAAAAATGTTTACGGTAATTTTTTTTTTAATTCCAGCTTTCATGGAAATAGCATTCAGTATTTGAACAAGTATCAGCTTGATTGAGCCGTGTCATGCCTCAAATTAAAGGGAATTATAAGAGCTACATATGCTGCAAATAACGCTTTAACGTAGAATCATTGGTTTAGTAACAGTCGTCAAAAATATGAGGAAAAATGTTTTTTTTTTTTAAACACTTTTTCCTGGTGCAAAAAAAAACATAAAAAATAGAAAAAAAAATCGAAAATATTATTTTATCACATTTTTAAAAAGCCAGCTATGGATAGATGTAAAAGTTATGAGCCATTTTGTAAATGTTAGGGAAATTGCAAAAAATCTTGATTCATATTTTTCCGTTTTTAAATGATGTTTTTGTTTATATTGAATTGGCCATATGTGAGAGAGACATATAAGAGACATTGCACTTGCATTTTATTTTATGAGGATTGATGTCAGAAGTTATAAAATTATAGAGAGGACGAGGTTTTATGGCCGTTCGTAACCCGCCATAAAACATGATATGCAATGTGAGAGCTATATTGGAAGAGATCCGCTCAGATAGAGGACATTCAACAATATTTGTGTTTTTTTATTTATGAGGCTTCCATTCATAAATGCCCCGCTTTAGGGGCATGGGCATCCCAGTAGTATATACAGGTAGTACAATTATATGTACGCAATAAAAAGTAGTACGCGGCAGTCTTGAAAATATTGCGTGTCTACTTTGGAAGCAAACTATATGCCAGCTACAGGTACTGCAACTTATGAACCATAAACCCGGAATTTATGAATGAAATTTCTTATTAATAAATTAGTGTAATTCAGCGCCTAAAAAGAGATAAGTCGATTTTCTGAAAATTACATTACATAGTTATATTTCGAAGTATGAGTAAAACGCAAAGAACTTTTCAATGTGTAAATGATCCCGACAATTTCTGCTACATCTGCGGAAAATATGTAATTAAAAAAATCGACGTGTGTTTAGTAAAACAATAGAAGAAATATATGTGTAATATTTTGGTATACGAGTTAAAAATATGAACGAACCGTGGACACCTAGTATTTTGTGTAATTCGTGCCATTACAATGTTTTGTGAAAAAAAAAACGTTTTAATTTTAGACTTCACGGGCAATTTGGAATGCCAATGATTTGGAGATAAACCTTTCATTCACGATACGGACTGCTATTTTTGTCTAAGTTAATAGTTTGGAGTAGGAAGTGTCCAAGTATAGCTAACAGCCTAATAACGGAAACATCATCAAGTTCAACTGAGTACTCAACTCTGAGCGATTCAAGTTTGAGTCAGAAGTCATCGCTTTTAACTCAGTTTCAACTCATTGATCTAGTGAGAGATTTGGAACTGACCAAAGATAAGGCAGAACTACTTGCATCTGCGATGAAACAGTACAATATTTTGGCCCCAGATGTTAACATATCATATTATAGAGTCCGTGATATACCTCACAAACAATTTTATACAACTGTGGATAACGGATGCTTTTGCAAGGAAATTCCCGGATTGTTCAAGGAACCTAATCAAACATACAATTCAAAGGAATGGCGGTTACTTGTTGACAGCAGTAAAGAAAGTTTGAAAGCAGTACTTTTATACAACGGAAATCAGAAACCGTCGATTCCCATTGCTCATGCTGTCAACACTAAGGAATCATACGAAGCATTGGCTAAATTGATAAAATACTTAAAATATGAACATGACTGGAAAATTTGCAGTGATTTAAAAGTAGCTGGTATGTTATGCCTCTGGGATTTGCCAACACTGCATATTAAGCTGGGGCTCTTTAAAAATTTTGTAAAAGCCTTAAGAAAAGATGGCAATTCACTCTCATATTTAAAAAGTTTATTTAAAAGTCTCTCTTTTCAAAAAAATCGAAGAAGGAGTTTTTGATGGGCCTCAAATAAGGAAACTGTTGAAAGATGTGAATTTCGAATCATATGAAATTACAGCATGGAGGTCGTTTAAGCTTGTAGTTTCAAATTTCCTTGGATCCAATAAAAGCCCGCAATATGAAACAATGATTAACGATTTGTTAAAAAATTATGAAAAAATTGGTTAGAAATATATTTTTTTATATTTATGTATATAACACATATGTATGTATTCTTCCAACTTTTTTTTCGCTTTATGTATTCCAACAGGTGTAAATATGTATGTCCCTCAAAATTAATTTCTTGCATTCTCATTTAAACTTTTTCCCCGAGAATCTTGGCGACGTAAGTGACGAACATGGCGAAATGTTTCACCAAGAATTGAAGTCCCTCGAGCGGCGTTACCAAGGGCACTGGGATGAAAAAATGATGGGAGATTATATTTGGTTCCTCATTAGAGAAACCGATTCCGAAATCTACAAACGCCAACAAAGAACTCACAATTACTTCTAATGAAACTTGTTCATGCAAATAAACTCAAATGTACATAATATAAATAAAAGTAATAAATAAAATCGCTATTTAAACAGAAATTAAAAAAAAAGATATTTTGAAATTCTCTTACCTCTACCTATAGTTTCTACATTTATCCATAGATTTTTTTTAAATAGGCATTATATTCTTCCCTAGGATGCAAACTTTTAAAAAATAAAATAAATTATTTTTTTTTCCATTTTTTCTATTTTATATGCTTTTTTGTCCCAGGATTTTTTTTTTGAAAAAAATCTACTTTTTCCAATTTGTTTAATGACTGTTACTAAACCACTATTTCTAAGTGAAAGAGATATTTCTAACATTGGTAGTCCACATTAATAGCTTCAATTTAATGTATAAGTCGACCTGATCGGGCATATACTCCAAAAATTATAGTGCAAATACTAAAGGTACCTTCGACGATAATAGTATTTTTAATAAAAAAATTAAAATAAAAAAATTTTTGGTTTTGATTTTATTTAACAATATGCCACAATCTATACAAAAAATAATTTTTAGGTCTAGGACACAAAAAAATTTTTTTTTGTTGCGTAGTGTAATTGTTGCTATGTTTGATTTTGGCCAATTGTTCGTTTTCAAGATAATTAGAAAAAACCAAGCCATTCTCTTGCGACAAAAACGCGAATCCTGAAGGAATATTTTAAGGCGACTAATTTTAAAATGTTATGCATTGATGTATCTTAATAATGTTTCCGAAACCTCCACCATCGAGCGACCACCCTTAATACATTTCACACATTTCTTATTCTTCTTTTTCAAAGAAGGTTTATTCCATTAGATTCAACTTCTTGGCGCATTAGAAATCACTAGTACCAACCGATTAGACTGAATATTGACAATTTTATATTATCTAGAGCAACTCAAAGGGAGACTGAAATTTGGTTATTTGTGTTTAATTTTACCCATAATCATTCATACGAGTACTGACCTCATAGGTCAACATTTTGAAAATTTAATATACCCAGAACCATTTCAAGGAGCAAGTGACCCCATTGGGCTATATTTCGGCATAATCCCATACAACTGTCAAAACCGATTTGACTTCATAGCCCCAAAGCAAAAATGTCCTTCCAATTTGACTTAAAAATTATATATGTGATTAATTTTAGCGAACGATTCGTTGGAATTATGACCTAAGTCCACGATTTGACGTAGTGCTTACTTTACCTAAAAAATTTCACTGTAATTTCCTCTGCCAATTTTACAACTTAACAAAACTTAAGAGATTTTTCTTGGTTTGTTATTGAGTGCGGTCCAAAATATCTGAGACATTTTCTAACATTTCTGATTTTTATTTTAAAAAGATAAATGGGAGTGTAAATATTTCCTGAAGGAATTATAAAAAAAATCTTTAATATAAGAATAATTTGTGAAGTTTTTCTTATATTTTTCATATCATAAAAAATCGTCATTTTGGGGCAAAAAACGTAAAATTGTTATGTTCTATTTTTTGGCTATGAAAATCGTCAAAACAACGATAAATCGTCATTTCTGGCAACACTGGGTGTACCCGTAGACCAGATTTGGGATTTTTTTGAATTTAAATTCTTTATTTCTGTTACAAGATTAAATCAAAGGCGATCATTATACATATTTGTCTTGCTAAATTCCTTTTAAATGATGATGGTAAAATTTTAAGTACATTTGCGTAAATCAAACGTTTTATGCTGCAAAATGCTAACTTTGTCAAAAATGTATATTAACAAAAGTTTCAAAACCCCAAAATACTTCGCATGAAAGAAAGCAGCTCAACATGTTTAAAAACTGACAGAACAGAATTTATTATTCTGCAATACAAATGCTACAATTTAAGGAATTTAATAATTTTTGAAAAATAAATTTCGACTTTAAAATTTTTTTGGTTTAAAGTATGAGGCTGACAGTATATATATAATTCGTACTAAGGATATTTATTTATAATATACTCATTTATAATATTCCAAAAAAGTCACAAACAAGTCTCTGGATGGAAAAGTAGCACAAAAAGTCAAAAGCCGCCAAAAAAGTGGAAAGTCTGCACCTTTAGTCGCACAACGGTAAAGGTAAGTACAGACGATTTGCAGATCGGACAACATTGCCAGAAAAATGGCGGAAAAATGCAACCCTGTGAATTTACAACCGTGTGAACATACAATTTTTGTGTTGCAGCGTTAGCATAACAAGTCATTGTGAGATAATTTGCAGATTGTTAGATGTGCGAAGTTTATGCATGGGACAACGGCGCCATTGCCAGAAAAAATTTTTATTTGCAACACTGTCTATAATGTATTTTTATTGGCAATCCTGCATATAAATATTTACAAAATATATTGTAAATATATGAAATTGTAATGTTTCCGTGCAATCGTCTGAACTGTCAATTCACCTTTGCCTAACAATCTGACATTTGCAGCACTTTAACAGGGTTGATAACGTTTGCCGATCTGGCAATCGTCTATACTCAGCTTAACACTGTTACCTGGGGGACTTCCACACTAATCGTTATTGTAGCTACGTTATAAACGTAAAATTAGAAATTTAGTCAAACTATTCACGCTGAAAAAAAATCGCTTCTGTAGTATATTGTCCCAAACACATTCAGCTGGAAACATACATATATTTGGGGTAGACTCCAAATACATAATATTTGATACACACAAATACTTTATATGTTTGGGAGGATGTTGTTCTAAACAAGAAATTGTTTTCATCCAAATATATTTTTATTTGGAACTAATATTTCCGAAACAAAGAATAATTTGTATTTAAGTATTTTGGCAACGTATATTTTTCAGAAGTTAAATTGCAATTTTTTAAAAATTTTATAGGTTTGTAAAATTAAAAAAAAACATTTAATTGGGAAAAAATTATTTCGAAAATTTATAAATTAAAGTTAGCGCTGTAAAACCAAATATAACGCTGAGCATGACATTTTTAATTGTAATGTATAACAGGAAAACTAAAAAAAATCAACTGAAATTCGAAAGTCATATAATTTTTAAAAATCGTTTTTTAAATAAAATATAATTGGAAAGCTTCTTAAACAATAACTTTGTTTGTGTGTAAACACATGTTCTATTTGTGAAAGTCAGTTCGCAAATATATTTTGTTCTAATATATTAAAATATGCGTTCCAAACATTTCTTGATTTTCGAATGCAATTTATTTGTTATCAAATATATAATATTTAAAAATTTTGTTTCCAAATATATTTTTATCCAATTCAAACATATCAAAAATGGCGATTTTCCCCCGTGTATCAAATCATAACATATTTTATTTATTTTTGGATTGGATCGGATGACATATTTCGTATTTTACAAGAAAGATCCAATTTAATCTGCTATCAGGAAAGAACAGATTTATCACCTCTTACTCTGGCAGGTAACATTTGTCTATTACCTTTTTAAAGCATAGGTACATTGTGCACCTACCTACTACTGATGAAGAAAAAGCTATCAACTGTAAGTACTTTCTTGCATAACTGATTTTATCCAAGTGTTACAGATAGAGTAACTAACTCGATATACCGTTCATCCTTGTACCTCGGCATTCGGGAGTTGTCGAGAGGCTATAAAAATGTCTGTCTGGCCCGTACGTAGGTGTGTGTTTGTGGCGCGGTCAAGAAATGACTCAATTAATGTGGAATAAAAACTTATAAACGGACGCGCAACTCCAAAAGAGAACAAAATGACTCAATTACTTGGATTAAGACAGAAGAGAAGACTGACTGAATGAAGACTTGATGATTGGAAACCAGTTCTCCGATATGGCAACAAACAAACAAGCGAACATTCAACGAAAGAACTACTGTGTCGGTCGCTTCGTCCGTCTGGCTGTCGGTCGGATAACTATGGGATGGGATGGCTGATGGCTGCAGAGGAACGAACACATATTTGTGTATACCCTTACATTTTGGAGTTTTTGTTTATTTTGTTGTAGTCTGCCACTGATCGAACGACCGACTGAATCCCTTCCCTGGCGTGTGTCCACAGAAATTTGTGTATACTTCAGCCGAACTATAAATCGCTACTGCTACTGCAAACTGTGTGGGTGTTATAGGTATGAGCTGCCGTTTGCTACTCGTACTTCGTCATAAAGGATGTTTGAACGATCTAGTGAGAGTAAAGAAGCTCGCTGAGCCCGACTGAATGATATTATGTAGGTGAAAAAAAAGAACTACCAATGTACCTACACATTTCCGCGAAATTTGTCATGTTTCTGTTTAGAAGTCTACATACAGTAGTACTTGGATAAGAGGTAACTATCGTGTTAGCTAGCACGGGTTTCCACTGCTATGAATCCAAAGAAGGTGGACTTAGGAAAATATTTCGCCTATATAGAAAGAGCCTAGTCGGGGAGAATTCTAATGTAGAAGACTTCGGGATACATGTTTCATATCGGAGAACGAAATGCAGAATTCCTCCATTAAGCAAATATTTTTCTCGCAGTAGCCGAAGCTTTGCGTCAACCCTATGCCCTTAAAATTGGCATCAAAAACAGTGGTGAATGAAAAGTCATTTAAGTAGCGGAAATTTATAAACGATATCTTTGACAAAAATTTTCCTTATGAAAATTATTTAATGCTGTTGTCTCAATTCGTTCTAGGACATGGAACATCTGTCCCGAAACTTTCTACTTTAAAATTCTCTACGAAATAAATAAACCCTTTCTTTGGAAACATGAAATAATCCGAGGTAGCAAAATCTGGCGAAGCTATTTAATTCATTGATTTTGGCTATCACAATAGTGGATTTGTGAATTGGTTCATTGTCCTGATTGTGAGTAAACGCGGCACCCGTCTTGCCCACAGCTTTCTTATCATCAAATGATCCGTCAATATGCGATGTACGAGTATGGCACTTTTTGAAATGCCTATAACTTCAGCTATATCACGAACCTTCAACCGACGGCCATCCAATACCATTTGGGCATTTCTTAACCATTTAACTCAATATTTTATAGTTGTAAACGAAGGAGCAGACTCCACTCTACTAGCTCGGCTTCAATATTGGTTGGACTGAGACCTTTCTAATGAAAGTACTGTATTACCTATCGCTGACCAATTTTTTCTATGTTTACAAATTCATTGAGATCCTTTACTTTTAAGTGCTAAAAAGAACTAAAAACGTAACGCGTTACTACTTATAATATACGTTTAAGAAGGCTGCCACTTTTCACGAAAGTAATTGTTTTCAAACTATTTCATCTATATTTTAGGTCGGCTAATTTTGGGACTGTCTTTGTAAATAAGTAACATATGTACTTCAGAGAACTGCTTGTCTAAGCTTAAGCCGAGCTTCAAGGACTACAGCGGCAAAGTCTCTACAAGTTCTACTTCATCTACCGCCAATTCATATTTTGCGGCTTTAAGATTAAACTGTCTATCAATGTGGAGGTACAAGGACTACGGCCACATGAGGATATCACACTTCAGCACAATGGGAACCGACCGAGTAAACTATATACCAACGGTGTACGTACACCTTCGAAAGGAACTTTGCCACTAAGATACCTGCCAGAGAGGCTGGGTTGGCGGATTACCAGGAAATATAAACTATCTCCACTTCTATTCAGATGATTTGAAGCTTGATGGCATTCCGATGTGAGATGGACAGAAATCGCCACATGCAGGGTAGCTGGAAAAATACGAACTAAGAAGGTCAAAATATTTCCTCGCACTAGAGAGGAAAACAGTGTCTACCTTAGTGCCAGTTGTGACGGGACATTGTCTGATCGACGAACACGCCAGGAGGATGGGAATTCAGTTTAATGACTTCGGCAGAATCTGTGGAGTTGGAGTTGAATAAACGACATGTGGATATACTGGTGTCGGCCTTTCTGAGGAATTTTGACAGACAGGTAGCGAGGTTTGTACTATTGATAACTTTTTGTGTATCAAACTGGTTGGTTCCGATGAGTAGAAACTTGGCCCGTGGTATCACTATGGACCTCTATTGGTCTATGTGAGTTGGTAACTCAGGCTGCCACCCTAACCTAACTTAAAGAGTGACCTAAGAACCTATATGTACATGCTGAAAAAAAATCTCTTCTGTAGTATATTGTCCCAAACATATTCGGCTTGAAACATATAAATGTTTAGGTAATACTCTAAACATATAATATTGGGTACACACAAAAAGTATATATTTGGGAAAATGTTATTCTAAACAAATCTTTGTTTACATCCCAATATGATTTTATTTGGGACTATCACTTCCGAAACAAATATGTATTTGCACTTAAGAATTCAGAAAATAAGTTAAAACGTTGTGTTAAATTTTTACTAATTCTTATTTTTTTAGAAATTTTTAATGTTTGTAAAAATAATAAGTAATAAAATTGAAATCGTATAATCTTGGATCTAAATAAATTACTTGGAGGATTGACAAGATATGATGACTTGGAATAAAACTCAGAGATTTGAAATGATTGTTTTAAACAGAAGTTAATGCTACATATGGTATTGTAACTGAGAGGTACAATTCGAAACTAAGGAAAAATTTAAACTGAAATTTTAAAAAGTCAGCAAAAGTTTTGAAAATCTTTTTGAAATAAAATATATTTGGATAAATTCCTAAACAATAATTTTATTTGTATTTAAACACATATTTTATTTGAGGAATTTAGTTTGCAAATATATTTTGTTGTAATATATTAATATATGCGTTCCAAATATATTTTATTGATTTTCAAATAAAATTTATTTGCTCAGAAATATACAATATTTAAAAATTTGTGTTACAAATATATTTCCTTTCGATTCAAACATATCAAAAAAGGAGATTTTGCCCCGTGTATATGTATATGTAGGTTCCTTTCCTGCTCTGTGGAGCATAGGGCCGCAACAAGTTGATTCCAATGAAATTGATCAACAGCGCGATGTTTGACATCGTTTTACTGCAGTTGTATAACCTATAAATGTTCGTTGAAATTTGAGAATAAACCATTTTTATCTTACCTTTTTGGTTCCGCCACCACTAAATGTAAATATTTTTATCTTACCTTTTTGGTTCCGCCACCACTAAATGTAAATATTTTGTGGAATATCAGGTGGGGGGGTCTTCATACCCACATCCGATTAACTTAACTTCTATCCTCCTCCAAACGGTGGAACGAATAAGGGTCAAAAGTAAGACCCCGGATGACAGGGCGAAATTTACCCAACACGGCTTTACATGTCGTAGTAAAGCAGACCTTTAGTGATAAAATATACACTTGCAGTTTGTATAGACATTGAAAGAGCTTTTAGGATCAATCCTTAGATGAGTTTAAGGTTTACGGTGCGCTGGAAAACTAGATAAACCCCATGCTAAATATAGGTGGATATTTGTTAGTATATGGAGTCAAAACCATAGACAAGATGAAGACAAAGGTGGTGTACCACGCCACAGGTTGCATTTTGTTACCTATTCTATGGGTCTATGGCCGATACATAGTCTCCTAAGAACCCACACCAATGAAGGACTTAAACCGGTCTGTTATGAAGACGTCGTTTTAATATTTCTATGGTGTAGGAGTCCAAACCAATTATGAAGAAGAGCTCAAGAGGCATAATCCTGCTGAAACCAAAGACCGACCATGTATTTAATCTCCGGTCATAATTTAATCTCATGCTCTGCGTGTATTTGGCAGAATCGTAGGTTAATTGTTATAATTCCAAAATCTATTTTATAAAAAGTTATACATATAATTTCATACATATTATACAAACCGTATTGCACACCGTTGTTATTCATTCAAACGGTGTAGGGTGTCAAGACGGGAATAGCATCTTAATTATAAAGTTGGCATCCATGCAGCTAAAGATGTGTGTACAGTCAGCTAAACGCACAATATCATGTGATCAATGACAGTGGTACGAAACACGAACAACGAACATACAAAACAGAATAGAAACTATAGCAAGTGGAGCAGATTTAGTGAAACGGGTTTCTTTTTGATCATGAATAACATATCGAGCCTTAACTGCAAAAAGACGTACTCGTATGCGCCACCATGATTTATTTTAATTGTTTGAAAATGATTTCCCTCAGAGTGTCACAATTGTATAGCTATGATATATACCGTTATACTAAATTTCACAGTAATATAAACAGATATATGCATTACAAAACAAAAATAATCTTCTCCGTTGAGTTTTTGAGATTGACACTTACGTCTTATGTCGGTTAAGGCTCGACCAACCAAAACTTTTTCTTTTAGAAACAATTAGATCTGGGATATAGGGATCCATACACCGCCTTTTGACCTAGCCATTAAACAAATTCGGTAGAATAAACTCGAAATTAAAAGCATAAACTTCTAACGGGTGATCTAAGTAGAGATACTTTTTTCAATAGCCTTTTTTTGACAGATCACGTGTGAGTCGTGTCATGCTGTCATGTTATTTTTGTTAAATATTGTTTGGCATTTCATCATGGAAAGACTTACGCCTGAACAACGTTTACAAATTATTCAGTTTTATTATCAAAATAATCGTTCGCCAATTGCGCTAAGTCCATTTTGTTTTTAAATCCAAAAATAAAAATACTTTCCAGTCGACCCACGACCTTGAGACCCAGATGGTCCATCCGTTTTCGATGACTCGTTCGAGCATTTCGACTGGTAACTGACGAATGACACGCGTGATGTTTTGCTCCAAGGCCTGAATCGAAGCGGGTTTGTCCGCATAAACTTTAGACTTTACATATCACACGATCTTGGTGGCCAATCGAACGTCCCAAAACGTGAAATTATCTGCTCACCGTAGTGTTCTCTCAATAAATCCATTGATTGATGCGATGTGTGGGAAGTGGCGCAGTTTTGTTGAAACCAAATGTCGCCAAGATCACGAGCTTCAATTTCAGGCATCAAATAGTCGGTTATCATTATCACCGGCATCATTTTGGAAGAAATATGGACCGATGATTCAGGTACGTCGGATTAAGAATCGGTAAATGGCAAAAAGATAGCTCTTAACGAGAGCTAAAATATTGCTCATGGGTGTCAAGGTCGTGGGTGGACTGGAAAGTTTTTTTTGGATTTAAAAAAAATGTACTTAGCGCAATAGGCGAACGATTATTTTAATAATAATATTGAATATTTTTTAAACGTTGTTCAGGCTTAATTCTTTCCATGATGAAATGCCAAACAATACTTAACAAAAATAACATAACAGCATGACACTACTCACACGTGGTCTGTCAAAAAAAGTTTATTGAAAAAAGTCTCTACTTAGATCACCCTATATTTGTCAGAAGCATCTTATAAGATCAAAAGCTACAACTTTGTAAGTATTAAGTATACAAACGGATGTGCATATATACACATCTCCAAGGTATTTTTGCCCACTTGGCTGCTGAGTCTCTGTAAAAACTAGAAGGTTGAAATTTTACATATGGATACATCGAGTGTTTTATAAACGCCAGACTTTTCACTGAATCGAATAGGATTTTGGCCAGTGGTCAGCTCTCGCGCTATCAAAAACATGAGTGTTATTTTTATCTTTTCAGAAAGAAGTCTCTTATAAGAAACAAACCTAAATCTTTGCAAATATATACTACTATACACGAAAATGTATCCTCTCAATACTGTGGAGTAAAATTTAAGATTGATCAAACGGGTGCGTTGTGGCCAACAAAGCCTCATAAATCGAGAAAGGATAGTAGTGGACCCAGAAGTGACTCTGTGGGTGAAATTTTCGGATTGGTCAAAGGGGAGCGATAAGGCCAGAACAAACTCATAGCTCGAGAACGGATCATGCGAATTTTACTATATTAATTATGGTGTATTCGTTGGCGCGGAAGGCGTCTATGGAGAAAAATGTAGGATTGGTCCAAGGGGCGCGGCGCGTCCCACACAACCTCATAGCTAAAGAATGGATGGTTAGCGATTTTGATTTGATGGATTAGTATTGTCCCCAGGGAGGGACACGATGGAGGAAGATTTGGGATTGTTCAAAGCGACGCGACACGGCCATTAATTACAACCTCATAACTCGAGAACGAATCTTTTGATTTTATGATTTTGGGCTTGATGGATTCGTATTGGTCGGGGAAGGAGACTATTGGGGAAACATTGGGATTGGTCAATTGGGCGTGTCACAGCGGACACAACCTCATAACTCGAGAACAGATCATTCGATTTTCTCGACTGTGGTACCTTCCACATAAAAAATTTAATATTTCGAGGTCTATCGAATAAGCAAGCGCCTAACCCATATGAATCCAACACTGAAAACGAAATGTGGAGTTTATACTATCAAAAGCATTCTAAAAAACTGATCATCGAGAAAGTACCGGATGTATATAATAAAATACAAAGGATTTTAATTGGACAAATTACAGGAAGCAGTATCAGCATATCCGTATTATTATTTTCATTATACTTATGAATTTTGGCCGGAACGAAGTTCGCCAGTTAGTGTAGACATAAATTTTTCGATTTCTTTAAACCAATTTTTGAAATTAGCTACTTATTCGCAAAAACAAAAAATATTATTCGCTTTCTCAAAAATGCATACTTCAATATTAGCTATCGATTCGCATTCGGCAAAACAAACAAATTAATATTCGTTTTCGCTAGAAATATATTTTAATACTGGCTTTCGCTAAAGCCACATTCGTTACATACCTAATATTAGTTATGACACAAAATGTCAACGAGATCGGTTAAGAACTGTCCGCTTTGGAGGGTGTTGAATTTCGAAATGTACTTATTTGAAAACTAATGATGTCTTTGGAGCCATTCTTTTATTTTATGACAATTTTTTTTCAGTGTGGTGTGCCGTTTACTCTGGAAGAGTCATCGGACTATTTTTTTTTTGAGAAAGTCGAGGGCCAAACGACAGCTGTGTAAGGCGCGCGCTGCGTAGCCACCGATTTATTCTTCCTCAATAGCGACTGGAGAATACGTAGTTCCAACAGGACGGTGCAACGGCGCACACTGCTGCAGGTACAACCGATATTCTGAAGGAAGCAATTCTGGGTCGCCTAATCGCTCGTTTTGGTGATTTGCACTGGCCGGCCAGATCACACGATTAAACCGTTCCAGGCTTCTTTTTATGCGGTATTTTGAAGTCTTGAAGCCCTTAAGGAGAATATTCGACAAGAATGCGAGAACCTGTCGCCCGAAGTTCTGCCAAGAGTGATGGCAAATGCCATAAAACGAGCCCGTATAGTCTTAAACTCTGGCGACAGCCACTTGGCCGATATCATTTTCTCAACTTGATGTAATAAATTCTAATGTATTAAATAAACAAATTTCACAAGCAGAACCAACATTTTTCATTAAAAAATTATAGCAAAAGAACATAGGATGATTATTTTTGACTTACCCTGTACATATATTAGGGCGGGTTGATTTGTATGGATGAAATAAAATGAAAAATCGTATAGCAAAAACGTAATCTACATTAAATTCTAAGAAAATTCTCCGAACAAACCTTGGGTCTAAAATCAAATCCTAATCCGCGCCTCTTGACTTGATAATTTGTTTCCTTTTCTTTCGCTAAAATTATTTTCTTTTTTGGAAATATATTCTGTTTAATTATACCCTCACTTTAGTGATACGAGGGTATATATCATTTGCTACGGGCCAAAACTGTAACACATCGAAGAAGTGAAAAAAGACCCTAAGTATGTTTGGCGGATATCCGTTTTAGGTCGTTTTAAGTCGAGTGAGAAATGTCCGTCCGTCTGCTGGCTGGTGCGCACAATAACGAGTAACCGATTGACTTCAAATTTAGTATGTGGTAATAATTTTTTCTATCTCCGGCTAAGTTCGAAGATAGGCCATATTGGTCCACTCCTTCTAGTACCTCCCCCACAAAGTGTAAATATTAAGTGAATTATTGATTATTTAATACTTCTATACAACTTATTTTAATCCCCTGAAATTCTACACATAATATTATTTTATTAGTCACTATCACCTTAAGAAAAATGGGCGAACTTACCGCGCCCCTTTTGGTACAGTGCAAGATATTTGAAGTAGCTACTGTTTAGCGAAAAAAGGAGTATTTGGTAAACCATTTTTAAGTGCATTTTTTTTTGTATTTCCAATCTTTTTTATTAAATTATGAAAGAACAATTTTTTATCTATATACAAAATATTAAATATAAAATTATATACAAACTTTTTTAATTGGGTGAAATTTTTTTAATGAAAACAAATTTTGAGTGTTGAAAAAATATAGGGCCTGTTTCTGTAACTTTTACTAATAATAACTTATTTTTGTTATTATTTAGTTAGTCGTTACTTATTTACCGAAAGTAATGCTGGCGATATTGAGATGTCATTACCTGGTAATGCAAGTGGTAACGACATTTACTTACCAAGATTTTGATGGGTTATATTTTTGTACTTGATTATTAAGCGATTTGTCTACGAATCGGGAGGTAGGCCAGTGGTTGTGATTCTAAACTACGAAACCAGGAGGTCGCGAGTTCAATCCCACCTCCCGGAAAATGAAATTTTTCGTCATATGACGACAACAATCGATAACTACTCTCTCCCAATTATACGCTCTACCCAATGTTGAGCTCTTCCCAATGTTACGCTCTTCCCAATTTTACGCTCTTCTACTTTCTCACCGCATGCCAGCTTCTGGTATGCTTGAGTGGAAGCACTTTCCTCCAATGACATGCATGTGTAAAAATAATTCGAAGGGAGGCCAAATTATAAGCAGTTACTAGATTTGAATTTAGCTTACCCGTCAGGTTATTTGGTAATGGGAAATTTTGCTGGGAACTGCTTATAATTTGGCCTCCCTTCGAATTATTTTTACACATGCATGTCATTGGAGGAAAGTGCTTCCACTCAAGCATACCAGAAGCTGAAAAATAACCACTTACCCCCACGCTTACAATTATTAAAAAGTACGCGTGGACGTAAGTAATACTTTTACGAGTGTGTTTGTGGGTCTTAGATATTTCTGAGTTGCTACTTCCTGTTCACCACCATCAGTGGTGGCATGCGGTGAGAAAGTAGAAGAGCGTAAAATTGGGAAGAGCGTAACATTGGGAAGAGCTCAACATTGGGTGGAGCGTATACTTGGGAGAGAGTAGTTATCGATTGTTGTCGTCATATGACGAAAAATTTCATTTTCCGGGAGGTGGGATTGAACTCGCGACCTCCTGGTTTCGTAGTTTAGAATCACAACCATTGGCCTACCTCGCGATTCGTAGACAAATCGCTTAATAATCAAGTACAAAAATATAACCCATCAAAATCTTGGTAAGTAAATGTCGTTACCACCTGCATTACCAGGTAATGATATCTCAATATCGCCAGCATTACTTTCGGTAAATAAGTAACGACTAACTAAATAATAACAAAAATAAGTTATTATTAGTAATCTAACTTAGAGAATCTAATTTTAACTTATAAACTTTTCTTTAAATGATTTAACTGAATACCAACTACAACGTATATACGTAAATCATTTAAGTAAAAATCATTTAACGAAAAGTTTATAAATAAAATAAGACTTTTGTTAGTCGTTATTTATTTACCGAAAGTAATGCTGGCGATAATGAGACATATACATGACATGTACATACCAAGTTTTTGCTGGGACAACACTCGCGTCCATACATAAGCACAATTTCTAGCTTTCTATCTTTTATAGGAGCCGCAACGGCCAAAAGTCGCTTGGTGTAAAATCACATCCGTTGAAGATCAGTATATACACATAAATTAGTAGGATCATAGCTCTTAAGGGACTTTTAAAGTACAGAAAGAGTGACAAGTAAGAAAGTTCAGTCGGGTAAACCGACTTATGAATCCCCTCGCCTTGAGTCCCAAAAAATATTCGTAAATTTATGTATTTTTTTGTTGATATTAAATTATTATCAATTTAAATTAGATTTAATAAATGTAAAGTATGTACTAGTATTAAAGTTAAAAGCTGTTTACCGCATACCAAATTTGAAGTCAATCGGTTACTCCTTTCGAGAGTTATAGTGCGCACCAGCCAGCAGACAGACAGACGGACGGACGGACGGACATTGCTCAAATGACTCAAAATTACCTAAAACGAATTTCCGCCAAACATACTTAGGGTCTTACGTCACTCCTTCGATGTGTTACACTTTTGGCTCGTAGGAAATTATATATACCCTCCTCTCTAAGGTGAGGGGATAAAAATTGCTTTGGTCATCGCTACACTGACCACATTCTCAAAATTGACAACGTTAGATATATTACCACAGTAAGTGGTGAGCCATATATTTTGAAAAGGCTTTAGAAATTCTGAAACATATTTGCCCTTTTTAGTTGAAGCTGATGTAGTCAGCCCCTCGAACTAAACTTAGCTCCTATTTCCAAAATGTGGCGTAAAAGTACAGTTTTCGGGAAAATGGCAACGAAAATTTTGCATTTTTTAGCAGAAAAGAAATCACCATAATAAATGACAGATTTTCATTTTTCGAAATATCCTCCACTGAGTGCAGTGTGGTTAGGCTACTATTGCAACCATCGCTTCAAATGTTAATTTTTTATTTTTTTTTGGGTTTTCATGGTGGAAAATAACATATCGAATCCTGGTATTTGCCAAAGTTAATCCCGAACGACCTCCCTACGTAGTTAGTCTCTATGAGGAATTCAATGAGACTTGTTTGTTCTTATTCCATGCTTGCTTTGTTTGTTTGTTCGATTTCGTACTACTGTGCGCATCCGTTCCCTTATGTCTTGATTAACTATAATAACTTACTTTACGCAAGCGTAGAATTTAAATGTTATTTCACTGGAAAATCGATGCCGTTCAAACGCATATTATGACAGACCTTAAAAGATGTTTGTTTCTCTGCCTCTCTAGCCGACAGACTGGCTGTCTGTCGGTCGGTCGGAGGGTCGGTCTGTTGTTTTGTTGGTGGAGAGCGGAAAAAGGGCAACGAGAAACGTTGCACATTAACTTCTCTCCCCGGGACGGCAAGCCGGCAGGCAGACAGGCAGTTTTCGAAGAACCCAGTTCTTATTTTAGGTTTTCTCCCACATTTCCATATGTTTTACAATGGATGCATGGAGGGACGGACGAAAGAACGATCGGTCGGACGGACAGACGGGCGTTTGGTTGGTGGTGTTTCTTTCTTGTGGTTACACTGACTGACACGAGTTTAACCAAAAACGATCACGAGCTAAACTAACCTCAATTGTTAGCCCCTCCGCCAAGGGAGAATGGACTGGGCGACTGAGCTGGAGGAGCTGCTGCCATATGTGCACTGCAATTGGATATCTCTCATATGTATGAACCCTGAAATTACAAGTGCACTCGTATATGAACTGTGAATTATCCCCGGCTGTGTGAGTGTGATGAAATATTGATCTGATCTCGTCTCGCCTCTACTCTGGGATTGAGGTTATGACACTTGTGGTGAAATCTTAATTTGTTTTTATTTCTTCTTCTGTTGAATTGATACAGTAGCGGCCGGCGATGAGTGATTCCATGACATTTGAATTAATTCCATCATTAACCGATTGATTGGATTTACGTGTAAATTTCCACACAACCCAAGAGGTACTACACACTGTGCGTTGCCAATTATTTTACATGGCTGGCATCCCCAATAGGCCTACGAACCATTAAAATGCCATTCATTCCGTTTGGATTGGCTGGCGGCCGCGATAGGCTTTGCCATTTTTGTTTTTTTTTTTCTTGGATTTGGTTCATACGACGACTAAATGGAATTGTTTTTAAAAACACCGAACTTACCACCGCTGCGAAGCACCACTCCGCGCATATCTATACTTACATATCATTATAGTTGAGATTGGGATTTGGAATTAGGCCGGGATCGAAGCGATTCGGATCAAAACGATTTGGATCGAAACGATTCGGATCGGTCAGTTGGCTGTGGCTCAAGTTGGGGTCACTGGGGGTTAGATTGGGATTTGCGAAATGGGGATTTGCAAAGTTGGCATTTGGAAAATTGGGATTGCCAAAATTGGGATTTGCAAAATTGGCATTAATGAGATTCGGATTGAAGAGGTTCGGATTGAAGAGATTGGGATTTATGAGTTTCGGATCGTTATAGATCGGCGTGTTATTATCAAAATTCATATTGTTGTTGAAATTCATTGTTGTAACGTCCAGAGATGAGACACCGCCAAGACAATTTGCAATAAACTCATAAAGGAATAACGCGTTTTTGACAAAAGAACAACAAACGAACGAACGAGCGAGTCAAGTCAACTGACAACTACACTTATATTACAGATAGATATGTGGGGGAAGACGATGGACAACGACGACGGCGATGGCGACTATGACTACTTTTGTATATTAGGATTGCAGGACGTTAAAACGAAATTAAAAATAAAAAATAATATTGAAAAATTGAAAACAAAATTAAAAAAAAAATATTAGCTGATCTCTAACGCGAGTGCTTCTGCTGCTTGTCCAAGAGAGACTGACGACGGCGGAGAGGCTGAGAGTTGTTGACGCGAGAGTTCTGTGTTGTTTTGCACTGCAATGCAATGTCAATGTTGGCTGTGTTGCCATGTGTCTGCAGGGAAAATACACTTGGAAAAATACTCAAAACACTCACTCACACACATGGGCAAAGCAGACAAAAACACATGGAGTGCTGCCTCTGTGGAAGCATATTGATGGGCCTCCGAAAACATTGTCTGTTAGGGATGTCGTGTGAGAAGTTTCGGGATTGAGAAAGTCGAATCGTGGGATTCTCTTCAGTCTGCAGGATTTTACAAAATATAAAAAAGAAAATATGTATTTTAATTATACCCTACACCACACTGTGGTACAGGGTATTATAAGTTTGTTTCACGGCAGATGTTTGTAACACCTTAAAATAACACAGCTAGACCCACCTTAAAGTATACCGATCGACTCAGAATCACTAGCTGAGTCGATTTAACGATGTCTGTCCGTCCGTCCGTCCGTCTGTCCATGTAAAGTTGTTCGTCGACTACAGGTCGCAATTTCACTCCGATCGTTCTGAAATTTTGCAGTTTAGAGTATTTCGCGGCTGTTAAGATCGCTATTGAATTTGGTTGAAATCGGTTCAGATTTAGATATAGCTCCCATATATATATTTCGTCCGATTTGGCCCTTTAGTCCTATAGAAGCTTTATTTTACATCCGATCGTTTTGAAATTTAGAATGGTACAGTTTCTTGATCCATGAACCAACATTGCTGAATTTGAAGAAAATCGGTTCAGATTTAGATATAGCTCCCATATATATCTTTCGTCCGATTTGGTCCTTTAGTCCTATAGAAGCTGTATTTTACATCCGATCGTTTTGAAATTTAGAATGGTAGAGTTTCTTGATCCATGAACCAACATTGCCGAATTTGAAGAAAATCGGTTAAGATTTAGCTATAGCTCCCATATATATGTTTCGTCCGATTTGGCTCTTTAGTCCTGTAGAAGCTGTATTTTACATCCAATCCTTTTGAAATTTAGAATGGTAGAGTTTCTTGATCCATGAACCAACATTGCCGAATTTGAAGAAAATCGGTTAAGATTTAGCTATAGCTCCCATATATATGTTTCGTCCGATTTGGCCCTTTAGACCTATAAAAGTTGTATTTTACATCCAATCGTTTTGAAATTTAGAATGGTAGAGTTTCTTGATCCATGAACCAACATTGCCAAATTTGAAGAAAATCGATTAAGATTTAGCTATAGCTCCCATATATATGTTTCGTCCGATTTGGCCCTTTAGTCCTATAGAAGCTGTATTTTACATCCAATCGTTTTGAAATTTAGAATGGTAGAGTTTCTTGATCCATGAACCAACATTGCTGAATTTGAAGAAAATCGGTTAAGATTTAGCTATAGCTCCCATATATATGTTTCGTCCGATTTGGCCCTTTAGACTTATAAAAGTTGTATTTTACATCCAATCGTTTTGAAATTTAGAATGGTAGAGTTTCTTGATCCATGAACCAACATTGCCATATTTGAAGAAAATCGGTTAAGGTTTAGCTATAGCTCCCATATATATGTTTCGTCCGATTTGGCCCTTTAGACCTATAAAAGTTGTATTTTACATCCAATCGTTTTGAAATTTAGAATGGTAGAGTTTCTTGATCCATGAACCAACATTGCCGAATTTGAAGAAAATCGGTTAAGATTTAGCTATAGCTCCCATATATATGTTTCATCCGATTTGGCTCTTTAGATCCAATCGTTTTTATACCCTACACCTCACTGTGGTACAGGGTATTATTTAAGTATAAAATGTCCCAAAAGTAAATTTATGTAAACAATTTATACATGAATTACAAAATTTATATATCAGAGTTATTCAATATTTCGAGAGTGGTGTAGGGTATTATATAGTCGGCACCGCCCGACTTTAGCCTTTCCTTACTGGTTTGAAATACCTACAGTTTTTTGAATAATCGACAAACCAAATAAAAAACCAGTAAGGAAAGGCAGAAAGTCGGGCGGGGCCGACTATATAATACCCTACACCTCCCTAACAATGCGATAAGGGTCATTGCCATAATAATTTGGAATAATTGGTAAATGGGTAGAAACATATTATCTAATTCTGAAACGACAATCAATAAATTAAGCAATATTCGTTCCTAAATTGAGAAACATCTTTCTGGAAAATTTTAATGATCGGAAGTAAAATACAACTTCTATAGCGGTTGGATACCAAATCAGGAGGAACATATATATGGAGCTTTAATATAAATCTGAACCCATCTTCCCTGAATACTTATTCATGTAAAAAGACCTCTTTCTGTCGAATTTCGTACTGATCGGATATAAAATACAGTCTCTACTGCGCTTACATGTCAAATCGGGGGTAACATATATATGGGAGCTATATCTAAATTTGAACCGATTTTCTCCGAATTTGGCAGTATTCCTTCATGTAATAAGAAAACTCTTTCTGCCGAATTTCGCACTGATCGGATATAAAATACAGTTTTTACAGCGCTTACAGGTCAAATCGGGGGTAACATATATATGGGGGCTATATCTAAATCTGAACCGACTTTCTCCGAATTTAGCAGTATTCCTTCATGTAATAAGAAACCTCTCTTTGCCGAATTTCGCACTGATCGGATATAAAATACAGTTTTTACAGCGCTTACAGGTCAAATCGGGGGTAACATATATATGGGGGCTATATATCTGAACCGATTTCTTCCAAATTTAATAGTGTTCATCCATATAATAAGAAACCTCTTTCTGCCGAATTTCATACTGATCGGATATAAAATAAAGTTTTTACAGCGCTTACATGTCAAATCGGGGGTAACGTATATATGGGGGCTATATCTAAATCTGAACCGATTTCTTCCAAATTTAATAGTGTTCATCCATATAATAAGAAACCTCTTTCTGCCGAATTTCATACTGATCGGATATAAAATAAAGATTTTAACGGCGCTTACATGTCAAATCGGGGGTAACGTATATATGGGGGCTATATCTAAATCTGAACCGATTTCTGCCAAATTTAATAGTGTTCATCCATATAATAAGAAACCTCTTTCTGCCGAATTTCATACTGATCGGATATAAAATAAAGTTTTTACAGCGCTTACATGTCAAATCGGGGGTAACGTATATATGGGGGCTATATCTAAATCTGAACCGATTTCTTCCAAATTTAATAGTGTTCATCTATATAATAAGAAACCTCTTTCTGCCGAATTTCATACTGATCGGATATAAAATAAAGTTTTTACAGCGCTTACATGTCAAATCGGGGGTAACATATATATGGGGGCTATATCTAAATCTGAACCGATTTCTTCCAAATTTAATAGTGTTCATCCATATACTAAGAAACCTCTTTCTGCCGAATTTCATACTGATCGGATATAAAATAAAGTTTTTACAGCGCTTACATGTCAAATCGGGGCTAACATATATATGGGGGCTATATCTAAATCTGAATCGATTTTAACCAAATTCAATAGGGATCGTCCTTGTGTCAAAAAAAAGATGTGTGTAAAGTTTCGTCGAGATCGGACCATAATTGCGACCTGTACTTTGATTACAAGAATACATGCACAGACGGACAGACAGACAGACAGACAGACAGACGGACAGACAGACAGACAGACGGACAGACGGACATAGCTAAATCAACTCAGAAAGTGATTCTAAGTCGATCGGTATAATAAACGATGGGTCTATTTCTTCTCCTTTTGGGTGTTACAAACAAATGCACAAAGTTATAATACCCTGTACCACAGTGTGGTGTAGGGTATAAAAACAACAAATATTTTAATTTGAAATATAGTTTTCTAAATAATAGACCTTTTGTTCTGAGTTTATTTTATTTAAAAAGAACAAAAACTAGTTAGCGGAATTGTGGAAAATGCGTTTTGCCCCCCTAGAGGGCGTTCAATATGATTATTTTTTTTTTAATTGACATAATGCATTTTGGAGCAAATCATGGTATCCGAGGCAACGCGTTCTGACTACATTTTTGAATATAGGACCGAGCATTTCCATGTTAGGTGATCACAATATTTTTGACTCATTTCACGGATTTTAGTTAACCAATTTGGTGAAATATTGATTCTTTAATAACTTCTATACTGCTTATTCGAATCTTCTGACAGTCGACACATAGTATTAGTTTAATAGTAGCTATCACCTCGAGAAACATGTGTGAAGTTGTCAAGCCCCGTTTGGTACCTCCCACACAAATGGACTATTTTCACCCAACAGTTAACAGCTTATAACCTCAATACCAGTGCGTTGAAGTATGTATGAAATATCGTTCACTGTAATGCTTCTATAGTACTTAAAGTCCGGTGACAAATGGGTGTTATTGGCATGCCCCTTTTGGTAGCTCCCACACAAATGGACCATTTTGTACTATAACGTTACTGTACATTGTTATAGTTTTTGGAAACTAAAATTTTCAAGCAAAGTTAAAAATTCTTTTCAATTTTGGTTTTCAAATATTGAAAAATGGTATAGAAAATATTCATTCAGAAATAAATTTTGAAACGTTCGGAAGCCAAATAATTTCGTGTCACAAAATTAAAAAAAAAGGAAAAGGAAGGCGAACAAACAAATTTATAAGAATTCGAATTCAATCACAATCCACGACATTATTGGCTTTGGCCTTTTGGAACTAACACCAAAATTTAAATTTGTGAACTACCGCAAAAACATTTTGGATTGAAAGGTTCACACTTCCTGAATATTGCGGAGTTCAATGACGTGTTTGATATTGCGAATTTACTTAATGGAAATGCTGATGTTTTATAAACTGGCTTGATTCGGAAATCCATAAGAAAGCTAAGTGCTAAGATTTTAAATCGCCTCAACAGGACTTGCGAGATTAAGAGAAAATGAGTTGTTTTCTCGCCAATTAGATTTCTAAAAACATCTTGAATATTCCTAAATACAATAAGTAGATGCCATCTCAATAACGTAGCCGGAATATCGAGCAATCAACAACTAACTGATTAAGGATTTTTATAAATAAGTTTCCACGAACAACATTTGCTTGACCTTCAACATTTATTTCTTCAACATTTACTATTTATTTTGTCTTAATACCATTACACTAGTTAGTTTTAAAAACAAATGGAGGAACTACTACGATGCAGCGATCGCTTCACCGAAGAAGAGTCCATGTAAGTAAGATATACATACCTATTATCTACATATAATTATAACACTCATGTTACATAATAATATAAACACGAATTTTAATACTTAAACTAGTTTATTAAATACGTCAACACTAATTATTCACACTTTAAAAGAAATCTCTTATATTATAATATTCTTAATTACTAATATTGTTATACTGGACATACATATAACTTAGTTGAGTTACAAAATATAATTATGTTTGCTTAAATAAGCGTATCAGTTGGCGACACATAAGGTTATTCGGGTGAACAATATCGAAGAAGGACTGGTAATGTTCACAATGTTTCCAATTTTCTCAATTTCCTCTCTCAAAATTGTCTATCCATCTATATAAATTAGGTGACTGGCTGTCCAAATGATCCCCCAAATATCCCTGAGCACGGTCGGGCTGAAATTTTCGGACGGCGGTTCGTTACTGCACCTAAAGTTAACAACTTATAACTTTAATACCAGTACATACGAATACTTGAAATTTTGTACCGTGGTACAAATTTTGTACCGTGGCATTGCCCTTTTGGATTGTATTAATGCAATTTATATTGATAACTGGCTGGCCCGGCGAACCGCCAATATTCGTTAATGTAAAGAAAATAATAATACGAACATGCTCATGTTGGTTCAATTAAAATTCTTTGTATTGTAATGTCGATGTACATCTACCGGCACTTTCACGTCGTACTAACCATTTTTTTACAATGCTATCAAAATTGTAAATTAAAAACTTCAAGGCGATTGGTGCACTGGTTTTCCAGTGCTTGCTAATTCGATATACCGCAAAATATTTTACTTTTTGTGCGGAAGGCACCACACTCGTCGAAATCGAAAGATTTGTTCTAGAGTTATGAGGTTATGATAGCCATGTCGATTCGCTTTGAGCTAAATTGTCTTCCATAATGTCCCCTCGGGGCCAATACGAATCCATCATGCCCAAAATCGCGAAAAATCGAACGATCCATTAGAGCTATGAGGTTTTGATGGGCATGTCGCGCCGTTTTGAACAGTCCTAAAATGTGCTCCATGGTGTCCCTCCCAGAGGCCGATACGAATCCATCAAGACTGATCCATTACTGAGCTATGAGGTGTTGGCCGCGCCACGGCCGTTTGACCAATTCTATGTTTTCCTACATATAGTCCTTCCTTGGGCCAATACGAGTACACCAAGCCCAAAATCAAGAAAAATCGAACGATCCATTCTCGAACTCTGAGGTTATGCTTTCCGCGCATGTGGCCAATCCAAAATTTTTCTCCAAAGAGTCCTTCATTGGGCTAATACAAATACTGCAATATCGTAAATTTAGCAAGATCCGTTCTCGAGCTATGAGGTTGTGTTGGCCCTGTCGCGCCCCTTTGACCAATCAGAAAATTTCCTCCACAGTGTCACAGTCTAATACGGATCCCAAAATAGAACGATCCGTTCTCGAATTATGAGGTTATGTTGGCCCCTAACTTATGTTTCGCCTTACGTCCTTGTGGTACATCTATTGTCCAAGTAAGTCTTTTATACAGGATGCCACTTTTAACCTAACCTTACCTGGGAAATTGTACATGTCTGTTGGCGATGGAGAAGAGTATAATAATGTGGCTTTTATAGCTTCCAGAAATCCAATCAAAAATTACCTTTATTAAAAGCTTAACAAAACGGGCACAGATATGACTAGGAATTTGTGGCAGAGTTCGGAAAAAACACTAAGGAACGGTTCCTTAGCGTTCTGTATCGTTCATTCGTCGCGAACTGAACAGTATCGCAACCCTTACAAGAGAACAGAATACACTAAACATTTTTTTAGTGTTACTGTTCGCGAACGGTACAACTACGATAACGTACCGTTCTTAGAACACAACGAACGGTATCATTACGATAACGTACGGTTCATAGAACAGTATCACTACGTCGTAGTGATACTGTTCTTTTGAACAGAACACTAACAGTATCCGATCATGCCGACATTTAAATATGTGTGTTTCCTATTGCATTTCATCATGTCTAGTGAAAATGGGGCACATCAGTACATATTTTGATATAGCCCCCATACGAGGGTCCCTTTCTATAAGACATATATTTACGCTCTACATAGAGAGCGCATTTTTTAACCGATCATGCCGCAATTTGAATATTTGTACTGTGTATTACATTCAATCGTGCCTAGTGAAAATCGGTTAAAAAATGCGCTCTCTAGAGGGTAAATATGTCTTATCGAAAGGGACCCTCGTATGGGGGCTATATCAAAGTTTGTATCTATATGCCTCATTTTCACTAGACATGATTATATGCAATAGAAGGCACACATATTTGAATTTCGGCATGATCGGATACAAAATGCGTCCTCTATAACGTAAATATGTCTTGTCGAAAGGGAGCTTTGTATTGGGGCTGTATCAAAAAATGGAACGATATGCATCATTTTCACTAGGCATGATTGAATGCAATATAATGAACATATATTCAAATTTCGGCATGATCGGTTAAAAAATGCGCTCTCTAGAGCGTGAATATGTCTTATCGAAAGGGACCTTCGTATTGGGGCTATATCAAAGTATGGACCGATATGCCCCATTTTATATAGGAATCGTCCCTGGGTTAAGAAATAACTCTGTACCAATTTTCATTAAGATTGCTTCATACTTGCGACCCTGGTGTCGAATATAAAAAAGAACGGAACGCTAAACGTTGTGATACTGTTAGTGTTCTGTTCAAAACAACAGTATCACTACGACGTAGTGATATATATTAAGTGATATACTTAAGGATTATCAACTCAGCTACAATAGTGCTACAACAACAACTAGGAATTTTGCTAGGAACAGGTTTGTGAAAAATCAAATAAAAATTCCTGATTTTAAGTGCAATTGATTTAGAAAATGGGGTTTAGGAACTGAAAATTCGTTTTTTAAACTAGAAAATTATTTTGATCAAAAAATGGATTAATTTATATTTAATAATTGTCTTTTTCCATAAAAGCGGAGTTATGTTCTAGATCCTCTGGAGATCATTTCGAACTCGAAAAATGGTAGTATTTTATTCCAAAAATTAATAATTCCTAACATCATCCTAAGGATTATAAAATTCGGTATTTTAGACATCTTCCACTAAAAATACTAAAATCCATATTTTATTTCTATGTAAATGTATCCCTAAATCCCCGAACAAAATTTTTAATATTCAGAATCTCGGGATCTGTTAAATTTTATCTTGAATTACATCCCTAATTGCTACACGCTACTGCAACATATCACAGTGCTTCATATGCCATATATGTTGTTTGCATACTAATGACACTACCTTACAAAGCAATAAAGAAATTATTTGGTAGAACTGAAAATGGCGCTTCCCTAGGACCGCAACAAGTCTGCTTGTGGTCTCGCATCCTTTACCAGAATGAATCTTTAGTCAATTAGATCGACGGAGTCCTCAGTGAGAAATAGTGATACGTATTTGACTATAGCAGATGGTATACTAACTTTGTCATTCCGTTTGCAACACCTTGAAATATTTATCTGAGATCCTATCAAGTATAAATATTCTTGATCGTCATAAAGTTCTAGGACGATTTGGCTTATCCGTCAGTCAATCTGTTAAAATCACGCTACATAGCTAGGATGACAATATTTGCCAGAAATCTTGTTATAGTTGCAGTTCGTTTTTGATTGAAAATCGGCCGAATCAGTTAATGTTTTGGCATAGCTCTCCTATTAAGGTGTATTCCAAATATGTTATTTTATGTTTTAATTTGTAAGAAATGTTTCTGCAGCTTTGAAATTTGTATTTATACCCTCACCTCTCTGTGGTACAGGATATTATAAGTTTGTTTTGGGATATATGTTTGTAACGATTAAATTATACCGATCAACTCATAACACTATGCAACAAAAAAAATGTTTTTGTGTCCCAGATAAAATAAAAACAAAAAATTTTTTATCGATACATTTTGTTTTAAAAATTTTTTAATTAAAAATATTATTATTATAGTCGAAGGTACCCTTAGTATTTGCACTATAATTTTTGGAGTATATGCCCGAAAAGGTCGACTTATACGTTAAATTGAAGCTACAGGGTGCCTGATGAAAATTGCTACATTAAAAAACTCAAATAACTTTTTTTCAGTTTTCTTTTATTCATGTTAAAGCTCATTAAATTTAATTAAATATAGCTTAATTAGTTTTAAAAATAATGGAATTTAAATGCCCCCCTTGCTCGTTGATGCATGTGCGGCATCTTACCAAAAAGTTGTTCATTACTGCTTGCAGAGTTGAGACGGGAATAGCCGCAATTGTTTCTCGAATGGATTGCTTTAGTTCATTCAAATTTGTTGGTTTTGCTTTGTAGACTTCCTGTTTGCAATAACCCCACAAGAAAAAGTCAGGTGCAGTAAGGTCAGGCGCAATTCTGTCATAACAGGCCGGGCTATGTGAGGAGTTGCACCATCTTGCTGAAACCACACAGAGTTGAAAGAAATTCTCATTCGGCGTAATTCTGGATAGAAAAACTCTCTCAACATGCTCAAGTAACGGCCTCCAGTAACTGTAACGGTGTGGCCGTTTTCTTCGAAGAAGTAGGGCCCGACAATGCAGCGTGATGACACTGCACACCACACTGTGACGTGAAGTGGATGCAGTTCCGTCTCATGGAGTATCTGTGGGTTGGAAGCACTCCATATTCGACAATTTTGTTTGTTTATGTTGCCGTTTAAATCGAAATGGGCCTCGTCAGACATGAAAAGACAGTTCAACATGTTTCCGTCCTCTTCCACCATTTGAAGCATCTTCTGGCAAAATTCCAAGCGAATCGGGAAGTCTGCTGAGTTCACTTTGCTGGCCATTTGAATTTTATATGGGAATAACTCCAAATCTTTGTGCATAATTGACTGCAATGACTGTCTGCTTATACCCATTTGAGCAGATATGGTTTTTGTCGAAACTCTTGGATTGTTTTGTATGGCACCAGCTACAGCAGCGATTGTTTCCTCCGTCCGAACTGAAGGGTTTCGATAGTAAGGTCTTCTGTTGACTGTCCCATGATCGGAAAAATTTTTAACAAGTCTATTTATGGTCCATCTGCTCGAAGGATTGCCGCCAAACGTGCCCCTATACTCTCTTTGAACCGAAACTACGGACTTCAGTGCGTAATAGCGGCGGACAAATCAAATTCTTGTTTCAGTGTCCCAGTTATCCATTTGTGTTAAATCTAAAAATCAATCTGCAAAATCAACCAGTAAGGAAAGGCTAAAGTCGGGCGGGGCCGACTATATAATACCCTACACCACTCTCGTAATATTGAATAACTCTGAAATATAAATTTTGTAATTCATGTATAAATTGTTTACATAAATTTACTTTTGGGACATTTTATACTTAAATAATACCCTGAACCACAGTGTGGTGTAGGGTATAAAAACGATTGGATGTAAAATACAGCTTCTACAGGACTAAAGAGCCAAATCGGATGAAACATATATATGGGAGCTATAGCTTAATCTTAACCGATTTTCTTCAAATTCGGCAATGTTAGTCCATGGATCAAGAAACTCTACCATTCTAAATTTCAAAACGATTGGATGTAAAATACAGCTTCGATAGAACTAAAGGGCCAAATCGGACGAAAAATATGTATGGGAGCTATATCTAAATATTAACCGATTTTCTTCAAATTCTGCAATGTTGGTTCATGGATCAAGAAACTCTACCATTCTAAATTTCAAAACGATTGAATGTAAAATACAGCTTCTATAAAACAAAAGAGCCAAATCGGACGAAACATATATATAGGAGCTATATCTAAATCTTAACCGATTTTCTTCAAATTCGGTAGTGTTGGTTCATGGATCAAGAAACTCTACCATTCTAAATTTCAAAATGATTGGATGTAAAATACAGCTTCTACAGGACTAAAGAGCAAAATCGGACGAAACATATATATGGGAGCTATAGCTAAATCTTAACCGATTTTCTTCAAATTCGGCAATTTTGGTTCATGGATCAAGAAACTCGACCATTCTAAATTTCAAAACGATTGGATGTAAAATACAGCTTCTATTGGACTAAAGGGCCAAATCGGACGAAAGATATATATGGGAGCTATATCTAAATCTGAACCGATTTAAACCAAATTCAATAGCGATCTTAACGATCTTAATTTCAGAACGATCGGAGTGAAATTGCGACCTGTAGTCGACGAACAACTTTACATGGACAGACGGACGGACGGACAGACATCGTTAAATCGACTCAGCTAGTGATTCTGAGTCGATCGGTATACTTTAAGGTGGGTCTAGCTGTGTTATTTTCAGGTGTTACAAACATCTGCCGTGAAACAAACTTATAATACCCTGTACCACAGTGTGGATTAAATGACCTTCTCCGATTTGCAATTGCAAATTTCGTAAAACACATTTTTTTAATTCTTTCTAAAAATAAAATGCCCACACAATTTTTTCAAAAATTTAAAAAAAAAATGATAACAAGATCATATTTTACCTATTTGTAACTGCTTATAAACATTTTAGACAAAAATAGACTACATAGGCCGATATTAAATATTCTGACTTTATAGAGAATTGTTTTAATAAGAAAAATCCATAATTTGTTTTTGTAAAAAATAATATTTTATCATAGAAAAACTCTAGTGAAGTCACCTAAATATTGTAAAGCGAAAACTAATGTAAATTTACATGCAACACCGTAGCTTATGCATATAAAATATTTTAACTGCTAAAATTCAAATGTCGTTGTTATTCAAATACAGAACCTTCATTTTAGTTATTTGGATTGCATATATAGTTTACTAGATATCAAAGAATTAAAATGGCTTTATTAAATTCAGCGTTTGCAGGTTTCCATGGAATAAAAAGAAGTTGGCTTCAAATTTACGCAGAAAAATCCATAAATGCGTTCCAAAGCCTCGGTGACGGCTTCTTGTAGATAAAGATATGTTTCAACAGACTCATGTTTTTATCATCACGGAGATTCCTGTTATTAGAAATTGCTTCTTGCAGTGTTTCCCAACAAGTGGTGTTAATTTGAATCACCCGGTATTTTAGTAGCTGTCACTTTTGAAACTTTTATTCTTTGACATTTGACAAGTAGAAACTACGCCATTACTACAAATGGAACGATATACGATTCAACAACGCATTGAAATTATTAAAATTCGAAAAATCGAAAATCATGGAAAAATCATCTTGACTGACGAGGCCCAATTGTCGCAACTGAAGCTCGGAAAACCCAAGAGTTATTGTTGAGAAGCCTCCATCCTCAAAGTATGACTGTTTGGTGTGGTTTATGGTCCGGCGGGGCCATTGGACCTTACTTTTTCGAAAATGAGGTTGGATCAACAGTTACGGTGAATGGATTGCGCTATCGAGAGATGATTAATGATTTTTTATGGTCGGATTATGGTTTACTTTCAACAAGAAGGCGCTACCTGCCACACAAGCAACGAAACCATTGCTATGTTACGGGAATCTAGTGATTTAACACCTTGCGACTTCTTCCTTTGGGGCCACGTGAAGGATAAGGTCTACGCCAACAGCCCAGCGTCGATTCAAGACCTCAAAGATAGAATTCGTGAGGCTATCGAGGACATAGGGCAGTCACTTTGCGATTTGGTTATGGAAAATTTCATCAAAAGGATATGGTCCTGTAAGCGTGGTCGTGGTGGCCATTTGGCTGATGTTGTTTTTCATCCTCTTTATTATAAAATAAACATCCGATAATTGATCTCAAAAAATTGCATTTTTCTTTGAATACCAAAATAACACCTCTTGTTGGAAAACCCTTTATTTGCCTTTTGGCAGTTTATGGTTTGGATAGTGCCGAGACAAACAATTTCTAACGGGGACTACTTTGCGTGCGTAACTTACAACCAAGTTGAAGCTGTGAGCTGCACAATGTGAATATAGTGCTAAGCTGTACTTTTCTTGGGTATACATAAGCTTGCACCCCATGAAATTCTCCGTTGATTGCTCTTGCGCCGTCATAGCATTGCCCAAATAAATACCTGCAATCAATACCAGACATTTCGAGGAAATTTAGAATAATTTCAGCCAAACCTTTTCCATCGAAGTGTTTTGTTGGAACAAAACTCATAAAATCTTCGTAAATTTTATATCGCCCATCGTTTTCATTAAGGTACCGAATACACATTGAAACTTGCTCAACCCCTGAAATATCAGCTAATTCGTTCGCCATGATGGCGAAAGCTTTGGAATTATTGATTATCTCAATAAGATGTCGGTATATAAGAGTTCATTTTGAACACGATTGCTTATATACATTGCGTTTCGTTGTGAATTTGGCAAGAGACTATTCAAATTTGAATCCGTTATCGCCCGATACCTTAGCAAGGCTCTAAAATTGCCATCATTTTGAATAGTTTCATTTAAATCGATTCTGCCTGTATCACAACTTCCTCTTAGTGTTTAGCCTTGTCGACCACAAAGGACGGCTGTTTGAACTATTGCTTCAAAATGCTTTATATTTGCGTTTACGAACTGGTTTTAATGAATATCCATTCCAATTCCATCATCTAATAAGTTGTTAAAAATTTTCTGATTATTTTTGTTTGAAAAATATATTTACATATATATTATTGAAAAATATAAAGAAAAATTTTTTCAAACAAATTCGTAGGATGAACTTCGTAATGGAATCCACATATTAATTTTTCTGTAAGATAAATTATACTATTTTGCGGTAAATGATTATGCCCTCATCTTAGAGAGGAGGGTGTATATCATTTGCTACGAGCCAACAGTGTAACACATCGAAGGAGTGACCTAAGACCCTAAGTATGTGCAGCGGAAATCCGTTTTGGGCCATTTTAAGTCATTTCCGTCCGTCCGTCTGTCTGTCTGCTGGCTGGTGCGCACGATAACTCTCGAAAGGAGTAACCGATTGACTTCAAATTTGGTATGTGGTAATATTTTCTTCTATCTCCGGCTAAGTTCGAAGATGGGCCATATTGGTCCACTCCTTCTATACCTCCCACACAAAGGGTTAACATTTAGTGAAATATTGATAATTTAATAAGGCACGCCCCTTTTGGTACCTCCCACACAAATGGACCATTTAACACCAAAAGTTAACAGCTTATAACTTGTATGCCAGTGCATATAAATATGTGAAATTTTGTACAGTGTAATGCTTTTATAGTACCTAGAGTCCAGAACAAAGTGACCGTTATTGGGACAACCCTTTTGGTACCTCCCACACAAATGGAACATTTTGAATCAAAAGTAAACAGCTTTTATCTTTAATACCAGTACATACTTTAAAGTTATTAAATGCAATTTAAATTGATAATAATTTAATTAAAACAAAAAATGTATAAATTTACTAATATTTTTTTTTTTTGACTCAAGGTGAGGGGATTCATAAGTCGGTTTACCCGACTGAACTTTTTACTTGTTTTTGTCATCATATGCTACAAATTTATTACAGAAATTTTCTGAAGTGTACAGTTTTTTGAATGTCAGAATAGTGTTAAAGTCACAACTGTGTTAGCGCATTTGCGATTTCTTAGTTATACAACTTTTTAACTTAAAAGGAGGTAATTTTTGAGATAAAGCTCTAAAACAAAACAGTAAATATCGACCCATTAACCTTACTTCTTTCGTGTTAAAAACAATGGAGCAAATAATTGATAACATGGTCAAAGGTAAAATAGCGGATGACAGGAATAGGTGGATTATTTGTGGGTCATATGACGTAAAAATTATAGACAAGGTAAATCGTGGTATACCTCAGGGTGGCATTTTATCGCCTATTCTATGGGTTACGATGATACACAGTCTCCTAAAAGCCCTCACCAATGAAGGACTTAAACCAGTCTGTTATACAGACGACGTTGTAATACTTCTAAGGGGCTTTCATCCAAATCTATTATGCAGAAGAGCTGGAGAGGCACTTAACATAGCATATAACTGGGCACAACCAAGGGGATTAAATGTTAACCCAGACAAAACAGAAATATGTCTATTTACAAGGAAAACGAAGATCCCAAGTTTTACCCCGCCTCGATTCCTGAATAAGACAAATGCTATAACTAAAAAGATAAAATACTTGGGAGTAATCTTGGATCAGAAACTGTACTGGAAAGATCAACTTGAAGAAAGAGTTACAAAGGCACACAGATGTTGGTCGTTGTGCAGAAGAGCTATAGGTTTAAAATGGGGACTACGTCCAAATATGACTCACTGGCTTTACATGAGCGTGATTAGACCAATAATCAACTACGCCTGAGTAGTGTGGTGGACATCAATGGACAATAAGTGCAACGTAATACCATTGCAAAAAATTCAACGTATGTGCTGTCTAGGCATAAGCGGGGCTTGTAGAACTGCACCAACAAAAGCGTTGGAGATTATACTGCACATCCAACCAATAGACATCCGTATAAAGTTTGAGGCAGCCCTCACAGCAAGACGTCTACAAGTGATGGGTGAATGGATAAATCGAGACCACAAGTCGTACCATCAGAAGATTTTAGAATCTCTAGTTGGTCACATTCCCGCAGTGAGGCTTACAGCTACCTGTGATACGTTTGTGCCAGACAGACGCTCCTGGGAAAATGGAACTTTGGCCCATGTGCCAGTGGGAACCAGCTGCTACACGGATGGGTCCAAGCGAGGAGGAAGGACGGGTCTGGGACTTTTTATTGATGAACGAGAAGTCGAACTTCACTTCCGCCTCCCTGACCATAACACGGTATTTCAAGCAGAAATTCGAGCAATCACGGAGTGTGTGAACTGGCTCAGTAACACGACAAAGCCTAAATATGCCAACATCTTCACAGATAGCCAAATGGCGATTAAAACAATAACATCGGAAAGGGTCAAATCCAGAACTGTGTTGGACTGTAAAAGAACGATAAATGATTACTCAGCCCATGGTCAATTGCGTATTTGCTGGGTACCAGGACACAACGGAGTGATTGGAAATGAACGGGCAAACAACTTGGCTTCAAAGGGCAGAGAACTTCGAGTAATAAACTTGGAAAATCGGAAACCTTTCGAAGCCACGAAAAATGAGTTGAATCACTTGGCAGTGATGGCTCATAAAACTGTGTTGACTAGCGCAACAGTAGGAGCAACTGCAAAGATACTGTGGGGTGACCCAAATGAAAAGAAAACAAGATGTCTTCTGAAACTAAACAAGATCGATATTAGTAAGATGATGATTGTTCCAACGGGACACTCAAGGTTACAAGCACATCTTCATCGCATAGGACTAGCAGGAAACGACGAATGCAGGGCATGCAGAGAAAACATCGAAACGATGGAACATTTTCTGTGTCGCTGCCCGGCTTTTACACATGCAAGATCCCGACATTTCGGGTCCGACATATTACCAGACTTGACTCATCTCAGAGAATATGACTGGAAGATACTGAGAAAATTCGTGTCTAGTACCGATTTTCTATAAATCGTGAGGTATAAAAAGATCATAAATAAGGAGCGCACAACAGGCCGAAAACTCACTAATTTTGTACTAAAAGTGAGAATAATGCAAGTGGTTTACAGTTTGTTAAAAAGTAGAATTTGTAAAAAGTGAGGACAAAACCAATATTTTTGATAAAGAAGGAAAGACATTGGTTAAAAAGGAGGACGTATGGGAACCCTGGGTAAAATGCCTTATTTGAAAGTCAATAAGCCAAAACATTTTTCGAAAACGGAAAAATATGAAACACTATTTTTTTCATATATGATTTGGTTTTTTCATTAGTTTTATAGCTTTCAGAGTAATTTGTAATTTTTCTCGTGCCAAAAAAAAAATTTTTTTTTGACAAATAATTAATTGTTTTATAATAGTTTTAGAGCGCCCCAGTAGGTGAGTTGGTAGCGAGCTCACCTATGAGTTTGGGGGTTGTGAGTTCGATTCCCACCGGAGGCTCTGGTCTGTCGCAACAAAAATTAACAAGCAACATGGTCTTTGTCACCCTGCTTCTCCCTGGACCTTAAAATTAGAATATACATTTACTTTGTATTGTAATTCATATAAATAAATAATAGTTTTATCGACAGCTACTAAACTACTGTTTATACGTGAAAATTACCTTTATAACTCTTGTAGCCCTGATCATTTCTTTTAATTCAAATTTCCATTCGTTCAATTTTAAATTGGGTTCTATCGGATTTATACTTACAAAAATATGGACCAAATACTAATGGTACAATCCACAAAAGCTTGAATATAAAAAAATATTTCAGCAAAAAAATTACCATACAATTTGTTTGTGTTTAGGATTCCAAATTACACTTTAAAAGTATATGTACAGCCCTTCGACAAATTGTGTTGCATAGTGCAATTAATAACGGATTAACTCAATGTGCCAATGACAAGCACAGAACACATGTACGGATGAAAAGCTGAAAAGAAATACATATTTGGTAATAAAAGAAGTAAACAACATCGTTTAATTTGGCTATGTCGAATTTTATATACCCTCCATTGCATATCCATATATGGGGAATTTCACGACAAATCGACGGTTTCAAAAAATGTTCGGTTTTGATTTTTCCAATCCTATTAATATTTTTTACCACACTTTTTTTCCGATAACTCATTCAGAAGTTATCGATATTTAAAAAAATCAATGTTGGCATTTTTAAAAATGTATTGATGTTTTTGATCGTTGACCTGTTGAGTATTCAGTTTTGATTATTGTTCGGCTTGAGGTCCTTTTTTGTAATTAAAAAAACGATTTGATCTTTTTTTAATTATTTATTTTTATTTCCTATATTTCGACTAACTTCGTTAGTCATCATCAGGGAGTTTTAATAATTTTAGATTTCGCTATTAAACAGTTCGACTTGCTTCCTTGCTTCCAGTTGACAAGTAATTTCAAGGAAGCAAGTCGAACTGTTTAATAGCGAAATCTAAAATTATTAAAACTCCCTGATGATGACTAACGAAGTTAGTCGAAATATAGGAAATAAAAATAAATAATTAAAAAAAGATCAAATCGTTTTTTTAATTACAAAAAAGGACCTCAAGCCGAACAATAATCAAAACCAAAATTAAAAAATATTAAAATTTGTTTGTGTGCGATTTTTAGGTTTTAAAGTTTAAATGTAATTTTTTCAATTGTTTGTACTCTTCGATTTTTTGCGAATTTTTATATATTAAACTTCTATGAATTCTCTAACATATAAGCTTTATATGAAAGTGGGCCTAAAATTGCATATATATACATCTTGAAATTTTTTAAAAATTTAAAAAAAAATCGCTGCTAGCTAAATTCAAAGAACAAAATAAAGGAAACACTTCAGAAAGTATTTCTTCCAAAACACCCGCCACCCCCGCTGTTTCCCACATACGCCAAATATTAAAATTGGGATATATGCCACAATTTGTTATCGAGAGTGCTGTAATTTTGTGTATATATACATATATGTATATATATATTGTGGCAGTCTTCGTAATAGCTCCAAAAAAGGGCGGGATCGGACCAATGGGCCTGGCCCAGCCCATATGAGCCATGTTTTGAAATTGATATATCTTGAACAATTTGTTAGGGAGAGTGTTGTAATTCTGTGCACTTGGTGGCAGTCCACGTGATTGGTCCAAAAATGGACGGGATCGGAAATCAGATATCTGGGGTAACGAAGTGGACCAGAAGTGGACAATTATATTGAATATTGAACTCAGAGAAGATTTTTGTATGCGAGCTATGGACATATGTATGTATATATGTATATTAGACCATTTATTAATTTTTTCGGTACTGATTTCCGGGCCGAAAAAGTTTCCATTTGACCTACAAACCTTCAATAAAAAATTTGGTGCCGATCGGATAACGCTAAGGTCTGCCCAAAGTTGTTTGAAAACACAAAACTCACTTTACATGAACAATATTTGGGTTTTAATCAAATGTCACATGTTCAAGTAATTAAAAAATATGAATAGTTTTTAAATGGACTTTGAATAAAATTTTCTTTTTTACAAGTCGTAAACAATCAAAATCGACCGAGCAACGAAAAAGTTACAGCAGTTTTCATTTGAATTTTACGTCATGACAGGGCATGCATGCACACCGACATGGCCTCTATTTACATATGTAGACGTAAGAGCAATCACAATAAAAAATAGATCATGCTTGTGCATGCATGAAAAAAAACAACGGATTTGCATGATAGTTGATTTTTCGCATCAGCCTGACATTCTTCTACTGGTCAAATAAGATACGGCCATGCAACAGGGTCGTTTACAGAACGCGCTCTGCCTCCAGCCTAAGTGAATTGAGAAAGGGACAGCTTCGCACAAAATTTAATTTTAGTCATATTCTAATTTGTCTCCAGACCGACCACATCCAAAATTGTTACTAGATCCAGTGATAAATTTCGCACCGTAGAATTAGTTGGGCATGTATCACATACAATATCTGGAGCCAAACTGCCGTCAAACAGACAGATATTTCATAATGTGATAACTGTAATGTTTAATGCTGCGACACCTCTGACCTCTGTTGGTGAGCTTGTGATTAATCGTTCTACACATCAAAATTTTTGGGCGCTCCCAAAATCCCGGCTGGTACTGGAGAAAATATGGCCAAAGTCGGTCATGATACACTCATCAAATACAGGTCAAAACACTGGATCGTGCATTTTGTTGCAGAACAAATTAGATCGAAAATTAATCAAGTTCCCATGTTCTCATCACATGATGGAGATAGTATTGAAACATGTGTTTGAGGTTATACTTCGGCGACTTGTGGTCCTGAAGTGCCTATTTTTAATCGTTTTGCTGCCGTTGGGGTAAGTCTCGACCACAAATCGTTTAAAAACGGACTCGAAGATCCAACTGTACGCTCAAAAATAAGTAATGCTGACTGCGAAGTCATTAAGAAATTCTGCATTAAACAGCTAAATGAAACACAAATCCGAGCTGAATACAAGGAACTATTACAATTAACAATAATGTTTATTGGTGGTGTCGGCGATAACTTCCGAACACCTGGTCCAACATTCCACGCAAGGTTCATGGGAAAGGCATTTATGCCTTAAAAATATACCTATTTCGAGAGCAGTTTGCATTGACAAAACGAGAGTCCAGTGGGCTACGGGATATATGTATTTTTCTCGTGCGGCTGTATGTCAAAGCGTGGTTTACATGCAAAATGCCATACGAGCACCAAATCAAGATATACACTTGTTGAAAGACTCCATCGCATACGCAGAAATCGACGGAGATGTGTCTGAAGCTGTTTTGAAGAAATGGAAAAATTATTTGAGGTATTTGGCCCTAGAATCAATGGCTTTGGCATTTTTCGATTCGGATGTTTCACTCGAAGAGAAACGACAAATGGTTAGGCATCTGCAATCAACAGAGCCCGTCGTAAATCTGGAAAACGATCGCAAATTCTCCGATCCGAAACTATTGCTGTGTAATAATTTGAGCGATTTCGTCTCATACAATACCAAACATTTTTTCGGTGCTTTTGGATTGAGTACTGAATTTTTAAAGCATGACGCATCCATTTGGGAAGATTATCAAGATACTCTCGATGTTTGTCGTAATCTGTTTGTTGTTAACGACACTGCTGAACGCGGTGTACAATTTATGAATGATTACAACAGAATACTTACGAAAGACGAGGAACAAAATCAATTTATATTACAGTGCATTGAAGAATATCGTAGAAAATGTCCTTCACATAAAAAGTCAGATCTAATATAATATTGAATTAATTGTATTTTTTGTTTTTTTCACCGATCTTAATATTTAAAAACTATTTATTAAATAATAATACAAAGAAATGTAATTTTACTTATTTAAACATACGATGTTTGAATAAAAAAATATTTCCACTATAAAGTGTATTCTAAATTTTGAATGAACTTTGGGCAGACCCTAAGATAATCAGATCGGCACAAAAATTTTTATGGAAGTCTTGTAGGCCAAATGGAAACTTTTTCGGTCCGGAAATCAAAGATCGCAGCCACTTTCACTTTTTGCATCATGTGCTATAAACGGTCTAATGTATATATAAAAATAAGTATGAAAGTTCAGTCGGGTAAGCCGACTTAAGAATCCCCTCATTTACAGTTCCAAAAAAAATTTCGTAAATTTAATTATTTTTTGTTTTAAATAAATTACACAGTACAACACAAAAAAAAATAACAGGGTTCTGTCAATGGATTATGGTAGAGGAGACTATAGAATATATACGTGTATCGACGTTTAGATGAATCACATCGGAATTTTATTTTAGGGGGGGTTAAAGTTTTTCCCCCTTTGCTTGATCTTGCAGAATATCGGTATATAAAACTATGTGTTCTGTTCATCTGAGGTGTAGGGTATCTTCAGCAACCTTGTAGCAAATTTTAAGGCCTATATTTTTGTGGAATATATTAACCCTCTAGCTTATCCCCATAACGGTGATCTTTGCGTATATTTTAACAAATCGCAAAAAACTCCCCTAAAAATGGGTGGGGCGGGGTTAAAATGTTCTACAAAAATGTTGGCCATAAAATTTTACTATATATGTCAGAACACACCAAAGCCTTAACACAAACACCAAAAAACCTGCCAAAATCAAGATTGCCTGTTAATGGTTAATTTGTTATTCCTCGCATATGTAGGTTCACCCAGCTCTGAAGAAAAGCTTGTTATTCAACAACTACCAAGAGTACTTTCGTTCTTCTTCATTATTTCTGTCATTATATTTTTGTCACTCAAAATTACCATAACGGAACTATTGAGTGTTACGTTACTTATGAACGTTAACGTTTGACTTCGTGGGTCAGCCAGTTAATCTTTTTATATTCTCACATTATTCTACAAGAGAATTTCTAAGAATAATAATGACTGACTGTTTGGGAAAACTTGACTTGGTTTTGCTACGTCTGTGGCAAAGCATACCCTTATGGAACATAGGGTTTCATTTTTCACGAGCAAAGTGGAGGATATATATTTTTTTCCAGATTAGCCATGGGTGCCAAAACATATCTGCCGAAAGTGCTATATCGGTTTGATGCTGTATTGAAAAACGCTATAAAGGCAAGAGCATTATGTCTCTTATAACAGATTTATGTTGGACATTGTTTGATAATGGCGAATTGCCAAGAGTTAAAAGAAAAATGAATTAAAAATAAATGAACATATGTATTTAATAAGTATTTCTCCTTGTATATGAGTTATAAATATATTTTTTTGTTTATAAACCTGAAGTAAAATTTAATAGAAAATAAATATTAATTAATTGTATAATAAAATAATTATTTTTTTACATCACTCACATCCAGCCCGAAAAATCCAATTTTTTAAGAACTTTTTGGTACTAACACTATATAATATCTAAAACCCTTAACAGGCAATCTTGAATTTGGCCGGTTTTTTGGCGTTTGCGTTAAGTTTTGGGCTTTGGCGTGTTCTGACATATATAGTAAAATTGTATGGCCATCTTTTTTGTAGAACATTTCCACCCCTCCCCACCCATTTTTAGGGGAGTTTTTTACGATTTGTTAAAATATGGGCAAAAATCACCGTTATGGGGGAAGCTAGAGGGTCATTATATTCCACAAAAATATAGGCCTTAATATTTGCTACAAAGTTGCTTGTTGTACAGTGTTATTATCAATTTATATTGCATTTAATAAATTTAGGGTATGTACTGGTTATAAAGTTATAAGCTGTTAACTTTTGGGAGGTACCAAAAGGGACGTGTCAATAACGCCCACTTTTTCTGGTCTCTAAAACCATTACCACATACAAAATTTCAAGTATTTATAGGCACTGATGTTGAAGTTATAACATTTTAACTTTTGGTGCAACGTGGTCCATTTGTGTGGGAGGTACCAAAAGGGACGTGCCAATAACGACCACTTTTCTCCGGACTCAAGGTACTATAAAAGCATTACACTGAACAAAATTGTAAGCATTTGTATGAACTGATATTAAAGCTATAAGCAGTTAACTTTTGGTGCAAGATAGCCCATTTGTATGGGAGGTACCAAAAGGGGCGTGACCATTTTTCTTGAGGTGTTAGCGACTAATAAACTAATACTATGTGTGGAATTTCAGAATATTCGAGTAAGTACAAGGTGGCGCAAAAGTAATCCTCCTATCAGAAAATGCTATAAATTTTGCGATTGGCCCCTAATGTCAGTTCTGTTTTGACATTTGTGTAGTAAACACATGCGAAATACACGTTAATAAACAATGTTACGCTACACTGCTCCAGAGCGCGGAATATTGCTGACTATTTATTTGACCAATAATCGGTCGGTGACTTTGGCACAGATTTCCTGGCCGTCCAACGCCTACTGGTGAAACACTGCGACGTTTAGCCGCTCGCCTCGAAGAGACTGGCACAACACGAGATGCTGCCAGGCGTGGCAGACCCCGGAGTAGCCGTTCTGCAGAGAATATTGCTGCTGTAGCCGAGGATGTCATGGAAGCGCCGTCGACATCGACCAGACGACGTGCCACGAAAATGGGTATCAGTCGACGGTCTCTACAGCGAATTTTGGTACAAGATTTGAAGGTACAAGATTGTTAGCTGCTGACCGCCAATAGCGTCTAACATACGCTCAAGCCATCCTTAGTCACCACCAAGAGGAAGATGATTTTACATCAAAAATAATCATGAGTGATGAGGCCCATTTCCATCTTAGCGGGTACGTAAATAAGCAAAATTTACCCTTCTGGGGCACTGAAAATCCGCGTGTAAGCCACGAAGAGCCATTACACCCGCTCAAAGTCACTGTATTGTGTGCTGTTTTCGCTGGAGGAGTCATCGGACCTTTTTTCTTCGAAGACGTCGCGGGCCAAACGGTTACTGTGAATGGTGAGCGCTACAGAGCAATGATCAACGAGTTCTTTTTGCCGCAACTTGATGAATTGGGATTGGAAAACATGTGGTTCCAACAGGACGGTGCAACGGCACACACTGCACGTGCCACAACCGATATGCTTAAGGATGCATTTCCCGAGCGCCCAATCTCCCGTTTTGGCGATTTGCACTGGCCAGCAAGATCGCCTGATTTGACCGCTCCAGACTTCTTTTTGTGGGGCTTTTTGAAGTCGCGGGTTTATGTCAACAAGCCTCAGACTCTTGCAGCTCTTAAAGACAATATCCGTCAAGAATGTGAGGACATATCGCCGGAAGTTTTGGCCAAAGTGATGGAAAATGCCATAAAAAGGGCTCAAATGACAATCAACTGTGGCGGCGGCCATTTACATGACATCATATTCTCGACTTGATGTAAAAAAAAATAAAAGACCAAATAAAAATAATCCACAAGAAGAATCAAAGTTTTTCATTTTTTTTTTTAAATTACAGCCAAAAAACCATCGAAAGGTTACTTTTGCGCCACCTTGTAGTAAGAAGTTATTAAAGAATGAATATTTCACTAAAAGTTAACCCTTTGTGGGGGAGGTACTAGGTACCATCTTCAAACTTAGCCTGAGATGGAGACAAATATTACCGCATACCAAATTTGAAGTCAATCGGTTACGCCGTTATGAAAACAACATAACGGCGTTTTCTTTTCTCTAGATGATGTAGTTCTGATTGTTCTTTCTATCTTTCTATAATAAAATCTTAATTTTCATAAAAATGTAGTTTTGCTGACAATATTATAAGATCTGACCACCGTGTGTACATAGCTTTATACATTTCTTACAAAGTAGGGGTATACCTTAGTCGGTTTACTCACTGAACTTTCTTACTTGTTTTATCTTTATTTCTCTCTCCTACTGTTTAGTTGTTTTATTGCTGTTATTTTACCTCTCACATTTCTTTATGTTCCATGTGGCCATAGATTTTATGTTTTTTGTACGAGAACGACAATAAATAACGGATTAACTCAATATGCCATTGACTACCGCAGAACATTTAAAGCAGAAAAGAATTACATATTTAATAATAAAAGAAGTAATCAACGTCGTTTAATTTGGCATTGGCATCTATAACATATATAACAAGTAAAGTCGGATTAAGTTCGTCATGCCGAATTTTATATACCCTATACCATGGTTCGCATGTGAAAGGTTACGTGTACTAATAAACTCATTATACCACATTTCAGTCCAATTCGTGTAAATTTGAGGTTTTTGTGGCGATACGCAGTCAAATCTAGAGGGAGCTTTCTATGGAGGCTATATCAAAACATGGGCATATGTCTACCATTGTTCGTGTGAAGGATTCCGGTATAAATAAACCCCAATTTTCAGCCCGATCAGTTGACATTTGTTGTCTCTATGACGTAAAGAAGTCAAATCGGGGAGATGCTAAATATGGGGCTATATCCAAAAATGGACCGATATTGCCCATTTTTAATCCCATCATACCTGCAGATATAAGAAGCACATGTACCAAATTGCAGCCATCCAGCTCAAGTATTATGGATTGTAGCGTGATTAAAACAGACGGCCGGACATGGCAAAATCTTATTAGAATTTTACAACGATTTATAATATGTATACTTTATGGGGTCTCAGATCAATATTTAGCGGTGTTAAACGGAATGACAAAATAAATATACCCCCATCCAATGGTGGAGGGTATAAAAATGGATATGTCTATGTGTGTTACGTATGATTCCTAAATGGTTGGACCGATTCTGAGCCATTTCAGGGAATTCTCAGATTATCCTAGCGGGTGAAATAGACTCAGTTTTGATAAAGCTCCCCTATAGAGGTCGCTCCAAAATACGGGTTTTGAGCCATATATACCACATTTTTAAAGCAATTTAGCCGAAACTTTGCAGTTTGTGTTCTATTTTGACAAGAATTCATCACGGCAAAAATTTTACAAATCGGTTCATATTTTGTTATTGTCACCCTATAGAGGTCGCTCCAAACCATACGTATTTAAGCCATAAATACCATATTTTCCAATGATTTTAACTGAATCTTTGCAGTTTGTATTTAATTAAGACAAGAATTCATAGCAGTAAAAATTGTTTAAATCATATTTTGTTGTAGTTCAACTATAGATGTCGCTCCCAAAATGGTTTATTTAAGCCATAAACACCACATTTTCTAAGAAATTTAGCTGAAACTTTTCAGTTTGTATTCTATTTTGGCAAGAATTCATCTCAATAAAATTTATACAAATAAAACTTTATTTGGTTGTAGTCACCGTGTAGATGTAGCTCTCAAAAAAGCTACTTTAAGCCATAAATACCTCTTTTTTCAGGTGAAGAGTTTGGTATCGTTTCATGATATCCAGAGATTTTTCCAGTAATAAAATTGAATGTAATCCATGGTGGAGGGTATATAAGATTTGTCATGGCCGAACTTAACGCTTTTACTTGTTAGAACTGAGAATTGACGTTGCCAAATTTGTAGAAAGTCGCTTCAGATTTAGATATAGCCCCGGTATATAGTTATGTCCCGATTTTTACTCTAAGTGCTATAAAATGTTTTTCTTTTGACAGATCGTTATCATTTGGAAAACAATATCTATAAATCCTGACAATATTTCTATTTATTCTTCTCCGATAGTATTGTGTAGGGTATCATATAGTCGGCTCTGCCTAACTTTAGCCCTTGCTTACTGTTTTTTTTCTTTATTTTTTCAAATTATTTAGGAAATTATTGTCATTTATTTGGACGAGTTTGCTGAAATTTGCGCACAATTCTCCCGATTGTGGACACATGGTCGATTATGCTGATCAAAAAAACATCACGAAGTGCACGAAATTCATTTTGATTTGAACGCCCATTTTCGTAAAAGGCTTAAAAAACTTTAACGCGTTGCTCTATTGTCTATCTTTCCATGGTTCAAATTGAGTTAGTCTGAAATTGAGAAATGTCAAATGAAATGCAGAAAAAAACTTGACGTTTAGGTGTGGTTCACATTCAACATCGGCCCTTACAATTGAACCATCCTATATACAATCCTCTGTACGTTAGTCTGTAACACATGATCTCCGAAACTATACGAGTGAATGGGGCTAAAAATTGAGCAATAGCTTTAGTTTAGGACCATCTCTGTTTAAGAATTATTTTCAATGCGATGTGGTCAAGTTATTTGAAAAATTCACATTTCCAGTTTTATGTATGATTCTAACCGGTAGATGGCACTGAAGTGCACTTATGATCTATATTTTTGCCTGAAACTTGGGTTGTATGAATTTTTAAATAAAACAAATAAGAAAGTACAGTCGGAAAAGCCGACTTATAAATCCCCTCACCTTGAGTCCCAAACAAATATTCGCAAATTTATTTTTTTTTGTTTTAATTAAATTATTATCAATTTAAATTGCATTTAATAACTTTAAAATATGTTCTGGTATTAAAGTTAAAAGCTGTTTACATTTGGTACAGAATGGTCCATTTGTGTGGGAGGTAGCAAATGGCGCGTGCCAATAACGGTCATTTTTCTCTGGACTCTTGGTAATATAAAAGCATTACACTGTACACAATTTCAAGCATTTCTATGCACTGGTATTAAAGTTATAAGCTTTTAACTTTTGGTACAAAAAGTTAAAAGCTTATAACTTTTTGTACCAAATATATAAATATAACTAAATATATTGATTATGCCTGTTACTCGAAGTCTTGAGGATTTAACGATGCAGGAAGGAGATAATAACAGGTCTTTTGTTGTTAACGGGGGTGATGCTGATAGGAGTGGCATTGCGGCAAGAACTAGGTCTGCAACGAGAACTCTACGATCGGGATCTGGAAGATCGCAACCCACAGAAGGAGGGCTGACAGTTGATACCGATCGGATGACTAATACCATTGATGAGGATAGAGTTCGCGTGATGATATCAGAGTCCCTTAGCGACATGCAGAATAGAATTACGGACACTTTGACTAATGAGCTTGGTAGTTTGATTCGGGGAATTAACTTAGATCCAAACACTGGATCAGGAATTCGTAGGTCAGCAACAGGGCTATCACAGGTAGAATTCGTGGACAGACGTACACCCACGGATACTTCAGATCGGACACTTAATATTATTAGGAATTGGAGATTAAAATTTACAGGGAGCACGAGTGATATAGCTGTGGACGAGTTTATCTATAGGGTTGGTATTATGACCTCGAACACCCTCGGGGGTGACTTCGGATTGCTATGCAAGTTTTCACATTTACTATTTGAAGGCACTGGAATGGTTTTGGAGATATCATCATCAGAACGATCACCTCGACTGGAATAGAATTTCGGCAGCTTTGAAACATCAATATAAGGACTGCTATAACGATTACGATATAAGAGACGACATTCGTCGTCGAAGACAAAAACCGAATGAGACATTTGACGAATATTATGACTCAGTGATGCTATTATCTGATAGGCTTCGCTCACCTATGACAGATGAGGAACTTTGTGAAACAATGATTCGGAATTTAAGATCAGAGATAAGGCATGAACTGCTGCATGTGAGCATCAACAATGTCTCAGAATTGAGGAAGGCTGTAAGGAAACACGAAAAATTTATCCGAGATATGCAGGCAATGAATATATTCAAGCAATTCCGCGATAAAGGTAGGATAGCTGAAGTAGAACAAGACGTGGAAGAATTTCATAATGATTTTAATGAAGATGAGGTTTTGGAGGTACATAGGATAGTAGGATGTTGGAATTGTGAGGAGAATGGTCACGTTTATAAGGATTGTTTGAAGAATAGGACTACATTTTGTTATGGATGTGGACAGAAGAATGTTTATAAACCTAATTGTACGAACTGCAATCCTTCGGAAAACTCCAAGAAGGATGTCCCTCATCTGAAGAGAGGACATCCTCATATGCACTGGCGAAGGTAGATGGGATTAGGGATATTACACCAGACGATTCATGTAAGAAAGGCAACCTCTATGGGGTTGGGCTTATACCTCGTGGGTTGACGGAGAAAGGTAAATCACTAGTTTATTCGGATACGAATAAAAAGATCAGATGTACACGTAGTGCTAGAAGAATTCGATATTTTTGGAAAAGGGTGAAAACATTGAAGAAATATACGGTTGCGTCGATAGTTACAAGAGAGTCGGACACTAGACCGTATATACCATTATCAGTTGGAGGGAAATTATATTTTGCATTATTAGATAGTGGTGCAAATAAGAGTGTAATTGGGGGAGAGCTAGCTGATAGTATTCATGACTTTTCGGACTTTAGGAAATGTAGTGGGACTGTGAGGACTGCGGATGGACAGAGACAGGAAATTTCAGGTATAGCCAATGTTGAATTTAGTTTTCAAAATTGTGACAGTAAATTTGAATTTTTAGTTATAAGAAGTATAAAACAGGATGTTATATGTGGGATGGATTTTTGGAGTAAATTTGGAATTTCGATATCGGTCGGTAGTGATGTTAGTGAAGTGAAGGTAATGGATGACGAGTTGGATTATATTCAATTATCGAGTGATCAACGCCGTAAATTGGATGCAATCGTAAACTTGTTTCCAAATTCGGATCGAGAGGGATTATGATGCACGAATTTAGTTGAACACAGCATTGACACTGGTGACGCAAGGCCGATAAAGCAGCGATACTATCCTATATCACCTGCAAGGGAGAAGGTACTGTGTATGGAAATTGATAGGATGATTTCGCTAGGAGTAATCGAGGAATGTCCACAATCACCATGGTCTTCACCTGGAGTTCTGATAGTTAAACCAGATAAGGTTAGATTTTGTGTTGATAGTAGAAAACTTAATTCAGACGCTATAAAAGATTCATATCCAATACCGAATATAGAAGGCATGCTGTCCAGATTGCCATCTGTCCAGTTTATTTCCAAAGTGGATTTAAAAGATGCATTCTGGCAGATAAAGCTAGACGAGTCTTCTAAACCGAAAACAGCCTTTACTATCCCCAATAGACCACTTTACCAATTTACAAGAATGCCTTTCGGGCTCTGCAATGCACCCCAAACCATGTGTCGTCTAATGGATATGGTTATACCTTATAACTTGAAGACACATATTTTCGTATATTTAGATGACCTCTTGATAGTATCGGAGGGATTTGAGGAGCACTTACGACATTTACAAGAAGTGGCCATAAGGTTTAGGAAAGCTGGTTTGACCATCAACGTCAAAAAGAGTTGTTTTGCGATAAGACGTGTCAGATACTTAGGGTATATCGTCGGGGAGGGTTCACTAAAAATCGATCCAGAGAAGTTCAAGGCAATATCGGAATTCCCATCTCCAACCACAGTGCGTGCCCTCCGACAATTCCTTGGAATGATTGGTTGGTATCGTCGATTTATTGAGGATTTTTCTAGCCATTCGTTTCCCCTGACAGAACTTCTTTCAAAACAGAAAACGTTCAAATGGTCGAAAGAGGCCCAAGATTCGTTCGAATTATTAAAGTCGAAATTATGTAGTGCACCCGTCCTAGTTCATGCTGATTTTACAAAACTTTTCATAGTACAGTGCGATGCCAGTATGGTGGGTGTGGGGGCTGTATTGGCGCAGGAAGATAAAGATGGCGTTGAAAGACCTATAGCTTTTATGTCTCAAAAACTGAACAAATCACAGAGGAATTATACCGTTACCGAACTAGAATGTTTAGCCGTGGTTTTGGCGGTAAGGAAATTTCGAGCGTATATTGAGGGCCATGAGTTCAAAATAGTGACCGATCATGCGAGCCTTAAGTGGTTGATGGGTCAGAAGGATTTGTCAGGACGATTGGCTAGGTGGGCATTAAAACTACAAGGTTTTAATTTCTCCATTGAACACCGAAGGGGTAGAGATAATGTTGTTCCGGATACCTTATCACGATCATTTGAACAGGAAAATTCAATTTCCGAGGTCGAAATCGATGTGTTACCTGTTATTGACATGGATTCTGAGGCATTTATAGGAAAGGAGTACTCGGAATGGCGGGAACAGCTAATAAAATCGGGATTTCCTGATTTTAAAATAAAGGATAAGTTTATCTACAAGAGGACAACATTTTCAACTGGCGATTCAGATAACCGGAATGTATGGAAGTTGGTGGTACCAACGGAATTACGAAATGAGGTGATTTATACCGCACATAATTTGCCCAATGCTTCACATTGTGGAATTGCTAAGACAGTGGAAAGGATAAGAAGATTTTTCTATTGGCCCAGACTTGTATCTGAGGTTAAGGAATATGTAGGAAAGTGTGACTTATGCAGGACTTCGAAAATCCCGACTTCTACGTTGCGACCGCCTATGGGCCAAATGGTTATTTCAGAAAGACCATTTCAGAGATTATATGTAGATTTGATTGGTCCCTTTCCCAGGACTCGAAACGGTTATATAGGTATACTTATTGTGTTAGACCACTTTTCGAAATTGACTTTCCTCAAACCGCTTAAGAAGATGATATCGAGGCCAATAGTTTCGTATTTAAAGGATGATATTTTTGTGTGCTATGGCGTTCCCGAAGTGATCGTTTCTGATAATGGCACCCAGTTCAGAAGTAAGGACTTTGAGGATCTATTGAAGAAATTTGGGGTAAAACATCAGCTTACGGCTGTTTATAGTCCACAGGCGAATGCCAGTGAACGTGTGAATAGGTCGATTAATGCGGCATTGAGGGCTTACATACGCGATGATCAAAGACAGTGGGACTCTTACCTGCCAAGTATCAATTGTGCACTGAGAAATACAATCCATTCTACAACGGGTATGACCCCATATCAAGTGATTTTCGGTCAACATATGATAACGCATGGGAAGGATTTTGAGATTTTGAAAAGGTTGAAATTAGTACAGGAAGCCGACATTGATATGAAGAGGATAGACAAATTCGCATTACTTAGGGATTCCATACAGGGAAAGATGAAAGTAGCTTATGAAAAGAATGAGAGAATTTACAATTTGAGATCAAAGAAGAGAGAATTAGAAATTGGAAAAGATGTAATTCGGAGAAACTTTACACAGAGCTCTAATTTGAAATATTTCAATGCAAAGTTAGCTCCGACGGGAATAAAAGCACAAATACTTCGAAAGATTGGTAATGTATATTATGAATTGAAAGATTTTGAAAGTGGCAAAATTGGTATTTATCACATGAAGGATATATGGACATATATTATTTTTTTTTTTTTTTTGCGTAGTGCTTTTTGTAAGCCTCTTCCAGACTTGTACAATTTTTCTACTTTATACTTAATTGTAATTTGAAAATTTGAACATAGAAACGATTGAAAACAAGGAGTTCGTTAAGAAAATTTTTGATTAAAAGTTTTCATAATTTTGAAAGGAATGAAAAACATATCATTCATTCTGGAAATAGAGAGCTCAAGAGAACGATTTTATATTATTAAAAGAGAAATTTTATCAAGAATAATTACAATTATTAATGGAAATTGTACCCGCAAATTAAACTGGCCAAGATTAAGAATTGCATCTCATATCGACGAACTTGATTTTCGGAATTCTGGGGCGTATATTAATTTCACCAAAGGCAATTGCGTGGAATCTTCAATTTGATATTGGATTTCGTAATATTGTCAGAGCTTTTATAGAAGCATATACAATTCCTTAAAATCCTCTTGATACATTTTTCCAAATGCAATAAATTGAAGGCTTGTTCATAAATCACTGCTAATGGACCGAATATGGAGAAATATTGTAACGAGAATCATTAATTTAAAGGAGCTAACGACAATCCAAGATTATCCGTTCGTAGAACTAAAAACATCTACATTTATAAATTGAATAATTGACTATCTGGAGAACTAACCCATACAATATTATTACCTAAATTCGCTAACCTAATATTAAGACATGCACTTTTCACATTAATAATTCAGTCGAGCAATTTGTACAATTTGAACACCTTTAATATAGCAAGTTACTGGCAGCAATACCCTCCGTCAACAGGCCTGATGACATAACGGGATAAGTTTAGGTAAGTCCAGTGATTTTTTTTTACTTCATTTTGTATAAACTCGACGCTCCACCTCCGGAGGAAGCAGGGCCAGTTGGTAGGATCGTCACAGTATATAAGATTTGTCATGGCCGAACTTAACGCTTTTACTTGTTAGAACTGAGAATTGACGTTGCCAAATTTGTAGAAAGTCGCTTCAGATTCAGATATAGCCCCGGTATATAGTTATGTCCCGATTTTTACTCTAAGTGCTATAAAATGTTTTTCTTTTGACAGATCGTCATCATTTGGAAAACAATATTTATAAATCCTGACAATATTTCTACTTATTCTTCTCCGATAGTATTGTGTAGGGTATCATATAGTCGGCTCTGCCTAACTTTAGCCCTTGCTTACTGTTTTTATTTTCTTTATCTTTATAAAGGGTGGTTAAATTTTAAGGGCCGATGTTGATTTTGAGTAAAACACAAATTATTTAGGAAATTATTGTCATTTATTTGGACGAGTTTGCTGAAATTTGCGCACAATTCTCCCGATTGTGGACACATGGTCGATTATGCTGATCAAAAAAACATCACGAAGTGCACGAAATTCATTTTGATTTGAACGCCCATTTTCGCAAAAGGCTTAAAAAACTTTAACGCGTTGCTCTATTGTCTATCTTTCCATGGTTCAAATTGAGTTAGTCTGAAATTGAGAAATGTCAAATGAAATGCAGAAAAAAACTTGACGTTTAGGTGTGGTTCACATTCAACATCGGCCCTTACAATTCAACCACCCTATATAAAATCCTCTGTACGTTAGTCTGTAACACATGATCTCCGAAACTATACGAGTGAATGGGGGTAAAAATTGAGCAATAGGTTTAGTTTATGACCATCTTTGTATAAGAATTATTTTCACTGCGATGTGGTAAAGTTATTTGAAAAATTCACATTTCCAGTTTTATGTATGATTCTAACCGGTAGATGGCACTGAAGTGCACTTATGATCTATATTTTTGCCTGAAACTCGGGTTGTATGAATTTTTAAATAAAACAAGTAAGAAAGTACAGTCGGAAAAGCCGACTTATAAATCCCCTCACCTTGAGTCCCAAAAAAATATTCGCAAATTTATTTTTTTTGTTTTAATTAAATTATTATCAATTTAAATTGCATTTAATAACTTTAAAATATGTTCTGGTATTAAAGTTAAAAGCTGTTTACATTTGGTACAGAATGGTCCATTTGTGTGGGAGGTAGCAAGCAGCGCGTGCCAATAACGGTCATTTTTCTCTGGACTCTTGGTAATATAAAAGCATTACACTGTACAAAATTTCAAGCATTTTTATGCACTGGTATTAAAGTTATAAGCTTTTAACTTTTGGTACAAAAAGGTCCATTTGTGTGAAAGATACCAAAAGGGGCGTGCCGATAACGCCCATTTTCTCTGGACTTTAGGTACTATAAAAGCATTACACTGCACAAAATTTCAAGTATTTTTAAGAAGGTATAAATCTAATATGTTGTTAACTTTTGGCGCAAGATGGTGCATTTGGGTGGGAGGTACCAAAAGGGGCATGGCAACTTCGCCCATTTTTCTCGAGGTGATAGCGACTAATAAACTAATACCATGTGTGGAATTTCAGAAGATTCGAATAAGTATTATAGAACTTTGTAAAGAATCAATATTTTACTACTTTTTATTTCTTTGTGGGGGAGGTACAGAATGAGTGGACCAATATGGCCCATCTTCGAACTTAGAAAAAAATACTACCATATACCAAATTTGAATTCAATCGGTTGCTCCTTTCGAGAGTTATCGCACCAGCCAGCAGACAAACGGACGGAAATAAATGTCCTTTAAATCGGAGTATGGTCCGGACAAAAAAGTGTAAAAATACTTTCTTGACATAAACTTGGCAATATTTATTTTTGATGTTGTTTCTGTGCAAACTTTTTTATAGAAAACAATTATTTTCCAAATGTGTAGGAACTATGTAGAAACACTTTCTTGACCTACTGTATGTATTCTAAAACATCAATAAATCATATCTGAATGTACCGTTATATCGGAGGTTTTTGAAAACATTAACCGATTGTAAACCTTTTGTATTTTATTTTTTATCCAAATACAAATAAAATATAAAAGGTTTATATTGACTCAGAAACTAAATTAATTGGCATAAAAAATATTGGCAAAAAATATGTGTCTGATTTTGAGGTTAAATTTGGCTTTAGTCTAACGTTGGTTAGACCAGGGCTTCTCAAATGGTGGCCAGGGGTCATTGGAGCGCCGTGACGTCCTTCGGCCAAAAGAGACCAATTAGCCAAAGCTGAACATTTTTTCCCATATAGTCCCGATTCACACGAGGCAACTTTAGTTGCGGCACTTCGGATGTTCATAGGAGAGAGAAAGAGAGTGTAAATTGGGACCTAATTGAAAGTATTTAATCTTTTCCGAAAAAAAATGTTTATAACATATGCATTTTTTTTCATATGGTCCTTTGCGCGTTAGAAATTAAAATAATTTTGTGAAACATCCTTTTCAAATTTTATCAGTTCAAGGAATGCGAAAAATAGTCTATAATAAGCTATGTGACCCAAAATCTATCGATTACGAAGATATTCCTTCAGGCCGATATGTCAAAATCCGTCAGTTACCAACGAATAGGAATGAATTGTCACACGCGAAAAATAGCTTGAACTTTTTTTGCACTTATCGATTAATATTAATTTTTTAATTGTGACAATTACAAAAAATTCGGGAAAAACGGTCTGAAAATACGCGAAAAACCTCACTCTTTGGAATCAAATTTCTGTTCGTTCGTAACTGACACATACTCGGTGCGGAAAGAAATGTGACCTACCATCGAAGCTACTTAAGATTTTGCACGTTGAAATCTATGCAGAGGCGTATAAATGCGTTTTTGTGGGTCTAACTGGAAGTTAGAAAACATTCGATTTCGACTGAGTTTTAGTATTTTGGCGGATGTTCGGCTTCAGTCAAAAAAAAAACACGACTTCGGTCGAACTCCAGTCGATGCTTTATCGAGAGATATTTTTCGAAATTATTCTAACAACAAACGACGAAAGACAATCAGTTAAAAACAAATGAAGGCTGATTAAGCTACCTAACCTAAAAGCCATGAACATTTATAACCACACTTTTTTCGAACGTGTTACGTCACATTAGGTCGAACTCCAGTTGGTAACAACAAACGTCGAAGGACTGTGGAGCAAAGCAACGCAAAAAGCATTTGATGTCTGATTAAGATACCTAACCTAAAAGCGATGAACATTATAACCTCACCTGTTTTCGAATACTTTTTTTGTTTGCTGAAAGCTCCGTCATGTTTTGCCTTTCAAATGCCTTATCATCTTTTCTTTTAATCTATCCTTAGTTATCTATCTACCATGTGATTTATTCCTGCAACAAAACGTTCTGGTTTGTAAATGTTAGGTTATGTTATTGGGTAGGTATGCACATTTGTCCACTCCATACCTCTCACAACCAGCATCATTTTTAAGCTTTACGAGTAGCCATTTAATTGGGAATCGCCTTTTCTTTGTTATTTTTTGAGTGTGTGTGTGTGTGTAGTTTTCCACACCACCCTTGAGGTACTACACTGCGGTGCGTTGCCAATTTTTTTACATGGCTGGCATCCCCGAGAGGCCTACAAACCATTTTTGCCCGTTTTGTGATGTGGTGGGCAGCCGCGATAGGCCATTAACCAACTACAATCTTACACTTCGTATTAGAAGCGGTTATTAAACATAAATGCAAATTTTTTCTAACGGTGCCCACCCATGCCCTCATACTTACCCTTCCCCCTCATCTTGTTTCATCAAATCGGGGTTCGTTAGGATATTGGGATCAATGAGGTTGGGATTCATGATGTTTGGGTGCATCATGTTGGGATTCATGATATTGGGATTCATGAGATTGGGGTTCAATAGGTTATTGGGGTCGTTGAAAATCGGGTTATTATTATCAAAACTCATGTTGTTGTTGAAATTCATTGAAGGATTGCCCACAAGTTTCAGAGACGACTGACTACAAGGACAATTTACAATAAAGCTTCACAAGAGGACGATGACGATTTTGACAATAACAGTCGATGGACAAACAGTTAGTTTGGGATTTTGTTGAACGGTGAACGAACAAACGATTGGTTGGCTTTGAAACTTTCAAACGGCGGTGATTGAATGCGGTGAGCGAACACGAATGTTTACGATGGGGATGTCAAATAGACACTGAAGTTGAAGTTGTAAAATTTGCGTCGCAAAACCTCTGTTTGCCGGGGTGGTTCATTCATGCATTCGTACATTCACACACACGCATACATAAAACTTCGAATTCGCAATGTCAATGTCAGCAGAGTTGCCAGCTGGCATTAATGCTGAATACACTTGAAGAAAAATTGTGTTTCTAGAATTAGACTGTACAGTACTTTAACACGAAGAATGGTGTAGCGCTACTTAGATTATAGCGAAAATTGTGGTTTTGGGAATATCCAAACTCTAGTGAGGCCACATTCATAAAATATGTACCAAAGGTGGTCAAATTGAGCACAAATAAACTGTTTGTAACACCTCGAAATATTGTTCAGGAACCTCATGAAGTACATGGGGGATTTTATGTCAGGTGAGTGAATGTCTTCTGATCGGGATGGAATTTGCACCAAGTTTAATCCTATTGAATAGTAGTTATGACACAAAATTTCAACGAGAACCGTTGAAGACTGTCGTTGGAGGTTGCTAAATTTTAACATTTTGGTCAAACGGGATTTTTTCCCAATCTATACGAGTATAACTATTACACTATACAACAACATTTTTTGTCGAAGGGCTGTGCATAACATTATCTGGTGTAACATGGTGTCCTAAACAAGAAAAACAAATAAAAAAAATAAAAAAAAAATTTATGTAATTTTTTTTTAAAATTCCCATACTCTTGGAAGGACCATAAAAAACATGGTCCATTATTTGGACCATATTTTTCTGGACCATATTTTTGTAGGTATATGCTTGGTAAATTCGGGATAGACTCTAAATTAAAGAAAATTATGAGGACTAAAGTGTTTGTAATTACACTTTCACGTGGAAAGAAAAGTTTAGTAACTGTCGTTAAAATAATGAGAAAATGTATATATATTTTTTTTTTCAAAAAAATAGTTTTTTGCTGGCGCGACAAAAACCATAAAAATAGAAAACAAATCTCAAAAAAAAATAGTTTGTTCCAATCTTTGAGAGCTAGATTCATAACAAAAAAAGCAATGTCTATTTGAAGAAAATTTATGTATAAATGTAGAAATTATAGCACTTTTGGTAGAAATAACAGGATTTCAACATAATTTGGTTTTTATACCCCTACTATTGTGAACAAGGGTATATATCAAATACCAAAAGTGTAAAATGACGATGGAGTGACCTAAGAGAACCCAAGAATAATTGGCGGAAATACGTTTTGGGCCATTTTAAGTCATTTTAGCAATGTCCGCCAGTCTGTCCGTCTGTCTGGTTGGTGCGTACGATAATTTTCGACAGGATTAACCAATTGACTTCAAATTTGGTGTGTGTCAATATTTTTTTTCTATCTTGGGATATGGTCAAAAATGGACTATTATCTCATAACTTCTATACTACTATTAAGAATCTTTCACAATTCCACACATAGTATTAGTTTCTTGGTCGCTATGTGGGAGGTACCCCTTTTGGTACCTCCCATACAAATGGACCATTTTGTACAAAAAGTTAACGGCAAATTTTGTGAAGTGTAATGCTTTTATAGAACCTACAGGCCCGTAAATATGGGCGAAGTTGCCAGTCCCCTTTTGGTACCTCCAATACAAATGGATCATTTTGCAAAAAAAGTTAACGGTTTATAAGTTCGATTTGACATGTAAGCTCCCTAGAAACTGTATTTTATATCCCATCAGTACGAAATTCAGCAGAAAGAGGTTTTACATTACATAAATGATAAACTGCCTAATTTGAGTGAAATCGGTTCAGATTTAGATAAAGACCCCATATACATGTTACTCCCAATTTCACATGTAAGCTCTGTAGAAACTGAAAGAGGTTTCTTTTTACATAAATAAACACCGCCAAATTTGGGGAAAATCGGTTCAGATATAGCCCCCATATATGTATATGTTACTACCGATTGGGTATCAAACCTCTATAGAGGTTGTACTTTACTTCCGATCATTACAAAATTTGACAGAAGGAGTTTGTTAATTTAGGAACGAATACTGCTTAATTTGGGTATAATAGGTTCAGATTTAGATATAGCCACATTTATATGTTCCTGCCTATGTGCTATTAAAACTGTATTTTACATCCGATCTATGTATAATTTAGCAGAAATTAAGTTTTTGATTGAAGTTGATGAAAAGATTATGTATTGTCCCATCTATTTGGTCCTTTCGATTCTTGATCTATGAAAGAATACTTCTCATTTTAAGGTTATTGTTTCAAAACTAGTTTATTATGATCAACATATTTAACTTCTCCTAGGAATAAGCTTTGATGAGGAGGTGAAGCTAAGTAATTTGTTAAGTGAAACGAAATTCCAAATTACTATCGCAATGTCCCTTTGCGCACATTGCTAAGGAGGTTTAGGGTATTATATAGTCGGTCCCACCCGACTTTTAGTTTTTCCTTACTGGTTTTAGCATATATACCTTTTCACCAAAAATTGCCATAACTGGTTCACTTGTTGAGATAGCTTCCATAAAAAGGAACCACCTGGCTGAATCTTAATATTAAAGATATGTAAGTACACTTTTGGTCTAAGTTTATCTATTTTTACAAAATTTGATTCCTTGAAAGCCACAAATTTCATGTTTTTTGGATTTTGTCAATATGTACTACATAGATCAGAGCTTCTAACCAAGTTTTGCGTCACGGCCCACTTCCAAGATCATGAAGGCTCCGTGCACCCCCAGATAACCACAAATTTTGAAAATAATGTAAATTATCAAAAGTTATTATTATAAAAATTGTCGATATTAGAAGAATTATTTTAAATATGTAGATTTTTATCAATATAGATAATTTCCATGTCCATTTTTTTAATAAAAAAATTAAATGTGCATAATTTTCATCTAGGCGTCACAGCCCCCCTGATATGCTGCTACGGCCCCCAGTGGGCCGCGAACCACCATTTGAGAAGCTCTGACTTAGATTAAGTAAAATTAACACAGCCTCTAATTTTTCACTTATAATTTATTAGATTAAATTTGAGGTTATTTCTCGAAGTGTTCGCGAAATTGGTGTGAACAATCTGGCAGCACCAAATTGCACAAATCACAAACTTGCCGAATATTTGACTATATGTATAATACATATGTAGGTATTTGTTTGTCGCACTGCGCATGTCTTTATTGTATTTTTTTTGCAAAAAGTGGTGGATGCAAACAGACGACAAAAAGTTTGGCATATGTTTTGTCCAATTTCACCACAAAAAAGAAGACAGATGTTTTAACAAAGTCCAGCTGTAATTTTTTTTTTCAAATATATGCGTATAAATTCTTAACACGTCCATGGAGACATGAATAATGAAATACCTATCATAACTGACTAAAGAAAGGCGCGACGATTATTGTAATCATTATTTTTCAAGAAATATGTGCATATCTTTTTATATACCTACCTATATACATACGTCCATATTATTATAAGCGTACATTTGAGTGAGTGCATTTTCTTTATTGTTTGTCTGTCTCCTAAATACGACTGAGAAAGTATGAAGTTATGTACAGACGATTCTCAGATCGATGATAACTTTTATCATCCCTGTTGAATTGCTGCGAATGTACGGAGAATGACAGAGTTAAAGATGAATTGTCAGTTCAGACGATTGCAAGAAAATAGACAGAGTTACCAATAAAATGTTCTCTGACAATGGCGTCATTGTTACTTGCATAAACTGCGAAAATCTAAAAATCAAAGTGTCTGCAAATTGTCTCACAATGGCAACGCTGATTTTTCTTCCACAGTTGCAACACAAAAATTGTATGTTCACACGGTTGTAAGTTCACAGGGTTGCATTTTTCTGACAATAGTGTATATGGAATTGTTCTAGGCCTACCGAAGTACACTTTCGAATACACCGAATACTGTCGAGGAAGGGAAAGAAAAACTTTGTTCCCGTTTACAGGAGGCAATTTTAGCCACGGCAATTCGGGGTTTGTAGGATAGAGAATAGCCGACTATATGATACCCTACACCACTTTGTTATAGCAGAACAAGTACATATAAACATAGTTGTTACACATCTGAAACACTTGCATTTAAATCAACGATGGACACACAATACTTCTACAAAATGTTTATGTATTTGTGAGAAGTGTTAACACTCTCTTTATGCACTGCGAGAAATGGTATTTGCATTTTCCTAACATATATTTGTTGGGTAAGATAATAAATAAAGTGGACAACGAAGATCATTAAGTAGATTTGGGGTTATTATACGCGTACATAATGAAATCGAACTTTAAATATGTTATGATTAGCCACATACATATTTATTATGCTATGTAAAGTAATCAATCCAAATTTTCCAATAAAAGTACTGCATATTCGTATTGATTATGCCACATTCTTTATTATTTCTATTAACCGTTTTCGAGTGTCCAACTTTTTTTTGTTAGTATATTTAGGTGTTTATACAAATTTTATTAAAAAATCGTTAAAAGATAATAATATATACATTTAAAATAATTTTAAAAAATTCGTTACTTTATTTTATTTTGACAAAAAGAAAATAATATATACATTTCTGCAGTAACATAATAAATAATTTGAACTTGTATTTAGAAATGTTTATAAATTCTTCGGTAAAAATACAATACATACTAAACTTTATTCCTATACATGAAGTATGTATTGTAATAATTGTATCATCCATTTTTTCTTTATGTGCACCCTAAGCAACAAGCGACAACACAACCTCGTCGATCGAATGTCCAAGCGCGACTGAATGATAGTGAACCAGGGATGATAATTGAGAGTAAACAAATGGTACAAAAATCGTTGTAAAAAGGTACTTTTTCGACCCAAAAAGTACCAATTTTAAAATTTGTTTAAATTCTTCTTGTAATATTCAGATACAAATTAGTAAGAGCCAGTAATACATGAACAATTTCTTGATAACAAGCTGCTAAATAAAATCTTACAGCAGCATAAAACCTTTTGTTTGTACTAGCATATACCACATTGTTGGAGCAAAATAAGCACACATATAATTGTTAAATATCTGAAATGCTTCATGTTAAAATCGTACGGGTCGCAAATATAAACCGATATTTACGGAAATTGATACAAAATCATTTTTGATCCCTATTGCAAATGGGGCATTTCGGTCCATGTTTTGATTTATACTCTAAATATATAGAGGTACCTTCCGTTTAGAATTCCTGGCTCTCTAGAGCCGATTATGATGAAATATGTTTCATATTGCATAAAATCATCTGTCGGACCAGTTTCAAAATAAAATTAATTGACTTTACTTTTTTATTGAGTATCGCTCTTTGTTAGAATTGCTTCACGTTTTTATATACGATTATACCCCACGTGATGGTTTCAGACGAATTTGAGTTTGTGGTGTACTAGATGCCACGTTTTACAACCTACGTGCCTTTAACCTTTTCTTATAGGTTTTTTATTTCGTTAAAAATGCAGCCATGTCGAAAGAGCATGTGTACGACTTATATAATTTTTTTGAAAAAGTGTAAATTATTTTCGTGCAAAGACATGTTGGATGTAAAAAGTATCAAATGTGTCGCGGGAGTATCACGGTATTTTGAGGGTCTGAAAAGTACCAAAAAAAGTACTAAAGTATCAAATTTATCATCCCTGTAGTGAACTCTCATTCAATGTGTGTGCTCATGAACACGTGAGAGGAAAAACCCCGGGTAGTGCTTTTGCCCATCGCTGATTTAAATTCTCTGCGTTCCAAATTACTACTATTATTAATTGAGAGATATTCATATTTTGCATATCGATACCTCCATTCAAACCTATGCTAAGCGCAAAAAGGTAGTTTTTCAGGAGAGGCGATCAAAGTTTGATGATTTTTTTTAAATTTGTATGGAATTCCTTTGTCATCGAAATCGAGTTACCTGTACTGTTTTGTGATTGGCTTGACGGATTAACACCAAATTTTGACTGAATATAATCTGGATAATAAGTTCAAAATGCAATCTCCCTAAAAACATGCTATGTCGACTTGGCATGTTGTAAAATGGTGGTATCGATGTGGTGTCGATATCTAAATGTGAACAGCTTTTTTCAAATTTGGCAGCGTTCGTTCTTCGATCAATAAACTCAACTCTGCAAAATTGCATAACATTCGGATGTTAAATAAAGATATTTGATACCAAATCGGAAGGAATATGTATATTAGGGATATAACTTTATTTTGCGTGCAAAATACCACTCCAGTACCATGTGGGAAATATTGTTCTGATAATAGGCGTGTTTTCGTTACACCATAGGTGCTTAATTTGTATGGGGAGCTAAGCACTTTTAAGCATTATTAGTTCCCGATGAAGTTTGGTGCTTGTGTTCCTGTCTTAATCGAGTATGGTGTTGCCAGATTGGGTATCCTATATTTCGCAGTATGGCAACTCATTTTGGAGAGATTATTGTCAATTATTGTGAATTAGCGGGAAGAAGAAGAACAGAAATGGAAAATTATTTCAATATTTGCAAAAAGAGTGTAAACAATTGAACATAGAATAGTAAATATATGTTTTATAAATACATTTCACGAATTTTTTGTCTGTTTCGCACTGTTCTTTCTTCGCAACTCGTGACATCATTGTTACCAGATAGTGGAAATCCGTCACCTACCGCTTATGCGCCAGTTAGTGGAAATCGGTTGTTTTCGTTGCAAAGTGCTAAACTAAAATTGCTAGGTTGTAACGAAAACATGCCTAATAAAGAACCGTTTATTAGGTTGATTCGGTCAAAAAAGGATCCGCACCGAAAGCGATTTCTAAAGTGCTTTCTATTTTTTTTTAAATTATAATTTTTAAATTATTGTATAAACAAATACACATAGTTTTACACGTTAAAATAAGCGAAAAAGACTAGGAATTGTTTGATATAAGGTGTTTGAATGGCTTTACATGGTGGTTATATATAGCGTGATCCATTTCGAGTTTCCCTACTTCTTTAAAGAAAAAAAAAAACACAGACAATTCAAATTCAATGGGGAATGTTTATTAGGTGTGTTTTCGTTACACCATAAGTGCTTAATTTGTATGGGGAGCTAAGCACTTTTAAGCACTATTAGTTCCCGATGAAGTTTGGTGCTTGTGTTCATGTCTTAATCGAGTATGATGTTGCCAGATTGGGCACCCTATATTTAGCAATATGGCATCCCATTTTTGGAGAGATTTTATCAATTATTGTGAATTAACGGGAAGAAGAAGAACAAAAATGGGAAATTATTTTAATATTTGCAAAAAGAGTGTAAACAATTGAACATAGAATAGTAAATATATGTTTTATAAATACTTTTCACGAATTTTGTGTCTGTTTCGCACTGTTCTTTCTTCGCAACTCATGACACCATTGCTACCAGATAGTGAAAATCCGCCACTTATTGCTTATGTGCCAGTTAGTGGAAGTCAGTTGTTTTCGTTGCAAAGTGCTAAACTAAAAGTGCTAGCTTGTAACGAAAACATGCCTATTATCATTTGAAAGAACATTCTTTGGCATTTATTTTTAAAGATTATGTCTATCAAATGTTGGCCGCGGCTACGGCTCAGAAGGTCCATCCGTTGAGTTCAATTTTCGATGACTCGTTCGAACATTTCGACTGGTAACTGGCGAATGACACGCGTCATGTTTTGCTCCAAGGCCTGAATCGAAGCGGGTTTGTCCGCATAAACTATAGACTTTACATATCCCCATAGGAAAAAGTCTAACGGTGTGATATCACACGATCTTGGTGGCCAATCGACCGGCCCAAAACGTGAAATTATCTGCTCACCGAAGTGTTCTCTCAATAAATTCATTGATTGATGCGATGTGTGTGAATTGGCGCCGTCTTGTTGAAACCAAATGTCACCGAGATAACGAGCTTCAATTTCAGGCATCAAATAGTCGGTTATCACGGCACGATAACGGTCGCCATTGACGGTTACGTTCTAACCGGCATCATTTTTGAAGAAATATGGACCGATGATTCCACCGGCCCACAAACCACACCAAACCGTTGTTTTTTCTGGATGAAGGGGCAGCTATTGAATCTCTTCAGGTTGTTCTTCGTCCCAAATGCGGCAATTTTGCTTGTTTACATACCTATTGAGCCAGAAATGGGCCTCATCGCTGAACAAAATTTGGCACGAAAACCTGGGATATTCTGGGAACTTTTCAAGAGCCCGTAGAGCGAAGCGATGTCGCTTGGGTACGTCGGGCGTCTTCAGTTCCAGCACAAGCTGTATTTTGTATGCTTTCAAATTAAGATCTCGACGTAAAATGCGCCAAGTCGTTCCATACGTCAGTCCGAGTTGTTCCGAATGGCGCCGAATCGACTCTCCACGGACTTCGTGTACACCCTCAGCTACGGCCCCTACATTTTTTTCACTGCGTACTGGACGTGGTCTATTCGGTCGAATATTCTCTAATAATGAATGCTGGATATCAAGATGGCTGATGGTGTAGCGAATATTACGCTCAGTAGGCCAATTATGTTGACCATAAGTTGAGCGAAGTGCACGAAACACATTCCTCACAGAACGTGAATTTTCGTAATAAAGTTGAACGATTTGTAAACTTTGTTCAGGCGTAAGTCTTTCCATGATGAAATGCCAAACAATACTTAACAAAAATAACATGACAATATGACACGACTCACACGTGATCTGTCAAAAAAAGGATATGGAAAAAATATTTCTACTTGGATCACTCGTTATATATCCTGTACCACTTAAATTGCACGCTCGGCGCATATGTTGCTGCGCTTTCTTTAATTTTAGGCGGTTCTCTTACCCAATGCCTTAAGAAACATTTATTAGCTTCCGCTAAGTTTATTAAAGATTTACTTAATGCTTCAAAATTATTCTCTTTGAAGCAATGGTCACCAAACCAAATGTCAAACCAGGAATCACAAACAAAATCACAAATAGGTTTTAACTCATCTTGATAGTTTGGAATCAGGATAAAAGCCATCTTAAATAAACAATTTAAAGTAGTTAAAGGTACTTTTACTGCTTAAAACATCGCGATGTGTCAAACTTTTGTATTATACTTAGTCCAGATTTACACTAGTATATTTTTTTCAGCAGCTTATCCGCTAATTCTCTTTTAAACTTGCCTGTGCGTTTAGACACATAATTTTGTTTCGGATATTTCTGTGTGAATTGTTGTTGTTTCAAAGGCCGAGTGAAAAACACAAAACGTTCAGACCGATAAGCCCGAGTACCGGAGAGTTTTTTCGCCCCTCTTGCCGACTGCCTCTCTCTCCGACAAAACGACGATAATCTGCTGAACATTCAGCCAATGTAAATAGGGACTTATGAAAAATGGTTTGGTATTGCAGATTATATTAGATTTAAACAAAAAAAAAACTTAGTTAAGACAAGAGTTACAGTCGTAATAAAAACCAGTAAGGAAAGGCAGAAAGTCGAGCGGGGCCGACTATATAATACCCTACATCTCCTTAACAATGCGATAAAGGTCATTGCGATAATAATTTGAAATAATTGGTAAATGGGTAAGAACATATATATGTTGATATATCTAATTCTGAACCGATAATCGCTAAATTAAGCAATATTCGTTCCTAAATTGAGAAAAATCCTTCTGGAGAATTTTGTAATGATCGGAAGTAAAGTACAACTTATATAGCGCTTTGTAACCAAATCAGGAGAAACATATATATGGAGGTTATATATAAATCTGAATCGATTTTCCCTGAATACTCATTCATGTAAAATAGAATCCTCTTTCTCTCGAATTTCGTAGTTATCGGATAAAAATACAGTCTCTATAGCGCTAAAATGCAAATCGGGGCTAACACATAACATATAATAACATATAACAGTTTCTACAGCGCTTAAATTTCAAATCGGGGTTAACATATATATGGGGGCTATATCTAAATCTGAACCGATTTTCTCCGAATTTGGCAGTATTCCTTTATGTAATAAGAAACCTCTTTCTGCCGAATTTCGTACTGATCGGATATAAAATACAGTTTCTACAGCGCTTACATGTCAAATCAGGTGTAACATATATAGGGGGGCTATATCTAAATCTGAACCGATTTTCCCCAAATTTTGTATTGTCCTTAGGTGTATCATGAGACTACTCTCTGTCAATTTTTGTACAAATCGGTTCGAAAATGTTGCTTATACAGTCAGTGTTGCCAGACGAATTTCACCGAAAATCGTCAAAACGGGGGTATAAAAATCGCCAAATCGTCAAAATAAATTTTCAAAATCGTCAACACAAAAATCTATCAGCAACGTACAGCTTTTGAGTTTTTTTATGACGAAGGACATGTTTCGGAGGTAGATATGTATTAATTGGTACTCTCAAATGATTTTTGGGATTCCTCAAAGTGAACTTAAAATGAATTTTGTTGGCGGATCTCACATTCTTGAACGACATTAATAATTAAATTTGACGGAAATATATGTATCTCATACATATTAATTTCTTACGTTTGAAAATAGTCTTGCTCATATATTTTTTATTTCTTTACGTCATGAAAGCCACTAGCTTTAACTTATTGGGACGAAATTTGACAAAATGCATAACTTCTTGGCGCATTTGAAATCACTACAATTTAATATTATCTAGAATAACTCAAAGGGAGACTGGAATTCGTCCATTTCAAGGAGCAAGTAACCCCATTGGACCATATATCGGCATAGTCCCATACAACTGTCAAAACCAATTTGACTTCATAGCCCAAAAGAAAAATATTCTTTCCAATTTGGCTTAAAAATTATATATGTGATTAATTTTAGCTGGAACGATTCGTTGGATTAATGACCTAGATTCAAGTTTTGACGTAGCCTTTATTTTAAAAAGATAAATTTGAGAATAAATACATCCCGAAGGAATTATAAAAAATTTTTAATATATGAAAAATTTGTGAAGTTTTGCTTACTTTTTTAATATCATGAAAAATCGTCATTTCGGGGCAAAAATCGTCAAATCGTCATTTCTGGCAACACTGTATACAGTGCATATATGCCAAATCGGAGGTACATACATATGGGAGCTGTATGTAAATCTGAGCCGATTTTAACCAAATTCAACAGGGATCGTCCTTGGGAAAGATAAGTACAAAGTTTCGTTGAGATGGGAGCATAATTGCGACCTCAACTTTGATCACAAGAATACATGGACGTACGGACGGACAGACAAACAGGGCTAAATCGACTCAAAAAGTGATCGGTATAATAAACTATGGGCCTATGATTTGTCTTTTTGGGTGTTACAAACAAATGCACACAGTCATAATACCCTGTACCACAGTGTGGTGTAGGGTATAAAAATAAATAAATGCATAACAAAAACTTCAATGCATTCGGTGCGGAAACTTTTTTCACGATAGGAAAAAAGTGACACAAAATTTCGTAATATTTGTTCATGCCCTACACGGCTATGCGGTGGTATTTTTATTATTATATTATTATTTTAGTATTTGCAAAAATTACAAAAAGTTATATCTCTAGTGTATACACATATCTTATTCCAACATAAAAAAGGAAAAATGTATAGAAATGAACTCTCACAAAATTAAAACAAGCTACGCTCTTTGTTCTCTCGACTTTCTTTAAAATATTCAATCATGTTTAAATACAATATGTTTCCGTAAACGTTTTTCGTTTACCATAAAACGAAATTATAAAAATTTTGGAATGAAAAATGTCCGTGTCAGCAGGAGAAACTACGTTTACGATAACGTTTTCATAAAATGTTTCCTTTGAGATTTTTGATTAAGTCCATAAAGTAGATGAATAAAGCTCCAATAGCAACGGGAGATGGATCCTCACTCATCCGTCTCATTTGGATCCTCGGCAATCCTATGCAGATGCAATAGTTACTATACCAGATGCAATAGTTACGAATCGGGCAATATTGGAGGTTGATAATAATAGGCTCGTTTTTGCTACACAATAGCTGCTTAATTTATATGGGGAGCTAAGCTATTTATTTCACTTACTGCTTATGCGCCAGATGGTGGAACTAAGCTGTTTTCTTTACTGTTAAACTAAAATTGCTAGCATTTGAATTTCAACAGGGGAACGCTCCAAGGGGGTGTTCTATCACCTCCGCTATGTAATTTCTCCACGAATTATATTCTGGTTATGGTGCTCGTTAAGGCTCTTTCTTACCTAAGTAGATCATGTATCAGTAGCAGTTGTAGGGAAGTTTCTGAGTACTCTCAGAGGCATTATACAACAGGCCCTTCATACCACCGCATGATGGGATTCTGATAACGGTGTAGGTATGAACCCGGCTAATACAGAACTAGTTCTTTTCAGAAAAGGAGATACAAGGTACCAACAGGTGTACCTCTCGCTCTGGGGATATTGAAATTCCCTTATCTGAAAGAAAGAAATTGCTTAGGTATTTTACTAGACAGAAAGTTAAACTTTAAATCGTGTAGAGAGATTTAAGGTATTATGAAATTACTTTTGTAGAGGCTAGGGAGACGAAGAGATGGAGGAATCAATAAAACGCCTCTCTCCAGAAGGTGGCAGGCTACCCGAGGCTCACATTTCTTTAGTGTTAAAATTCACCAACTTGATTGAACTTTCTAAAGCTATAAAATTGGTTCCGATTTGCACCAGTTGCATTTTTCTGTCATAAAAACTGCTTCTGTAGTATATTGTTCCAAACATATTCTGCTTGAAATATGTACATGTATAGGTTACACTTGAAATACATTATTTTTGACACAAATATTATATGTATATTTGGGAAGATGTTGTTCTAAACAAATTTTTGTTTTTATCCTAATATCTTTATTTTGGGACTATTACACTATGCAACAAATGAACACTTTTTGAAAAATACACGTACTTCACAGTATAGGTTCGATTCTATTATCAAAGGGTAGTATAACACTATACTCGGTTTGGCGAAATTGGTGACAAATTTTATTTATGAGCCCCCAAAAGTTTCTGAAAATCAGTGGGCCCCTCGACAAAGGTGTCATCAGCTTTTGTCCAACAACTAATTCAGACTTGGTGATACCGCTTAACTATGTTTGGCAATAATGTAGCTAAGAATATGGTGAACAAAGTTTCTTAAATTTTTTTGCGAAAAAATTTTTTTTTTCGTTCCTTTTTTTTTGAAAAAGCGAAGGAAAAAATATTTTTTTCACTTTTTTCAGCATAACTTTCAGGGACTCGTAATTTTTTAGTAACAATGCTTTGCAAAATTGTAGCCAACGTAAATATGAACAGCTTTTGTGAACATATCAATAAAATCTGAAAAACCACATTGTACCCCAAAAATTTTAGTATTTCACTATTATGTAACAAAAATATATTTTTTTGGTATATGGTATGTTCAGCAACTTTATAGAAAAAATTAAGGCCAATATTTTTGTGGAACATATTAACCCTCTAGCTCCCACACATAACTGTAACTGTTGGCCCCATTTTAACAAATCGTAAAAACACCCCTTAAAATGGGGAGGGCGGGGATGAAATGCTCTACAAAAATGTTGGCCATAAAATTTTACTCTATGTGTCAGAACACACCAAAGCCCAGAACTTAACACAAAAACCAAAAAAACGGTAAAATTCCAGTCAAAAGCGCTCTTTACTGGTATCGTTATAGCTTCGACCACTAGATCGTATTACTAACATTGCTGCACGAACAGGAATTTGACCTTTTTTGGTATTTGTGTTAAGTTTTAAGCTTTGGTGTGTTCTGACACATATAGTAAAATTTTATTTTGTTGAAATATGTTCCACAAAAATATTGGCCTTCATTTTTTCTATAAAGTTGCTGAACATACCATATATCAAAAAATATATTTTTGTTACATAATAGTGAAATACTAACATTTTTGGGGGTACAATGTGGTTTTTCGAGCTATTTAGGGTGCCTAGACACGTTCAGATTGTATTAATATGTTCACATAAGTTGTTCAGCTACAATTTTGCCAAGCATTGTTGCTAAAAATCTACGAGTCCCTGGAAGTTATGCTGAAAAAAGTGAAAACAAAATTTTTTTTCCTTCACTTTTTCAAAAAAAAAACGTACCGGAAAAAATATTTTTTCGCTACAAATTTTAAGAAACTTTGTTCAGCATATTCTTAGCTACATTATTGCCAAATATACTTAAGCGGTATCACCAAGCCTGAATCAGTTGCTGGACAAAAGATGATTACAACTTTTTTGAGGGGCCCACTGATTTTCAGAAACTTTGGAGGTTCATAAAATAAAATTGGACACCAATTTCGCCAAACCGAGTATAGGGTTATACTACACTTTGATAGTAGAATCAAACCTATACTGTCAAGTCCGTGCATTTTTTCACTGTTGCACAGTGTTATTTACGAAACAAATATTTATTTGCATTTAAGTATTCAGAAAATATATCGATACATTAATTTAACATTGCAACATAATTTTTGTCGAAGGGATGTACATATATTTTTATGGTGTAATTTGGACAACAATCTGCAACATTTTGAAAAGCTCTTTTAAACAAAATTTATTTGGAGAAATTCCAAAGCAATAATTTTATTTGTGTATAAACACATATTTTATTTTAGAACATTTGTTTGCAGTTATATATTGTTGTAAAATATTAATATATGCGTTATAATATTTAAAAATTTGATAAATATTTAAAATATATTTTGTTTCGATTCAAACATACTGTTAACTCTGAGGAGAACCAAAAAGATTAGTTTTTATAACGTAAAATTCAAATTCTACTCGTAGTATGAATACCTATGTTTCCAGACAGACACTTTAGATCACTCCATTGTATCCAGTTGTTCAAGTGTGTTATATTTGGATTCTTTCCGTCTGCACAGTAGATAAGTTTAATATTTTTCTTTCCTCCTTAAGGTCCCTAGAAGACTGCTTAAGTAGTAAATGTTATCAGTCTGTACCACGAGTTTCGCTTCGCCGTTCGTTCGATCATATTATATATATTCGTTGATAAGCCCAGTACTGGGTTTCACTGGGGCTGATTTCATTCGCGATGAGGTCCCTAGAAGACTGCTTAAGTAGTAAATGTTATCAGTCTGTACCACGAGTTTCGCTTCGCCGTTCGTTCGATCATATTAGATCTATTCGATGATAAGCCCAGTACTGGTTTCACTGGGGCTGATTTCATTCGCGATGTGGACATCTTTCTTTCTTCTAATGAATAAATCCTATTTGTGTGTAGGTTCTTCCGTGTTGGTCATTTAGTTATTTTGGAAACTTATTATTTACGGAGCTATTTTAAACCTCACGTAACGGAGGATATAACAGTTAGTTTTTTTAACATATCCCAGCAAAATTTCCCATTACCAAGAAACCTGACGGGTAAGCTAAATTCAAAACTATTAGTAAAGCTGAGTTTAGACGATTGCCAGATCGGCAAACATTATCAACCCTGTTAAAGAGATGCAAATATACGGGCAATGTCAGATTGTTAGGCAAAGGTGAATTGACAGTTCAGACGATTGTAAGAAAACATTACAATTTCATATATTTACAATATATTTGGTAAATATTTATATGCAGGATTGCCAATATGATACATTATAGACAGTGTTGCAAATAAAATGATTTTCTGGCAATGGTGCCGTTGTCACATGCATAAACTTCGAACATATAACAATCAGCAAATTATCTCGCAATGACTTTTCTGCTAACGTTGCAAAACAAAAATTGTATGTTCACACGGTTGTAAATTCACAGGGTTGCATTTTTTCCGCCATTTTTCTGGCAATGTTGTCCCATCTGCAAATCGTCTGTACTTACCTTAACTGCTTATAACACTATGCAACAAAAATTTTGTCTAAGGTATGTGGATAACAGTTTCTGGAGCAATTTGGGGTCACAAACACGAAAAAAATATTAAAACAAATTTTTACGGTAATTCTTTTTTAATTAATAAGCCTGATTGATGCGTTAAATTAAAGGGATGCGTTAAATTAAAGGGAATTATGAGGGCTCATATGCTGCAAATATCGCTTTTACGTAGAATCTTTGGTTTAGCAACAGTCGCCAAAAATAAAAACACTTTCCTTGTACAAAAAAAAAACCAAAAAAAAAATTATTTTATCACATTTTTAAAAAGCCAGCATGCTAGCAAAGAGTACATTGTCTATTTGAAAAAAATCTATGGGTAGATGTAAAAGTTATGAGCCATTTTGTAAATGTTAGGGAAATTAAAAAAAATACTGTTTCATATTTTTTCGTTTTTAAATTAAGTTTTTTTTGCTTATATTTAATTCACCATATGTGAGAGAGACATATATATAATAGACATTGCACTTGCATTTTATTTTATGAGGATTGATGTCAGACATAAAATTATAGAGATGGCGAGGTTTTATGGCCGTCGGTAACCCTCCATAAAACATTATATGCAATATGAGAGCTATATTTATGAGGTTTCCATTCAGTTACGCCTTTTAGCGGCATGGGCATCTCAGTCGGATATAAAGCTAGTAAAATTATATGTACGCAGTACAAAGTATATAGTAGGCGGCAGTCTTGAAAATATTGGGTTTCTACGTTCGAAGCAAACTATATGTCAGCTACTGGTACTGCAACTTATGAACCTTAAACCCGAAACTTATGAATGAAATTTGTTATTAATAAATTAGTGTAATTCAGCGCCTTAAAGAGATAAGTCGATTTTCTGAAAAATATTACAAAGTTATATTTCGAAGTATGAGTAAAAGGCAAAGAACTTTTCAATGTGTAAATTATCCCGACAATTTCTGCTACATCTGCGGAAAATATGTAATTAAAAAAATCGACGTGCGTTTAGTAAAATAATAGAAGAAATATATGTGTAATATTTTGGTATACGAGTTAAAAATATGAACGAACCGTGGACACCTAGTATTTTGTGTAATTCGTGCCATGTAAATCGTACTCGATGGGCTAGTGGATGAATGCGGTAAGTACTTTAAATGTATTACAATGTTTTGTGGAATAAAACGTTTTAATTTTAGACTTCACGTGCAATTTGGAATGCCAACGATTGCGAGACAACCATTCTTTCACGATACGGACTGCTATTTTTGTCTAAGTAAACAGATTGGAGTAGGAAGGAGCATTCGCTGGAATTACGCTGAAGTAAAATCTGTCACTTTGCCAGTTGCACATTCGGAAACAATACCAATTCACAAGTGTCCAAGTATAGCTAACAGCCTAATTACGGAAACAGAATCAAGTTCAACTGAGTACTCAACCCTGAGGGATTCAAGTTTGAGTCAGAAGTCTTCGCTTTTAACTCAGTTTCAACTCAATGATCTAGTGAGAGATTTGGAACTGACGAAATATAAGGCAGAACTACTTGCATCTCGGATGAAAGAGTACCATAATTTGGCCCAGATGTTTACATATCATGAAATAGATTCCGTGATATACTTTAAGCTGCGTATAGACGATTGCCAGATCGGCAAACGTTATCAACCCTGTTAAAGTGCTGCAAATATACGGACAATGACAGATTGTTAGGCAAAGGTGAATTGACAGTTCTGACGATTGCAAAAAACATTACAATTTCATATATTTACAATATATTTTGTAAATATTTATATGCAGGATTGCCAATATGATACATTATAGACAGTGTTGCAAATAAAATGTTTTTCTGGCAATAGCGCCGTTGTCACATGCAAAAACTTCGCACATATAACAATCTGCAAATTATCTCGCAATGACATTTCTGCTAACGTTGCAAAACAAAAATTGTGTCTTCACACGGTTGTAAATTCACAGGGTTGCATTTTTCCGCCATTTTTGTGGCAATGTTGTGCGATCAGCAAATCATGTGTACTTACCTATACAAATAATTTTATACAACTGTGGAAAACATATGCTGTTGCAAGGTCATTCCCGGATTGTTCGAGGAACTTAATCAAACAGACAATTCAAAGGAATGGCGGTTATTTGTTGACAGCAGTAAAGAAAGTTTTAAAGCAGTACTTTTGGACAACGGAAATCAGAAATCGTCGATTCCCATTGCTCATGCTGTCAACACTAAGGAATCATACGAAACAATGGCTAAATTGATAAAATACATAAAATATGAACAACATGACTGGAAAATTTGTTGCGATTTAAAATTAGTTGGTATGTTATGCGGAATGCAAGGCGGAAATACAAAATAAAGCTGTTTTTTATGCCTCTGGGATAGCCGTGCTCCCGAGGATCATTACAGAAGACTAGCGTTAAGTTCGGTCATGGCGAATCTTACATACCCTCCACCATGGATTGCATTCATTTTTAGTACTGGAAGAATCTTTGGATATGGAGCAAATCATGAAACGATCCTTTTTGTTTGAGTAAATTATTAAAACAACGAACGCTGCAATTATTAGGCCGCAAATTCTTTAGCCAAACTCTTCACCTGAAAAATATGGTATTTATGGCTTAAAATAGCTTCTTTGAGAGCTACATCTACACGGGGACTACAACAAAACAACATTTTATTTGTATACATTTTATTGAGATGAATTCTTGCCAAAATAGAATATAAACTGCAAAGTTTAGCCAAATTTTTTAGAAAATTTGTTGTTTATGGCTTAAATAAGCCTTTTTGGGAGCGACATCTATAGGTGGACTATAACAAAATATAAATTGATTTCAAAAATGTTTACCACAATGAATTCTTGTCTTAATTAAATACAAACTGCAAAGATTCAGTTAAAATGCTAAGAAAATGTGGTATCTATTGCTCAAAAACCGTATTTTGGAGCGACCTCTGCAGGGGAGCTATATAAAAACATTGACCGATCCCAAACAACCTGCAACTATAAGAAATGTTTCTGCCAAATTTGATCAAACTAGCTCTATTATTACGGACTGTAGCGTGATTACAACAGACGGACAAGGCTAAATCGTCTTAGAATTTTACGACGATTAAGAATATATATACTTTATGGGGTCTCAGATCAATATTTAGAGGTGTTACAGATGGAGTGACAAAATGAATATACCCCCCATCCTATGGTGGAGGGTATAATTATCATTTCATGTTTTGCTCCAAATCCAAAGATTTTTCCAGTAATAAAATTGAATGCCATCCATGGTGGAGGGTATATAAGATACGGCATGGAGGAACTTAACGCTTTGACTTGTTATGTTATTTAAATTGTTATTCATAAGAAGTTCTTATGAACGTCCTTATGGTTTTCTGAGGATCGAGACCTAATTCCGATTTCCATAGAAGAAGACCTTTCCTAATATGAACACCTACACTTCATCAACCATGAAAGAAGATCTTTCCTAAGGTCTTCCCTAGAAGACCTTCCCCAAGGCTTTCCGTGGAAGTTGCGTGACCGGTGTAATCCGGAAAACCCTTCAGAAAATCTTCTGTATAATGTGTTTTCAGGTCTTTTTTAAGCCTCTCTCTCCTATTCTTGATTTTCCATTTTCAATTCTGTAGAATGCATTCATCAATTACACTATGCAACAAAAAAATTTTTTTTTGTCCTAGACCTAAAAATAGTTTTTTGTATAGATTGTGGCATACTGTTATTTGGCATACTGAGTTTCAAAATGTTGAAAATTTTTTAAATTTTATTTATAATTTTTAATTGATTTTAAGTTATACCTTATAATTAAAAATGACTTATGAAGCAATAAAATTTAAGTTGTAAAGCATTAATTTTTAAATTATATTTATTCCAAGTCATCATTTGTTGACAATCCACCTTGCATAATACATCATTTCGCAGGATTATACGATTTCAATTATAATGGATTTTTACGAACATTTTAATTTTCCGAAAAAATTAACGTTGAATTACTGAAAAACATAAAACGCATATTAAAGTTAAGACATTGCTTTGTTTTCTGAATACTTAAATACAAATAAATATTTGTTCCGTAAATAATAGTCCCAAATAAAAAACATTAGGACGGAAACAACGATTTATATAGAACAACATCTTTCCAAATATATAATTTTTGTGTGTGACAAATATAATATATTTGGAGTGTACCCTAAATATTTGTATATTTCAAGCAGAATATGTTTGGGACAATATACTACAGAAGCTATTTTTTTCAGCGTGTACTATTCGCAACACCATCACCTATCTTGAGACCCAGTATTCATTATTGGATAATATTCGACCGAATAGACCACGTCCAGCATGCAGTGAAGAAAATGTAGCGGCTGTAGCTGAGAGTGTACACGAAGACCGTGGATAATCGATTCGGCGCCGTTCGCAGCAATTCGGACTGACGTATGGAACGACTTGGCGCATTTTACGTAGTGATCTTAAATACAAAATACAGCTTGTGCAAGAACTGAAGCCGCCCGACCTTCCCAAGCGACGTTTTCGAGCCAAATTTTGTTCAGCGATGAGGCCCATTTCTGGCTCAATGGGTATGTAAACAAGCAAAATGGCCGCATTTTGGACGAAGAGCAACCTGAAGAGATTCAAGAGCTGCCACTTCACCCAGAAAAACCAACGGTTTGGTGTGGTTTCTGGGCCGGTGGAATCATCGGTCCATATTTCTTCAAAAATGATGCCGGTGAGAACGTAACGGTCAATGGCGACCGTTATCGTACCATGATAACCGACTATTTGATGCCTGAAATTGAAGCTCGTGATCTCGGCGACATTTGGTTTCAACAAGACGGCGCCACTTCCCACACATCGCATCAATCAATGGATTTATTGAGAGAACACTTCGGTGAGCAGATAATTTCACGTTTTGGGGCGGTCGATTGGCCACCAAGATCGTGTGATATCACACCGTGGGGATATGTAAAGTCTAAAGTTTATGCGGACAAACCCGCTTCGATTCAGGCCTTGGAGCAAAACATCACTCGTGTCATACGCTAGTTACCAGTCGAAATGCTCGAACGAGTCATCGAAAATTGGACTCAACGGATGGACCATCTGAGACGTAGCCGCGGCCAACATTTGATAGACATAATCTTCAAAAAATAAATGCCAAAGAATGTTCTTTCAAATGATAATAAACATTCCCCATTCAATTTGAATTTTCTGTGTTTTTTCTTTAAAAAAGTAGGGAACCTCGAAGTGGATCACCCTATATAATAGGCCAGGTCGATTTGTGGGAGGCAAAAAAAGTCGCCATTGCTCAGTGAAAATCGTATTCTAGGGATCAAAATAAGAAACTTTGCCGAAGGAACCATACCTCTAAAACGAATTCTGATGTCCCGGAATTTGGGTCGAACTTTTGGGTAGGGGCAAATTTTGATTGGAGCACTCTAAATGGGTCAAAGTGGGATTTTTTCCGGGACATCAGAATTCGTTTTAGAGGTATGGTTCCTTCGGCAAAGTTTCTTATTTTGATCCCTAGAATACGATTTTCACTGATCACTTCACTGAGTGGGGGTCGGTCATACATTTGGACTCGATTGGAGCACTCTAAATGGGTCAAAGTGGGATTTTTTCCGGGACATCAGAATTCGTTTTAGAGGTATGGTTCCTTCAGCAAAGTTTCTTATTTTGATCCCTAGAATACGATTTTCACTGAGCAATGGGCTATTTTTAAATCGACCCACCCTACTATATAATCTCCCATCATTCTTTCATCGCAGTGCCCTTGGTAACGCCTCCGAAGGACTTAATTTCTTCGTGAAAACTTTCGCAATGTTCCTCGCCAAGATTATCGGGGAAAAAGTTTAAATGAGAATGAAGGAAATGAATTTTTAGGGACATAGTTACACCTGTTGGAATACATGAAGAGAAAAATAAGTTAGAAGAATACATACATATCGTCGGCTCAATGCTATTTTGTTCCATACGCCATTTTGTATGATCGGAGAAAAACGCAATTTATTGTTTGAGTAAAAACGGGTCTGAAGAGTTACACAATTTTTATTTCATAGGGTTCCCAACAGTGTTTGTATGATTCTCATGCATTTCTATGCCATTGCATCCAAAAATAAACATTTTTGTACTTGGCATTTTGGTCCATATCCACTTTTATTTTAATATTTTTTCGTATTTGTATTACATGGACCACAAAAGGGGTCGGTATGGAAGGACACTAATTTACATATTGTGATCGAAAGAACGTAAAATACTGAGTGAAAAATATAGGGCGATAAAAAATTGAGACGAAGAACAAAAATATCGAAATTATTTCCCGTTATTCAGAGTAAAACAAATTTCCCCAACCAATATCTCAAAAACTAGGCGAGATAGGAAAAAAATGATTGCAGATTCTGAAAGAGCATGCTTGGAACCCATATTATCAACTCCTAACTCAAAAAACACAAAAATGGCGTATGGACCAAAATAGCATTAAGCCGACGATATGTGTTACATACATAAATATAGAAAAATATATTTCTTACCAATTTTTTCATAATTTGTCAACAAATCATTAATCATTGTTTCATATTGCGGGCTTTTATTGGATCCAAGGAAATTTGAAACTTCAAGCTTAAACGACCTCCATGCTGCAATTTCACCCGACGTCAAATATGATTTGAAATTTACATCATTTATCAGTTTCCTTATTCTAGGCCCATCAAAAACGCCTTCTTAGATTTTTTGAAAAGAAAACTTTTAAATAAACATACCAACTATGTACTTTTAAATCGCAACAAATTTTCCAGCTATGTTCATATTTAATGTATTTTATCAATTTAGCCATTGTTTCGTATGATTCCTTAGTGTTGACAGCATGAGCAATGGGAATCGACGGTTTCTGATTTCCGTTGTGTATGTATGTTTGATTAAGTTCCTAGAACACAGTTGTATAAAATTGTTTATGAGGTATATCACGGACTCTATAATATGATATGATAACATCTGGGTCCAAAATATTGTACTGTTTCATCCGAGATGCAAGTAGTTCTGCCTTATCTTTGGTCTGTTCCAAACCTCTCACTAGATCAATGAGTTGAAACTGAGTTAAAAGCGATGACTTCTGACTCAAACTTGAATCGCTCAGAGTTGGGTACTCAGTTGAACTTGATGATGTTTCCGTAATAAGGCTGTTAGCTATACATGAGCACTTGTGAATTGGTATTGTTTCCGAATGTGCAACTAGCAAAGTGCTCCTTCCTACTCCAATCTGGTTACTTAGACAAAAATAGCTGTCCGTATCGTGAATGAATGGTTGTCTCCAAATAATTGGCATTCCAAATTGCAAGTGATGTCTAAAATCAAAACGTTTTACGAGTATTCCACAAAACATTGTAATACATTAATTGTAAAGTACTTACCGCATGCTTCCACTACTCCATCGAGTAAGATTTACATGGCACAAATTACACAAAATACTAGGTGTCCACGGTTCGTTCGTATTTTTAACTCGTATACCAAAATATTGCACATATATTTCTTCTATTATTTTACTAAACGCACGTCGATTTTTTTCAATTACATATTTTCCGAAGATGTAGCAGAAATTGTCGGGATCATTTACACATTGAAAAGTTCTTTGCTCTTTACTCATACTTCGAAATATAACTTTGTAATATTTGTCAGAAAATCGACTTATCTCTTTAAGGAACTGAATTACACTAATTTATTAATAAGAAATTTCATTCATAAATTGCGGGTTTAAGGTTCATAAGTTGCAGTACCTGTAGCTGACATATAGTTTGCTTCGAAAGTAGACACCCAATATTTTCAAGACTGCCGCGTACTACTTTGTATTGCGTACATATAATTTACCTACCTGTATATACGACGGGGATGTCCATGCCCCTAAAAGGCGTAACTGAACGGAAACCTCATAAATAAAACAAGTAAAAGCGTTAAGTTCGGCCATGCCGAATCTTATATGCCCTCCACCATGGATAGCATGTGACCTCACAAAATAACTCAAACCTAAAGAAAATAACACCGAAAAACAAAAATAATATAGTAGATGAGAACAGTAGGAAACATATAGCAGATGAGAACAATAGGAATCACAATAAGTAAGATGATATATATGGGGGCTATATCAAAACATTGACCGATATGGCCCATTTGCAATCCCAAACAACCTGCAACTATAAGAAATATTTATACCAAATTTGATCAACCTAACTGATCAAATTGCGGACTGTAGCGTGATTACCACAGACGGACGGACGGACGGACGGACGGACATGGCTAAATCGTCTTAGAATTTTACGACGATTAAGTATATATATACTTTATGTGGTCTTAGATCAATATTTAGAGGTGTTACAAACGGAGTGACAAAATGAATATACCCCCCATCCTATGGTGGAGGGTATAATTATCATTTCATGTTTTGCTCCAAATCCAAAGATTTTTCCAGTAATAAAATTGAATGCCATCCATGATGGAGGGTATATAAGATACGGCATGGACGAAATTAACGCTTTTACTTGTTATGTTATTTAAATTGAGGACTTCTTCTTTTAAAGGAGATCTCCATCATGGTCTTAGGTAGAAGAAGTTCTTATGAACGTCCTTATGGTTTTCTGAGGATCGAGACCTAATTTCCTTATTCCGATTTCCATAGAAGAAGACCTTTCCTAATATGAACACCTTCACTTACATCAACCATGAAAGAAGATCTTTCCTAAGGTCTTCCCTAGGAGACCTTCCCCAAGGCTTTCCTTGGAAGTTGCGTGACCGATGTAATCCGGAAAACCCTTCAGAAAATCTTCTGTATAATGTGTTTTCAGCTCTTTTTTAAGCCTCTCTCTCTCTCTCTCTCTTCTATTCCTGATTTTCCATTTTCAATTCTGTAGAATGCATTCATCAATTACACTATGCAGCAAAAAAAAATTTTTTTGTGTCCTAGACCTAAAAATTATTTTTTTGTATAGATTGTGGCATACTGTTATTTGGCATACTGAGTTTCAAAACGTTGACAATTTTTTCAATTTTATTTATAATTTTTTATTGATTTTAAGTTATACCTTATAATTAAAAATGACCTATGAAGCAATAAAATTTAAGTTTTAAAGCACTAATTTTTAAATTATATTTATTCCAAGTCATCATTTGTTGACAATCCACCTTGCATAATACATCATTTCACATCATTTCCGAAAAAATTAACGTTGAATTACTGAAAAACATAAAACGCATATTAAAGTTAAGACATTGCTTTGTTTTCTGAATACCTACTTAAATACAAATAAATATTTGTTCCGTAAATAATAGTCCCAAATAAAAAACATTAGGACGGAAACAACGATTTATTTAGAACAACATCTTTCCAAATATATAATTTTTGTGTGTGACAAATATAATATACTTGGAGTGTACCCTAAATATTTGTATATTTCAAGCAGATTATGTTTGGGACAATATACTACAGAAGCGATTTTTTTCAACGTGTACTATACAGTATTCATTATTGGATAATATTCGACCGAATAGACCACGTCCAGCACGCAGTGAAGGAAATGTAGCGGCTGTAGCTGAGAGTGTACACGAAGACCGTGGATAATCGATTCGGCGCCGTTCGCAGCAACTCGGACTGACGTATGGAACGACTTGGCGCATTTTACGTCGAGATCTTAAATACAAAATACAGCTTGTGCAAGAACTGAAGCCGCCCGACCTTCCCAAGCGACATCGCTTCGCTCCAAGAGGATCCGACGTTTTCGAGCCAAATTTTGTTCAGCGATGGGGCCTATTTCTGGCTCAATAGGTATGTAAACAAGCAAAATTGCCGCATTTGGGACGAAGAGCAACCTGAAGAGATTCAAGAGCTGCCACTTCACCCAGAAAAACCAACGGTTTGGTGTGGTTTCTGGGCCGGTGGAATCATCGGTCCATATTTCTTCAAAAATGATGCCGGTGAGAACGTAACGGCCAATGGCGACCGTTATCGTGCCATGATAACCGACTATTTGATGCCTGAAATATAAGTTCGTGATCTAGGCGACATATGGTTTCAACAAGACGGCGCCACTTTCCACACTTCGCATCCATCAATGGATTTATTGAGAGAACACTTCGGTGAGCAGATAATTTCACGTTTTGGGCCGGTCGATTGGCCACCAAGATCGTGTGATATCACACCGTGGGGATATGTAAAGTCTAAAGTTTATGCGGACAAACCCGCTTCGATTCAGGCCTTGGAGCAAAACATCACTCGTGTCATTCGCGATTCGAGGGACCATCTGAGACGTAGCCGCGGCCAACATTTGATAGACATAATCTTCAAAAAATAAATGCCAAAGAATGTTCTTTCAAATGATAATAAACATTCCCCATTCAATTTGAATTTTCTGTGTTTTTTTTTCTTTAAAAAAGTAGGGAACCTCGAACCATCGCAGTGCCCTTGGTAACGCCGCTCGGTGGACTTCATTTCTTCGTGAAACCTTTCGCCATGTTCCTCGCCAAGATTCTCGGGGGAAAAGTTTAAATGAGAATGAAGGAAGTGCATTTTTAGGGACATATTTACACCTGTTGGAATACATGAAGAGAAAAATAAGTTAGAAGAATACAATCATATGTGTTACATACATAAATATAGAAAAAAATATTTCTTACCAATTTTTTCATAATTTTTCAACAAATCATTAATCATTGTTTCATATTGCGGGCTTTTATTGGATCCAAGGAAATTTGAAACTTCAAGCTTAAACGACCTCCATGCTGCAATTTCATCCGACATCAAATATGATTTGAAATTTACATCTTTCATCAGTTTCCTTATTTTAGGCCCATCAAAAACTCCTTCTACGATTTTTTGAAAAGAAAGACTTTTAAATAAACATACCAACTACTTTTAAATCGCAACAAATTTTCCAGTCATGTTCACATTTTATGTATTTTATCAATTTAGCCATTGTTTCGTATGATCCCTTAGTGTTGACAGCATGAGCAATGGGAATCGACGGTTTCTGATTTCCGTTGTGTAAAAGTACTGCTTTCAAACTTTCTTTACGGCTGTCAACAAATAACCGCCATTCCTTTGAATTGTATATTTGATTACGTTGTTCGAACAATCCGGGAATGTCCTTGCAAAAGCATCTGTTATCCACAGTTGTATAAAATTGTTTATGAGGTATATCACGGACTCTATAATATGATATGTTAACATCTGGGTCCAAAATATTGTACTGTTTCATCCGAGATGCAAGTAGTTCTGACTTATCTTTGGTCAGTTCCAAATCTCTCACTAGATCAATGAGTTGAAACTGAGTTAAAAGAGATGACTTCTGACTCAAACTTGAATCGCTCTGAGTTGGGTACTCAGTTGAACTTGATGATGTTTCCGTAATAAGGCTGTTAGCTATACGTGAACACTTGTGAATTGGTATTGTTTCCGAATGTGCAACTGGCAAAGTGACAGATTTTACTTCAGCGTAATTCCAGCGAATGCTCCTTCCTACTCCAATCTGTTTACTTAGACAAAAATAGCAGTCCGCATCGTGAATGAGTGGTTGTCTCCAAATAATTGGCACTCCAAATTGCACGTGATGTCTAAAATCAAAACGTTTTACGAGTATTCCACAAAACATTGTAATACATTAATTGTAAAGTACTTACCGCATGCTTCCACTACTCCATTGAGTAAGATTTACATGGCACCAATTATACAAAATACTAGGTGTCCACGGTTCGTTCATATTTTTAACTCGTATCCCAAAATATTGCACATATATTTCTTCTATTATTTTACTAAACGCACGTCGATTTTTTTAATTACATATTTTCCGAAGATGTAGCAGAAATTGTCGGGATCATTTACACATTGAAAAGTTCTTTGCCTTTTACTCATACTTCGAAATAAACTTTGTAATATTTTTTCAGAAAATCGACTTATCTCTTTAAGGCACTGAATTACACTAATTTATTAATAAGAAATTTCATTCATAAATTGCGGGTTTAAGGTTCATAAGTTGCAGTACCTTTAGCTGACATATAGTTTGCTTCGAAAGTAGACACCCAATATTTTCAAGACAGCCGCGTACTACTTTGTATTGCGTATCTTATATACCCTTGTATGCCGAATCTTATATGGATAGCATGTGACCTCACAAAATAACTCAAACCTAAAGAAAATAACACCGAAAAACAAAAAAAAATATAGTAGATGAGAACAGTAGGAAACATATAGTAGATGAGAACAGTAGGAATCACAGCAAGTTAGATGCTATATATGGGGGCTATATCAAAACATTGACCGATATGGCCCATTTGCAATCCCAAACAACCTGCAACTATAAGAAATATTTATACCAAATTTGATCAACCTAGCTCTATTATTGCGGACTGTAGCGTGATTACCACAGGCGGACGGACGGACAGACGGACATGGCTAAATCGTCTTAGAATTTTACCACGATTAAGAATATATGTACTTTATGGGGTCTTAGATCCATATTTAGAGGTGTTACAAATGGAGTGACAAAATGAATATACCCCCCATCCTATGGTGGAGGGTATAAAAACACAAATATTGTTGAATGACTCTCTATCTGAGCGGATCTCATCCAATATAGCTCTCACATTGCATATCATGCAATGCCATAAAACCTCGTCCTCTCTATAATTTTATAATGTCTCACATGTCTCTCTGACATATGGCGAATTTAATATAAGCAAAAAAAAAACATAATTTAAAAGGAAAAAATATGAAAAAAGATTTTTTGAATTTCCCTAACATTTACAAAATCAAAAATAATGAATAATAAGATATGTCATCCCGGAGCGAGTAAGTTGTCAGTTACGAACGAATAGAAATTTCAACGAGTAGGTGTTCAAAGAGTGAGTTTTTCCGCGGATTTCGAACCGATTTTCCCGAATTTTTTGTAATTGTCACAATTAAAAAATTAATATCAATCGATTAGTGCAAAAAAAGTTCAAACTATGGTCGCGGAAGCCTGTTTTTTCGCGTGTGACATTTCATTCCTATTCGTTCGTAACTGATAGATTTTGACGTTTCTCGCTGACGGCACATCTGTATAATTTAAGGTCTGTGTAAAAATGGCTATAAATGGCTCATAACTTTTACATCTATCCATAGATTCTTTTCAAATAGGCGGTGTTTTCTTCGTTAGCATGCTGGTTTTAAAAATGTGATAACATATTTTTTTCGACTTTTTTCTATTTTTTATGGTTTTTTGTACCAGGAAAAAGTGTTTTTATAAAAAACGACTGTTACTAAACCAACGATTCTACGTGAAAGCGATATTTGCAGCATTGGTAGCCCCCATTATTCCCTTTAATTTAACGCATAACACGCCTCAATCAGGCTTTTACTGGAATTAAAAAAAAAATCCCATAAAAAATTTTTATAATATTTTTTTCGTGTTAGTGAGACCAAATTGCACCAGAAACTGTTATCCACATCTCTTGCACAAAATTTTTGTTGCATAGTGTAATTGCCACATGTATTATTAGATCTGTAGATATACTGTCAAATTCCAGTACCTGTGGGATTACAGTGAAGAACACATTCAAGTTTGACTGCAGGAAATATGGTTGAACTCCTATCGATAAATCTGACAAATTAGCTCGTTTAAGGTCGAGGCCACACCAGCGTTCTTTTAAATGCCATGAATAAATTTCCAACAACAAATTACACTTGAAAAAATCAAAATGGCATGACAATAAAACGTTCGTGTGGCTGGGCTCCAAAGCAGATTGTAATTAATGTGGATTGGATGGATAAAGAGCTGATACTGACTGTGAGTTATTATAACGTACCGCTGCTGCAAATAGTAGAAAACAATTCAGTAATCTACCAAAAATGACAGGGACAATATACACTTTTTTGTTTCCTGTAGTGGGGATCTTAATTTTTGGATGTCACTTAAATCTAGCACTGCCGCCAGTCCTCAAGTTAACTGAAATATCATGCGATGTTATGGATAAGAGTTTTTTTGCAATTAAGAAATGTAATCTAACCAAGACTGTCGACAATGAAATGGCTCTAAATTTGCAGTTGCAACCTTTGCAAGCTTTCGCTAATATATTGGTACTCTTCCACATAAGCGCATTCATCTTTTGTCTCCATTTCTTCATTTAATGTTTCTATATAAATTCTAAATTCTACAGGTAAAAATGTCTATGATGCGCAAAATTGGCAAACAGTATAACCCATTCTTAGGTGAAGCTACAATAGACGTCTGCGAATTCATCCGAGATTATAAGCGCCAGATACCGTGGGGAATGCTTTTCGAAAGACTTGTCAAGTATTCTAACATAAATCATTCATGCCCGTATACGGTGAGTACAAAAATACGGTTTACACAATTTAATAGAATTTTAAAGAGTTCTTCTCTATCTAGCATGATTTAATTGTAGACAATTATATTATCCCGGCCGCTGGCTACGGTTTGCTACCCATGCCTAAGGGGCAGTATGTAACACAAATAAGATTTTTTTCTAACAAATCTTTAAAATTGCGAATTCAACTATATTTTAAAAGATTATTTCGTTGAATATATTATTGTCTTGGGGTATACTCGTATGGATTCCTAAACACAAAAAATATTAAATAAAAACAACGTTTATGGTAATTTTTTTTAAAAACTTTTTATTTTAAATTCCCATTTTCTTGGATGGTGTCTTTAGTATTTGGACAATATTTTTTTAAGTCGATAAAGCCGGGATACACGTTGAATTAAAGAATATTATGATCACTAAAATGCTAATAATGATACTTTCAAGTGGAAACAGAAGTTTAGTAACTTTTTTCTGGCATGAAAAACACCGTAAAAAATAGAAAAAATCGCCAAGAAATGGTCTATTCCATATTTTGAAAGCTAGCATTCTAGCAAAGAGAACAATGCCTATTTGAAGAAAAACTATGGATAAATTATAGCACTTTTGGTAGAAATAAGAGAACTTCAACATAATCCAGTTTTTAAAGTGGTGGTACTTTTGTGAATAAGGGTATATATCAGACTAGCTGGGCCCGGTCCACTTCGTTGCACCAGATTTCAGATTTCCGATCCCGTCCATTTTTGGAGCAATCACGTAGACTATCACCAAATACATATACACAAAATTACAGCATTCTCGTTAACAAATTGCTCAAGATATGTAAATTCCAAAATTTTCCTTATACGGGCGGGGCCACGCCCATCGGTTCGATGCCGCCCATTTTTGGACCAGTCACGTAGACTGCCACCAGATACATATAGACAATATTGCAGCAGTCTCGCTAAAAAATTGCTCAAGATATGTAAATTCCAAAATTTGCTTTAAATGGGCGGGGCCACGCTCATTTGTCCGATCCCGCCCATTTTTGGACCAGTCACGTAGACTGCCACCAGATATATATAAATTAAATTGCAGCACTGTCGCTAAAAAATTGCTCAAGATATCTCAATTCCAAAATTAGCGTTATATGGGCGGGGCCACGCCCATATTTGGACCAGTCACGTAGACTGCCACCAGATATATATACACAAAATTGCAGCACTCTCGGTAAAATATTGTGCAAGATATCTCAATTCCAAAATTTGGCTTATATGGGCGGGGCCACGCCCATTGGTCCGATCCCGCCCATTTTTGGACCAATGAAGTAGACTACCACCAGATACATATACAAAAAATTACAGCACTCTCGCAAAAAAATTGTGCAAGATATCTCAATTTCAAAATTTGGCTTGTACAGGGTGGCTGATATGTAATGCATCAAAGTAAAGCGCTATATTTTTTTAAATTTTATTGTTCAAAAGGAAAAAATGTCGGAAATAACATAACATTTTAGAAACATTTTAGATTTGTTGGAATTGGCCACCTTTGGCACGAATTATGGCCTTCAAACGGCCGACAAAGCCATCACACGCTGCACGAAAGTGGCTCTGCGGTATTTTGGCCCATTACCGGCGAAGCGTCGTCTTGAGATGATCGATACTTTGGTATTTTTTAGTGCGAACCTTACTCTCTAAAATGCCCCAGGCGCAAAAGTCCAACGGATTGAGATACGGAAATCTTGGTGGCCATTGTGCGGTAGAAATGAAGCGAGGAACCTCCTTTTTAAGTCATTCTTGGTTGACGCGTGCTGAGTGCGATGGTGCTGAGTCCTGTTGGAATGTCCATGGTCTGCGGCCGAAATGTTTGTCTTCCCAGGGCTTCAATACTGTCTTTAGGACATTTTCCGGATAATATTCGGCATTTATTTTGACCCCATGGTCGATGAATACGAGCGGGGAGCGACCATCGGCCGTTACGGCGGCCCACACCATTACCATCGGCGGCGCTTGAGTTCTGGTGGCCAATCGAAGGTGTAAATTTTCAGCTGACCTCTTGGGCAAGTAAATCCAATAATTTTTTTGTTCACAAACTGCTCAATTTGGAATGGCTTCTCATCGGAGAAAACCAAATTCGGTAACTGGCCACTTTCGTGCAAGTGAAGCAACTCCTTGGCTCTTTCCAGTCTAACTTTTTTTTGTGCATGGGTGAGCTCTTGCACTTGTTGGAACTTCAATGGCTTTAGTCCAAGCTCATTGTTATACCCTCAATTTAGTGTGACGAGGGTATATATCATTTGCTACGGAAAAAAGTGTAACACATCGAAGGAGTGACCGAAGACCCCAAGTATGTTCGGCGGAAATCCGTTTTGGGTCATTTTAAGTCGAATGAGCAATGTCCGTCCGTCTGTCTGTCTGTCTGCTGGCTGGTGCGCACGATAAATCTCGAAAGGAGTAACCGATTGACTTCAAATTTCGTATGTGGTAATATTTTTTTCTATCTCCGGCTAAGTTCGAAGATGGGCCATATTGGTCCACTCCTTCTGGTACCTCCCCCACAAAGGGTTAAAATGTTGTGAAATATTGATTCTTTAATAACAGCTATTATACGTATTCGAATCTTCTGAAATTCCACACATAGTATTAGTTTGTTAGTCGCTATCAACTCGAGGAAAATATGCGAAATTGCCACGCCCCTTTTGGTACCTCCCACACAAATGCACCATTTTGCACTAAAAGTTAAAAGCTTATAACATTAATACCAGTGTATAAAAATACTTGAAATTTTGTACAGCGTAATGTTTTTATAGTGCCTACAGTCCATTGAAAAAATGGGCGTTATTGTCACGCCCCTTTTGGTACCTCTCCCACAAAGGTACCATTTTGCATCAAAAGTTAACAGTTTATAACGTTAATATCAGTGTATACAATTACTTGAAATTTTGTACAGTGTAATGCTTTTATAATGCCTATAGTCCAGTGAAAAATGAGCGTTATCACAACGCCCCTTTTTGTACCTCCCACACAAAATGGCCAAATTATACCACAATTTAATATCTCAGCGTTAATATACCAGTCCATATAAACGGTTACAATTCGGCACAGTGCAATGTATTTACAGAATCTACTGTTCAGCGAAATATAGGTGTATTTCTTAAACCCCGTCTGGTACCTCCCACAAAAATTGACAGAATAATTTGTGTAATATTCAATATTACATTACTCACAAAGTGAGAGTATACCTTAGTCGGTTTACCCGACTGAAACTTTCTTACTTGTTTAATATGTGTTGTATCCGTTCTCGCGATATGTTCAGCTCACGAGCAATTTTTCTACCACTGCGGCGTGGAAAATGAACTGTCACTGAAATAAATCTGTCAGCTGTCAGACTAGCGGTTTAGAAATGATAGCAACCTGAAGTTGGTTGCAATACATATCAGACACCCTGTATGGGCGGGGCCACGCCCTCTTGATATAGTACCCTATTTTCACCATCCCCTACACATGTACATTCTGTGAAAATTTCAAGAAGATCGGTCCAGCCGGTTAGAATTCTATACGGTACAAACAAACAAACCAACAAACACACATTCTCTTTTATATATATAGATAGATAGATGTTGCGTGCCAAAAGTGTAACACATTGATGGAGTGATCAAAAAGACCCCAAAAATATTTGCGGAAATCCGTTTTGGGACATTTTCAGTCATTGGAGCAATGTTCGTCAGCCTGTCCGTCTGTCTGTCTGTCTGGTTGGTGCGCACAATAACTTTCGACAGGATTAACCGATTGACTTCAAATTTGGTATGTGTGAATATTTTTTCTATATCAGGCTTAGGTCAAAAATTGACTATGTTCGTCCACTCCTTCGAGTACCTCCCCCACGAAGGGTCAACATTTTGTGAAATATTGATTACCCCATAACTTCCTTACGTAGAGAACAGTAGACAATAAAAGACGCGTCGTTTGTTCTCTCTGTTTGTACATCTCTTCGTAACTTTTCTGTTTTTGAATGAAAGTGTGTACACTTGCCGAGGGAACCATACCTCTAAAACGAATTCTGATGTCCCGGAAAAAATCCCACTTTGACCCATTTAGAGAGCTCCAATCGAGTCTAAATGTATGGAACCCACAGGGGGTTCCAGGGTGTGTGCCACTGGCATGGGTGAGTCGGGCCTCCAAAGTTAGTGGGGGTCGGTCATACATTTGGACTCGATTGGAGCACTCTAAATTGGCCAAAGTGTGATTTTTCAAAATTGGCCCTACCCAAAAGTTCGACCAAAATTCCGGGACATCAGAATTCGTTTTAGAGGTATGGTTCCTTCGGCAAAGTTTCTTATTTTGATCCCTAGAATACGATTTTCACTGAGCAATGGCGACTTTTTTTGCCTCCCCACAAATCGACCCGGCCTAGTGTACACCTACAGCAAAAGTTTTTTGTTTTTAATACGCTTTAATCTTATTAATAGAAAAATAGTTTTAAATGTTAGAAGTAGAAACTGCAGTAAGTGAAGTCTTCATTAGAAAATTACATTGTATATCAGCGACATTAATGAGGAAAATGTGCTCGTCGAGACCAACACATTGATGTATCGCATGTGACAATCGAGATATAAACAAAAAATTACGATAAAAAAACTGTTTTTGTCCGATTCCGAAAGCACGGCAAAAATTTAAAAAAAATGTTTTTGCCATTGTCTAGAGGTAAGCTTTTATATTTACTTTTTGTTTTTCCTTAGGTTAGGTTAGGGTGGCAGCCGTATTTTTTTATACAAGCTCACATAGACCAGTTTAGGTCCCTAGTGTTACCATGGGCTGAAATGCCCCTCATCGAAACCAACCTGTTTGATATACAAATTTATCGATGGTACGAATATCGATACTGGAGAGATCTGTTAGGCTGCCTAGAAAGGCCGACCCTAGTATGTCCAGTCGTCGTTTACTCTGAGCGGGGTAGTCGCATAGCAAGTGCTCAATGCTCTCCACTTCATCCTCCTCTCCACAGCTTCTGCAGAAGTCATTAGAGTCAATACCCAATCTTTTGGCGTGTTCGCCGATCAAGCAGTGTCCCGTCAGAACTGATACTAACGTAGACAATCTTTTCCTCTCTAATGCGAGGAGATATATTGATCTTCTCAGGTCATACCTTGGCCAGATTTATCTAGCTATCCTGCAGGTGCCGATTTCTGTCCATCTTTCGTTGGACTGCCTTATTGCCTCTTGCCTAAGTCACGTGGATAGTGGCGCACCAATATATGCAAATTCTTCGAGAATTTGTAATGTCGTCCCTTTCCTAGCAAGTTCATCGGCTTTGCAGTTCCCCGGGATATCCCTATGCCCAGGCACCCATATGAGGTGTATATTAAACTGCTCAGCCATCACGTTAAGAGATCTGCGGCAGTCGAGGGCTGTTTGTGAATTTAGGGATGTTGCCTCAAGAGAATTGATGGGAGCCTGGATATCCAAGTAAATGACAACGCCAGTGTTGGTTACTATGTTGCGACTCAGCCACTTGGCTACTTTCCATATTGCCATTATTTCGGCTTGATAGATACTGCAGGTATCTGGTAGTTTGTGAGCTATATCCAAACTAAGCTCTGCACAGTGTACTCCGAAGCCAACCTTTTCATCAAGCATCGAACCATCCGTGTAAAAGTGGATATGGTTTCTATTACCTGGTATTCTTCCAACCCATTCTCTGGCGGGAATGATAGTGACGTAATTTCTCTCGAAAGTGTACACAGTTGGTATATAGTCCACTCGGTCGGTTACCATAGCACTACACTTTGATATCCTCATGTGACCGTAGTTCTTGTACCTCCACATTCATAGGCAGTTTAATCTTATTACCGCTTTGGTTGCAACTTCTCTCGTCACAATATTAATCGGCAGTATATGGAGTAGAGTAGAGTAGAGACTCGGTCGCTGTAGTCCTTAAGGTTCCGCTTATGCTCAGGCAGGCTGTTTTCTGAACCTTTGTTAGTAGGTTGGTGATGTTTAGTCAGTTGTCGTCCACCATACCACAATGTCGTAGAACAGTATAAGACGAACTACTGCTATATATGTATATGGGCAAATATCAAATTTTTTTAACACAGGGGTAATGTATGTTTTTTTACCCTTTTCTCGCTTTGTGTACGGATTTCGGTGCATAAGTTGATGGAATTAGATAAACCACAAACATAAAAGTTTTATTCCAAAAAAGTTTGTTATTATCTAAAAAACTTTAGAAGTTATACACGGAGGAAAATCGCCATTTTTGATATGTTTGAATTCAAGGAAAATATGTATACTTGGAACCAAAATTTTTAAATATTATATATTTTTGAACCAAAAATTTTGTTTGGAACGCATATGTTAATATATTTGCGAACTTACTTATACTTAGATACAAATAAAATATGTGTTTACAATCAAACATAGATATTGTTTAAGAATTTATCCAAATACATTATATTTAAAACAATTTTAAGACATTATATTTAAAACAATTTTAAGACTAATTTTATTTTTTCCTAGATTTTGTGTTATACTTTACAGGTAAAAAAGTCGTAAGCAGCATTTTCTTTTGTTTTAATTTATAATTTTTAATTTGTAAATAGTCCAATTGTCAATCCATCAATGCTATTTGTCGTTACCCAAGATTATACGATTTACATTTTAATATAATTTTTCAAACATATAAAATTTCTAAAAAATTAAACTTTATATTTCTAAAAAAACTGAAAACTTTCCTTTAAATTAAGGCATCAATTCATTGCCAAAATACTTAGATACAAATTAATCATTGCTTTGGAAATATTATTTCCAAAAAAAAAATATTAGGATGAAAACATAATTTTGTTTAGAACAACATCTTCACAAACATATTATATTTGTGAGTGTCAAATATTATATATTTGGAGTGTACCCTAAACATATGTACTTTTCCAGCAGAATATATTTAGAACAATATACTACAGAAGCGATTTTTTTTTTATTTTTATCTTCGTCTGTTGTAAAAGCCGTTGATGTGCTCGCCAAAAAAAACTTGAAAAAAAATTTACTTCAAAATTAAAAAATTTTGATATTTGCCCATATATCCGATTTAAGGATTTTCCTTACTGGTTATTAATGCCGTAGTTTTTTTGCCATCTGTCAAGTAGTGACAGATGGAGTCATGGCGACTGTTTAAATAGCGGGCTATTCAAAAACACACATTTTATTGGAAGACCCTTTACTAGCCAATACAATATGTTGAGATTTAACATCGCAACCCGTTTCTACTTCATTACCTGCCTTCCCTCGCCAGATTTGTTGATTTCCACATTGGCGGTAGTGTCTGTTAGTCGATGGGCACGTACAGTTCGTATTCCCCTACCCAAGCACAGTTGCGTCCGATGTTGGTTACTCTGAGGAGAAAAGAAAAAATATATTATTATGACATAAAATAAAAGGATTTAAGTCAGACTAGTGTAATATACTTTTTCGTTGATATGGGTTAATCCAGTATCCGACAGGGTGTTGTTTGCCGTCTCGTTTCGGTATATGCTTATTGGGATGACCTCTATTGTTGGCCTTCAGTAAATCTGTGTTCTTGGGAGATTGCTCATATTATTGGCACCCCATTCTATTTTTTCCAAAGAGTACTTGTATCCATTTGTGAACTAACTGCATTAATGGCTTCCAATAAACGGTCTTAGTAGTTGATAATATGATCGGCCACTCCATCTTAATTTTGAATCAATGAGTCCTCTTCTGTTCGACACCTTAGGCTTTGCCATTATTGTTGAATATATATTAAGCATTTTAAAAATTAATAAATCATTTGAATTTACTTGCAATTTACTACGGTGCTTTGTGTTACAGCAATTTTATTTAGATTATGCTTTAAAATATTGTTATTAGGGTTTATTTCTTCACCTAAAACTCAAAAAGGGCGAAACCCAAGTTTTCGTGTTTTACGGGCTATGTACTTATAATGTGAGATGCCTATAACCTCAAGATTTATTTTCAATCCGCCCTAATGTACCCATGTAAATCAATACAAATGTAAAAGGCTTGTAGTAGAATTCTGACTAGCTGGAGAAAATTGTGTCACTGAAAACCACCTGTCGCCGCGAGTGTTACCTACAACACAAACCATTTACCTTCTCAATCATTCCATTCGTTCGTACACATGTTTTCACATGACTGTTTCTAGTAATTTCCTCGAACCTATGGGTATTGCAAAGAAAAATCTGTTTCAGAAAATGCATTTGTAATTGTAAGTAATGTCACTGGTATGTGTTTACCGGCTCAAAAACAGAATAGGAAAAGACATGGAACATTAGTCTGTGCGTTGACGCCATCACCTCCACCACCACTTTGAAAATATTAAGTGGGTTAGTATTAGTGTGATCAGAAATCCGGTTATTTAAATAAAAATTGGGTTCTGTTCATCTGAAGATTAAAAACCGTTTAACTGGTTATTTTCGGGTTTTTCTTTAATAATACACCCAGGAAAATAATTGGTTGGAATTCGATTGTAACAATAAAAATATAGTACTAGCAACAAAAAGTATATTGCCTACACCGTCTGCAGGTTGTATTTATATACAAGGTGGCGCAAAAGTAATCCTCCTATCAGAAAATGATATAAATTTTGCGATTGGCCCCTAATGTCAGTTCTGTTTTGACATTTGTGTAGTAAACACATGCGAAATACACGTTAATAAACAATGTTACGCTACACTGCTCCAGAACGCGGAATATTGCTGACTTGACCAATAATCGGTCGGTGACTTTGGCACAACGTGAATTTCGTCGCAGATTTCCTGGCCGTCCAACGCCTACTGGTGAAACACTGCGACGTTTAGCCGCTCGCCTCGAAGAGACTGGCACAACACGAGATGCTGCCAGGCGTGGCAGACCCCGGAGTAGCCGTTATGCAGAGAATATTGCTGCTGTAGCCGAGGATGTCATGGAAGCGCCGTCGACATCGACCAGACGACGTGCCATGCAAATGGGTATCAATCGACGGTCTCTACAGCGAATTTTGGTACAAGATTTGAAGATGTTTCCGTAAAAAGTCCAGACGGTACATCAGCTGTAAGCTGCTGATCGCCAATCGCGTCTAACATAACATCGAAAGGTTACTTTTGCGCCACCTGTTATAATTAGGTGAAACAATCAAATGAAAATGCTTGCAACTAAATCGATGGTTGTATCAATCGAATTAAGATTGTTTTTTTTTTTATTGACACTCGGTTAGTTGTTGTAACCAATTTTAAATTTTCATTATAGTACCATATGATAGATTTTTGGTTGTGACAACCAATGTTTTATTCTTGACAACAGAAATTGTATCAATAGACCAACGATTATTATTGCAACGAATAATTGGTTACTACACGCTGAAAAAAAATCGCTTCTGTAGTATATTGTCCCAAACATATTCGGCTTGAAGCATATATATGTTTATGGTACACTCTAAATATATAATATTTGGTACACACAAAAATTATACATTTGGGAAGATGTTGTTCTAAACAAATCCTTGTTTTCACCCTAATACCTTTTATTTGGGATTTTAATTCCGAAACAAAAATGTATTTAAATTTAACTATTCCGAAAATATCGAACCTTAATTGTGTTAAGTTTTTCAGTAATTTAATGATAATTTTTTAGAAATTTTTAATTGAAATCGTATAATTTTTGATAACATTAATTTACTCGAAGTATTGAAAAAAATGCTTACATGAAATAACCAGAAATTTAAAATGAGTCCCTTAAAACAGAATGCAATGCTGCTAATGGTATTTTTGACTGGGAGAAATAATTCGAAACGAAGGAAAAATTTGAAAATTTAAGAAAGTTTTGAAAATCTTTCTTAAATTATATATATTTGAAGATATTCCTAAACAATAATTTTATTGGTATATAAATACATATTTTATTTGAGAAAATTAGTTTGCAAATATATTTTGTTGTAATATATTAATATATGCGTTCCAAGTAAATTTTATTGATTTTCAAATAAAATTTATTTACTCAGAAATATAAAACATTTAAAAATTTGTGTTCCAAATATATTTTCTTTCGATTCAAACATATCAAAAAAGGCGATTTTTCCCCGTGTACAACAGAACAAATATTAATAAATAATCGTTTATTAGTTATCTCAATCATTTCCCAAATTTAGAATAGTTAAATGTATTTTGGGAAATACAACCGAAAGGTTGGTTGCTGTTCTTTTGCTGATACATGACAAACAAAAAATAAAACTGCTCGACATAAAAATCTTCAACATTTTGTTCAAGAACGGTATAGGTACTCAAAAATAGTCTCGTGTGGATAATAATGTGTGGAATGCAGAATATGTTGTGCAAAATATTTTACATAAATAAAAAATAAAAGCAACAATCGTGAAATTGAAAGCACAGGGTTAAGCCATATTTGCATACAAGTTTTGTGTTTTCTTTCGTGTACTAAAGTGTGTGTCAAATATTTCCACATCTCATAATAGCGATGAATTTGGGATATGGGATTTTTAATTTTGTTATGAATTGTTTTTATTTTTTGTTCAATAAATAAAATAAAAATTAATGAAAACTGTTTTTAATTGTCTGTAGTATATGACTGACAAATTGTCAGAACAACCAATTTTTGAAAACAGTTGGTTGTGGCAACTACAACAGATAATCTAAGCCACCATTTTCGGTGGCTTAGATTATCCAAATATGATTGTTGTCAACATGGAATCAGAAGTATACCACAACCAAAATATTAGTTGTCCTGATGGAATCGCATGATGATCGATTGAGGCAACCAAACTGTATTCTGTGTGTACGAGTACTTCAACCGAACTGAATTATAGACAATTTGTGCTAGACTAGAGACCACAATTCGGAAAGCACACTGATAGGACCAACTCCCCTTGTGGTTGGAAATTGAGTCCAATTACTTCCGCAGAAGCAGTAGAGATGAGGATGAAGTGGAGAGCACTGATCTACTGCTATGTTACTGTTCCGCATTGATTAAATTACGTCTGGATACACTGGGATCGGCGTTTCTTGGAAGTCTGACAGATCTGACTGGTAACGAAATTAGTTTTATTGATAACTTTGTATATCTACGGCTTCCATAAGGGGCGTCAAGGCCCATGGTAGTACTAGGGACCTCAATTGTTCTATGAGCAGGTATCTCCGGTAGACATTCTAATCTAAACCTAACCGTAGTCTTCGTCTTTCTTAATTGTGAAGTTTAATTTTCAATTAAAATTTCAGTCGGGTAAATCGACTACGGTTCATCCTTACTTTGTGAGTAATTGTACAACGGGTGGAAGGTGCTAAAACATCGAAAAAAAATGTTCATCCTTTGTCGCTCTATAGTCATTGGAAATGTTGTCTAAAATTAAAAATATGAAAACATTTGGAAGATTGATTTGTGTTGGAGGTAGCAAAAGAGACGGAGCTACTTCGCCCATTTTTCCCAACAGATAATCTATTACTATGTGCGGTATTACAGATGATTCATATGGGTAGTAAATATGTTATTAGAGAAACAACATTTCACTAAGTTGTAACCCTTTGTGAAGGAGGTACTAGAAGCAATGGACCATTATGATACATTTTCTAACGTTCCCTGGGATAGAAACCAGTAAGGAAAGGCTAAATTCGAGCGGGCCGACTATATATGTAATATTTTACACTACTCTAGTAATATACTTATAGAGTAACACTGAAATATATATGTAGATTATACTTCTGATAAAAATTGTTTACATAAAGTTGCTTTTAGTACATTCAAAATTATTAGATGTGAATTACAGCTTCTATTGCGCTAAAAGGCCAAATCGGAAGGAATGTATCGAGGCTACATCTAAATCTGAACCGATTTTCTTCAAACTCGGCAATGTGGGTTCCTGGAAGAAGAAACTCAACGCTGCTAAAATTCAAAATGATTGGATGTAAAAACCATCTTCTGTAGCACTAAAAGGTTAAATCGTTAGGAACATATATATAGTGCTGTATATAAGTCTGAACCGATTTTCTTCAAACTCGGCAATGAGGATCACTGTATCAAGAAAGTCTGCCATGCTCCATTTCAAAACGATTGGGTCAGCTTCTATAGGATTAAAGGTCCAAATCGGATGAAATGGGAGCTATATCTAAATCTGAACCGATTTTCTTCAAATTCGGCTATGTTTGTCCATAGATCAATAAACTCTATCATGCTAAATTTCAAAACAATTTTATGTAGAATGCAGCTCCAAATCGGAAGGAATCTATCTATGGAGGCTACATCCAAATCGGAACCGATTTTCTTCAAATTTGGCAATGTTGCTCCATAGATCAATAAACTTTACACACTATGCTAATACCCATAGATCAATAAACTTTACTATGAAAATACAGCTTCTATAGGGCTAAAGGGCCAAGTCGGACGAAACATATATATGGGAGCTATATCTAAATCTGAACCGAATTCAACGAATGTCAATATGCTTCTTTCCAGGTTCGAAAGACTCCTGCACAATTTCAGCACGATCGGAGTGAAATTGCGACCTGTACTCAACGAACAACATTAGATGGACAGCCATGGCTAAATCGACTCAGCAAGTGATTCTGGGTCGTTCGGTACAGTTTAAGGTGGGTCGAGCTGTAGTGTTTCTACAAACATCTCCCTAACACAAACTTATAATTAGGGATCTAACGAAAGTGACTTTAGCGAAAGCGAATATAGAAATATAATTCTTGCGAATGCGAAAAGTAACATATGCATTTTTGCGAAAGCGAATAATAGTTTGAACCTTTAGTACCAACTAATTTAAGGAACTGAATTGATACTTTTCCAGGATATTCAAGTATTAAGAATGTTTTCCATATTTTTACCTCCTGTTACTACAAGGACAAACATATTTTTTCAATTGTTTTGAAGAGAAGTGGCAGAGGTTTTCGTTGGTATTAATATCTTCAAATTGTGTGAAGGAAATAAGGAGTTTTAACACTTTTAAGAAATGGAAGCGAATACTGAAATATATTTTTGCGAAAGTGGTTAATCCAAAGATGGTTTTTGCGAATGCGAATGTTACAATGATGCGAATAATTCGCGTTTGCATATGCGAATGCGAATATTCGTTACATCCCTGCTTATAATACCCTGCACCTAAATGTAGTGTAGGGTATAAAAAGTCGTCTTTCAGACTTTTTCAGTAACAAAAAATAGACTAACTATTTCTACTTTTTTGTACCAAAAAGACGATTAGTTGAAAACCGACTCTAAGCAGTACATGCGGCATATTGCATTGGTATAATGTCTAGCGACATTAAATGCAGTATAACATTTAATGCCTCGGTGCACCACTGTTCGCTGAACTTTTTTTTAATATAGAAATCCATCTTCCGGTTATATGAAGGGCCTGAATGAACCTACGTACACTGCTATCAACCTCCATGGTTACTAAAGCCGTAATTATAGCGGCTGGATTTATGTTTAAAAGGCTGCGGTAGTACATTCATTATCAGAGAGAGAGGTCCCTCAATAAAGGTGACTAAATCATTCCGGTCATTATCTGTGGATTTGCCCTTGCTATAGGCATACTGTTGATTGGACTGTAGCCTCTGCTCAATTAGTCCTAAGCTAAATATCCAATAATCTATCTAAGGTTTTAAGGAGGAATGATGATAGAATAATCGGACGAAAATTCTCAGCTCCTATATGAGGCGGCTTTCCGATTTTGGGATGAAAACAATTTATGGCGAATTCTTTTCTGCAAAAAAGTGCAACATGTTCATTGCCCTTTTTCCGAAAACGGCACTTTTGTGCTACTTTTTTTGAAATTTGGTAATTAAGTTACTCGAATTTAGAACAACTAAAGTTTCAAAATTTCAAAAAAACGATATAATAGTGCTGTTTTCGGAAAAAGGGCAATGCAAGTGTTGCACTTTTTTGCAGAAAAGAATTCACCATTAGTTTCTCTCCACTCCGCTAGTGATTCTGAGTCGATCAGTATAGTTTATATTGTAGTATTTCTACAAACATATGCCATGCAACAAACTTATAATACCCTGCACCTCAGTGTAGTGTAGGATATACGAGTAAAAAGTCGACACAGAAAATAATTGTTGTAGACTTTTTCAGAAACAAAAATTCGACTTACGACTTTGACTTGTTTTGTACCAAAAAAATTAATTGAGACCCGATTCTAAGCAGTACATGCGGCATATTGCATTGTTATAATGTCTATCGACATCAAATGTAGATAACATTTAATGCCTCGGCCCAACACTGATAAATATAGCAGCCATTCGCTGAACTTTCGTTAATATTCGACATCCATCTTGCGGTTATTTGAAGGGCCTGCTGTATGAAGTCTATAAGAGTACTCTCAAACTTCCATCTAATAGGTATTGCCACGTCTTCTGCATAGGCAACAACTCGGACACTCATCATCTCAGCATCTCTAGAGAAATCTGAATATTGGTCGTGGAGAGTTTCCACTGCAGAGAAGGCAGAACACCATCTAATGGCGTCCCTGCTGACAAATCTATGGAGAGCAGTTGACCCTTAGCTAGCTGAAATGCGTCACTTAATCAGAAGCTTATGAATAAACCTTCGAATACTGCTATCAACTACATAGAGCCGTAGCTATAGCGGCCGGAGTTATGCTTTTGAAGGCCCACTCTACATGTAAGAAGGTTGCGCTAGTACATTCATTAACAGAGAGAGATCCTTCAATAAAGGTGACTAGATCATTCCTGGCGGTATCGGTGGATTTCCCCTTGCTGTAGGCATACTATTGATTGGACAGTAGCCTCTGCTCAATTTGTCCTACGTTAAATACCCAATAATCTATCCAGGGTTTTAAGGAGAAATGATGGTAGATTAATCAGACGGAAGTTCTCAGCTACTATATGAGACAGCATCCCGATTTTGGGATGAAAACAACTTAATTTCTCTCCATCTTGATACATCAAGTATAGCTATTAATCGGTTTTCGGGTTAAGACAACGCAGAGCAGTGTTCTCTTTTACGAGTATCTGAATTCCTCCCACTGTGACCATTTTTCATTAGACTATTTATAGGTAGGGGATTAAACACATGTGCTATTTTTATTTCAATTCGTAAAGAAATGTTCAACATGTGCATCAGTCATTATTGCTGTTGTTGTTAGGTAATAGTAAAGCATACATTGGTGTGGAGCGAAATCGAAGTCAACCAGATCTATAAAAATTATATTTTTTTATAAACTGTTTGATTTAAAATAATCCATTGCTCAACGGTGACGTTCTGAAAAATGTTACTAAATTTATATTTTAAATTTCGATCTACGCAGTCTGAGATACATGACACCAACTGTTCAAAATCGGTACTACAGGGTGTTTTTTTACACCTTCACTACTGTGAGTTGGTAAAATTGCTTTATGACAACCGATTTAAGACTTAGACTTACACGAGAGCAACGCTAGCACATTGTTGAATTTTCACTAATAGTAATGCTCAAATTTTTCGAATAATTTCACGTAATGACCACCAATTGGTCACCAAGATCGCGTAATGTAACCCCATTGGATTGTTTTCTTTAGGGTTATGTAAAGTCACTCATCTACGCCGATAAACCGACGATTTATTGACGAAATACGGCCGCAAATACTGCGAAAAGTGAAAAGTGTGGGAAAATTGGATTTCCAGATTACTCCAAGTATGCGCAATCGTGGTTTCCACATGTCCCCATATCATATTTAAACATTAATGGCATACAAAATTGTCTGTCCAATAAAAAAAGTTTAATTGATATTATAAAGGGAAAGTTTCCGAGTACTCTTAGAGACATTCTGAAATAGGCCCCTCATACCAACGCTAGATGGGCTTCCCGTAATGGTCTTGGTGAAGACCCGACCAAAATAGAACTAGCTCTTTTCAGCAGGAGATAAAAAGTACCAACAATTGCACCTGTCCCCTTAAGAGGTATTGATATTTTCTTCTTTGAAAGTGCAAAATGCTTAAGTATTTTACTAGACATGAAGTTAAACTTACATGTCAAATACGTACATGTAAAAGGTTAATAGGAAAGTGATGGGGCCTGGACCTGCGTACATATTATTGGTTGTATTTGGCAGTAATCAGAACGGTAAATCTGTACGGCATTGTTGTCTTGTGGACAGCTCTGCAGAATACCACTTTTGCGTGATACTGAACAAAGCGAATGACTTTGGCCACTAGTGAGGAATTGCATAAATTCCATGTCTAAACGCATCAAAATCCTACTGTCGTTATCGAGACCGGTCGTCTCACTTATCGAGTTATGACGGGTCACTGCCTTATTGGACGGCTCGCACAGAGATTAAAGGTCTGAAGAAATGATTTTTGCAGAAGTTGTGGAGAGTAAGATGTGTCTTTCAGACTGCAGCTTAGGCTCTAATTTCATTGGGGACTTAGGAAACATGGCCGATGAAAAAATCTGCCATTTATTGAGCTTTCTGAAGCAATCAAATCGGTTTAACCGGAGGGGGTTGGAAAAACTTATATCTTCCAATGGACTACATAGTCTATGTGAGCCTAACATACAGGCAACCGATATTTACCAAAACCTAACTGGGGATGGTTGGATGGAGACATATACATATATTTCGAAAGCCATCAAACTCTCATTATCTACATAATGACAACTATTTCATCAGTCAATTTTTAAAACATATAAGCACAGCTAATGTTTCATTACCCAGAAGTTAATGTTACCCAGAACTACAAGTATCCAGACGAATAATCGACGTGAGGGATATTACCCAATATGAAGGTTCCCCCGACTTGCATACTTGTTCCCTTAGAATGACACAAATTACAGCCGATTGGGCAACAATTTGACAGTTTGCATTTGAATCATGAAACTAGTTATGGATCCAGAATCATTTAAACTAGTTATTGGTTTACAGTTTGATATACCCCTCGTGCAATCTCCCACCCTATTTTTAGCTTCCTGCCGCCTCAAACACAGACCGATTGGGCTGGAATTTGGAAATTTGCATTTAATTTGACCTAGAACTATTCACTAGAGTATTTCACCTTATTTGTCCACATTTTAATGTAGGCTCTAGACAAAGTTACTACCCGATTTGAAGATACCGTTTTGCCAATAGACCTTATTGGCCATCAATATTGATATAGTCAAATGTATCAAAGATACAGAAAAGCATCGTCAAAGAGCAAGTCCACACCATACTGTGGTACAGTACTCGTATATAAGTTTCTTTTGTGGCAGATGTTTGTAACACCTAGATATACTACAGCTGGACCCATCTTAAAGTATACCGATCGACTCAAAATAACTAGCTGAATCGATTTAACCATATCTGTTCGTCCCTCCGTCTGCCCATCATAGGTTGTTTGTTAAGTACAGGTCGCAACTTAACTCAGATCTTGCTGAGTTTTGGCAATAAGGACCCTTTCGCACCTGGGAAGAACCCTATTGAATTTGGTGAAAATCGGTTCAGATTTAGATATAGCCCCCTTACATATATATGTTCCATCCGATTTGGCCGTTTAGCGTTACAGAAGCTGTATTTCACATTCAATACTTTTGAAATTTAGCAGGGTGGAGTTTCTTAATATAATGATCCTCATTGCTGAGTTTCAAGAAAATCTATTCAGATTTATATATATATATCTCCCATATATATATTCCTTCCCAATTTCACCTTTTAGCATCACAGAAGCTGTATTTTACAACCAATCATTTTGAAATTAAGTTGTCTAGAGTTCCTTCATCCAAAGATCCATATTGCCGAATTTGGGGAAAATCGGTTCAGATTTAGATATAGCCCCCAAATATATGTTCCATCCGATTTGGCCTAATAGCGCTTTAAAAGATGTATTTCACATTTAATCCTTTTAAAATATAGCAAGGTGGAATTTCTTAATACAGGGAACCCGACACCACACTGTGATACAGGGTATTATGACTTGTGCATTTGATTGTAACGCCTAAAAAACAAAGAGATATACTCATTGTTTATTATTCCGATCGGCATAGAATCACGTTTTGAGTCTATGTATGAAGCGATCTTTACGAAAATTGGTATATAGGCATTTCTCAGACTTGATAATAGGACATATCGGTCAATGTCTTGATATAGATAGACGCCATAGAAAAGTCCCTACCGTCTTTACTTCTTGATGCTCTAGAGAACACATTTTGCAATTTATCTGGCTGAAATTTAAGAATTTATATTTTATATTGAACCTTATCGTCCCTACACGGAGGAAAATCGTCATTTTTGATATGTTTGAATTCAAAGAAAATATACTTGGAACCAAAATTTTTAAATATTATATATTTTTGAACAAATATATTTTATTTGAAAATCAAAAAATGTTGTTTGGAACGCTTATATTAATATATTACAACAAAATATATTTGCGAACTTACTGTCACAAATAAAATATGTGTTTATAAACAAACAAAGATATTGTTTAAGAATTTATCCAAATTCATTATATTTAAAAAAAAATGTTAAAACTTTGTTGACTTGGGCAATTTTTTATATTATTTTTTCCTCGATTTTGTGTTATACTTTTTGTTTTACAGCACTAATTTTTTTATAAATAGTCCAATTGTTAATCCATCAATGCTATTCGTCGTAGCCCAAAATTATACGATTTAAATTTTTCAAACATATAAAATTTATAAAACACTTAAAACTTTCCTTCAAATTAACGCATCGATACATTGCCAAAATACTTAAATATAAATACTTAATATAAAATACTTAAATATAAATTAATCATTGTTTGGGAAATATTATTTCCAAATAAAAAAATATTAGGATGAAAACATAATTTTGTTTAGAACAACATCCTCACAAACATATAATATTTGTGAGTGTCAAATATTATATATTTGGAGTGTACCCTAAACATATGTATGTTTCCAGCAAAATATGTTTGGAACAATATACTACAGAAGCGATTTTTTTTCAGCGTGTAGTAAAAATTTTCAGCGTGTATTTTTGTATATTGACTCTCTAGAGAACAGATACTTCAATTGATCTGGCTGAAATTTAAGAATTTATACTTTATATAAAACCTAATAACCTTATATTGAATCTAATAACCATGTTTTGGTATAGGGTCAGAATATTTAATATCGATCTTTATTATTGTTGGCTAACATGTTCGTCCCTATATAAGCAGTTACAAATAGGTAAAACAAGATCACGCTATCATTATTTTTTAAAAAATTGTATGGGCATTTTAATTTTTGAAAAAAATAAAAAAAATAGTTTTTGTGTTTTTGCAAAGTATACATTATTGAAATTTTGTAAAAAAAATTTTTACGAATGTTTTTTTTTGAAAAAAAAACCTTTGTAGAAAAAATTGCTCCCCCCTCGATTTTCTTCAAATTTTCACAAAATATTCATCGTACTCTTACAAATCCAGAACAGTAAAAAATTTTGGGAGACTCAATATCTGTAAAAGTTATGGACGAAATACCAAGACTAGTCTGACAATTTTCGTCTGTTTTTGCAAAACACTGCACAGTGGTACGAATTCAAAAAGGGGAAATAATTCGACCGTTTCTTAATCAAACAACCGATTGCGATCAAACTTGGTATGGCAGATGAAGAGGTGTTAGAAAAGCTAAGCTTGATATTTTGGCCCCCAATGTCATACAGGGGCGGAGCTAGAGGTCCTCAAAGTTGGCCACATCAGGTGAAGAAAATGTTCAAGCGCATGTAACTCGTGTTTCTCTTCCGATTTATAATTTTTTTGTGTGTGTTCTACTAACTGTGGTCTACAAAAAAATGTGTACACCTATGGATTAGCTCGTATAGTTACGGAGATATGTGCAATTGAAAATTGAATTTTTAATTTTTTCCCTTATTGTGTCTTAGTATTTTGTAAATATCAGATCACAATATGCACCGATTTCATCCGTATCAACATGTCTGGATGGGCAATAAAATTTCCTATTTGACGAAAAAAAATTGGTTCGATATACCCAAGAAGTACAAAAGTTATGGGTATATCGAACGAAAAATTGGTTCGATATTTTTAGCAGAGAAAAAAATGAAACACGTCTATTCAGTTGAACGATTTAAAAGAAAAGTGAAAAATAATTTATTGACAGAGACAAACAAAAAAATAAAAATGAATACAAACAAATTCAATTCTCTAAGCCTACTTGTTTTGTTCGCACAATTATATTTTAAGAACAGTTAATTTCAACACCCCCACTCGAACAAAAAATTACTTAAAATGTAATCCCATTTGAAGTGAACAAAATCTATGTTTGTCAGCAGGAACAGCTTTTGTTAGGTTGTCTGCTACCATGACCTGGGTTGTCACGCCTACGAAGTCAACAATGTTCGACTCTCTCTTTTCTCTTATGAAATGATGTCGAACATCAATGTGTTTAGATCTTGCCAAATATTTGCTGGTTGATGACAGATGTATTGCACTTTGATTGTCGCAATATATAGTGGTTGCTTTTTCGTTATACTTTGGATTGAGCTCCATTTCAAGGCTCCTAAGCCATAGAACCTCCTGCACTGTAGCCGAAAGTGCCATATATTCGGCTTCTGTGGTTGACAGAGCTATCGTTGGTTGACGTTTGGAAGCCCAAGATACATGCCCGCCGTGCAAAATACATATATATCCTGTAACTGAACGTCTCTCATCGCAATTGCTTGCCCAGTCAGAATCAGAATATGCAATTAAATCTTCGTTTCCACATTTAGAAAATTTTAATTTCGCATTCCTAGTTCCTTTTAGGTATCTAAAGATTCGCTTCACTGCACACCAATGCTCTCTGCCGGGACAATTGTTGAATGTGCTCAGTTTATTTACCGCTTGGCATATGTCAGGTCTGGTGCATTGTGATAGAAAAAGTAAGCTTCCTATTGCTGGTTGGTATGGAATTTCTGACATATCCTTGATTTCGGCATCTGTTTTGGGAGACATATCTTTCGACAGTTTAATATTGATATCCATCGGTGTTGACACTGGATTGCAGTTTTGCATATTAAACTTCTTCAATATTTCGTCTATGTATTCTTCTTGGTCTAAACAAATGTTTCCATCTTCTCGTGATATGCGAATACCCAAACATTGCTTTGCTTCTCCTAAAAACTTCATTTTAAATTCAGCCATTAGTTCAGTTTTTAGATTTTCGCGATATGAAATTTCATTGCTAAACAGCAATATGTCATCTACATAAATTGCTAAAAATGTCATATTCGTCCCGTTTCTATGAATATAAATACAGGGATCAACTTTTGATCGTATAAGCCCGAATTTAGTTAGTGCTGTATCCAATTTTGTATTCCATACTAAACTCGATTGCTTAAGACCGTATACTGCTTTATTGAGCTTCAAAACTTGACCATCGCATACCGTTGGAACACCTTCGGGGTTTTCAATATAAATGTTTTCTTTCAACTCACCCTGGAGAAAGGCTGTCACCGCATCCATTTGTTGTATTTCTAGGCCATATTTTGCCGCTAAGGCCATCAGAAACCGTATTGAGGTGTACCTTACTACTGGCGAATACGTTTCGTCGTAGTCAATGCCTTTTTTCTGCGTGAAGCCTTTAGCTACTAGCCTCGCCTTATATCGTATTTTATTACCTGGTTCTTTCTTCTTTTTGAATACCCACTTTGTTTTGATCACATTTACGCCAGGAGGCTTTTCTACAAAAGTCCATGTATTGTTCTCTTCAAGTGATTGTAATTCGCTCTTCATGGCATCAATCCATTCATTTTTGTCAATACTATTCATAGCATCTTCTAGACTAATAGGTTCGTATGTGCTCTCCAGTTGCGTGGTGGTTAATGCTTTCTTTTTTGCTGCAATTCTTTCGCTTTTACGAGGAACCGATATGCCATCTCGGTTATCGAGTAAATCCTTCATTGCAGAATCGACAGCATTGGAAACAGATTCTACAGGTTCGATTGGAACGCCACCAGAATCCCCCACTTCATGTCCATCTTCCTGCATTGATGAACATGATCCAAAATCACTCTGATTATCAGCTGTATCAACTACATCTGCCCCCACTACAACGGGATAAAGCGGGATCTCTTCATTCATATCAGTTTTCTTTGTTGATGCCAAGTAATGGAAATCAGTCTCGTTAAAAATTACGTCACGACATACAAAAACTTCTTTGCGCTTCAAACTGTACACTCGATAGCCTTTCGATGTACTAGAATACCCGACAAATATGCACTTTTCAGATTTCGAGTCCAGTTTACGACGCTTTTGCTTTGGGATATGACACATTGCTGTACAACCAAAAATTTTGAAGTAACTTACGTCAGGTTTATATCCACACCATATTTCTTCTGGAGTCTTTTTCAGCATTTTGTGTGGCGACCGATTTATAATATAACTTGCACAATTTACAGCTTCCGCCCAGAAAAACTTAGGCATGCCCGCATCACACATCATTGCTCGAGCTTTTTCCATCAAGTTGCGGTTCATCCTCTCAGCAAGACCGTTCTGCTCAGGAGTATAGGGAACCGTGGTCTGGTGAATTATTCCGCTTTTCTTTAATTCGACAGCCATTTGCTTGTTCAAATATTCTTTACCGTTATCGGTTCTCAAAATTTTGATGGACATTCCCTTTTGATTTTCCACCTCAGCTTTGAATTCACGGAAACAATTGATAACTTCGTCTTTGCTCTTTATAAAATATACCTTGACCTTACGCGTATAGTCATCTATAAAAGTAACAAAATAGAGACTTCCTCGAACAGACTTCACTTCCATAGGGCCGCACACGTCAGAGTGTATAATTTCTAAAACTTTAGACGCTCTAGATCCTTGTGATTGGAAATTGCTACGATGTTGTCTACCCTCTGCGCACGATGTACATGATGATACAGAATTGTCGCTAAGATTTACACCTTTTACATACCCTTTGGCTAGAAGTTTCATATTTTCAGATCCAAGATGAGCAAATCTGCGATGCCAAATATCCGTCAAAGTTGCATTTGCCAAGTAGGCAGTTTTTGTACCAATGTCATCCAATTTGTACAAACCATTCACTTGACTTCCTGTCGCGATGACTTCTTTGGCGGAGTTTAAAATACGGCATCCGGCATTATCAAATACTACGCTGTTTTGATGATCTACGATTTTCTTTATGGATAATAAATTCATTCCCAGATCTGGAACGTGAAGAACTTCATGAACTGTTACAATTTCATTACCTCTAGGTGTAGGAAGTATCATCGATATGTCACCCTTTCCAACAGCTTGCATGGTCGTGTTATTCGCCGTCTTGATTTCGCCAGAATAATCAGAAATGCTCTTGAACTTTTCGTGGTTTGCCGTCATGTGGTTTGTGGCACCACTGTCAATATACCAATCGTTTGTCGAAGATTCTGCTCTAAAGGCTGCGAACATTGAACTGCCTTTATTTACGACTTTCGATTTCGACGGGCACTCGGATGCAAAATGGCCTATTCCCTCACAGTTGAAGCATCGAGACTTTCCCTTTTTATCTGGTTTAGGACCTTTTCTCTGATTCTTCGCATATTTACCTTGTGTGACTTTACCTTTCTTCGAAAATAATGCACTATTTAATGAAGAGGGTTCAAATTTTACATCCTGTAGGAGCTTCATTTTTACACCATCAGCAGTTAATGACTTTCCTGTGCTTCCAATGGTCATTATCATTGGTTGGTATTCACTAGGGAGTCCTTTCAAAAGCAAACTTCCAATCCATTCGCCGTTCACACTGAATCCAATTTCATTCAACTTTTGGGCAGTTGAGATAATCTGATTTACGTAGTCTTCGACAGAAGAACATTCCACAAATTGTACGGAGCATAATTTTTGCAGCAACCCGATTCTTCTATCCAGTCCGGTGTCTTGAAAAAGATTTTTTAATGCCTTCCAAACTTCGGCCGATGTTTTGCAATCTCGTACATGAACATAAAGACTTTTATCAATGGCCAAAATAATCTTACATCTTGCCTTGCGATCCTTTTCGCTATCAAGTACAGCTGTACCACTTGCAGGCTCAATGCACGTCCAGGCATCCTCCAGTTCCAGTTGCGTTTTCATGGCGAAACTCCAAGTCGACCAGTTTTCGGAGCCGACCAGTTTCTCCATTTGTTGAATTGCTCCTAGCGAATTCATTGCGGTACACATTCCTGAATAATGTTTGATTATGGCTTCTATTGGTCACAAAAATCAAATAAATTTTTCGTTTCAGTTATGGACTGGGCCCATAACCTTTTAGCAGAGAAAAAAATGAAACACGTCTATTCAGTTGAACGATTTAAAAGAAAAGTGAAAAATAATTTATTGACAGAGACAAACAAAAAAATAAAAATGAATACAAACAAATTCAATTCTCTAAGCCTACTTGTTTTGTTCGCACAATTATATTTTAAGAACAGTTAATTTCAACAGATATACCTAATAGTACAAAAGTTATGAGTACTTAAAATCGAGGGGGCAGTAATTTTTTCTACAAAGGTTTTTTCAAAAAAAAACTTTTGTACAAATTTTTTGTAAAAAATTTTTGCTAAAGATGGCGCATTGTGTCCTCTTTAAAACAAAGTAAACTTTGCAATAATCGGTTCAGCCGGTCGAGAGCAATTACAAATTTCGTAAAACACAAAAACTATTTTTTTTAATTTTTTCAAAAATAATTTCCAAAAATTTTTTAAAAAAAAAAAAAAAAGTTTTTGTTTTACCTATTTGTAACTGCTTACAAACATTTTATCCAAAAATAATCTACATAGGTCGATATTAAATATTCTGACCATAGCCCCCATATAAATGTCCCCCACCAACTTCACTTCTTGACACTCTGGAGAACATATTTTTCAATTGATCTGGCTGAAATTTAAGAATTTATATTTTATATTGGTAAAAATGGGCACATCGAATCATGTTTTGATATAGCCCCCATATAAAGGCCCCACCGATGTCACTTCTTGACACATTTACCATTTGATCTGACTGAAAATTAAGAATTTATACTTTATATTGCACTAAATCTTTAATAGTGAAAATGGGGAACATCGGGCCATGTTTTGATATAGCTACAATACCCTTCTGATTAGACTTTTGGCATTGTAGGGGACGTATTTTTTAACCCATCATTCGTAAATTTAAGCTTTTGTAACGGGTCCGCCATCTAACGTTTTTTTTTTCAACTAGTGCTTATTTCGTGAATGGTAACACTTAGCTCATGTGTGATTTGACAGATAATTAGTTTTATCCTTCCGCTGAACGAATATGGTTGTGTATACGCTTGAACAACGCTGGGAAATATTGCGACATTACTTTGAAAATCATGGTAATGTTGCAGTTTGCAGATCGCATTATCAGCCGCAGAGCTGATGTCGTTTGGCCACCTCGGAGCCGCGATTTGACACCGTTGGACTATTATTTGTGGGGTGCCCTCAATGATAAGTGTTACGCCGACAAGCCAGAGACAATTGACGCTTTAAAGGACAATATTCGTGAAGCCATTGGTGAAATACAGCTGCACACAATCGATAATGTGCTTAAAAATTGGACCGATCGTGTAGGCTACTGCATGGCCAGCCGAGGCAGCCATTTGAATGAAATTATTTTCCATTATTAACCGGAAGGATTGTACTTTCAAATAAAAAAGAAATTTGAGAAAATTTTCAGCAGTTTTTTTTTAGCATTCTCAAAAAAAAAATTATTTGGCGGACCCTTTACTTTATATTGAATTAAATCGTCTCTAGTGAAAATTGTGTATATCGGTCTATGTTTTTCTAAGTATAAGCTTCTTATGAAGGCCACATTTTCTAACATATGTGCCTGGAATTTAGAAATCTACTCTATTTAACCACCAACTGGTCATAGTAATAATGGTTATATAGGCGGTCCCGCAAGACTATAGACTTTCCTTACTTGTTTTATATTGAGAAAGCGTTTTTTGTTTAATTATACAAAGTGAAATTTTTAGTCTTATCCTGATTCGAACCTGGGTCTCCTAGAGCTGCAGCAGCAGAACATCACATCTTAATGGGCACGACCAAAAATGAGTGGAAATTACCACTGTCTTGAGATATACAGTTGAGGACACTTTGGCGTTGAGTGCTTTTTATACAAATTGTGATAACTTGGCTCTTGCTCACTGCTTTGAATGCTCTCTTAATATGAGAGTAATTAAATTGGGGTTCAAACGAATGCTATTTTAAAAATTATATTTTTAACCTGTGAAAGAGGCGTTAAATTCGGCCATGCCGAATCTTTCGTACCTCCACCATGGATCCCATGTGATGTTTCGGGTAAAAATTAACTCACACTATTAAATTTCGGACCCATTCTTTGAAATTTTTTGTTGTTCTTGCGTTAAGAAGTCAAATCTAGAAGGACTTTTGTATGGGGGATATATCGAAACATGGACCTATGACTACCGATGTTCGTGTAAAATGTTCCCTACACAGAAAGAAAAATGCCATACTAAATTCAAGTAAAAAATTTTAATTTAAGCCGAAATCGTACTTAAAAATTTAAGTAAGTTCGTACTAAGTTTTTCTTAAAACAAGTATAAATCGGCTTAAAATGAAAAAATCAAGCGCTGAAAGGCTTACAATAAGCATTTAATGCTTGAAATCAAGTAAACATTTCTTGAAAAGGAAAATTAAGCCTAATATGGCTTAAAGTAAGAAAAAAAAGCTTACTTTATTTAATCTCTGAGAGACAGAACCATTATAGAGCACAATAAAATTACCCTCTCAACCACTCTCATGCAAGTGGTTGATTTTGGCTGACGCAACATCAAACACACATGCATATAAATTGTCCATGTATAAACATTTGTGCGCAACCATATCCAATTCGTTTCTCGTTCAAGCAGTGTTTGCAAATATATTACTATTACTATTAGTTTTTTGAAGTTGTTAATAATTCTTATTCATTTCGTTGATGCTATTCCTTATATGTTTCATATTTAAATCGAATAAATGCAGCAAAACTTTTACATTTGCTGTCAAGCAATTGTATTTTGACATACCATTTTAAAAAATTACATTCTTTGCAATACAGTGGTAAAAATGGTATAATTAATATAAATGGTATATAGGTGTAAGACGAACGAAAGCACAATAAATCTAGTATGACCAGGCTTAAATCAAGAACTTATCTGGCTTAAATCAAGTATTGGTTAGGATTAAATCAAGAACCGATCAGGATTAAATCAAGTATTATCAGACTTAAATCAAGTATTGGGCAGGCTTAATTCAATCAAAAATTTCTTCATTGAAGCCCGCTTCGCACTCAAATTAATCCGATAAAATTCTTAAATCAATTCGTAATGCTTATGCTTAAAATAAGAATTGTTCTGCTTAAAATTAGGCCTAATCAGGCTTAATTAGCGCTAATATTAAGAATTCAGGGATTACAAATCCGTACTTGATTGAAGTATTTTGTACATGGTTTAAGAAAATACGTACTTAACGTACTTTTGACACCGCTACGGCTTGATTCAAGTACGGATTACTCAATTTTTTCTCTCTGTGTAGTTACTAAATTTCAGCCCGATCAGTTGGAACTTGTTGTCTCTCTGGCATTAAGAAGTTAAATCGGTTAAATGCTATACAAATATGGGGGAAATATCAAAAAATGGACCGATACATATATACAAAATTACGGCACTCTCGCTCACAAACTGTGCAAGATATCTCAATTTCAAAATTTGGCTTATATAGGCATTATTCCGATCAAGCCCATTTTTGGACCAATCACGTAGACTGCCACCAGATACATGGTGCCTCTCTGGAGGCAACTGCAAAACCGATGAACTTGCTAGGAAAAGGACGACATTACAAATTCTCGAAGAATTTGCATATATTGGTGCGCCACTATCCACGTGCAAGCTTTGGCTTAGACAAGAGGCAATCATGCAGTCCAAATATCTCCTCGAACTAGAGAGGCAAAGATTGTCCACGTTAGTATAAGTTCTGACGGGACACTGCTTGAACGGCGGATTGGGTATTGACTCAAATGACTTCTGCAGAAGCTGTGGAGATGAGGAGAGCATTGAGCACTTGCTATGCGACTGCCCCGCTCTGAGTAAACGACGACTGGACATACTGGGGTCGGCCTTTGTAGGCAGCCTAACAGATCTTTCCAGTACCGATATTCGTACTATCGATAAATTTGTATATCAAACAGGTTGGTTTCGACGAGGGGCATTTCAGCCCGTGGTAACACTAGGGACCTAAACTGGTCTATGTGAGCTTTTATAAAAAAATACGGCTGCCACCCTAACCTAAACCTACGCATACAAAACATTACAAGATATCTCAATTTCAAAATGTGGCTCATATGGGCTTACAGCACTCTCGCTAACAAAATGGCGGGGCAACGCCCATTGGTTTGATCCCGCCCATTTGTGGACCAATCACATAAATTTCCACACAAATTTTTTCACAATATTAAAAAATTGTTCATAAGGGCGGGTCCACTCCCACTTGATAAGTCGAAAATTCAAGTACCCAATTTTAACCACACATGTACATTCTGTGAAAATTTCAGGAAGATCGGTCTAGCCGTTTAGGCGTCTATACTGAATAAACAAACATACACACATTTTTCCTTATATAAATATATAGATTGCAAACTTCAGCCAAATCGGTTGGTATTTGTTGGTTTCTAAAGCGTCAAGAAGTTAAAGCTGCTCACATCTTTGTATGGGGGCTATAGCAAATCAAGTTCCTACCATGGTCCGTCTCGGTGTAAATGGTTCTAGGTACAACTGTACGAATATTCTTAAATTTATGTACAATCGGTTAATGTTTGTGGCTTCTACGGCTTAACGTAATATAATCGGTTGGGACCAATTTATGGGAATTTTTTAAAGATGGACTTACAGATATAAGAACGGTTTCTGCCAAATTTGACTCACAAAGCTTATCAAACATTTTCCTCAATTTAAAACTCAAAATATGTATTTGTGCTGGCGATTTCGAAAATTGATTTAGACTATTCGACGATTTTTGTGCACTCGATTTTACGATTTTTGGCTAAATTCGCCTGACAACACTGATTTTATGTTTTGATATACTCGTAACGCTCCTACAGATGTCGCTCTTAACTATATTTAACGAAGGGTATATATTAGGTTTTTCAAACAATTTAACTGACATTATGCCGTTTGGAATTTTTGACAATAATTCTATACCGCAAAAAAGAACCTTACAAGACCACGTTTTGATATTGTCACCATGAAAAGGCCGCTCTCAAATTTTCCTTTTTATAACATAAATACGACATTTTTCACACCCCACCCTGTACTATTTTAGTAAAATCTAAAACGTTACTCCACCCTATTAGACATGTATTGGAATGAATTGGGTTTCTTTCACACAGTTGCTAGCTACTCGTAAATACGTACTAGTTGTAATAATCGAACAATCCATGACACATGTATTTTTCTAAATATTCAATTCGAATTTCAAGCAGAAAATTTTTGAAAAATCGTATTCATTGTAAGTACTATTCCTTTGAACCTGCGAGCGCGTGGGACGTGTAGATTTCCGCACAACCCTTGAGGTACTACACACTGTGCGTTGCCAGTTATTTTAAATGGCCAGCATCCCCAATAGGCCTACGAACCATTTTTGAATGCCATTTATGGCTGGCAGCCGCGATAGGCTATGGACCATCATCGGTACAATGAAAAATATAATACGCAGTGATTGGATATCGAGAGTTGACGTTTGCGAACACAAGTAAATCAATGGATATTTATTTTTTTAACGTTTCAGTGGCTAATTCGGAGGTTTATGGAAAAATATCACGTTTTCACGTGTATTTCTGGGGTACTTGGAGTACCAGAATACTTACTTGCTCCTGGCTCATGGGCAGGCTTTTGTTGGGCACCCAAGCACCGAGGATAAGTTATGAACGTACTGTTAATTGGTTGTGACTGAAGTAGTAACGGATTTTTCGCAACGAAGAAAGCTCTGCTGTTGCAGTGGAGGTGTTGCCACATCAGTGCAAAAAGGCAAACATGTGGTTGTTTTGCAACATGTGATGCTGTAATGTTGCCACCAAGTGCTATCGCGTGTACACTGTAAAAAATTATCGCAATAATGCGCATGCGTTAAAAAGCATTGAAGAGATAATTAGATACAAATTATTTCAAAATGTTGACATGAAGACTGAATTTCGTGTTAACTAAGTAAATCTTGCTAATTGAAAATTATGTTATTGACTGCAACAAAATGCTACAAAGTTAAAAGGAGTAAGAACATTTCTGTAGGGTAATAGACTAACGTATACTGTTTGGTTTTGGTTAAGGTGGCGCTAACATAGACCTGTTTAGGTACCTAGTGTTACAGCAGGCTGAATGTCCATCATCGAAACATTCCTGTTTGATACATAAAGTTATCAATACTAACAATATCGGTACCGGAAAGATCTGTTAGACTACCTAGAAAGGCAGTTTAACGTTTACTCAAAGCGGAACATTCGCATAGCAAGTGCTCAATGCTCTCCACTTCTTCCTGATCTCCACAGCTCTAGTAGAAGTCATTGGAGTCAATACCCAACTTTTTGGCTTGTCCCGTCACAACTGATACTAAAGTGGACAATCTTCCTCTCAGGTCATATCTTGGCCAGATTTGTCTAGTTACCCTGCAAGTACCGATTACAGTCCATCTTTCATTGGACAACCTGATTGTCTCTTACCTAAGCTACAGATTGCATGTAGATAGTGGCACACCACTAAAACTGCAAATTCCTAGAGAATTTTTAATGTCGTCCCTTTCCTAGCAAGCTCATCGGCTTTGCAGTTGTTTTTCAGTAAACAAGCTAGCGACGCTGTGAATCCATTCGATCGCTTGTTTGTCCAGTTGATACTTTGGTTCTGGAACTGTTGCAAGGACTGGGTGGAACGCCTGTTACTCGCTGAGGCGCCCTGATACCAGATCTCTTAACGAGATGGCTGAGCAATTCATATGGGTATCTGGACATATGAATATTCCGAAGAACTGCAAAGCCGATGGACTTGCTAGAAAAGGAAAGACATTACAAATTCCCGAAGAATTTGCATATATTGGTACGCCACTGTCGTCATGCAAACTTTGGCTTTAGCAAGATGCAATAAGACAGTTCAATGAAAGATGGGCAGAAATGAAGATGGACAAGATACGACGTGATAACGTAAAAATATCTACTCTCACTTTAGAGGAAAAGACTGGCTGGGCATCCTATGAAGCCCATAATTCATTCAATAACGTGGGATGACAGATATTTCAGTTTTTGTATCGTGTAATAACCTAGGTAGCGATGTCTCGTCTTGATAGCGAAGGACATTGACAGAGAAGGTGTTCGTTTGTCTCCAGTTCCTCTTCATCCTCACAGAGTCGACAGAATCACGCTGTTACCTTGATGTTAGTGATGTAACATTACAGTTACCAGTCGGCATGCCTATCATTAAGCGAATACCCCTCTTTTTGAGGTTAAGAAAATCTTTGGTCCCAGATTTTGCTATGGCTGGCAAGAGAGATTAAATGATTTTACAGTCAGATCTGCTCGACCATTTCTGGTTTGCCAGATCTTTGCAGAAACACTCTATGTTACTGAAGAATTCGCATAAGGGGTATATAGTGATGACTCAATACTTGCAGCGTCCATCACTGATCCAATTCGCGTTCCCCGCGATATCACAGTGTCCAGGGACCCAACACAGTGTGATTCTGTCTGCCAATTGGTGTAGCTCCAATCGGCACTCATTAACCACCTTTGACTTAATAATGGTTGACTTCAGTGCCATCAGAGCAGCTAGACTGTTTGTGATCACCTTGCCCGAGTATTTGTCGGTTTATCAAGCTGAGGGCTTACAGAATAGCAAAGGTCTCCGCCGGGAAAACACTACAGCTGTCGGCTAACCTGTAGGGCATATGTATGCCAAGAGATTCGCTCAAGATGCCTGCCCCTGTGCCTACATCCATTTTTTAACCGTCAGTGTATATTCCATGGCCCTCCAAAAGAAGGTTGTCGAAGTTTGAGGAAAATGTTAGAACTGGTGCCAAATAGTCTGTCGGTTCTGCCAGAACTCTTAGGTCGGATATTCTTGAATCCTTATTGAGAATGGCCGAATGGCCCCAATCCGCGCTAAGCCACATACGAGCTTTTCAAAGTCTGAGAGCGAACTTTGTGGCACTGCACTTAACAAAATTACCTACAGGTTGTAGGTTCGATACCATGCTGAGGGCCGCCGGCGATGTACTCTTTATCGCAACGGATATAAATAATGATGCCGCTCTTTGTACTTTATCTAACTTGTTAAGCTGATATTTAACATCCACCATATCACTGAACCATAGGTAAGTATAGGAGTTTCTGCACGATTATAGTGCGTTCAACCCCTTTTCAACTCTTTACTCTGCAATCTAATGAATACCATTTGAAATACTTTTAAAGATGCAGTTAGTGATTTTTTTCTTCAAAATAAGTAAGTTTTTTTTGCAAATATACAAAAATAAAAATGTTGTAATGGAGAGTAGATTAAAAAGCCATTAAGGAAAGGCTAAAGTCAGGCGGGGCCGACTATATAATACCCAACACCACTCTCGTAATATTGAATAACTCTGAAATATAAATTTTGTAATTCATGTATAAATTGTTTACATAAATTTACTTTTGGGACATTTTATACTTAAATAATACCCTGTATGATAAATACAGCTTCTACAGGACTAAAGAGCCAAATCGGATGAAACATATATATGTATGTGAGCTACATATAGCTAAATCTTAACCGATTTCAATCAAATTCGGCAATGTTAGTCCATGGATCAAGAAACTCTACCATTCTAAATATCAAAACGATTGGATGTAAACTACAGCATCTATAGGACTAAAGGGTCTAATCGGACGAAATATATGTATGGGAGCTATATCTAAATATTAACCGATTTTCTTCAAATTCGGCAATATTGGATCAAGAATCTCTACCATTCTAAATTTCAAAACGATTGGATGTAAAATACAGCTTCTATAGAACTAAAGGGCCAAATCGGACGAAACATATTTATGGCAGCTACAGCTAAATCTTAACCGATTTTCTTCAAATTCGGCAGAGTTGGTTCATGGATCAAGAAACTCTACCATTCTAAATTTCAAAATGATTGGATGTAAAATACAGCTTCTACAGGAATAAAGAGCAAAATCGGACGAAACATATATATGGGAGCTATAGCTAAATCTTAACCGATTTTCTTCAAATTCGGTAGTGTTGGTTCATGGATCAAGAAACTCTACCATTCTAAATTTCAAAACGATTGGATGTAAAATACAGCTTCTATAGGACTACAGGGCCAAATCGGACAAAAGATATATATGGGAGCTATATCTAAATCTAAACCGATTTCAATCAAATTCAATAGGGATCTTTAAAGTTTCGAAATACTCTAAACTGCAAAATTTCAGAGCGATCGGAGCGAAATTGCGACCTGTAGTCGACGAACAACTTTACATGGACAGACGGACGGACGGACAGACATGGTTAAATCGACTCAGCTAGTGATTCTGAGTCGACCGTTATACTTTAAGGTGGGTCTAGCTGTGTTATTTTCAGGTGTTACAAACATCTGCCGTGAAACAAACTTATAATACCCTGTACCACAGTGTAGTGTAGGGTATAAATAGAACACGTTTGAAAAAATAAAAAAAAAAATTAAAGGAAAAATAAATACCAACTGCGGGATTTGAACCCGGACACCCTGATTTAATAATACTGATAGTAAAGATAACAAGTAAGAAAGTTCAGTCGGGTAAACCGATTTATGAATCCCCTCACCTTGAGTCCCAAAAAATATTAGTAAATTTTTTTTGTTTTAATTAAATAATTATCCATTTAATAACTTTAAAGTATGTACTGGTATTAAAGTTATAAGCTGTTAACTTTTGGTGTAAAATGGTCCATTTGTGTGGGGGGTACCAAAAGGGGCGTGCCAATAACGCCCATTTTTCTCTGAACTCCTGGTACTACACTGTACAAAATTTCAAGTATTTATATGCACTGGTATTAAAGTTATAAGTTGTTAACATTTGGTGTAAAATGGTCCATTTGTGTGGGGGGTACCAAAAGGGGCGTGCCAATTACGGCCACTATTCTCTAGACTCTAGGCACTATAAAAGCATTGCACTGTACGAAATTTCAAGTATTGTTATGCACTGGTATTAAAGTTAAAATCTGTTAACATTTGGTAAAAAAAGGTCCATTTGTGTGGGAAGTACCAAAAGGTGCGTGCCAATAACGCCCATTTTCCTCTGGCCTCTAAGTACTATAAAAGCATTACACTGTAAAAAATTTCAAGTATTTGTATGCACTGGTATTAATGTTATAAGCTGGTAAAATTTGGTACAAAATGGTCCATTTGTGTGGGAGGTACGGAAAGTAGTGTGGCAATAATGCCAATTTTTCACTGTACATATTGTACTATTACGCTGTACAAAATTTCTAGTCTGTGTATCCACTGGTAATAAAGATATAAGCTATTAACTGTTTTGTTCAAAATTGTCCATTTGTGTGCGAGGTACGAGAAGGGGCGTTGCAACTTCACCCATTTTTCTCGAGGTAATAATGACTATTAAACTAATACTATGTGTAGAATTTCAGAGGATTTCAATAAGTAGTATAGAAGTTATTAAATAATCAATATTTCACTAAATGTTAACCCTTTGTGGGTGAGGTACTAGAAGGAGTGGACCAATATGGCCCATCTCCGAACTTGAAGTCAATCGGTTACTCCTTTCGAGAGTTATCGTGTGCACCAGCAGACAGACATACAGAAAGACAGACAGACGGACGGGCGGACATTGCACTTAATATGACCCAAGACGGATATCCGCGGAACATACTTAGGGTCTTAGGTCGCTCCTTCGATGTGTCATACTTTTAGCTCGTAGCAAATGATAAAGTGTTCCTATATAACTCAGTACAGCGGTAATTCAGACTCGTTTGTAGCCGTACGCGTTAAGGTGTGATGTTATGCTGATGCGGCGTTAGGGGAACCAGTTTCAAATCTCGGCAAGACCAACAAATTTCACTTTGAATAATTAAATAAAAAAGTTTCCAAATGTAAAATAAAAAATAAATAATTTGAAGAAAAAGTGGTAACACTAGGGACCTAAATTGGTCTATGTGAGCTGGCAAAACTGGCTGCCACTCTTACCTAAGCCTAATTGTTGCCACACTTCTCAATTTAAATAAATTTTTTCCGAAAATTTAAAACTAAGTCACAAGATAATATTTCACTGTGTTGGTGGAGGGTATAAAAAGTGGGGAAACAAATGTCTTAATTAATAGCTTTATCATATTGTCTTTATATTTCAAAATATGTACTAGTATTCTATTCGATAGTGATTGGCAATTTTTCTCTGTGCATGACTAAATATTGTTTTCATTCAATACGAGTGGTAACACTATTTTCAGTTTCGCGTATGAATGAATTCATTTGCAATTTATATGCGGGGGTGTGTCCTCGACTAAGCACATGGCAGAATGCACAATGGGGTGGTGTGAGGCCATCAATGATTTATTTAACAACACTACCTCTTTTCGTCCCACATGATGGGGCATACTTGTGCACGTATGTACATTGAAATACGGAATCAGATGGAGGAATGCATTACATTCCACTTAAATGCACAGTCTCTTGCAGTTGCCCCTTTCTATCCACAACAATGGCAAAGAAAAACTTTTTCAATTAAATCAAAGTAAACCGAGCATAGGATCAATAATTACCTCACGAACGACAAACAAATGGTACCCTAGAGTCCTGTTCAGAGTAAATACTTCGCAGCGTAACTGAGGCTGTTGTTATTGTTGTTGTTATTGTGGGAAGAGTATTAAAGTGTATTTAATGCAAACAGAGAGCGAGAGCAAAAGAGAGAAATATAGAACAGAAGAGCACAATTTGTTGTGAAACAAGGCGGAGCTTTGAGCACAGTCAGGATACTGCTGAACAACACATCTCGTGCGTAATCCTTTGGCAGTTTGAGGAGTCTGGGTAAGAGGTGAACGAGTATCTAGTGCCATATGTAATTACAAATGACCACGTTGAGAACGCTGTTTGTTTATTTACTGTTTTTTTTTGTAATAAAAAAAACAACTATGTATTGCATTGCAATAAATCGGATTACATGTTTGCTTATTTATTTTCTAACAAAAAGTGCAAATTTGTATCTACTTTTCTCCTCCTACAATGTTGTGAAAATAATTGAATCGTTTTATAATTCCTGTGAATTGGGGAATGTATTTATGATTTCCGTAAAACCATGGCAACTTGTTAGGGTTATATGGAATACTTACACTATGCAACACGATTTAATTTTGATTTGATAATACCACAGCTTCTGTAGAAGTCACTGGACTCAATACCCAACCTCAGGCAGTGTCCCGTCAGAACTGACACTAACGTAGACTGCCTCTTCCTCTCCAGTCACTATCCTAGCAAATTCAGATTAAGTTATAGATGCCATACTTACTAAACAGTTTGACTGAAATTTTCCACCTTTTGTTTTACTATACCTTGACTTAAGTGGAGGAGGGTTGATATCATTTACTAGGGACCAAAAGTTGTGTGCAATTTTAAGTGATTTGAAGAGTGGACGTCCGTCTATTATCTGTCCGCCTGGAGCGCACGATAACTCTCGAAGGGAGTGACCGATTGACTTCAAAATTGGTATGTCGTAATATTTTTCTATTTTTTTTATTGAAGATGGATCACACTGATCCACTCCTTTTGGTACTTCCCATACAAACGATTAAAATTTATTGAAATATTGATTCTTTAATAACATCTGCACAACCTGTTGAAATGTTCGGTAGTACCAGTGCATACAAATAAAGGGTGGTCCAACCAAAACGCACGATGTTAATTGTAAATAAAACAAAAAGTTTTCAAAGAATTATCTTAATATTTTTTATTATGATAGAAGCATCTATGGCAATTATGTGTGAAACAAAATATCGGCCAAATGCTCGCCACGGCTACGGTGGCATACCTCTATCCGATGGTCCATATTTTCAATGACTCTGAGACATAATGTGTCATTGATTAATTATCTCATCCTTTAGTACTTGAATGCCAAATTATCGCATTCTTTAGCACTTGAATTGTTCTATGCTTATTGAGGTACATTTGTAGATATCCCCAATGAAAGAAGTCCAACGGTGCCAAATCACATAATCGTGGGGTCCAATTAACATCGCCACGACGTGAGATAACATGGCCATTGAATTTCTCGCGCAAAAGAGCCATTGTTTCGTTGTCTGTGTGGCACCATCCTGTTGGAACCAGATATCGTCTAGGTCCATATCATTAATTTCTGGCCACAAGAAGTCCGTTGTCATCTCGGGATAGCGAACACCATTCACGGTAACTGCTTGTCCGAACTCATTTTCGAAGAAGTACATCCAGATGACGCCGCCAGCCCATAAACCGCACTAAACATTCAATCTTTGTGGATGCATCGGCTTCTCAACAATCACTCGTCTCATTTGGCCTAATGCGGCAATTCTGCTTGTTAACGAATCCACTGAGGTGAAAGAGACCCTCGGCCCTGAAGATGATTTTCTTTGTAAAGTCACACTTCTGTCACGTATTGTCGGCTCTTGAAATGTTCAGTAGTCTTCAGCTCATGAGTCAATTGAACATTGTAAAGGTGGGTACTATGTTTTTTCAGCTTGAAAAAATTCCACAAAATGTTATTTCAAGTTGATAAATGGAACGCTTTTTTACTAAAGTGGCATTACATTTTTGAAGTGTGTGTGTCGAAATGTCACTTTTATATGAATGTGTGTGTGTGTAAGCATGTGCATTTTTTTTTCTTTTTGCTTTTCTTGAAAACAAACACGAGTTTAAATTATAATCAATCAACAAATAATTAAATGAAATAATGCCGACTTAGAAAATATTTAATTTAAATTGCAGAAAGGAAATATTTTTGAAGATAATTGTGCTAATGTTATAAATACGATCGCGATGCTTGTGAGGCATCAGAAGCCAGCGTAATACAATGTTACTAATAACAAAATAATTTCCTACTGTTGTACGAATATAAATAAATTAAATGATGTTTTGATGAACCGAAAAAGATGTTTTATTATTATTTTTAAGGATTTGCATTATATTTGTTAACTTATACAAATTATACTTCCATCCATAAACGGAATTTCTTCTTCCAACTTCTATGGTTGGCAAGAACTCACTATGTTCTTTATAACCATTTAAAAACGTGATCCCTGTGATACCCAATTCCATTGTATTACTGGTTCGGTAGCGATAGCCGTCCACAATATTTTTCCAGGCGTTTCGTCACGATTGTTCTAAACATACAAACGTAAATGTACATAATTACAAGACAAATTTCACATTATTACATATAGTTACATGTCCGTCCAGTGTTTTGCACATTTTTTGCTTTGCTATCCAATCGGAATGTCGCTCTTCTCGTTTATTCCATATACACATAATTATTATCCGTTCCAAAGCTTTTCATTAGTCGTCATTGTTTCAAATAATTTAATTTAGTATTCTTTATTAGGAAATTTTATTGATAATATTTACAACAGTTGAATTTCTCGCGGACAAATATAAATAAATAGGAGTACAATGGTGGCGGCTTCAATTTGTTGCGGCGTTCAATTAATTTGTAGCGGCGCAAAATGTCAATTTCTCACGTTGAAATAAACACAGTACCACAAATGAAAAAATTTCACTCATTTTTTCACAACTTTGGTTTTTGTATGGGATTTCACCGTGAAACGGGAACATAGTACCGTGCTTAAGCATGTAAATTCTAATCTTTATTCAAAATTCGCATTAGTGATGTTCGTGATATGTTCAATTGTTGGGCATGACGACGAGTCGAGGATGACGGCTCTTCTGCCACACTATCGCGAACAGCATCAATGTTTCATTTTGATTTGCACGACCATTTTCCTAAAAGGCTGAAACAATCTTAACGCGTTGCTCAACTGTTTACCTCTTCGTGGTTGAATTTGTCAAACATGTCAATTGCAATTGGCAAAAAACCTGACGTTAAGGTGTGACTCGCAGTTAACAACATAATGCTTTAACAGTTTCTATATTTCAGTAAAAAATATTGTAATTGTCACGCCCCATTTTGGTGCCTCCAACACAAAAGGGTTAAATTAAAGCACTATTGAATAGCTCATAACTTTAATAGCAGAATATAACTGGGTAATTCCAAAGCAAATGAATTAAGAAATTGTCACAATCAGTAGTCAGTTCATAACAATTTGACCCTATACTACCAACAAAATTAAGGATAATAATTGATACTTTTTCAGGATATTCAAGGATTAGGGATGTATTCCATATTTTCGCATCCTTCCACAAAAAGGACATACGTATTGCATTCTGTAGCATTTAAGAGAAGTGTCAGAGCTTTTCATTGGTGTTAATATCTTCAAAATATGTGACGCGGTGAAGAAGATATGGCCAATTTAACAAATGGTAGAATTTGAGAAAAATCCTTGAGATAGATAAATTTGGAGCTCAGTACCAAAATAACTACAATGAATTTTGGAAAACTAAAAACGCCAAAAAAATTCCCGCACGCTAGTGGAACTATTGTGCTAAATTTTGTGTATATTGAAAGGGGTAATTTTTGGAGTTGGTCGAACTGCTTTGGAATTACACAACTACAAACTATAAACAAAATTTGTCGTTGGGACCGCCTCTGTAGCGGAATAACGCCCAACTTTGGGGCTTTGCGACCGCCTAGGAAACGGCCATAAAGCCCATTTGGCGTTGCGTCCATGATCCTTACAACATATTTTAAGAATTATTTTACTAAAGGGTCCGCCATCTAAGGTTTTTTTTCAACTAGTGCTTATTTCGTGAGTGGTAACACTTAACTCATGTCTGATTTGACAGATAATTAGTTTTATCCTTCCGCTGAACGAATATGTGTATATTGCGAATATTGCGACATTACATTGAAAATCAAGGTAATGTTGCAGAATGTGTGCGAAAATTGCGTACGGATTTTGGAAGAAGAGAAGCACCGTTAGCTCCGTATGTTCGTTATCTTGTGAAAAAAGTGAAAGAAACTGGCATCCTCATCGATAAACCAAAGCGTGAAAAGCCAAAAACAGTGCGTACACCCGAGAATATTGCTGCTGTGGCAGAAAGTGTGCGTGAAGCGCCATCAACATCAATTCACCGTCGTTCTCAACAATTGAACATTTCGGAGACATCATTGAGTATGAGAGAGTGAGTTCGGAGACATCACCTTGGTATGACGCCATACAAAGTCCAATTGGTTCAGGAGTTGAAGCCAACTGACCATCCAATGCGTTTTCAGTAGTTTTTTTTTATAGTTTTTTCAAAAAAAAAATTATTTGCCGGACCCTGTATTAATATTAATATTTCGAAATTATGACCAAATCGTATTTAATTTTTTCGCCCAGAAAAAATGTTGGGCTTTAAGACATTTCCGGGGAGTTCACAACGTCCAAATCATTTTTGTGAGCTTTGAGGGCGTTAAGTCCAGGCACCCCATCAAACAAAGATACGAAATAAATAATCAAACTAAAAACTTAGAAATCTCCTCAGAAGTCCAGAATCATAAAAAGGGCCAATCTCAATGAATTATCATCAAACTTATAAACTAATCGTAAAAGCTATCCTTAAAACTAATCTTAAAACTTAGAAATACATATCGACAAATTAAACAGCGTGTCCTCGAAATCTTGCGTATCGTAGCGCCTGTGGTAGAACGGGAGCGAGTCGTTCTCAAATATCAGTTCCACATCACGAAACAGTAGAAGATCTTGACCAAAGCCGATCACACCAGAAATGGTGAACATTTTCCCCCAGTACTCAAAGCAGTCGCTACGTTGAGGGGAAAACATCATGTCCGACCGTCAAAACGGAGGCGCAATGAGCACCGGATACCGCTCAGAGTTTTAACGAAGTTGGAGGCTGTTGATGTTTCGACTCTTACCTCTAAGGGCGTCATAGAGGCTTGCAAATCCACTGAGTCGCCAGAAAAAAACACAACTTCAGCTGTGTAAAATAATTTGATAACTCTCTGCCTTCGAAAAAGGCAGGAAGAGGCCTTAATGTCTCCATCAATAGGACGATGGTGATGGCTGTTATAGACAGAAGTTTTATATAGCTCACTATGTCGCTGTCCTCAGTGAGATGCCGGGCACAACACCAATCTGCAACAATGGCGAAGGACGGCACCTTCGCCATTGTTGCAGATTGATCGGTGATGCCAGATCAGTAAAACTGTATAAGGTTCTTCTGAGTCGATAGGGTGAGGTCTGAAAAAAAAACAACATCCCTAGTCACCTCAGAGCCCTCACCTGGGTTACAGTTGAACATCCAACTCGGCTGATCTACTTGAGATAATAACAAATTCGAGTCCTGGTCTGCCGATCCATAAGTGCTAATTCTCCACTTAAGATTGGTGAGGCGGATGGTAAAAAAAGCAGCAAGTGAAACCCGCGATGTATTTTTGAGACTGTAGTTTTGAAGTTATACTAGCAAAATATACTCGTAGCTCCCACAGCGGTAGGTGAGGTATTTTCCGTTGTTGACACCCATCCCTCTGCAAGTTATCCACGCCTTGGAACATGCTTACAATAAGTAAAAGTCTACAGAATCAAGGAATTCACCATGGTGGTATTTCTTGACATAGAAGGGGCTCTTAAAAATATTCGCTAAGATGCGGTAATTGCGGCGCTGACACACGTAAAGGTGAACTCTATCTTGATCAGACTAGTGCAAAATCTGCTCAACAGAAGACGCATTACATCAAGTCTTGGATCCACATCTCTAACAAGGTTTGTAAACAGAGGACCCCACAAGGAGGAGTACCGTCTCCAATAATTTGAAACCTGGAGGTGAATGAAATCCTGATAGATCTAGCACGTTGTGGCTGCCAAAATATAAAGAGTTGCCTTAGATCATTGAAAGTTGGCACCGAGTAAAATAAAGACTAAATTAAGACAAAATTGTATTTCATCAAAATCGGCCAAGCCCACCGACCGTCGCCTATACGACCCGAATGGATATTTTCTCATAAAATTTATCCTATCGGAGAAAAAGTCTTCAAATTTGGTACATACATCTCCTAGAATAAACAAAATATGCATGCCAAGTTTCATCAAAATCGGCCATGCAAATTTTCATTAGTTTTCACTTTACAATATTTAGGTGACTTCACTGAAGTTTTTCTATGACAAATATTATTTTTTGCGAAAACAAATTATTGATTTTTCTTATTGAAACACATTCTCTATAGAACTGCATCATTCGACTATGGAATAGTTATTGCCGAAAAATTGCTTTTTGACATCCAAAATAGCTCTGTGCGACGTGGCAATCGCAGTAAGTGGCAAATTCGAAAACGTCTTCAGAGACATTCGAAAGAGGGCTCTGAACAAGTTGGCTATATGGGAAAGATGCAGCGGTTTGGGCGTTAACCCAAACAAGACAGAATTGGTTATCTTTACTAGGATGAACATGTTGACCTCCTCCTCGGATAAATGGAACACTGTAAAGTACTAAGTCTGGATGGCTAAGCAGTTTAATATACACCTCATATGGGTGCCTGGGCATAGGGACATCCCGGGGAACTGCAAAGCCGATGAACTTCCTAGGAAAGGAACGACAATACAAATTCTCGAAAAATTTGCATATGGTGGTGCGCCACTACCCACAAGCAAGCTTTAGCTTTGACAAGAGGCAATCAGGAAGTCCAAAGAAAGGTGGACAGAAATCGGCGCTTGTAGTATAGCTAGACAAACCTGGCCAAGATGTGACCTGAGAAGGTCAAAATATTTCCTCGCACTAGAAAGGAAAATATTGTCTACTAAGATAGCTAACAGAGAGGAATGGGTTGGCAGAACACCAGGAAATAAAAAACATCTCCATTTCTACACAGAAGGTTCGAAGCTTCATGATAAGGGTGGCTTCGGAGTGTATTGCCGTAATAATGGCAATAAGGGGAGCCGGCAAGTGGCTGAGTCGCAACGTTATGACAAACACTGGCGTTGTTATTTACTCGGGCAGTCAGGCTATCTTTCATTCTCTGGAAGCAACATCTCTAAATTCGCAAACAGCCCTCGACTGCCACAGTTCTCTTAACAATATGGCTGAGCAGTTTAATTTGTACATAATATGGGTACCTGGGCATAGGGATATCACGTACCATTCCCATATCCAAATCCTTTCCACCTTTTGCGACGAAATGGCGAACCTGACTTGAAAAACGTAGTCTATGATGGACCTGATAACCTGCCTATATATCAGGAGCCTTACTTCTGGAGACACCAATCAACTCATTCCACAACCTTCAGTGTCGGCACAAAATCCCTGAAGTTAGGGTAAAGAGACCTAGGTTCCTCCTAAATAAAGGGTGTCCCAAGAAGAGCGCAATTTTTAATTACTGATGCAGCAATTGAATTGTTTCTCTGGCTGTATGACATGTGGCGCCGTCTTGTTGGAACCACATGCCCTCCACATTCATTTCTTCAATTCTAGGCAAGGCAAAACTGGTTATCATTTCACGATACCGAACACCATTGACTGTTTGCGCTTGACCTGCCTCAAAGGTCCAATGATTCCTCCAGCCCAAAAACCACACCACACAGTGACACGTTGAGGATGCATTTGCTTCTCGTGAATCACTCGAGGATTTTCCGCACCCCAAATGCGACAATTCTGCCTATTGACGAAGCCATCAAGATGAAAATGGGCCTCGTCACTGAAGATGATTTTATCGGCAAAATCAGCATTTTCATGTTGTCTCTCCAATACCCAATTAACGAACTCCCTTCGCTGTCCTTCTCCATTTTTACTAACCTCGTACCTTCTACTAACAAACAATAACAATTATTCAAATGTCAAACAATGACACTTCGAATGTTGCGAGATTTAAAAATTGCGTTCTTCTTGGGACACCTTTACAACGTCAACTTACGTTTAGTCGCTGTCCTCAATTGCGGAAATACCGGTGTTGATTCTCCAGAAAGTATGCAGTCTTTGGTTCAATGTTCCAGCGCTAGGTCCCGAAAGAGCCAACAACACATCATCTGCGTAAGTCAGCAGAAAACGTACTTTGGGAGGACTAGGCACGTCACTGACGAACATATTGTACAGCACCGGACTCGTCAGGAGACCCTGGAACATTCCAGCTAGGACCGACCGCTGCCCAAATATCTGTCTTATGGTGTTTTCTTTTGTGCCAAAAAAGCTACATTTTTTCTGCCTTTCGCCCCAAAAATGCCCTCTTGGTTTTCGTTTGTAAAAAAATCTGCACTTTGATAGGGTTTCGTTTTCTTTTACAAAAAATGTCGCACTTGCACAGTGCAGATGTTTTTTCAGTGTCGAGCGAATAGTCTAAATACGTGTACGTGCGATCTTTTTTCTAATGAAGTTTGGGCGGATGCTATTCTGACCATAAAATATGCAGCAGTTCAAGAGGGTGTAGGCGACATTATTAAAATGGTGCTCTCTGACAGGGCAACATATTTTTTAGAAAATAAAACATACATACTCTGAAAAATCGACCTTTCAGAAAGCTTACAAGTACAAAAAAATGTCATCCTGCGTTTTCTACTTTTACTTCTATTGTTGCAATAATATGTACTTATTAATACTTACAGACAGACGGACACAGCTACACGTAAAGCGCCTGAGAAAGTGATTCTAATGCGATCGGTTAAAAAGAAACAATGAGTCTATCTCGTCTTCTTTTGTGTGTTACAAACCAATGCACAGACTTATAATACCTGTACCGTAATCTGGTGTAGAGTGTACATATATTATCTAGATTTTCGTGTTATTGTTTTTTTCGTTTTAAGGTCTGATATAAGTTCATTGAAACTGCAAAGTCCTTCATATGCCTATTTTGACGTATTCTTTCATACTACTAGACAACATTGACAAGTGTGACTAAATGATGGTTAGTTTTTCACCTAGCCAATTAAATTGAAACCAACAAAGAAATAACATTATTCATAAATAAGCTTGACATAAAAGAAAGCCATATAATTAACCATATTAAATAAATAATTTCTCCCTTGTCCTTTCAGAAATATTAACATATGGCTTAATTAATGATGACATTGGCACAGAATTCAAAGACTTGTAAAATTCCAATTACCGCCAGAGGTAAGTACGTTTGAAATAATGATTTTTAATTTCATTCATTACACTCAACGATGAAGATTTCCTTCGCTAGTGAAGGACACTTTCAACACATTTTCCATAACATCCGGTAAATAATCTACTTAAAAAAGGACACAAAGAACATTTTGTTGGAGAGAATGTGAATGCGTGAGTAAGTGACTGAATAAATGAATGAATGGAATGATGGGTGAATGGGTGGGTATTTCCATGTGCCTGGTTACCACCGGTGATGGGTGCCCGTTTTCGCTATGGTTTGTTCGAGTACGGGTATTAGCTTCATATACAAATTGTATCACTTTACAAAGAGGTTAAGGTACCGGTAGCCCATCATAATGGGCATTAATTGAGTGATAAATTGAATTGAGTTTGCTATTTTTAAATATTTATTTATCTCATTGTATCTCTTTTTTGTGTGTTGTAAATAATCCTAAGAAGCTTTACTTTTCAACCACTCCAACAGACAGTTTGTTTGTGCGAATGAAGTGGTTTTATAATCCCCAACACAGTGTTTCGAAGGTAGGGCAAAATTGGTAATCCTATCCTAATGTATTTGTATGCTTAGAAGAAATTTGCAAAATTTCAAACAGATTATGGAGAAGTCGTATAGACAACAGACAACATCTCAATATATACGAGTGGATCTAAGATGAAGACTGGCATCATCACATAATTGTCAAGTAAATGTACAGTCTTCAAGGTAGAGATAAATGTCATAAAAACATGCTTGGTTTGTCCGACAGCCATCAAGGGCTTAAATAAGATAATATTAACCACCCGGTAATTAACCGGCTGACCCATAACTTATATACGAACAACAGCTGATTTGCGACCAACTGACAAACATCAGGCAGTATGTTTTTGTAGGTCGCAAATCAGCGTAGAAGTCATGCGAACGGTAGCGTAGATTACTTCAGTCGATGATTAGAATATATACGCACAGCCAAGTAACATTAAACGAGAACTGTTTGCTAAAAGAAAAATATGGTCCAAATACTAAAGACAACTTCCAAGAAAATGGGATTTAAAAAAAATTTGCCATATTTGCCATACCGTTTTGAAAAACTTTGCATTCTATAACCCAGCAAAAAAAGAGCATCCAAAGAAGCAATAAAAATCCCAAACTTATGATCCGGAAGTTGTTCTAATTTGGATTTTCACCAATGAATTTAACAAGGGGTTGTCGCGCCGGGGAAGTACTTCTTTGTCACCACTTTTGCACAACTCTTTTAAAGCACTGTAAGATTTTCTTTTTTGGTGTTGTATTTATTTGATGAATGTATGTCGTTCTTATTAACATCTTTGGGTCCGGAGATTTAAATTTTTAAAAGGAATACAAATGTTGACATAGGGAATGGAGAGTATAAATAATATACTATTGGCCAAAGAGATCAACGATCATATATATGTATGTATGTTTAGGACATTTGAAGATGTCTGTAATCTGTATGGTGTAGATGGCTCTTGAAAAGTGTGACCCCATAGTGTAATTAACATTCTCACAAAAAAAGTTTTCCGTAGCCCCGGTTCAGAGAGTAGTAAAGCACCTCAGTGTGGTACAGTATGTATAATATGGTATATTTAATTACCATAATTTCTTTTAAAATTATTTAATTATAACCTACACCACACTGTGGTACAATTTATTATGATTTTATGCATTTGTTTCTAACACCAAAGATGAGAAGAGATATATAGAACCATCGTTTATTATACCGATCGACTTAGAATCACTTTCTGAACCGATTTAGCTATGTCAGTTTGTGCATGCATTCTTGTAATCTATGTGCAGGTCACAAATATAGTCCGATCTCAAAGAAATTTTGTACATATCTTTATTTTGGGACAAGACAATTCGTATTGAAATTGAAAGACAATCCGTATTTCTTTCGTCTACGGCGAACGATCAAAAATCTCTAAACTATTTGAATATCAGTTTAGAACCAGATATCGTAATATATATGAATGTACCTTCGATTTAGCTTATACCCTCTATAGAAGATATAATTTCCTTTCGATGTTCATGAAATTTGGTAAAGAGTGTCTTATTTTAACAGTTAATATCTGTGTGAACAATATCGGTTCAAATTTACATATAGCCCCACATACTCGCATGGATGTGTACCTTCCGATTTAGCATCTAAGCTCCATAGAAGTCATATTTTAGTCAAATGTACTATATTTTGCACAAAGGATTTTTTAATACGAGAATAAACGGTCACTAGCAAGGTTGGAAAAATGTGTTTTCATGTTTTACATCACAGCATTATTAAATTTGGCAGAGATTAGTTTATAGAATCACGAAAACTGCGAAATTTGATAAAAAAAATGGATACCCTTCAGATAAAGGCCAAATTTAAATACAGACCCATATAGAATTTTACATCTAAAATAGGTGTCAAACACGATTTACAAAAATCAAAACAGCAACAAGAGAACAACTACAAAGGTTAAATAGATGAATACAGTACGTTCTGTCTAATACAATGTGAGCTACGCCTTTTGTTCTTTATCAAAAACGAGCACTTGATGTTACGTCTTCTTTTCTTGAATAAAATCGTGATTTTTTGACGAAAAACGTATTTTCATTTTTTGAGGGTTACGCTCTTGGGCATTTCTGGTGACGCTATATTAACATTTTTGGAAAGTATAAAGTGTTGTTAATAAATTCAGTTTTTATCGCAATCCTATGTACTACAATTCCAAAATTTAACATATTTCGAAGAAAATCAGCATACTTTGAAATGACTTTATGTTATTTTAATCGGCTATGAAAAAGTCGACTTGTAGTTCCGATTTATCGACCTAGTCGACTGAAACGAAATTTAATTGATGAAAAAGTCGGCTAACTTCCAGAACCATTTACTAATTCTGATATAGCCGCCATATAAATATATATTTCTTCCATTTAGCACTATAGACGCAGTATTTTACATATATATCATAGCCCTCATACATATGTTCCTTCCGATCTGGACTTTTATCACTTCACAAGATTCATTTTACATCCAATCGTTTTAAAATTATGCATTCTTGGGTTAATAATTTATATTCCGAAATTACATTTCGGTTAGTTATTTAGAAGAACTTCATTAAATGCCGAAAAAATGTTCATACTTATGAATTGGAAGTACTTATAATGTTATTCTTTTGGAAGTACTTCTTTTATTTTTTGCTGGGAATTAATAACACTATGCAACAAATGAACACTTTTTGAAAAATACACGAACCTGACTGTATAGCTTCGATTCTACTACCAAATGGTAGTATAACCCTATACTCAGTTTGGCGAGATTGGTGACCATTTTTTTTTATGGGCCTCGAAAGATTCGGAAAATCAGTGGACCCACATATAGTAAAATTTTATGGCGAACATTTTTGTAGAATATTTCATCCCCGCCTTCCCACTTTTAAGGGGTGTTTTTTACGATTTGTTAAAATGGGGCCAAAAATTACAGTTATGTGGGGGAGCTAGAGTGTTAAAATGTTCCCCAAAAATATTGGCCTTAATATTTTCTATAAAATTGCGGAACATACCCTATACCAGAAAAATATATTTTTGTTTCATAACAGTGAAATACCTACATTTTTGGGGTACAATGTGGATTTTTGAGCAATTTAAGGTGCTTAGACACGTTCAGATTGTAATGACATGTTCACAAAAGTTGTTCAGATTTACCGTGGCTACAATATTGCCAAATATTGTTAGTACAAAATCAGCGATCCCTTAAAGTTATGCCGAAAAAAGTGAAAAAAAAAAAAATAAATTTAATCCTATGTTTTTTTTTGGCATGAGATGTTAACAGACTTTGTTCTACGTGTTCTTAGCTACATTATTGCCAAATATAGTTAAGCGCTATCACCAAGTCTGAAGTAGCTGTTGCTCAAAAACCGATGACACCTTTTTTCAAGGGGTCCACTGATTTTCCGAATCTTTCGAGGCCCATAAAAAAAAATTGGTCACCAATCTCGCCAAACTGAGTATAGGGTTATACTACCATTTGGTAGTAGAATCGAACCTATACCATCAGATCCGTGTATTTTTTTCACTGTTGCACAGTGTAATAGATACGAAGATGGTCTAAAATCAGGAGAAATATCCTAGGTAAAAATTAAAAAAAAAAGCCATACAATTTGTTTTTAATATTTTAGGGCTCCATATTATACCAGAAAATGTTATGTAAAGCCCTTCGACAAAAAGTATGGGAGAGGCAGATTGGGGAGTCTGGGTGCAATATTTTGTGGCATTACAAACATCTGAACCGAACCGAATCAACGATAACGACTAGCATATAAATCTAGGCCTAGTGATCCAACGACCTCTTCTAAGACGGCTGCACCACAGGTAGTGCAGGTCTGTTACTTCGGTTTTCTATGACAACCATACCCGTCCATCAAAGAAGAAGTTTAGTGATCGGCGCATAGCTCTCAGGATCCTTGAGAGACTTGAAAAAGCCGACCCTGCATCTCTGAACAACAAGCAGAGCGAATCCCTAAAGTGGGCACGGAGTATTACTGAAAAACAGGACACTGATTCAGCCTATTAAAAGGAATGGAAGAAGAATCATGACTAATTTCTTTACAGTGTAATCCGAAGCCAACGTTCCTATCAAGCTTCGAATCATCTGTTAGGCAGGTATCTTAGTGGAAAATATCCTCTCGACGTGGGTCGGTTAACCATACGGTCGGGTAACATTTCATCACAGTGTGATAAACTCATGTGTCCCTAATTCTTGAACCTCTACTTTTATAGACAGTTTAATCTAAAAAGAGGTGTCACAGTACCGGGGGCTATACTGTGGTGAACATGTAGCTCTCATACAGTAGTTGGACTTAAAACACAATCCCATAATTTCCCAATCCCATACTGCGTCAACTTCTTATACAGCAGCGCCTCTTAAAAGGCTGCGCTCTCCAGTTGTAATACTGCTCTTCGACGATCTATGGACTGCTAGGTACTGGCTGCCATTAACAGGGGAGAGGAAGACGGCAACAGCCCCAGTGCCAATTGGAGTGTGGTAGCCGGGTCCGGCTACCGATTGTGTCGACGCAGGCTTGTATCAGGGTCGCACAAAACTAACACGGTTTATTAATATTGGCTTTCAGTGCTACCGCTGCGCTTTGAAAAATATTGATGAACTTTTTCCGGGTGTGGCACAGGATGTTGTTAAGGCCCAGGGAACATGAATGTTGTTAACGCCCAGGGTACATGCTGAAAGTCTGCAATCTCGGCCTGCCAACAGGTAGCTGGAAGTTCGGTCGATTGGATGAGGAATCACTGGTAGGAGCGGCAAGCGAAAAAAGAACTAAGACCTAATTGTGTGTAGTCGAGTTAATGCACACCATCATATGTGTGATGGTTCTGACATCAACGGCAGGGGAGAATTACTTATCGAATCTTTATATCGATACATCCATTCAAAAACATGATAAGTCGACTTAGCATAGTATTAGGGAGATTGCATTTTTAATTTCTACATATTATATTCAGTCAGTGGTGTTTATCCGTCAACCCAATCAAAATTTATTCACAAAACAGTACAGGTCTTTCGATTTCCATTACAAAGCAATTCCACAGAAATTTAAAAAATGCATCAAACTTTGATCGCCTCTCCTGAAAAACTTCCTTTTTGCACTTAGCATCGTTTAGAATGGAGGTATCGATATATAAAAGTTTGTTAGTAACGCATGAGATGTGAAAGGCCCAAAAATTTCACATTAGGTTCAGTTCTGGGCCATCTGTGTTTTAGAATTATCTTAACTGTAAATGGCGGAGTGATCAAGTTATTTCCAAAATCTGCATTTTCAGAGCGATTTAACTGAAATTTTAAATGTACATGTGGTTTTTCTTAAAAATTTTGTGTGGGAGTAAAAATCTACTTTAAAAAGCAAAATAACCATACTTAGTTCCTAGCAAATTATAAAAACTCGTAAATGAAATCATCATAACATATCTTTAAGCTAAAATGAATTTAAATATAAGTAAAATAGTGTATATATTGTAAATAATCTGTAAGGATATAAGTCTATAGACTAATAATAGAAAAAATAGTTTGTATACATGATTCTAACCCGCAGATGGCGCTGTAGTGCACAAGTTCAAAATCGGAGTGTATGAATTTTAGAATGAAATATCAATGAATAACAAACCAATACATCCCAAACAGAACGGGCAGGACAAAGTCTGCTGGGGTCAGCTAGTATATTATAAGTAGTAACCTTTTGTTTTGTAATAGAGGGTGAACAATTCTGTGGCAAGTTGGCTGTAAGTGGACTGTATTTAGTCGTATTTAGATAGAGACTCCCAGAATTGAAAATAAAAGTAATAAAAGAGAAACAGAAGGGTTTCGGTTTTTAAGATGCCACAGTTTATTTTTTGCTGCTGCTTACCGCCTGAATTGCTGCTTCACAGGAGAGAGTGGCGGTGCAGAGCAAGAAAGAAAAAGCCTTAGAGCTAGGATTGCAGCGAAACTACCAACTGGAAAACAGAAGATGGCAGCCCTTTCTTCATTTAAGTAAAAGCTTTTGCCTTCATGGCTGGTAATGGATAAACCGTTGTCATCTGTTCGGAAAATAACGCTACAAATAGGGAACGTTTAAATGTCAATCAATTGAATTCATTTAAGCGAAGTCATTTTGGAGGTAATACTTATTCAAGTAGATACAATTCATAATTTCATGGAAGTTAAAGCTAATGGTTGAAACTGGGTTCAACAGAGGGCATGGACCTACTGTCATTACTAGAAACAGACAAGAGATAATCGAAGTCAAGCTTGTCTCCGAGAATTTAAGCTAAAGAAATTCTGATTGGAAGCTCATAGCTTTTCCGACCATAGACATATACGCTTTTGCATGATTGAGAAACCTTCTAATTCCATCTTCCCACACAATATCACGAAGGCAATTTAAGGAAAATTTAGAGACATATTCAACAGAAAAGACCTAACATGAAGATGTAAACTATCAGAAATATTAAACCGTAGAAGAAGTCATTGCAACTATTAATGGCCCGTTTGAAGTCGCATGTCCCACTCTAAAGCCACGGGGCAAACAACGACCGCCGTGGTCACAATTAGCTATGCTGAGAGCTGCAGGAAGCTCTTTAACAAGTCATAGGCTACAAGAAGCCTACAAGACTAGGAAAGATATATAGAACAACTAAAGCAGTAAAAAAAGAGTTAAGAAAGGCTAAAAATAATTGCTGGATAGATTTCTGTAATGGCGAAGAAACCTTTTCCGAATCCTCAACGTTACGGAACATTTTTACCTCAGCACCTTGTACTATTAGGTACATCAAGAAAAAATCATAATTCTTGGACACACAATTCCCGGGCAACTGTGAAGAACAAATGAATACTTCAACTGGCGATTCCGTGGAAGTGCAGCCATCAGAGGTCGCCAGCGAGAATGTAACCGAAGCAAGAATTATTTGGGCTGTCAAAAGCTGTAAACCTTTTAATTCTGAGTGCAGGGAGTTGCTGATACATCTGCTCCCTGACTCAGGGAGCTATATACATACTTGTTATGTCAATCAGACATACACGCCCTAAGAAAAAAAATCGCTTCTGTAGTATATTTTCTGGAAACATATTATATTTGGGAAAAATTACTTTTTTCCTATAGGTAGGAAAACAAATTCTGTAGCCGATTTAAATATTTCCCCGTTGTTAAAGATAATTTGCACCAAAACTCCGAAAAAACTAACATCGATAAGAGAGATATTCAAATTATTTTTCCGGTATGTAAATATAAAATATTTGCACCAAAGTATATTTTATTTAAATTTTGATCCCAAACATATTATGTTTCCTGTTTTTTTCTCCGTGCATATACCAACAAATTGGAGAGGTTGTCATCCCATACAGAAACTACGGATTTCCGGTTGATTATTTCACATTCATGACTCCTTAAAACTCTGGAGGGATGAATCGATACTTATCTTAGGACTAACATGTAAACCAGGTTACTGTCCAATCAAAAACAAGCTTACAGCAAGAACTAACCTACCTAAATTGCCCTGCATGATCTGTTCATATTTATTCAAGGAAGTCTCTCTGTTAGGGAATACGCTATTGAAGCATTCTATAGAGGGGGCCTTCAATAACATAAATCGGTGCCGAATGGTTAGGACTCCTTCTATCCTGGGGGTTCATAATAGGTTAGGGTGGCAGTCCGTGTTACTAACTTGCAATATACCAATGGCAGTCTCTAGTGCTACCTGTGGCATTTTTACCTCTCATCGGAACGTGTTACTGTTTGGTGCGGTTTTTGTAACTGTTACGGAGAAAAGACGATGATAAATGATTTTGAATGACCTGAATTGGATGACAATTATTTGGGGCAGCGTGAAAAACAAGTTCTATGCCAATGGCCCACAATCGATTCAAGACATAAAATATGGAATTCGTGAAGTTATCGAGGACATACCGCCGTAAATGCGCGAATTGGCAATGGAAACTTTCATGACAAGAGTATGGCTCTGCAAGCATAGCCAAGCATAGCGGCCATTTGACTGATATTGTTTTCCGTTATTAATGACATACCCTCCTCTTTAGAAGAAAATAACCATCCGAGGACTACCCTACACCACACTGTGGTCCAGGGTACTCTAAGTTTGTACATTTGTTTGTAACACTCAAAAGGAGAAGAAATAGACCAGTCGTTTATTATACCAATCGACGTGGAATCACTTCCTGAGTCGATTTAACCATTCGATCAGTACGATATTCGGCAGAAAGAGGTTTCTTATTACATGAATTACCACTAAACGCAAAGAAAATATTCGTTTCTGCGAAACGAAATATTAGACAACTACAATTCTCGTTTACGACGACTGAAATTTCTTTTGGTAAGAACAAACAATTGTTTACGCAAAATATGTTTTTGTCACAACAAACGAAATTTCAGTTCCTGCAAACGATAATTGTATTTGTCTAACATTTCGTTTCGCAGAAACGAATTCCTTTCTTTCCGTGTAGGGCTAGTCGTTTTTGATGATATTACCGTGTAGGGCTTGTAAAAATATAAAAAGAACTGCGGTTTTACTTTTTTAAAATTGCACAAAAGCCTTCCGCGCCAAATGCAATTACTGATGCTCGAAACCGAATTTTTAATTTTGAATTTTTTCCTGATTTTCAAATTTGAGAAAAAAAAATAATTTTAAAATAAGTCTGCTAAGTCGCGGATCCTAATTCACTTTTATATCGTGATCACGAATCTGTTTTTTGATCTAAAATTGGTCATATTGTTTTTGAGATATGGCGGTTTTAAAATTGTTTCGACCATCAGTAATTGTAATCGGTGCGGTTTTTTGTAACTAGTTCAGCATCCCCTACATCATATTGGGAAATTATATATAAAAGCTACTGAAGTTGTTTTTATACCCTCCACCATAGGAATGGGGTACACTAACTTTATGATTCCGTTTGTAACACCTTGACTTGAAATATTTATCTACGACCCCATAAAGTATATATATTCATGATCTTCGTGAAATTCTAAGACGATTTAGCCATGTCCGTCTGTCTGTCTGTTGAAATCATGCTACAGTCCGTAATAATAGAGCTAGGTTGATCAAATTTGGTAGAAATGCTTCATATAGTTGCAGGTCGTTTGAGATTGCAAATGTGCCATATCGGTAAATGTTTTTATATAGCTCCCCTATAGATGTCGCTCCAAAATATGGGGTTTGAGCCATCGATTCCACATTTTTAAAGCAATTTTGCTGAAACTATGCAGTTTGTATTCTATTTTGACTAGAATTAATCATTGCAGTTTGTGTTTTATTTAGACAAAAAATCATCACAGCAAACTTTTTATACCCTACACCACACTGTGGTACAGGGTATTATAACTTTGTGCATATGTTTGTAACACTCAAAAGGAGAAGAAATAGACCCATCGTTTATTATACCGATCGACTTAGAATCACTTTCTGAGTTGATTTAGCTATGTCCGTCTGTGCATGTATTCTTGTAATCAAAGTACAGGTCGCAATTATGGTCAGATCTCGACGAAACTTTACACATATCTTTTTTTTGGCCCAAGGACGATCCCTATTGAATTTGGTTAAAATCGGTTCAGATTTAGATATAGCCCATATATATATGTTAGCCCCGATTTGACATGTAAGCGCTGTAAAAACTGTATTTTATATCCGATCAGTATGAAATTCGGCAGAAAGAGGTTTCTTATTATATGGATGAACACTATTAAATTTGGAAGAAATCGGTTCAGATTTAGATATAGCCCCCATATATATTTAACCCCCGATTTGACCTGTAAGCGCTGTAGAGACTGTATTTTATATCCGATCAGTACGACAGAAGGAGGTCTTTTTACATGAGTAAGTATTCAGGGAAGATCGGTTCAGATTTATATTAAAGCTCCATATGTATGTTCCTCCTGATTTAGTATCAAACCGCTATAGAAGTTGTATTTTACTTCCGATCATTAAAATTTTCCAGAAAGATGTTTCTCACTTTAGAAACGAATATTGCTTAATTTAGCGATTATCGTTTCAGAATTAGATAATACGTTTCTACCCATTTACCAATTATTCAAAATTATTATGGCAATGACCCTTATCGCATTGTTAGGGAGGTGTAGGGTATTATATAGTCGGCCCCGCCCGACTTTCTGCCTTTCCTTACTGGTTTTTAGATCAGTTGATATTTTGTTGTAGACCTCCTATTGAAGTCGCTCCCAAAAACGCTTGTTTAAGCCATAAACACCACATTTTCTAAGCAATTTAGCTGAAACTTTGCAGTTTGTATTCTTTTTTGGCAAAAATTAATCCCAAAAAGTTAGTCAGTTTATATATTTTTTTGTAGTCCCCGTAAGCCATAAATAAATCACATTCTTCACTTAAATTAGCTATGCTTGCAACACGCAATTATAGATTTTAATAATGCACTTTTCTTTTTGCATGGCAATTTTCGTTGACCTGTAATAAATGGATCCGAGAAAATATGTGTAGTAAATCCGTATTTGTTGCAATTCTAGAAGTTTTTCTGGTATGCTGGAGCCTATATTTTCCGTAGCTTCCTCTAAAAGCTCTTCAATAGGAACTAACTTTCGATTACTTCGGAGACATGAACTAGTATCGTGTGTACTGAAGGTGGCAGATAGGTTTAGGTTCAATCTAAACCTGTTTTGAATTTCCTTTTTTCTTTCCTTGAATTTTTGTTTTCCGTCTTTCGACCTAATTTGCCAGTTTTGTTTAGATTCAGTCTATATGAAACATGGAGGAAATATTAAAAAAATCTAATATAAATGCAAAGATGATCAGCCAAACTCATAATTTTCTTTGTGGACTATTTCGGTTTCATTTTGCATATGAGTCATTCCATGCCAAACGGGACGATTTTTGACATCACTATTTTTGATTGCTTCGAAATTTTGTTTATGTATTATTTACCTAAAAATATCTTAAACGTAGTTCCAAAAAAATTAAAAAAAAATTCTTTAAGAGTTATGAGCAATTTAAAGTTGACGAAATTCCCTTTTTTTCTAAAAGGTGTTTTTATTCTTTAGCTTGTATCTCCTGAAATACGTGACCGATTTTAATGTGCTATACCTTGTATTGAAGGTAATTTCAGCTACTACAACAAACTTAGAGTAAGCACTGCAACAAATATACTAATTGTTAATCTTTTTGCCCTTTTATACTTTCTATTGCGATTTTCAAAATGATTACACCCTTCGATTTTTTTGAAATTTTAATGTCGTGTTCTTAGATGTCTTTGTTAGATACTGTATGAATTTGGAAGTGGTGAATTGATGGGAACTATTTTTTACGATTTTTTATAAAAAAACAATTTGCATAATTTCTGTGAATGTGCTTTAAAAAATTAACAGAATGATTATTTTTTAGTCATTAATTTATTAAAACAGTAAGAACAATAAAACATTTAAGAAAATAATGACAATTTTTAATAATCAGTATACTTATGTAAAAAGAAAAATAAAAAATGTATGAGAAAGATTCGAATCAATCTATTTACAGTAAAATTGAAGAAAATGGATATAAAAATATTTATCAATGTACACCGTCTTAACACAGTACTTTTCGGAAGTTGATGTTGTCTGAACTCTAATTTTTTTATCGGACAATGGAATGTATGCGTGGTAGTTTTGAGTTCAAGAAATTACTTTTGCTTTATTATTGTTTTTTTTTTTTTTTGAATTGTCGAATTGAATGGGAAAAACGGACTAACAAAGTTATTGCATTTTTTTTCTACATCAAAAAGTGAAATCCAGGTTGCTGTGATTTTAAAAAAATGTTCATCTCAGAGTATAGTTTAACAAGTACTTTCTTATTTTTTGACTCTTGCTATTGTTTAATGAGTTTTGTTGTTTAAATATCAAGCCATCGCTGATTTTTGCAAATAATTTTGCAAAATTAATAAATTTTATTGTTGTTATTGTTATATTAATAAACTAACGGCTAAAAATTATCATTCTGTTAATTATTTAAAGCACATTCACAGAAATTATGCAAATGGTTTTCTTATAAAAAATCGTAAAAAATAGTTCCCATCAATTCACCACTTCCAAATTCATACAGTATCTAACAAAGACATCTTAGAACACGACATTAAAATTTCAAAAAAATTGAAGGGTGTAATCATTTTGTAAATCGCAATAGAAAGTATAAAAGGTAAAATAGATTAAAAATTGATATATTTGTTGCAGTTCTTACTCTAAGTTTGTTGTAGTAGTTGAAATTACCTTCAAAACAAGGTATAGCACATTAAAATCGGTCAAGTATTTCAGGAGATACACGCTAAAGAATGAACACACCTTTTAGAAAAAAACGTAATTTCGTCAACTTTAAATTGCTCATAAGTCTTAAAGAAATTTTTTTTAAATTTTTTCTTGAACTACGTATAAGATATTTTTAGGTAAATTATGCATACACAAAATTTCGAAGCAATCAAAAATAGTGATGTCAAAAATCGTCCCGTTTGGCATGGAATGACTCATATATAACATTTACCAGATGATGTTGGACTTAGTACATTTGCATGCTTTATTTTTTGTTGTATGAGCGCAACCGTTTGCTCCCCGGCTATTATCTCATGGTATTTCCTTTCCGAAAAAAAGATGTTGCCCTGTCAGAGAGCAGCATTTTAATAATGTCACCTACACCTACATGCATTTTCTTTAGAAAACAAAAATGCAAAAAACTAACGTTTTTCACTCAATTAAAAAAACTAAAAACAGAGAATACTCCACGGCGCCGCCTAAATAAAACATCCGTTCAAACTTCATTAGAAAAAAGCACGCATGAACGCACGCGTGTGTTTAGATTATTCGCCTGACGCTGAAAAAACATCTGTTTTGTAGGGCAGCGTCTACCCCTTCGAATAAATACATGGCTGAAATGTTGCATTCTGCAGCATTTTTTAACAAACGAAAACAAAAATGCATTTTGGGGCGAAAGGCAGGAAAATTTTTGCATTTTTTGGCACAAAAGAAAAAACCTCTCGATGATGTACACCATACGAGTATACCATTGGCATAAAGTCCATTCGGTTGGTTACCAATAGTTGTACGACAATGTATACAATACTCATGTAACCATCATAAATCTTGTACATTCACATTGACAGAGTCGTTATTCTTAATACCGCCACAATGTCAATTGACAGTAGATGTTCTAAGACTTGTAGAGATTCTCACGCTGACGTCCATAAATCTCTGCTGATGCTCAGGTAGGCGGTTCTCTGAACCTTCATTAGTTGACCTGTGCATTTGTCGAAATATTGATATGTATATATAACATGGACGATGTTGGGAGAGAGGTCCAACGTGTAGCCACTGCTTTTCTACAGGAATGTGAGCGACATTGGTCTTCCTTACCCGTTGCTGATGAAGGAAATTTTGTATCTAGAATTATTCCTAGAAATGTTGCACCTTTAGAAAAGACTCATTTAGCCGAGGAGGATCCACCTGTGGAACCTTATACTTTTTAGTACACTCAAAAAATATTAAAAACAGCGGCAATGATTTCGATCCAAATACAAGAAGGCTTTAAAGTTAGTACTCATCCTACATTAATTAAAAATATTTTACTTAATATTAAGAAACTCGACTTTATATTTTTTAAATTGTCACAATTTTTTGGAATGTATTTAATTTAAAGATTATTCGTCTTTGGTTCAAAATCATTGCCAATGTCTTTAAAGTAAGTAAACATTTTTTCTGTGTAAAGATAACTAATTTCATTCAACGGCTAAAATCCCCTGTTATTTTAATTATTTGTGCCAAAAACCAATGCTAGGTATCAGAACACTGTGCCTCGTTGCATGGATGCGAAATAATGATTAATTTACCAGAATCCTATTAGAAATCGTTTTCATGGCTTTGGTATTTACAGATGCGTACATCCTTTTACTCAATGATGAGGATGGTTGTATAAGTTTTAGTGAAATTTGGCAATTGTAGCACTATATGACATTTTACTCTTCGCCTTAGAAAAATAACTCCGTTTATAAAAATTTAAAATTTTTATCAGTGGCCCCATAAATTGTATATATTCTTGATCGTTGTTAAGTTCTAAAACTAGCCGTGCTTGTCCGTCCATCTGTCAGCTGAAATCAACCTAAATGTTAAAGTAATTGTTCCAATTTAGTAGAGACTGAAATTTGGTATAAGTATTTATTATGTCTGTAGCTAACATTGGATTGAAAGTGAGCAATATCCCCAGCAAAATCTTGGTAAGTACATGCCATTACCTGGCAATAATATCTCATTATCGCCAGCATTACTTTCGGTAAATAAATAATGACAAAACAAGTTATAGCTAGTAATCGAATTTAGAGAATATAATTTGAAAATATAAACTTTTTTACATGATTTACGATTTATCATTTTTCTGAAATGTTCAACGTATGTTTATACGTTGTAGTTGGTATTCAGTAAAATCACTTCAAGAAAAGTTTAAAAATTCAAATTAGATTCTTTAAATTCGATTATTAGCAATCAATTATTATACCCTCACTTTAGTGATACGAGGGTATATATCATTTTCTACGGGCCAAAAGTGTAACACATCGAAGGAGTGACCTAAGACCCCATGTATGGTCGGCGTATATTCGTTTTGGGTAATTTTAAGTCGAATGAGCAATGTCCGTCCGTCCGTTTGTCTGTCTGCTGACTGGTGCGCAAGATAACTCTCGAAAGGAGTAAACGACTGACTTCAATTTGGTGTGCGGTAATATTTTTATCTATCTCCGGATGAGTTCGAAGATGGGCTATATTGGTCCACTCCTTCTGGTACCTCCCCCACAAAGGGTTAACTTTTAGTGAAATATTGATTCTTCAATAACTTCTATACTACTTATTCGAATCTTCTGAAATTCTACACATAATATTAGTTTATTAGTTACTATCACCTCGAGAAAAATGGGCGAAGTTGCCGGGCCCCTTTTGGTACCTCCTAAACAAATGGACCATTTTGCACAACAAGTTACCTGCTTATAACTATAATATCACTTCATGCAAATACTTGAAATTTTGTACAGTGTAATACTTTTATAGTACCTATAGTCCAGTGAAAATTGGGCGTGGTTGGCACACACCTTTTGGTACCTCCCATACAAATGTTTTATTTTTCACCAAAAGTTAACAGCATATAACTTGAATACCAGACTTGAAATTTTGTACAGTGTAATGGTTTTTTGGTACCAACAATCCAGTGAAAAATGTGCGAATTTGCCACGCCCCTTTTGCTTCCTCCCACACAAATGGACCATTTGGCACCAAAATTTAACAGCTTATAACTTTGATACCAATGTATAAAAATACTTGAAATTTTGAGGGTTATTGCCACACCCCTTTTGGTACCTCCCACACAAAATGCCCAAATGATACCAAAATTGAATAGATCATAACTTTATTATACCAGTTCACATAAACGCTTTCAATTCGGCACAGTACAATATATGTGAAGTATGTACTGTTTAGCGAACAATTTTATTATTTGTTAATCCCCCTCTGGTACCTCCCATACAAATTGACAGATTAATTCGTTTAATATTTCATATTACAGTACTCACAAAGTGAGGGTATACCATAGTCGTTCTACACAACTGAAACTTTCTTACTTGTTTTTGTCATTATTTAGTTAGTCGTTATTTATTTACCGAAAGTAATGCTGCCGATAATGAGATCTCATATTCGGTAATGCCTGTGGTAACGATATGTACTTACCAAGATTTTGATGTATTATATTTATGTACTTGATTATTAAGCGCTTTGCCAATGAATCACGTAGCAAATGAAATTTTTCGGCATATGACGACAACAATCGATAATAATTCTCTCTCTCCCAATGTTACGCTCTTCTACTTTCTCACCACATTCTGGAAAGACTTTTAGATTTTTTCATCGGGGAGAACCTGGGTACAAAACTCCTGTCGGGGAATCAACATGCTTACAATAAGGGAAAGTCTACAGAATAAGTCCTGCACTAACTTGTGAGCAGTTTCGAATCGTTTTTACACTTCAAGGAATTCACTATGGTGTCATTTCGTTACAGAGAATGAGCTTTTAACAACATTCACTCAGATGCGGTAATTGCGGCGCTTTAACACCTAAAGGTGAACTCTAGATCACACTAATTTAAAGTCTGCTCAACAGAAGACGCATAACAGCAAGTCATGGGTCCACAACTCTAACAAGGGTTGTAAACAGAGGGACTCGACAAGGCGGAGTACTGTCTCCACTAATTTGGAACCTAGCGGTGAATGAAATCCTGTTAGATCTAGAACGTTGTGGCTATAAGGTCATTTAAAATGTGAGTGACAAATTCGAAAACGTCCTCAAAGACATCCTACAGGTGGTTCTGAACAAGTTTGCTATCCTCCTCGGATAAATGGAACAGATCTAGTTTTTTCTGAAAGTGCACAAGTTCTTGGAATACTTCTAGATAGGAAACTATTATTCAGACTTAACGTACCGGAACGTGTCAATGAGGCCAACGTCGCTTTATATTCCTGCATGAAGGCTGTAGGGTCGCGGTGGGGTCTCTCTCTCCTAAAATCGTTCATTGGATATATATATAGCAGTAGTTTGTCCTATACTGTTATAGGACGGCAACAGACAAACTAACCATCACCAACCCACTATCAAAGGTTCTGAGAACTGCCTGCCTATGCATAAACGGAGCTTTATGAAATACAGTGACTAAATCTATACAAGCCTTACTCAATATCCTGCCGATTAATATTGTTACGAGAGAAGTTGAAACTAGAGCGACATTAAGATAAAAATGACGTTCAATGTGGAGGTACAAGAACTACGTTCGCATGTGTATATCAATCGGAAAATTCGTCAGAAGACTGGGTATTAACTCCAATGATTGCTGCAGAAGTTGTGGTGATGAGAAAGAAGTGGAGAGCATTGAACACTTGCTATGCGACTGTCCCGATTTGAGTAAACGACGATTGGACATACCGGGGTCGGCCTTTCTAGGCAGAACTAACAGATCCGGGCAGTCTTTCAGTGCCGATATTCGTACTATCGACAAATTTGTATATCAAACAGGTTGGGCCATTTAGCACGTGGTAACACTAGGGACCTAAACTGTTCTGGTAAAAAACAGCTGCCACCCTACGCTAAACCTAACCACATTCCACCACTGATGGTGGTGAACAGGCAATAGCAATTTTGAAATATCCAATACCACCCAAACACCCCCATAAAATTATTACTTACGTCTACGCTTACTTTTGAATAATTGTAAGCGTAGGGGTAAGTGGTTATTTTTCAGAATCTGGTATGCTTGGGTGGAAGTACTTTCCTCCAATGACATGTGTGTGTAAAATAGTTCGGAGGTGGTCAAATTATAAGCAGATACTACTTTTGAATTTAGCTTACCCGTCAGGTTATTTACTACCTTTGAATTTAACTTACCCGTCAGGTTATTTAGTACTTGGATATTTTGCTGGGATCGGTCTATTTTTGTGTGTAAATCCCATATTCAGCACCATCTCTATTTAAATTCTTAACTCCATAGAAACTAAACGTTTGAACAGATTGAGCTGAAATTTGGTAATTTGAGTTTCAGTATACCAAGAATCATGTGTATAAGTCCCTATTTACATTGGCTGAATGTTCAGCAGATTATCGGCGTTTTGTAGGAGAGAGAGGCAGTCGGCAAGAGGGGGGAAAAAACTCTCCCGTACTCGGGCTTATCGGTCTGAACGTTTTGTGTTTTTCACTCGGCCTTTGAAACAACAACAATTCACACAGAAATATCCGAAACAAAATGATGTGTCTAAACGCAGAGGCAAGTTTAAAAGAGAATAAGCGGATAAGCTGCTGAAAAAAATATACTAGTGTAAATCTGGACTTCGTCTGGATTCACACTAAGATTCAGGTACGTGTATAAGATTCGGTACGTATTTATGATTTGACATGGTCGAACTTAACGCCGGTTTTTCTTGTAACAATTAAATTGTTGGTTTTGAATTACTTTATTTGGATTTCCTTCTGTCAAAATATTTTTGTTAAACATACTTTAAACTTGTATTTCAACTTATGTTCACTGCATTGAAAACAGTACTTAAGATATCCTAATCTTTAAAATAAGGACATTTTATATTTAGAACTAGAAATCTGTATCTTGTCTACGCCCAACATTGAAGACAGTCACAAATCACTTCATTCGATCACAATATTTAAAATAATAGGCGATTGATTTGACCTAAAACTGATACTCCGGCGTGTGACTTCCCTGTTGCCAAGTCTATTACATCTTTCATATATTTGATTTGAATTTTATTGAAGCAAAATTTGCAACGAAATTCGCAGTCAATCGTCAACGAAACCTTCTGTTTAAAATAACACACCAACACTGTGATATATGTTTCACATACATATCGTCATCTAAAATCCAAAATGACGTAACTTAAAAACAAAACAAAATGAATTTTATAATTGATTTCGGTCTATTATACTTAACTACACATTCCTAAACAATTTTAGAGTTCAATATCGAAAATTTTCAATTATATGAGTGAAAATAAAAAAGCGAAAAGATTAAAAAAACAGTAAGGAAAGAATAAAGTCTGGCGGCGCCGACTATAAGATACCATACACCACTCTAGTAGGATTGGATAACAATGAAATAACCAATGGATACTTAGCAAAAATTTTTTTAAACAAATTAGCCAAATCGGAAGAAATATATACATGGGAGCTATAATAAAATCTGAACTGATTTTCTTCAAATTGAGCAATGCTAAATTTCAAAATAATTGGATGTAATATACAGCTTCTTTATTGCTAAAGGGCCAAATCGGACGAAACATATATATGGGAGCTATAGCTAAATCTGAACAGATTTCTTTCAAATTCGGCAATGTTGGTCCATGGATCAAGAAACTCTACCATGCTAAATTTCTAAATGATTGGATTTAAACTACAGCTTCTATAGGGCTAATGGGCCAAACCGGACGAAATATATTTATCGGAGCTATATCTAAATCTGGGCCGATTTTCTTCAAATTGTGCAATGTTGGTCCATGGATCAAAAACAGTTGGATGTAGAATACAGCTTCTATGGGCAAAAGGGTCAAATCTGACGAAACGTATATATGGGAGCTATATCCAAATCTGAACTGATTTTCTACAAATTCAATTGGCCGCTTTGCAGGTACAAAAGACTCCGAACTGCAAAATTTCAGCCCGATCGGAGTGGAATTGCGACCAGTACTCAACGGACAACATTAGATGGACAGACGGACGGACGGATAGACATGGTTAAATCGACTTAGCTAGTGCTTCTAAGTCGGTCGGTATACTTTAAGGAGGGTCTAGCTGTAGTATTTTTGATGTTGCAAACATCTGCTATGAAACAAACATATAATACCCTGTTCCACTGTGTGGTGTAGGGTATACAAATATATTATTATTCAGAATGTACGCCCCAACTAGTTGCATAGTCTGGAATTATAGTCATCCATAAATCTGGTCAAAAATTTAAAATACTTCACTTTGTTTTTAGCTTCTCCTGAAAATCATGAACATGTGGGTAATGTCATTTTGGATTTCAGGTGATGATATGTACGTATGTGTTAATATCCTTTACAGACATCGATAGAACAACACAACAAACTCTTCGAAAGTCATTGAAACGGAACATTTCACATTCAATGCCTAAAATAAGTTTCAAATATTTTGTTAACACAAAATTACATCTGTTTAATGTTGTGCAAATCATCCATTGAATGGCATTGGATAGATATCAATATTGTCTGTACATTAGGGTGGCAATTAAAACATTATTTAGATAATATTTTCCCCGAAAATGTTTTCTATGTATGACGGATACCATAATATTTAAACAATTTAAACAAATTCGGTCGTCTGTCTGGCTGCTGCGCACAATAACTATCGAAAGGAGTAACTAATTAACTTCTAGTTATGTATCTGGTAGAATTACCCGAATCTTCGGTAATTCCATACATAGCAATACTTTATTTTTTTAACCAGCTCGAGAAAAATATAAGAGATTGCAAAGCTCATTTTGGTACCTCTCACTCGAATAGATTTATATCACTGCAATTTTGTACAATACAATAGTCAACTGAATAGACACCAGTCGCAGCAAACGAAAGTTTGACGCAGCGCGGAAAGCCTGAAACCGATTACAGAGCACTTAGCTTAGGGTGACAGCCGGAGTTACTAGCTCATATAGACCGTGCTACCACGGACCCATTTGCCCTCATAAGAACCAATTTGTTTGACACACAAAGTAATCAATAATACCAACATGGGTACCGGCAAGATCTGTCAGACTTCCTAGAAAGGCCGACCCCAGCACATCCAGACGTCGCACAATGGGAAAATATGATGAAATATGCACGCATAGGACTTTCAAAAATCAATTTTGTGGGGTTATTATTTATTGTGGATAACATTTAATAAAAATACCTTTAAATTTTATGAAAATATTTCCAGGCAATTTCGAGTTATGACCATTCAAAGTTTGTCTTTTTTCTAATAAATGCAAATAATATTGCGATGATATGCTGTATGTGCTCAAGGGTGTGTGGTTTTCAAGAAAAAATAAAACGCATATAATTTAATGTTATGGCCAAGAATTTAGCTTTATTATAATGATAAGGGTTTGCCGTTATGTTTTAAAAATGACTTCGGTCAATTGGCGAATAAATTCCACCGAGAGGTCCAATTTTCGACCACTTTTTGCAGAATTTGGGGGTGTATGTCAGCAATAACGCACCGAATATTCTCCTCCAAGGCGTCAATCGTCTTATCTATACTCATCACCTCCTTCATCTTCTTCGACCTCTCCCTCTTCTTTTACTCATCTTCTCAGGACGAACACAATGGACCAAATGGTCTCCGAGTGAAGTGGTGCACGCCAGCAATGGTTGTGTGCCGCGCGTCCTTAACCTAACCTAAGGCATCAATCGTGTCGGGCTTATCTGCGTAGACAAGCGACTTCACATAACCCCACAAAAAATAGTTCAGAGGTATTAAATCGCACGATCTAGGAGGCCACGCCACAGGCCCACCACGCGAGATAATGCGCTCACCAAATGTTTCCTTCAATAAATTGATTGTTCCGTTTGTTGTATGGCATGTAGCGCCATCTAGTTGGAACCAAAGGTCGTCCACATCAACATCCTCCTATTCAGGCACGAAAAAGTTATTAATCATGGCTCTATAGCGTTCCCCATTGGCTGTAACATTATGGTCGGCTTCATTTATGAAGAAATATGGACCAATGATACCCTCTGCCCATAGAGCACACCAAACAGTGACTTTTTGTGGATGTAACGGCGTCTGAACAATGGCTTGTGCATTATCATTACTCCAAATGCGTCAATTTCGTTTATTAACGTACTTATTCATCCAAAAGTGAGCTTCTTCGCTGGACAACATTTTTTGTAAAAATTGGGATGCGTCGCTCGAACGGAACCATTATTTTGGTAATAAATTTTCGCGACTTGCAAACTTTGTTCCGGAGTAAGTCTATTCATTATGAAGAGGCAAACCAAACTGAGCATAAATTATGTGATATCTGTCAAAAAGACCATCTCCGAAAAAAGTATTGCCATATTGAAACCACACGTCTAAAAAAACACCCTGTAGAATTCACGTTTGTTGGTGAAATGCGAACGGACTTGTACATTTAATAATGTTATATTCATTTAAATTTTTGTATATTTTTTTAACGTTTTCAAATGAAGAGATATTTCACAGTTTTTTTTTTCAAAAAAAATTATCCACAGTAAATGGAATACAACTTTTTTTTAGATCACTAATGAAGAGATATTTCACAGTTTTTTTTTTCAAAAAAAATTATCCACAGTAAATGGAATACAACTTTTTTTTAGATCACTACCATATGACATAAAGAAGAGAGGTGACTTATGGTGATTTCGTCTGTGCAAAAAAATTTTAAATTTTTTCTAAATTTTACACTAAAACAGAATTTTTAAATTTGTTTGTAAAAATGATGCAGCCGTATGAACGGGTTTTGATTTCGTTTGTAAAATTAATACACTCCGTAGATGCGAAAATATCGCATTTTCCACACTCAGCCCAGTCCACGGTGTGGAGTGTTGCACCGTCAAAAAGCAAACTTCAGAACCGAACCTAATTGAAAGCGTACATTCTTAATGAACTATCAAATGGTTGCGCTATAATGTAGGTATGGATTTTACTCACCGCACGATTGTTGTTCGATTGTTCGCATGCAAAATGCGAAATTAGCAGTGGGTGCAGGGGGAATTTTTAAAATGTAGCAACATGATGTGGTGATATCACCATTAGTGATGAATCCAATAGTGCCTAGTTTATCTGCTACTTTTTGCGATTATGACAGATTTGGGCTTTTTTACATTAAATATAGAAAATATGTGTGGGAGCTACATCTATCTATGAACCGAATTCCCGAAACATATGGACCGATTTTCTTGGTTCAAAAGCAATAAATTGTATTAAATTTCAGCAAAATCAGATAATAGTTTGTGTCCTGTCTGTCTGTCTGCTGGCTGGTGCGCACGATAACTCTCGAAAGGAGTAACCGATTGACCTCAAATTTGGTATGTGGTAATATTTTTTTCTATCTCCGGCTAAGTTCGAAGATGGGCCATATCGGTCCACTCCTTCTAGTACCTCCCCCACAAAGGGTTAAAATTTTGTGAAATATTGATTCTTTAATAACTGCTATACTACTTATTCGAATCTTTTGAAATTCCACACATAGTATTAGCTTATTAGTCGTTATCAACTCGAGAAAAATGGGCTAAGTCGCCACGTCCCTTTTGGTACCTCCCACACAAATGTACCATTTTGCAACAAAAGTTAACAGCTTATAACATTAATAACAGTGTATAAAAATACTTGAAATTTGGTACAGTATTATGCTTTTATATTGCCTACAGTCCAGGGAAAAATGGGTGTTGTTGTCACGCCCCTTTTTGTACCTCCCACACAAAGGTACCTTTTTGCACCAAAAGTTAACAGCTTATAACATTAAAACCAGTGTATAAAAATACTTGAAATTTTGTACAGTGTAATGTTTTTATAGTGTCTATAGCCCTGTGAAAAATGGGCCTTATTGCCACGCTCCTCTTTGTACCTCCCACACAAAAAAGGTGTATTTGATAAACCCCTTCTGGTACCTCCCACACAAATTGACAGAATAATTCGAGTAATATTCAATATTACATTACTCACAAAGTGAGGGTATACCTTAGTCGGTTTACCCGACTGAAACTTTCTTACTTGTTTTGGTATGATTTGGTCATTTTGTGTGGGAGGTACAAAAAGGGGCGGGGTGATAACGCCCACTTTTTACAGGACTATAGCCACTATAACAGCATTACACTGTACAAAATAACAAGTATTTGTATGTACTGGTATTAAAGATATAAGCCGCTAACTTTTGATGTAAAACGGTCCATTTGTGTGGGAGGTATCAACAGAGGATGTACAATATTGCCCATTTTTTACCGGACTATAGGAGCTACAAAAACATTATACCGTACAAAATATCAAGTATTTTTATGCACTTGTATTAAAGTTATAAGCAGTTCAATTTTGATGCAAAATGGTCCATTTGTGTGGGAGGTATCAAAAGGGGTATGCCAACTTCACCCATTTTTCTAGAGGTAATAGCGACTAATATAATAATATTATGTGTAGAATTTCAGAAGATTTGAATAAGTAGTATAGAAGTTATTAAAGAATCAATATTTCACTAAATGTTAACCCTTTGTGTGGGACGTACCAGAAGGAGTAGACCAATATGGCCCATATTCGAACTCATCCGGAGATAGATAAAAATATTACCGCATACCAAATTTGAAGTCAATCGGTTACTCCTTTCGAGAGTTATCGTGTGCACCAGCCAGCAGACAGACGGACGGACGGACATTGCTCATTCGACTTACAATTACCCAAAACGGATATCCGCCGAACATCCTTGGGGGTTAGGTCACTCCTTCGATGTGTTACATTTTTTTCCGTAGCAAATTATATATACCCTCGTACAACTAAAGTGAGGGTATAAAAATTTTAGAAATTATAGCACTTTTGGTATATAAATAAGTGAATTTCAACATAATCCGGTTTTTATACAATCACTATTGTGAACAAGGGTATTTATCAGATGATGCAGTTCAAAAGTCTAACATATCGATGGAGTGACCTAAGTGAATATTCGGCGGAAATCCATTTTCGACCATTTTAAGTCATTTTAGCAATGTCCGTCTGTGTGTCTGGTTGGTGCACACGATAACTTTCGACATGATTAACCAATTGACTTCAAATTTGGTATGTGTCAATATTTAGTAAGGTCATAGATGTACTATGTTGGTCCACTCCTTCGAGTACCTCCCCCACAAAGGGTTCACATTTAGAGAAATATTGATTATCTCATAGCTTCTATACTACTACTCAGAATCTTGACCATTCCACACATAGTATACGTTTCTTGGTAGCTATCATCTTGAGAAAAATGGGCGAAGTTGCCACGCCCCTTTTGGTACCTCCCATACCAATGGACCATTTTGTACAAAAAGTTAATGGTTTATGACATTGACTCCAGTCCATAGAAATACTTGAAATTTTGTGAAATGTAATGCCTTTATAGTACCTACAGTCCCTCGAAACATGGGCGTTATTGCCACGCCCCTTGTGGTACCTACTATACAAATGGGCCATTTTGCACAAAAAGTTAATGGCTTATAATTTAGATTGTACATAAAAATACCTAAAATTTTGTACAGTGCAATGTTTTTATAGTACCCATAGTGTACCTCCCAAACAAAATTGCCAAAATAAAAAATATGCAAAATAATTTTTTGGAAATTTCATATTTTTACAATATGGGTCATAATTTATACATTTATCCATTGATATGTTGCAAATAGGCACTATTTTCTTCGTTAGGATGATAGCTTTCAAGAAATGGAAGAAACAATTGTTTTCTATTTTTTATGGATATTTTCGTGCTAGCAAAAAATTATTTAAAAAAATCAAATTTTTTCTAATTATTTTGACGACAGTTGCTAAACTCTCGTTTCCACGCGGAACTGATGTTTTCAGCATTTCTAGGCTTTCTAATTTCCTTTTATGTAAATGGTATTCCGGCTAATATATATGGTCCAAATACTAAAGGTAACATTCATGAAAATTGTCATTTTAGAAAAAAAAAATGTTTTTGTTTCATAAAATCTATCTGTATCAATCTATTCAAAGAAAAGTTTTTAGGTCTCGGACACAAAAAACAATTTTTGTTGCATAGTGTAATTTGTAATGTTGTCCCTACCCAGGTACCACCATAGAATGAAAAAGTTGTCTTAAAATTAAAGATTGCGCCAAAAACGCCCATAATCTTTGAATTAAGTATGTTTTGTGCTTAAAATTAAGAAAATGTACTTAATTTTACTGAAATTATCTATATTTTAAGTGCAAGATGTACTTATGTTAATGATTAAGGGTGTCTTTGGCGCAAATCTTTAATTTTAAGACAGCATTTTTTTCTATGAGGGTAGCTAGTAATAGGTATATCCCTGGGAACTTCAAAGCCCAGGAACTTGCTCAACCATCTCGTTAAGCGATCTGCTAAGGACGAGAGCTGTTTGTGAATTTAGAGATGTAGCCTCCAAAGATTTAATAGCAGTCTGGCTGTTGGTGTAAATGACGACCTCAGTAATGATCAACATGTTGCAACTAAGCCACTTTTGCACTTCTTTATTGCCAATTTTCCGGCTTGATGAACACTACAGGTATCTGGTAATCTGTTGGCTATACCGAGACTTCTTTACAGTGTAAACTGAAGTCAATCTTATCATAAGGCTTCGAACCGTTTGTCTAGAAGTGGAGGTAGTTTCTATTGCATGATATTCTTCCAGCTCAGTCCTCTCTTACAGTTATTTAGTGACAAATTTCATCTCGTAGGTGTACACCGTTGGTATATAGTCCACTCGGTGGATAACCATTGCGCTACAATGTGATATCCTCATGTAGCCGTAGTTCTCTTACATCGACATTGATACGAGTATGAAGTTTAATCATAATGGAGATCTGGTTGCTACTTCTCTAGCCACAATATTAATCGACAATAGATGAAGTGGGACTTGTAGAGACTCTGTCGCTGTAGTCCTTAAGCCCCGATTATGCTAAGGCAGGCAGTTCTCCGAACCTTCATTAATAGGCTAATACCCCTACAGGTATATAAGGCGACGCTGCCTTTCTTACCCAAACCAATACATTAAGTCTGAAGAAAAATTCCAGTCTAAGATTGTACTTAGAAATTTGACACTTTCAGAAAATACTGGCTACATGTGATACCTTATACTTCCTAGTAAAGAGAACCAACTCTGTATAGTTTGGGTTAACAGTCAAACCACAGCTTCTGGCTCATCTGGCGAATTTTTTAGAGGAACCTGAATATTCTCTCTGTGGACGTTGTGGAATTTATCTGTTACTGTTACGATTGCAAAGTCACACAGTGGATCAGAATCTCGAAAAATGGAATGGAAAGAGGGAAACCGACAATATGTTTGCTGTGTCTACAGTTCAGTGCAAAATAGGCGTATTTATAAATTTGACAGATTCATTCGAAAATAATTTCCCCATAACTTCTATAGCAGTCGGTAAAATATTTTCACATTCTTCATTTGAGAAAAATGTTCCAATGCACTAAGGATGAACAAATAATAACAAAACTTTTTAACGTTTCTAGCATCTTTCACACATATTACTATCATCGTATCATATTACAAATCACATTTCTCACTTGTTGTTCGAATACTTTCATAGTACTCGGTGTACAATAACACAATAACAAAAATGTGTACAATGTGCCTAAGGATAATAATACTTGTTCGAGTATCGAAAAGAACACATGTTTAAATTTTCCGCAAACATGTGCTTAAGGAAAAATCTGCAGTGTCCAAACTCATTGACAAGACACAGGTTTGTAGTGGAATGAACATAAAGCAATAATATAAAAATTATCGTAGATAATTTTTCTAAATGACTAATAAAATTTAATTTCGTTGAATTTTTTTTTTTTGCAATATCTCGTTGGAATTGCATTTTTGTTACAAAATTTCGTTAAAATTGCATCTCTCTGAAAAATTGCAGTGAAAATGTATATAATGAAAATTGCAATTTTAAAAAAATTTGAATGTTCTCAAAAATTCTTAAAATTTAATTGCTTCTTAGAAAATTCTTTCATATTTACATTTTTTCTAGAAAATTCCTTCAAATTTTGAGCTGGCGTTATTAAAGGCCGATGAAAGGAAATTTCTGAGAAAATTAAACTTTTAAGAAATTTTAAAGACAAATGCAATTTCGAAATTTTCTAGAAAAATTAAATTTCAAAGAAATTTTTTAGAAATATGAAATTTTAAGGATTTTCTTTTAGAAAATATGTAATTTTGACATAATTTTTTTTAAAAAAAATCAAATTTCGATTAAAATAAAAATAAAATTTTCTAGAAAAATGCAATTTTGCAGAAATTTTATAGATAAACACAGCTTTTAACAAAATTTTGAAACACAATGACATTTTTACGAAATATTTTAAAAATACCAACAAAAAAATTTCTATAAATTAGAAAATTTGTAATATTGACATAATTTTTTAAAAAAAATCAAATTTCGATTAAAATAAAAATAAAATTTTCTAGAAAAATGCAATTTTGCAGAAATTTTATAGATAAACGCAACTTTTAACAAAATTTTGAAACACAATGAAATTTTTACGAAATATTTTAAAAATACCAACAAAAAAATTTCTAAAAATTAACTTCTTAAAATAATCCGTAGTGTTGAATAAAAATTGCGCAACTTCCATAAGAATCGATTAATTTATTATTTTTTCCTAAGACCTCAGGTCATTTTTAGACCCTTTCAAAAGTAAAAATTCCAATAAAAATTACCAATTCTTCCTCACAAATGAAGCCACTATAATATATATTTGGGAGATAATTGTATATACAAATCTGAACCTATTTCAGTAGGTTTTGTCCTTGAGCCGAAAGCAAAAATTGCCACTTGTACCTTGCAAACACACTTTACATGGAAGGGCAGATATATCTACACTCAAAGAAAAATTCTTTACTCCAAAACGTTTGTGGTCTATGTTTGTCGCAAACTATTTATGTTTATCCCTAAACCCAATGAAATGTTTAAAGCAAACGGTTAGTGTACTTATGGTAAATGATTTACGTTTATTACAAACACAGTGAAACGTTTGACGCTTTTATTTTGTTTGTCACAAACAATGACTGTTTATCCCAAACCCAGTGAATCGTTTGTTGCAAACGGTTATTGCGTTTGTTACACGCAATGTCAATTTATCAACAAATGAGAAAACGTTTGTCACAAAAGAATAATTTGTTTACATTATGATATATAATATATTCTACAAAATTATGTTTATAATCAAAAATGTCCCAATTTTTAGTAAAACGTACCCGGGAGCTCCCCGACAAACACCTCTACTATTATTTCGCTGATATCTTCTAATTGAGTCGTAGACAAACTGTAAATAAGAAAGCATGTATATTAGAACATATTAAACATGTAGATGGTAAAATTACATCTTAAAGCGAGATGTAATTTTACCATATATCAAACTTTTTTTTTGTCAAAAGTGAACTTCATGGGTCACTATACTGACCCAGATGCATACCATTCAAAAGTTTCCACGTCCGTGAATAGAATACCAAACTACAGGGTTTTCCCAACAAGAGGTGTTATTTTGAATCACACGGTATTTCGGTAGCTGTCACTTTTGACGCTTTTATTCCTTGACATTTGACAAGTAGAAACTACGCCATTGAAATTATTAAAATTCGACAAATCGAAAATCATCCTGACTGATGAGGCCCATTTCCACCTCGGTGGCTACGTCAACAAGCAAAATTGTCGCATCTGGGGCTCTGAAAATCCAAGAGTTATTGTTGAGAAGTCTATCCATCCTCAACGTGTGACTGTTTGGTGCTGTTTATGGTCCGGCGGGGTCATTAGACCTTACTTTTTCGAAAATGAGGTTGGATCAACAGTTACGGTGAATGGATTGCGCTATCGAGAGATGATTAATGATTTTTTATGGTCGGAGTTGGATGGTACTGATCTGGACAACGTTTACTTTCAACAAGACGGCGCTACGTGCCACACAAGCAACGAAACCATTGCTCTGTTACGGCAAAAGTTTCCGAACCGTGTTATCTCTCGAAGAAGTGATCAGAATTGGCAACCGAGATCTTGTGATTTAACACCTTGCGACTTCTTCGTTTGGGGCCACATGAAAGATAAGGTCTACGCCAACAGCCCAGCGTCGATTCAAGACCTCAAAGATAGAATTCGTGAGGCTATCGAGGGCATAGGGCAGCTACTTTGCGATTTGTTATGGAAAATTTCATGAAAAGGATATGGTCCTGTAAGCGTGGTCGTGGTGGCCATTTAGCTGATGTTGTTTTTCATTATTAACGGCATACGTTCCTCTTTATTATGAAATAAACATCCGATCATTTATCTAAAAAATTGCATTTTTCTTTGAATACCAAAATAACACCTCTTGTTGGAAAACCCTTTACATAAAAAAATAACATGAAAAACTTTGGGTGAAAAATCGTGTGCATAGTGTCATTAAAAAACAAAGTGTACCTCTTTAGTGTTGAAAATTTCATCCAGTTGTATTGTGCCTGATTGAGATGGCGATGGATTTGACAATAAATTTATTTCACAATTACCATTAGGAGCTTCAGTACCTAAACGTGTGATGATTGCTGGTTAATGATTTTCATTTACTTATTGACAATTTAAGTTTCTCAACGAAACTTTGCACATATCTTTCTTTTGGCACAAATATTTATTTTGGTTAACATCAGTTCAAGTTTACATATACAGAATGTATTTTTAGACGAGTGGTTTTCAAGTTGGCAATAATTTTTTCAAAGTTAGTCTTTTTGACAGCTATCACTTGATTTATGCTCTTTGGCAAATCGTGCAAATTTATTACCAACATAATGGTTCGATTCGCGCGACGCTGCGCGCTGCGTCCAATATTCAATGTTCAGCGATGAAGCTCACTTTTGGATGAATGAGTACGTTAATAAACAAAATTGCATTTGGAGTAATGATGGAGGGGTACTGTCTCCACTAATTTGGAACCTAGCGGTGAATGAAATCCTGCTAGATCTAGAACGTTGTGGCGTGGCATGGTCGTGGCATATGCGGACAACGTGGCAATCGCGGTGAGTGGCAAATTCGAAAACTTCCTCTGAGACATTCTACAGGTGGCTCTGAACAAATTGGCTAGATGGGCCAGAAGCAGCGGTTTGGGCGTAAACCCAAACAAGACAGAATTGGTTCTCTTTACTAGGATGAATAATGCCCCACATGTGGACCCTCGACCTCGGATAAATTGAACAGTTCTAGTCTTTTCTGAAATTTCAAAATTTTTAGGAATAATTCTAGATAGAAAACTGTTATTTAGACTTAACGTATTGGAACGTGTAAGGAAGGCCAACGTCGCCTTATATTCCTGCAAAAAGGCTGTAGGGTCGCGGTGGCGCCTCTCTCCTAAAATTGCCCACTGGGTATATATAGCAGTAGTTCGTTCTGTACTGTTATACGGCATTGTGGTATGGTGGACGGCAACTGACAAACTAACCATCACCAACCTACTAACAAAGGTTCAGGGAACAGCCTGCCTGAGCATAAGCGGAGCCTTAAGGATTACAGCGACCGAGTCTCTACAAGCCCTACTCCATATACTGCCGATTAATATTGTGGCGAGAGAAGTTGCAACCAAAGCGGCAATAAGATTGAACTGCCTATCAATGTAGAGGTACAAGAACTACGGTCACATGAGGATATCAAAGTGTAGTGCTATGGTAACCGACCGAGTGGACTATATACCAACTGTGTACACCTTCGAGATAAATTACATCACTATGATTCCCGCCGTAGATGAATGGGTTGGAAGAATACCAGGTAATAGAAACCATCTCCACTTTTACACGGATGGTTCGAAGCTTGATGAAAAGGTTGGATTCGGAGTACACTGTGCAGAGCTTAGTTTGGATATAGCTCACAGACTACCAGATATCTGCAGTGTCTATCAAGCGGAAATAATGGCAATATTGGAAGTAGCCAAGTGGCTGAGTCGCAACATAGTAACCAACACTGGCATTGTCAATTACTCGGACAGCCAGGCTGCCATCAATTCTCTGAAGGCAACATCACTGAATTCACAAACAGGCCTCGACTGCCGCAGATCTCTTAACGAGATGGCTGAGCAGTTTAATATACACCTCATATGGGTGCCTGGGCATAGGGATATCCCGGGGAACTGCAAAGCCGATGAACTTGCTAGGAAAGGGACGATTCTCTGAAGGCAACATCCCTAAATTCACAAACTGCCCTCGACTGCCGCAGATCTCTTAACGAGATGGCTGAGCAGTTTACAAATTCTCGAAGAATTTGCATATATTGGTGCGCCACTATACACGTGCAAGCTTTGACTTAGGAAAGAGGCAAAGATTGTCTACGTTAGTATCAGTTCTGACGGGACACTGCTTGATCGGCGAACACGCCGAAAGATTGGGTATTGACTATAATGACCTCATCTCCAGAAGCTGTGGAGATGAGGAAGAAGTGGAAAGCATTGATCACATGCTATGCGACTGCCCCGCTCTGAGTAAACGACGACTGGACATACTGGGGTCGGCCTTTCTAGGCAGCCTAATAGATCTTTCCAGATCTTTCCAGTACCGATATTCGTACTATCGATAAATTTGTATATCAAACAGGTTGGTTTCGATGAGGGCCATTTCAGATCGTGGTAGCACTAGGGACTTAAACTGGTCTTTGTGAGCTTCTATAAATAAAATACGGCTGGCACCCTAACCCAAACCTAATGGGGAACGCTATAGAGCGCTATTGGTTCCAACAAGACGGCGCTGCATGCCATAAAGCCAACGAAACAATCAATTTATTGAAGGAAACTTTTGGTGAGCGCATTATCTCGCGTCGTGGACCGGTGGCGTGGCCTCCAAGATCATGCGATATAACACCGCTCATCTATTTTTTGTGGGGTTATGTGAAGTCGCTTGACTACGCAGATATTCGGCGCGTTATTTCTGACATACAGCCCCAAATGCTGCAAAAAGTGGTCGAAAATTGGGCCTCTCGGCTGGGATTTATTCGAGCCTGCCGCTGCCGTTTCTAAAACATAATGGCAATATTCATATTTTTTCTTCTTGAAAACCATACGTCTAAAAAAACTCCCTTTGACATATATGCACTGTATAAACTATATTTTTTAAACGATCTGTATAAAAATTAACACAGTCTATTGTTTAATTAGAGACAATACAAAATTTGAGGAAAATCGGTTCAGATTTTGGTACAGCCCAAATATATTTGTTAAACCCGATTTGACATATATGCGCTATAGAAACTGTATTTTATATCCGATCAGCAGGGAATTCATCAGATGTAGATGTAGCCACAATATTTGGTATCAAAGGGCTATAGAAGTTATACTTTACTTCCGGTCATTACATAATTTTGCAGACAGAAGTTTCTTAATTTAGAAATGAATACAGCTAAATTTGGCGGAAATCGGTTCAGATTTAGCTATAGCCCCCATATATACGTTCCTACCTGCTTAGTATTCAAGTGCCATTTAAACTGTATTTTACGTCTAACTTTTATATAATTTGGCTGAAATTATGATTTTTATCAAATCTGATTAGAATATGTATAGTCCCATCTATTTGTGCCTTTCGATTCTTGAGCTATGTAAGAATGCTGCGCACTTTTGAGCTTGTCGTTTTAGATCTAGCTTTATGATTAACATCTTTAAGTCCTGCTTGCTGAGGAGGTGGGGATTAGTAAGAGGTGTATGGTTTTAAATAGTCGGCCCCTCCCAACTTTCTGTCTTTCCCTACTTGTTTTTAATAGTTTTTTTGTTCTAGGAGGCTAAAGGTATCGTGATTATTGGAACTTGTTTGCGCTATTGCCTAATGATATCAATATATAATTTCAATGTTTTCTATAGTAGATTTTCGAATCCTAAAAATGTGTAGATTTTCTACAAAGCATCCACATCAGGAACATGATATGCCCTCAAATGTACACCCACTAATCAACTTCGTTGTGTGCAACCCTTAAATGACCATGGACCTTTTCCATCGTCAGCCAAAACCAACCGAAGATTCCATTCAATTACTAAACATAACACCAAAAGGCATTCGGCAATTTAGCCTAAAGGGGTTCAGCATAACTCAAACATGGTTACGAGTAATTAGTGCAACTGTTTCATTTAATTTTTAACTATAATTATCAAGATAATTTGATTGCTTATTAATTATACTATACTACTGCTCTCTCTCTCTATGGCACATACTCGTATGTACGAGTACTTCCAAATATACACTAAATTCATTGCAGTTGCAGGGCTTTTTTCGATTTGTTATAATAATCATCATAAGAAGCTTTGTTTGCTCTTCGCCACCCCATGTCCTGCTTTCTCTTCACATACTCTCTCTCTCCCTCTCCTCTTCGCTGCTGGTCTAATATGTTGTAATCCGATAAGGGATGGAATCCACAAAATCACATTCAATTGTCTAAATTTTCTATTGTATTGTGGGCCACACAGCACTCTCTGTACGGGGACACCGTCACGTCGCGATTTCTCGGGCAAGGAAGTGAACGTTTTATGTCGAAAGCTTTTAAAAGAACAAACCAACCAAACCTAACCTCTGAAATGATTACATTTGTAAGCTGTTGTTATTTGAGGGGATTGTCATTTCATGCCTCAGAGTTGTAGTCACTCTAATATCTATTTAAACAAGAGCCTTTGGGCAAAGTAGCTACACTTGGAAAAAATTCTGTAAGTACTGCATACATATAAATAATCGTAAATATTTTTTTGCCAGAGGAATACAACTTTTAATTGATTGATGCTACGCTCCAATTTCGACTCCGAACCTTGACTGCAGAGCAGTTTACATCGACTCCGACGAATGTTTGATTTTATTCATTATATGTGCAGAATTTATTTAAAAAAACTAATGAGGAAAGGCTATAGTAGGGAGAAGCCGACTACTCGTATATGATACCCTACTCCACCTCGTTATAGCAGAATATTCACCCATATGGGTTAGGTTAGGGTAGTTTATGAGTGGCAGCCTATATAACAGACACACTTATGGCGAATTCTTTTCTGCAAAAAAGTGCAACATTTTCATTGCCCTTTTTCCGAAAACGGCACTTTTGTGAAACTTTTTTGAAATTTGGTAATTAAGTTACTCGAATTTAGCACAACTAAAATTTCAAAATTTCAAAAAAGCGATATTATAGTACAGTTTTCGGAAAAAGGGCAATGCAAGTGTTGCACTTTTTTGCAGAAAAGAATTCGCCATTAGACTATACAGTCCATTGTTCTACCACAGGAACGTAAGGAAAACATAAGTTATCCCTAGCCCCTTCCGTTGAACCAATTTGATTGCGTTAAAAAGCTTAAAATTCACATATCAGCCATGTTAGCTAACTCCCCAAAGAAATTAGTGCCTAAGGTTGCATGTCGCCTTCTAGGGAGAGCGGGCACATATACAGAAGTTGACACCCAAATCAGGTTAATTTTCAACTATTCTTTTTGTTAAGAGAACTGCTACAGTCGAGAGCAGGTTTTGAATTCAGAAATAGAGTTTCTAGGGACAGTCTGACTATCAGAGAAAATGTTGATACCAATATCGGTCAGAAGATCAAGTTTTAGCCATTCTGCTACCTCATTAATAGCTAAGATTTATGCCTGGTAAACACTACAGTCTTTATACCCTACACCACACTATGGTTCAGGGTATTATGAGTTTGTGCATTTGTTTGTAAAACCCAGAAGGAGAAGGGGTAGACAAATCGTTTATTATACCGATCGAATTGGAATCACTTCCTGAGTCGATTTAACCATGTCCGTCTGTCCGTCCGTCCGTCTGTAGACGTATAGTTATAATCAAAGTGCAGGTCATATTCATGGTCCGATTGTGATGAAATTTAGCACAGTGCTCTTTTTTGGCCCAAGGACGATCCATATTGAAAGTGGTTAAAATCGGTTCAGATTTAGATATAGCCTCCATATATATGTTATCCCCGATTTGATATGTAAGCGCTGTAGAAACTGTATTTTATATCAGGTCAGTACGAAATTTGGCAGAGACAGTTCTCTTATTACATGAATGAATACTGCCAAAGTCGGGGTAAATCGGTTCAGATTTAGATATAGTCCAGAGTTGACATGTAAGCGCTGTAGAAACCGTATTTTATATCCGAGCGGTAGTAAAATTTGGCAGAGAGAATTTTTTAAATTACATGTATGAACACTGCCAAATTTTTATCGCAATGCCCATTTTCGCATTGTTAGGGAGGTGTGGGGTGTTATAAAGTCGGCCCGTCCGACTTTCTGCCTTTCCTTACTGGTTTTGCAATGGATAACTGTCGATCTTTACAAGAGTCATTGATGCCCACTTGTTTGCTGAGTTGAGTACTGTCTGTAATGAAGTTTTCGAATCTTCTATGTCCTGGGATACTTCCATTTCATTCTGATCTATCGGATATAAGGGTGAAATATTTCTTGTCAAAAAGTGGTTCAGATAAAGGGTAATCAACTATGCCTGGAAGATTAGGCACCGTATCTAGAATATCCATTTTCTGACCAGAATATCTATTCTTTCCAGATTGTTGGGTTTGAATTTCAACTTCCTATTTAGTAAAATTGCTAGAAGTTCAGAGAACTTGTTTGTACCTTATTTCTGCTGGTGAAAAGAAATAGTTCCGTATTGGTCGGGTTAACGCAAGACCATAATCGGAAGCCAATCTTGCGGTTGTATGAAGGGGCTGTTGTAGGAACGTCTCTAAGGGTACTCGGAAACTTCCTTCTAACAGCTATTGCCACGTCATCTGCGTAGGCAACAACTCCAATACCTGACAAATCTGAGAAGGCAGTTCATGCTACAATGCTACAATGCGCCTCTTAATCAGATCACAGTAGACTGTGATCAATTTTATTCCTATGGTATCTACCTATACCGGTAGTCTGATTGACCTGAAATCCTTCACTCCAGTATGGGAACGCTTTCCCGCTTTTCGGATGAAAACAGCCTACGTTTCTCTCCATTTTGTTTGTATGTATACCTGATTGATATCTGTGAGGCTCTGGTGGCCCTTGCCCTATGTCAGAGCTTCCAACAGCTCTTTCTCAGCATTACTGAATGGGACGACCACCATAGCGGTCTGTTTACGGTTTGGTTTTTGTACAGTGTAATGCTTTTATAGTGCCTACAGTCCAGTGGAAAATGGGCGTTATTGACACGCCCCTTTTGGTACCTCACATACAAATGGACTACTTTGCCCAAAAAGTTAACAGCTTATAAGTTTAATACCAGAACTTACTTTAAAGTTATTACATGAAATTTAAGCTGCTAATAATTTAATTAATACAAAAAATAAATACATTTACAAATATTTTTTGGGACAAAAGGTGAGGGGATTCTTAAGTCAGTTTACCCGACTGAACTTTCTTACTTGTTTCAATTGTATATAGCCTTTTTCAAATAATTGTTATTCCTTAACCGTCAAAGATAAAAGGCTTAAATTTTAATATGTGTTATGTCAGTTAAAGTTCTGTAACATTTATTCTTTTCTGATTTTTAAATCCATAAGTTTGAAGGATATTCAAGGATAACATTTTAAGAGGAAATTTTTTATAGCATTCGTGCTTGGATGTTTTTTTCTACAAATTTTATTGAATAGCGGGAATTCTCCCCTTTTATTTGATATACATATTTATCAATTCACATTGTAATAAGAGCAAAGAAAAATATTTCAAAAATAGATTGCTTGAAATTTTAAAAGGTGTTACATATGTCTATAGATGATATTCATATTATAATAGGTGTCAGGGAAGCTATTTTAGAATGGTTATCCTGGGATATTTAAAGGTCTTGAGAAAAGGACAAATGATCACACAGTATAGATCTCAGTACGTTATTTTCCTACTGGTTGCTTATATATTTCAGTTGTAGACAGTTTCTTTCGTCTGTCCATCCCAGAGACAATCACTTTCTCTGACTGTCCTTAATAAATGTATGTGAGCTGTGGAATTCAACTAATTGTTATTCCTTAACAAATAACGATAGAAAGCTACAATTTTAATATATTTTGTGACAGTTACTATTGCTTAATAAAAATAATAAAAAAAACCAGTAAGGAAAGGCAGAAAGTCGGGCGGGGCCGACTATATAATACCCTACACCTCCCTAACAATGCGATAAGGGTTATTGCGATAATAATTTGGAATAATTGGTAAATGGGTAAGAACATATATATGCTGATATATCTAATTCTGAACCGATAGTCGCTAAATTAAGCAACATTCGTTCCTAAATTGAAAAACATCTTTCTGGAGAATTTTGTAATGATCGGAAGTAAAGTACAACTTCTATAGCGCTGTGTAACCAAATCAGGAGGAACATATATATGGAGCTTATATAAATCTGAATCGATTTTCCCTGAATACTCATTCATGTAAAATAGAAACCTCTTTCTGTCGAATTTCGTACTGATCGGATATAAAATACAGTCTCTACAGCGCTTGAATGTCAAATCGGGGGTAACATATATATGTGGGCTATATCTAAATCTGAACCGATTTTCTCCGAATTTGGCAGTATTCCTTCATGTAATAAGAAACCTCTTTCTGCCGAATTTCGTACTGATTGGATATAAAATACAGTTTCTACAGCGCTTACATGTCAAATCGGGTGCAACATATATATGGGGGCTATATATAAATCTGAACCGATTTCCCCCAAATTTTGTATTGTATCTAAGTGTATCACGAGACTACTCTCTGTCAATTTTTGTACAAATCGGTTACAAAATGTTGCTTATACAGTGCATATATGCCAAATCGGAGGTACATATATATGGGAGCTATATGTAAATCTGAACCGATCCTTGGGCCTAAAAAAAGGTATGTGAAAAGTTTCGTTGAGATCGGACCATAATTGCGACCTGTACTTTGATTACAAAATCGACTCAGAAAGTGATTACAAGTCGATCGGTATAATAAACAATGGGTCTATCTCTTCTCCTTTTGGGTGTTACAAACAAATGCACAAAGTCATAATACCCTGTACCACAGTGTGGTGTAGGGTATAAACACAGAGAATTCAAATTGAATGGGGAATCTTTATTATCATTTGAAAGAACATTCTTTGGCATTAATTTTTTGAAGATTATGTTTATCAAATGTTGGCCGCGGCTATGTCTCAGATGGTCCATCCGTTGAGTCCAATTTTCGATGACTCGTTCGAGCATTTTGACTAACTGGCGAATGACACGCGTAAACGTTGTTCAGGCGTAAGTCTTTTCATGATGAAATGCCAAACAATACTTGAATACTAAAAATAACATGACAGCATGATCACCGTATATATTTTTTCTACACAAAAAAGTTAACTACACTCAAAGATAAAAAACTTCTACATAGTTTCCTTCTTAGTAGTGAACTCGTGTCGTCCGTCCATCCATCCATCTTACCAATTGTCTACAATTTTATGAAAATAATTTCTCTGACTGCATTGTTGTTCCCCAGAGATTGAGTTTGAAAACAATTTAAGGCCATTATTAACTCCATCACGTCCACAATACAATCCTCGTTGAAAAGGAGGAATACCAAAGCAAGGCGAAGCGGGGGAAGCAAAGCGTCGAACAGCGACAGAAGGTACGCAAATTACTAATATACCCGTAACTGGGAATTATTCTTGTAATTTCGGAAAAACTTTTTGTTGTTTATAATTGATTTTTATATAACAATGACGAATGCATTGTCAGTGTCTGTGTCTGCGTCCGTAGAGGGGGTGGAGCGACCATATGCCCCAGAGACTGGCCGACATATGAGTGGAGAAGGAGTGCGTGGAAGAATACACCCTCTTTTAATGTGAAGTCGTTGTTTCCCTAGGGATGGGACGTGTGACATTGTAATTACTTCCTTTGCGTATTGTTAATAAACGTTTTTCTCGGGATTGGAGGATTGGTGGTTTGTGCAGCATTCGTTTGGCTTTGGTTTGACCTGGCTTGGTTTGGCATGTCATAGTGTGGTTCTTCTCCATAGAAGCATATAATCACATTTGCCCGAACATTTAGTCGTCCTCCAGTTTGCCGGTGGTGGCTACGGCGACGGCGGAGTCGGTTGCTGGTTCCCGCAATAACAACTTCTCAATTGTTACAAATCAATGAGGGAATTGTTATTCATTAAAAGTGGAATATGTAATTATCCGCAGTTTTTTTTGGCATTTTCCTTTTTTTTAAAAGCAAAATAATAAATGGGAGTTTCCCAAAGTTTGTTTTTCTTTTCGGAATTTGTTATCACACCGTACAAGCGTCCAAAAAGGTCTCATGAGTCTATGTGACTATACGGTATCATTAGTACCGATTTGTATTCTTTGCGCCCGAATGCACTCGCTGTACCATAAAATAAATGTACTCTTTTATGGACAATCAATGCACAAGGTTGGAATGCTAATTGGAATCGATGAAGTTATATTTTACGATGAATCCCAAAGATAACGACTTATTTTATTTGGATTGTGATTTACGACACAACAAAAAGCATTCCGTTGGTCATGGCACAGCTTGAAGGTCAGTTACTAAACAACGCCCCAAAACGATGTTAAATTTCAGATTCAATAAACTAACTGAATTTTGGCATATTATTAAAAAGTTGAATCAAGCAAAACGAGAAATATAATACGGAAGACCTCACTGGTCGACTCTAGTTTAGATAAAGACCTCATTGGTCGACTCTTTATCTAAAGTGTTTTCGAAAAAGGACGTGTTATCGTAGAAATTTAACAAAACACACTGCATGTGAGATATGATAAATTGTTATACCCTTTACCACAGAATGGAGGGTACACTCATTTCGAAACCCCGTAAAGTATAAATTGTTCTAAAGTTCTAAGCAGGGCTGTGGAGTCGAGCCAAAACTACTCGACTTCGACTCCCGGAGTCGGATTTTAATATGATTCGACTCCGACTCTAGTTTCGACTACAGGTCACACTCCGGCAGGTACATAACATACATTTTTGAAATTATATTTCTAATAAGACGTGATTTCATTTTATTCAAAATAAGATTGTTAAAAAACACAAAAACTGTAGGTATTCAATACTAGTATTTAATTTTTTTTATTATTTATTAGTATCCCCTCACCTTAGAGAGGAGGGTATACAGGGTGGCTGATATGTATTGCAACCAACTTCAGGTTGCTATCATTTCCACACCGCTAGTCTGATAGCTGACAGATTTATTTCAGTGACAGTTTATTTTATTGTTTTCAAGCTTACAAAAGCATTTTGATCTATTGCATTCAGAAAAAAAGTTATTCGTGATGGAATTCAAGCGTGATAGTTTGATTGCTTTATATTTGGGTGGAAAAACACAAGTGACTATCGTTAGAGCCCTCCAGCATTTAAATGTGATTAAATCTTTTGTTTCTCGTACCATTGCTCGTTACCGTGATACTGGCAGTGTTGCATCGCGTCCAAAAAGTGGACAAAAAAAACGGCAACAACACCAGAAATTATCCGAAAAGTGAAGGCCAGATTTGATCGAAATCCACGCCGCAGTGGTAGAAAAATTGCTCGTGAGCTGAACATATCGCGAGAACGGATACAACACATATTAAAAATTTAGCTTGGATTAAGCCATTGAAGTTCCAAAAAGTGCAAGAGCTCACCGATGCACAAAAAAAGTTAGACTGGAAAGAACCAAGGAGTTGCTTGGCTTGCACGAAAGTGGCCAGTTACCGAATTTGGGTTTCTCCGATGAGAAGCCATTCCAAATTGAGCAGTTTGTTAACAAACGAAATGATCGGGGTTACTTGCCAAAGAGGTCAGCTGAAAATTTACATCTTCGATTGGCCACCAGAACTCAAGCGCCGCCGATGGTAATGGTGTGGGCCGCCGTAACGGCCGATGGTCGCTCCCCGCTCGTATTCATCGACCATGGGGTCAAAATAAATGCCGAATATTATCGGGAAAATGTCCTAAAGACAGTATTGAAGCCCTGGGCAGACAAACATTTCGGCCGCAGACCATGGACATTCCAACAGGACTCAGCACCATCGCACTCAGCACGCGTCAACCAAGAATGGCTTAAAAAGGAGGTTCCTCGCTTCATTTCTACCGCACAATGGCCACCAAGATCTCCGGATCTCAATCCGTTGGACTTTTGCGCCTGGGGCATTTTAGAGAGTAAGGTTCGCACTAAAAAATACCAAAGTATCGATCATCTCAAGACGGCGCATCGCCGGGAATGGGCCAAAATACCGCAGAGCCACTTTCGTGCAGCGTGTGATGGCTTTGCCGGCCGTTTGAAGGCCATAATTCGTGCCAAAGGTGGCCAATTCGAACAAATCTAAACTGTTTCTAAAATTTTATGTTATTTCCGACATTTTTTGCTTTTGAACAATAAAATTAAAAAAAAAATTAAAAAATATAGCGCTTTACTTTGTTGCATTACATATCAGCCGCCCTGTATATCATTTGCTACGAGCCAAAAGGGTAACACATCGAAGGAGTGTCCTAAGACCCTAAGTATGTTCGGCGGAAATCCGTTTTGGGTCATTTTATGTTAGAAGATGAGCCATATTGGTCCACTCCTTCTAGTACCTCCCCCACAAAGGGTTAACTTTTAGTGAAAAATTGATTATTTAATACCGTCTATACTACATACTCGAATCATTTTAAATTTCACACAAAGTATTAGTTTGTTAGTCGCTAACACATCAAGAAAAGTGGGCGAAGTGGCCAATCCCTTTTTGGTACCTCCCACACAAATGGACCATTTTGTACCAAAAGTTAACAGATTTTAACTTTAACATCAGTGGATATAATTACTTGAATCTATGTACGGTGTAATGCTTTTATAGTATCTAGAGTCCAGAGAAAAATGTATTATATTATTATATTATATTATATTATTATAGTTATATATCTATCCTACACTATGGTACAGGGGGTTACAAGTTTGTTTTTTGCAGATTTGTAAAGTAATACTAGACACACCTTAAAATATACCGTTCGACTCAGAGTCATTAGATGTCCATCTGTCTGTCCATCTTAATTTGTTCGTTGAGTACAGGATAAAAGTTCATTCCGATTCTGAAATTTGGCTATAAGAACTCTTCTAAATGTTTATTTAGATTTGGCTATGGAAACTGTATTTCACATTCAATCATTTTGAAAATTATTAGCGTCAAGGATGCATATTGTCGAATTTGAACAAGTTCTGTTTAGATTTAGATTTATAAGGTAATTATTTCACATTTATATTTACTATAGGTATATCTGAGCTTATTCTGCTCTAAAAAGGTGGTTTACGATATTATATAGTTGTCTTCGGCCGTCCTTTGCCTTTCCTTACTGGGTTTTTATCAACTTGGGGATAACGTATAGTCTTGCAAAGCTTCTTATTATTTAGTATCTTGCTAAATTAATCACATATATAATCAGAGATTTTCTAAAACTGTCTTCATATAAAAAGTCGATAGTTTGGAAATACAAAAATATTTGGTAAAAACTTCGTATGTTTACTCCTTCTTTTGTAACAAAATTGTTTTCCCAAACAATTTTTTAAGTTCAAACGTTCTTCCGCAGTCGACCATAATTGCAGGACTCCGGACTCCCACTCAGGGCAAATTTACCCGACTCCGACTCTGCAGCCCTTGTGGCCACTTCGCCCTGTTTTCTTGACGTGTTAGCGACTAACAAACTAATACAATCAGGGTTGTTGTGGAATCCGATTGTTGTCGGAATCGGAATTGAAACCGACAAGAAAAATAACTTTGGTGTCACTGAAGGATATTTTTTTCGATTGCAATTCCGATTCGGACAACAGTCGAATCCCACAACGACAGAAAAAATAAATTTGGCGTCACAGAAAGTTATGTTTTTTCTCGATTTCAATTCCGATTCCGACAGCAATCTGATTCTACAACAACGCTGAATGTGTGAAATTTCAGAAGATTCGCGCAAGTAGTATAGAAGATATTATAGCATTAATATTTCACTAAAAGTTAACCCTTTGTGGGGGGAGATACTGTAATGCGATACGGAATATTTTACTTGTGTGATAGCTAGAACACTGAAAACGTTTTGCTCATTATTTGTCAATATATAGTCGTTGCAAAAGCTGTCTATGTGAATTATCTTGCTCACAAGGCAGACGGACGGGCATTGCTCAAAGTACATAGAATGTCCGAAAAATGAAATTCCGCAGAACATGTATATACTTTTGGACTGGCAAGTGACGGTCCGCTAAAGTGAAGGGGCGAAATGTGACAACGTTCCACTTAAATTAACTTTTTCGAAGAAAACGAAGAGCAGTGGCAGAAAATAAACCGGTCGGCTGGTTTTCCTCCACTGGTTATGATATCTCTATCTACTCTATATCGAAGGAATGGGAATTCAAAATACGGATAAAAATACACGATAAATATTGATTAATTAATTGACATTAATCGGAATTTGAGACACTCTCAGTGAACATTAATGAGTAGGCTGAATAATTTCATGGAATAAATATTTAGAGTTATTTACTAGACTTCAGGAATTTATCACAACAAAATATGTACACACGCTGAAAAAAAATCGCTTCTGTAGTATATTGTCCCAAACATATTCAGCTTGAAACATATATATGTTTAGGGTACACTCTAAACATATAGTATTTGGTACACACAAACAAATTTATATTTGGGAAGATGTTGTTCTAAACAAATCTTTGTTTACATCGCAATATCTGTTTACTTTGGACGATTGTTTTCCGAAGCAAATAATAATTTGCATTTATGTATTCAGAAAATACCTAAATTGTGTTTAATATTTCAGTAATTCAAACCTAATTTTTTAGAAAATTTTCAGTCGTAAAGATTGAAATCGTATAATCTTCGATCGAAATATATTACTTGGAGGATTGACAACTAATGATGGCTTAGAATACTCAGAAATTTTAAATGATTGATTTAAAACAGAAGTTACTGCTGCATTTTGTATTATAAATGGGTGTTCAATTCGAAACCAAAAAAAAATTAAAACTGAAATTCGAAAAATTCAACAAAAGTTTCGAAAATATTTTTTAAATAAAATATGTTTGGAGAAATTCCTAAACAATAATTTTATTTGTATTCAAACACATATTTTATTTGAGAAACTTAGTTTGCAAATATTATATGTTGTAACATATTAATATATGAGTTCCAAATATATTTTATTGATTTTCAAATAAAATTTATTTGCTCAGAAATACATAATATTTAAAAATTTGTGTTCCAAATATATTTCCTTTCGATTCAAACATATCAAAAAAGGCGATTTTGCCCCGTGCATTAGTTATTGAAATAATTTGGGGCGTATATTTCTCCTCCTGCTTGTATAGAAGCAGAGTAAAATTCCCGAGAGCATAATGTAAATGTCTGTTATCAACAATATTTGCATTATTGTCATAATCTTGTGCATATAATGCTAGTAAAATCACACGCTGAAAAAAATAGCTTCTGTAGTATATTGTCCCAAACATATACGGCTTGAAACGTATATGTGTTTAGGATACACTCTAAACACATAATTTTCAGCACACACAAAAATTACATATTTGGGCAGATGTTATTCTACACAAGTTTTTGTTTACATCCCAATATGTTTTTATTTGGGACTATTATTTCCGAAAGAAATATTTATTTGCATTTAAGTATTCAGAAAATACCTAAATTGTGTTAAATTTTACAGTAATTCAATGTTACATTTTTAATGTTTGTAAAAATAATAAATAATAATAATTGAAATCGTATAATATTGGATCAATATAAATTACTTGGACGAATGACAACTAATGATGACTTGGTATACACAGACATTTTAAATGATTGATTTAAAGCAGAAGTTAATGCTGCATATGGTATCATAACTGGGAGGTACAATTTGAATCCAAGGAGAAACTAAAACTGAAAATCGAAAAAGTCAACAAAAGTTTTGGACTTTTTTTTAAATAAATATATTTAGAAAAATTCCTAAACAATATTTTTTTGTAAATAAACACATATTTTATTTGAGAAATTTAGTTTGCAAATATATTTTGTTGTAATATATTAATATATGCGTTCCAAATATATTTTATTGATTTTCCAATAAAATTAATTTGCTAAGAAATATATAATATTTAAAAATTTGTGTTCCAAATATATTTTCTTTCGGTTCAAACACATCAAAAAAGGCGATTTTGGCGCGTGCATGTATATTGTCATAAGATCAATAACATGATTATAATGCAATTTTTTGATGTTTATAACAATTATTTACTTCGAACACTTATTTTGCAATGATATAGAGCAAAGAAGGTCAATATATATCTGAGACATATCGATACCTTCATTCCACAACAAGCTATGTCGACATAGACCTTATTTAAGGAACATTCCATTTTTATATTCTTAATATTCCAAACTAAGTCAAAATTAGTCAACATTTTTAGTTTATCAATCAACCCAATTAAAAGTTATGAACAGAACTGTACAGGTTGTTCATTTTCCATTACAAAGGAATTCTATGCAAATTTAAAAATTTCATAAAACTTCGATCATCTCTCGTGGAAAAACTAGCTTTTTAACTTATAACACGTATTGGAATGAATGTACACGGGGGGAAATCGTCTTTTTTGATATGTTTGACTTCAAAGAAAATATATTTGGACCAGAAAATTGTAAATATTATATATTTATGAACAAATAAATTTTATTTGAAATTCAAGAAACTTTATTTGGAGCGCATATATTAATATATTACAACAAAATATATTGGGGAACAAATTTTCTCAAATAAAATATGTGTTTAACTACAAATACAATTATTATTTAGGAATTTCCCCAAAATTATTTTATTCAAGATAGATTTTTAAAACTTTCGGATTTCGAATTATATGATACAACTAGCATTTAAATGCCCGGTGATGCCCGGGTTGCCTTTGAAAACAGTGATCCAAACATTAGTATTATTTTTGATTTTGAATAAAAAATAAGGACCCAAAAACTAAAAAAAAATGTTGGCTATAGCAAAATGTATGTAAAAATACGTATTTAAAATCTTTGGTTTACAAATACCTTCGAATATTTGATCATACGCCGATCATTAAAAATTTCTTTAACATCCAGGATCAGTCTACTTGAAAGTCTATCAAACTCCAGATGCTCTCAAAAACTCGAACAAATTCACTGACAACAGTAAGTAATTCTGTAAATATGAAAGCACAACCTCAAATGTACGATATGTGTGCAAACTTTCAAATTAATACTTTATGGTCAGTGGTCAAGAGGTCACTAAAAACTGATAATATGCTATGTATGTTTCAAATTTCGATATACTCGTATACATTTTTCTTTAAATATTACTGGTGTATATAGCGAACGATATATTTCGAAAAGACTTTTAAACATTATGTCTCCGTTTTTGAAGATCGTTTTATGCACATATATCTGCAGCTCCACAGATCTTTATGGGGTTTTTATTGGAAGAATGAAAAAATCTTAAAGAATTTTGAAATGTAGTGGAAGAATGAAAATTGCTTTGGTCACTACTGACAACAATCTTAGAATTCAAAATTGTTTTTTTCCTGTGTATACTACATATTATTTTTTCATTGTATAATTTAAGCGTGAGAGTTGACCACTGAGCCGCAACGGTCAAAAGTCGCTTGAATTAGTATTAACATTGCCATTTTGGGCCCTTTAAAGTACAGAAAGAGTGGAAATTGCATTGGTCACTGCTACACTGGCCACAGTCTGAGATTTGACCGAATTTACAACGTTATATATATATATCTTACCACATTAAGTGGTGAGAGATATATTTTGAACAGGGGTTAGAAGTTTTACAATGTGTAAAATAGTGAATATTGTTTTGGCCACTTCTTCACTGACCACAGTATACAAACATACATTATTAGGATTATAGCTCTTGAAGGACTATTAAAGTACAGAAAGTGTACACGGGGGAAAATCGTCATTTTTGATATGTTTGAATTGAAAGAAAATATATTTGGAAACGATTTTTTTAAATATTATATATTTGTTGACAAATAAATTTTATTTGAAAATCAAGAAATTTTGTTTGGAACGCATATATTAATATATTGGAACTGACTTTCACACACAAACAAAGTTATTGTTTAAGAAGTTTTCCAAATATATTTTATTTAAAAACGATTTTTAAAACTTTTTAGAATTTTAGTTAGTTTTTCGTAGTTTTCATGTTAAACTGTATAATTAAAAATTTCCTTTAATTTATAAATATTCCAGTTCATCACTTTTTGTCGATCCATCAATGCAATTTATATTTACGAAAGATTATACGATTTAATTTTTAATTAAATTTTAAAAACATATACAATTTATAAAAAAAATATCTGTATATAACATCTGAAAAACAGAAAAGTTGTCTTTAAATTAAGGCCTTGATACATTGCCTAAATACAAATTAATCTTTGTTTCGGATATACTAGTTCCAAATAAAAAAATATTAGGATGGGAACATATTTTTGTTTGGAACAATATCTTCCCAAACATATAACATTTATGTGTGTCAAATATTACATATTTGTTGTCTACCGTAAACTTATGTATATTTCAAGCGGAATATGTTTGGGACAATATACTACAGAAGCGATTTTTTCAGCGTGTAGAAATTGATTTGGTCACTGCTAAACAGACCAAGGTCGGAGAAGTGACCGAATTGACAATGTTAGATAGTTTACCAAAGTAAGGTTACCAAAGATGTCCAGTCTGAGGTCCGGTTTGACCTCAGACTGGACATCGAATTGTTGTTTTCGCATCTCCATTGAGATCAGTCTGTACATATAAATTTGTAAATCATTGGCTCTTAAGGAACTTTTAAAATCATCATCTTCCCAAGTATTTATTATTTGTGGGTTCCAAATATTATATTATGCGCGTGTACCCTCAACATATATATATTTCAAGCAGAATATGTTTGGGACAATATACTACAGAAGCGATTTTTTTCAGCGTGTACGAATATATTTCATGGGTCAATATCTGTACAAATGCTCACAGTAATTTTTAAAGGGAAATATTTCTAAGAAATAATACAATAATACTGCCTTAAAAATCATTTCTAATAATACACTGCTTTTTAGAGAAGACGGAATGACTACTTTGTCAATAAAAAATATTCGTCCAAAAGTCATCTTTATCTTGTTTTCTGAAATTATGGCGTCATCGACTTATTCTGCGTCCAATTACAGTATGCAACAAAATTGTTGTCGTTGTTGGCTGTGCATAACATTTTCTGATCTAAAACAGTGTCCTAAGTACGAAAAAATTTTTTAAAAAATTGTTTATGGCAAATTTTCTTTTAAAACAGTTCCAATTTCCTTTGAAGGTACCTTTAGTATTTGAACCATTTTTTTGACTTTATGCTCGATAAAGCCAAGATACACTTTAAATCAAAAGAAATTATGGGGACTTCAAATGTTAGTAATGACACTTTCACGTGAAAATAGAAATTTTGTAACTGTCGTTAAAACTATTAGAAAAAAATTAAAAACACTTTTTGTGTGCGCGAAAGAAACCAGAAACCAGAAGTCAAATCGCAAAAATCCAATATTTGGACAAATGTAGAAATTGTAGCACTTTTGGTAGAAATAAGAGAATTTCGGGTTTATATACCCCCACTATTGTGAACAAGGCTATATGTCAGTTGCTGCGGGCCAAAAGTGTAACATATCGAAAAAGTAAGCTCAGAGACCCTAAGAACAGGATTAACCGATTGACTTCAAATTTGGTATGTCTAAATATTTCTTTTCTATCTCAGACTAAGGACAACGATGGACTATGTTGTTCCACTTCTTCGAGTATATATAACTTTGATTGCAGTCCATAGAAATACTTGAAACTTTGTGAAGTGTAATGCTTTTACAGTACCTACAGTCCCGTAAAAAGGGGCGTCATTCCACGCCCCTTTTGGTACCTTCCATACAAATGGACCATTTTGCACAAAAAGTAAACGGCTTATAACTTAGATTCCAGTCCATACAAATACTTAAATTTTTTTGGGATGTAATGCCTTTACAGTACCTATAGTCCCGTGCAAAATAGGCGATATTTCCACGCCCCTTTGGTACCCCCCATACAAATGGAACATTTTGCACAAAAAGTTAACGGCTTATAACTTGGTTTCCTGCACATACAAATACCTGAATTTCTATGCAGTGTAATGTTTTTATATTAACCATGGTTTATTACAAAATGGGCATTATTGCCACGCCCCTTATGGTATAAGGGGCGTGCCATAATTTATACATTTGTCCACAGATATTTTGCAAATAGGCATTGTTTTCTTCGTTAGGATGATAGCAATGGAATGGAAAAACAATTATTTATGATTTTTCCTTTTTTATTAATTTTTTCGTGCTAGCAAAAAAATATTTTTTAAAAAAAAATAATAAAAATTATTTTTTTGAAAAAAAATATAAAAAAATTTTTTTGAAAAAAAAAATAAACATTTTTTTTGAAAAAAAAAAAATTAATTTGTTTTAACGACAGTTGCTAAACTTTCTTTTCTTCGTGAAGCCGATGTTTTTAGCATTTCTAGCCCATATAATTACCTTTAATTTAAATGGAATCCCGGTCAAATGGAATATGGTCCAAATACTAAGGTAAATTGGAATTAAAAAAAGAAAATTAAAAAAAAGCGATACCATAAATAAAATTTGTTTTGACTTGATAAAAATAAATAGTATGCCTTAATAAAAGTATGCCTTAATCTATTAAAAAAATTTAATAGATACTCTTACAATTGATAATCGTATTAAAGCATCATTAAGAGAGAAAATGGTGTGTGAAAAACATGGTGTTGCCAGCATTACATTGACAAAGTCATTACATTTTTATTAGTTAAAATGCTGTTTATGAATACGATTTTTATACCCTCCACCATAGGATGGAGGGTATATTCATTTTGTCACACCAATATTGATCTGAGACGCCATAAAGCATATATTTTATAAATCGTCATAAAATTCTAAGACGATTTAACCATATCCGCCCGTCCGTCCGTCTGTTGTAATCATGCAACAATCTATATATCCATATATGGCACTCCCCCATTTGACTTCTTAGCGTCATAGAGACCACAAATATCAACTGATCGGACCGCAATCTGGTAACTGTGGTTTATTTATACCTGTATCCTTCACACGAGCAACGGTAGTCATATGCCCATGTTTTGATAAAGCCCCCATTCAAAGGTCCCTCTAGATTTAACTTCTTAACGCCACAAAAACCTCAAATTTCAACGAAATGGGCTGAAATTTGGTATAATGATTTTATTAGTACCCGTAACCATTCACGTGTGATCCATGGGGGAGGGTATATAAGATTCGGCATGACCAAACTTAACGTTTATTTATGTATTTCAATTACAATACAAAGTATATTTATTTTCTAATTTTACGGTCCAGGGAAAAGCCGGGTTACAAAGACCATGTGGCTAGATTTTGCAGCAACATACCAGAGCCTCTGGTGGGAATCGAACCGACGACCCCAACCTCATAGGCGAGCACGCTACGCAATCATCTACTGGGGTGCTCGAATAATCGTTTATTAGGCCAATAGGGTTTGTTAATTAACTACATACGGCTGATAGAATCCAATCTGCGGAACACAATTAAAATAAATCGCGAGGAAAACTTATAAAAATTTAATATTTGCAAACAATTATCAGTGTACATGTTGTGTGTTTCTAAATAGCAGTCATATACGAGGCTAAAATTTTAATCTTTACTATGTCATTTAGTTCTGTAACAACTATTTTTTCAAATTCGTCCTTGCAAATTTTTTCCAAAAATTTTATTTGATATGCATATTTATCAATTCACATTGTAATAAGTGCAAAGAAAAATACTTCAAAAATGTTATGAGTATACTTGAAATTTTAAAAGTCCCGTAAAAAGAACAAACCATCACAAAATAAAGAAGTGAGTATGCAGTCTATCTACTGTTGGCCTATATTTTTATTTCTATATAAGGCGTGTTTTCGTTACACCATAAGTGCTTAATTTGTATGGGGAGCTAAGCACTTTTAAGCACTATTAGTTCCCGATGAAGTTTGGTGCTTGTGTTCATGTCTTAATCGAGTATGATGTTGCCAGATTGGGCACCCTATATTTAGCAATATGGCATCCCATTTTTGGAGAGATTTTATCAATTATTGTGAATTAACGGGAAGAAGAAGAACTAAAATGGGAAATTATTTTAATATTTGCAAAAAAATGTGTAAACAATTGAACATAGAATAGTAAATATATGTTTTATAAAACTTTTCACGAATTTTTTGTCTGTTTCGCACTGTTCTTTCTTCGCAACTCATGACACCATTGCTACCAGATAGTGAAAATCCGCCACTTATTGCTTATGTGCCAGTTAGTGGAAGTCAGTTGCTTTCGTTGCAAAGTGCTAAACTAAAAGTGCTAGCTTGTAACGAAAACATGCCTAAAGTCTCGTTCTTGGGAGGAAAGTCGTGTCGCACGGTCTTATGTATGTATACTAGCTGACCCCAGCATTCACTGATAGTGCATTCAAAAATGTCAGAACTGTTGGCCTATAATTTTACTTCTATATAGTCTCGTCCTTGGGAGGGAGAAAAAGTTCGCATGACGTAGCGTCATATCACCTAAAACCATGTACGTCATAGCGCCCAAAAAGCGACATATCCCCAAATTACTTATGTAACGTGACAAAACTCTTTTATTTTTGTCCGTACATTTATTCATATATATTTCATTATTATATTCATACGAATTATCTATAAGTGCCAAGAAGGCCCCATATGTAAGATAAGGCCCCATATATAAGAAAAGGCCCTTCTCATTAAAACTCAGTGACAAAGCTCTAGTGGTATGACCAACATGAATTCAATGTGTCAAAATATATATTAATAACTCGCCTTTGTTTATAATTCTCGTTCACTTTATATACACATGAATACTTAATGTTTGATTTGGTCGATCACTAGGTGTGGAGTTCTGGAGTTAGAGTTAGACGGACCAAAGTAGATGTGTGGCCCGACCGCAGTCGAAACAATTTGTCTTAAGTTATCACCAGAAATTCACCCTCCGCGATTCTTTCGCTTCCGCGATTAGTTCGCTTCCGCGATTCGTTCGCTTCCGCGACCAGTTCGCAAAACAATTAGTTTTAAGCCGTAGTTAGTTTATACGCGATTCGTTCGCTTCCGCGACCAGATCGCATATGCAACTAGTTTTAAGCCGTAGTTAGTCGAGGCGCGACTCGTTGAAACACTCCTAGATATAAGCCGTAGTTAGTTGATACGCGATTCGTTCGCTTCCGCGATTCGTTCGCTTCCGCGATTTGTTCGCTTCCGCGATTTGTTCGCTTCCGCGATTCGTTCGCTTCCGCGATTAGTTCGCTTCCGCGATTAGTTCGCTTCCGCGATTCGATCGCTTCCGCGATTCGTTCGCTTCCGCGATTAGTTCGCTTCCGCGATTCGTTCGCTTCCGCGATTAGTTCGCTTCCGCGATTAGTTCGCTTCCGCGATTTGTTCGCTTCCGCGATTCGTTCGCTTCACCCATTGAATTGTATTTTACTTAACTGTTAAGTTAGAATAAGGTCCCATTAGATATAAGATAGTTTAAGTATTCAACGAATCCACCGCCGGTTCCAGTATCCATATATCACCGAGGCCTATTTCCAGGGCCCACCGCCAGCATTTATCACCGGGGCCTATTTCAAGGGCTCACCGCCAGAATATATCACCGAGGCCTATTTCCAGGGCCCACTGCCAGCATACATCACCGAAGCCTATTTCCAGGGCCCACTGCCAGCATACATCACCGAAGCCTACTGCAAAGGCCCACCTCCAGCGTATACCAGGAGGGCCCCTCACATACAATTCTCAATTTATTGTCGTTGTAACACTATTGGATTTATCAATAAAGAACACATTATACAGGGTTGCCCATATTCGACGGACCCATGTTTTTGTTGGGCCCATTCCAATCGACGAGGCTTGTCCGCAGGCAACAATCTTTGCGTCAATTGAATTTTGTACGGGAACAAATGCAAATCAACGCGAATAATCCGTTGTAAATTGGACCGAGCCATGCCCAACTGCTGAGAACGGCGTTTTTGGGATGTTCTTGGGGACCTCTCAACACTGGCTCGTACGGCAGCGATATTCTCGGCCGATCGCCTTGGTCGACTTTTATTTGGCCTGACGCTTCAAACGCGGTATGTCATTAAGCGATCTGACATCTCTGTCAAAAGTTATGGCGTTGCCAGATGGGTCCGTCGAATATGGGAGACCCTGTATAGTCCAGGAGACTCAATCCCTGTGTTTTTACTTAAGGTTTTGTGGGTCCTTGAGTTGACCCTGGAGTTCTCTGAACTTACCTCAGCAGAAGCAAAAACCCCGTTACAAATGGCGCCCGAGCAGGGACCCGACGACAAAACGGAATGCGGAAAAACAAATCCCCCCGCCAGCGTGGTAGCGTCGGGTTCCAACAACGTTAAGAATGAGAAACGTGAGACTAGCAATCTTTTGCAGCCCAACTCGCTTAGCTGGATCTATCTGCTGAAGAAGGACCAGCTCCTGGAGCAGTGCAAGAAGATTGGGATAAGCACAGAAGGATTCACCGTCGAACATCTTCGGAAACGACTGAGCGAATACATCCGAGCTAGACGCATGCGAGCATCATCGGAGAATTTACTGCGAGATCTAGAGGACGAGGTTAAATCGGCAGAAAAGCTCATCGCGGACATAAGGAGCATTCAAGTACCAGAGAAGTCCAAGCCGTTGCACAGCGATATTTCCGACAGAGACATCATGAAAACTATATCCCGCTGGGGAATTAAGTAGAATGGAGAGGGTGACTTGATGGAATTTCTTGAACGATTTGAAGAGCTGGCTGAGTGCCACTACATACCGATCGACCGTCTCTTGCCATCACTACTGACGGTGTTGGAGGGAAATGCGCTCAAGTGGTATCGTGTCAAACGGGAAAATATAAGTTCTTGGGCTAGCTTCCGATCCGAAGCAGGCAAATTCTTCCTATCCAAACGATACTTAATCGCCCGCCGGCATCCCCAACTCAAAGAACGCGACCATTTAGATCGCATTTATGACGGGTTACGGCCTGAATACCGCCACTACGTCCGGAAATCCGACTTTTCGTCGACGATTCTGTAAGGAAGTTTCTCGAATCGAAAGGGGTTAGGCCAACCACTTCACCTCGCATGATTCAAATGGCCGACAAGAGAACTACCCCATGTACATCAGAATACGCTTTGGATGTTGTGTATCGTGGGAGGTCCACGAAGTTAGTAGCCTCCGCAATCCCTTCATTAGCAGAGCCATTGATACTAGGCATGGATTTCCTGATAGATAGAGACTGTCGTCTGTATTTGGATGATGTCACAGTTACTCCACCGATAGTGGAGCCAACGGTCGAATCTATCCATTGCATAACCAGTCGTGAATTCCTAACTCAAGGGGAAAATATTGCGTTACAAAACCTGATTGACGATCATCAACAAAGATTTGCCCGTGTTTCAGGCACGTGCATCAAAGCCAAACATGTTATTAGATTAAAACGTTACGAGCCAAACAAGCAACGATATATTCCTCGCAGCCCAGCCATGATAAACGAAGAAGTAGAAAAGCTTTTAGCCGAAGGAAAAACTGAGCCCTCACATAGCGCATATAGCTCTCCCGTCGTTTTAGCCCGAAAGAAACAAGGAGGGTGGATAATGTGCATAGATTACCGTCAATTGAATGAAGCAAGCGAACCTGACCCATACATTGCCGAGATCGCTTTCGCGATCAATTCTGCGACTCAAGAATCAACCAAATACTCTCCAGCCGAGGTGATCTTTGGTCGAAATCTAGCTACCCCAAATACAATAGATCTACCCGAAACCCGATGCCCAACGCCAATTACCCCAAGGACAAGGAACAGCTGTGGAGAGATGTAAAAAATAATAGCAGAGAAGCAAGTAGGCGTCAGCAGCGTTACTATAACTTGAGACGTAGGAAATGGACCCCAGATATCGGTACCAAAGTATGGAGGAAAGAGAGACCATTATCCTCAGCGGCGAATAAGTTCAACCAGAAACTCGCTGAGAAATATTCTGGCCCATATGTTGTGACCTCCCAGGTTCATTCGAATATCGTCAAATTAGCCGTCGACAGGGGAAAAACATTGAAGGTACATATTCCGGATCTAAAACCATACCCTAAAAAAAAAAAAAAAAAAAAAAACGCATGTATTTAGCTATTAGTTACCACTTGAATTGTGTATTTTTTGGCCTGAGCATTCAATATGAATGTAAATTTACCTCCTCGACGAGGTAGTGAGGGTCTCTGGACCAAAACTCGCCCATCCCCAACCATGAAAAACTGTTACTAGAAACTACGTATTTTTTTTCTTTCCTCCTTTCTTTTCTCAAGAGGGGGGGAGATGTAACGTGACAAAACTCTTTTATTTTTGTCCGTACATTTATTCATATATATTTCATTATTATTTTCATACGAATTATCTATAAGTGCCAAGAAGGCCCCATATGTAAGATAAGGCCCATTATAAGAAAAGGCCCTTCTCAAAGTGACAAAGCTCTAGTGGTATGACCAACATGAATTCAATGTGTCAAAATATATATTAATAACTCGCCATTGTTTATAATTCTCGTTCACTTTATATACACATAAATACTTAATGTTTGATTTGGTCGATCACTAGGTGTGGAGTTCTGGAGTTAGAGTTAGACGGTCCAAAGTAGATGTGTGGCCCGACCGCAGTCGAAACAATTTGTCTTAAGTTATCACCAGAACTGATTACTGATACTGATTTGCAAAGACGACCACGCGTACCAAAGTGCAATTGCGTGGCCGGCCTTCGGTCGGTGTTAAAGATTTTCTCCTCTGGGGTAGAAAATATAAGTTTCACGGAAGGACAGTTTGGTCAGCGTAGCCTTCTTTTGACATTTCCCAGAGGAGATAATATAAAATCCCGGCCGAAGGGCGTCCACAAAAATACTACGCCTACCGCCGATCATCTTGGTCCGCGTTGCCGCATTTTGGCATTCCAACGATTCCAAAGTTCTTTTACAAAAAATGTTCATGATACATTTTACTTTGACAAGCGTGATGGATATTTGAAAATAAATGTGTTTGTAACTTTGGGTGTTATGACATAACTTTTTTTTTGGCGAAAAAAAATAAAAAATTACCTACTGTTCAAAATGACATTGCCCAAAAACATACAAACATTAAAAATGTTACGCCCGGGACGAGAGTCGAACCGACAACCTTATGATTGGTGCCGGACACACTACATATATATCGAGCTACGAAACATACTAAAAACATAATAAAATTTCTTCCTCGCCTATAAATATAGTATATGGCAACTCTATTTATCATTCAATGATGACAATTCTTTTATCAAATACAAGTGTACATAAAAATACATTGTTTCGAACATTTGGGGATATATAACTGCATTTAAGAACTAATTTTCCATAAAAACATATATGTCTACGTAGCTCAGTTGGTAAACATGTGACTCATAAAACGGAAGGTTCTGGAGCAAAGAAACAAAGAAGAAGAGATTAATCCAAAGAGTAAAGTGGTAAGAAGAGATTCCAACATACAAGGTGGCGCAAAAGTAATCCTCCTATCAGAAAATGCTATAAATTTTGCGATTGGCCCCTAATGTCAGTTCTGTTTTGACATTTGTGTAGTAAACACATGCGAAATACACGTTAATAAACAATGTTACGCTACACTGCTCCAGAACGCGGAATATTGTTTATTTGGCCAATAATCGGTCGGTGACTTTGGCACAACGTGAATTTCGTCGCAGATTTCCTGGCCGTCCAACGCCTACTGGTAAAACACTGCGACGTTTAGCCCCCGGAGTAGCCGTTTTGCAGAGAATATTGCTGTTGTAGCCGAGAATGTCATGGAAGCGACGTCGACATCGACCAGACGACGCACAGTGGAATATTTTCACACAAGACGCGGCAAAAATTAGAAGGAATTGAGCTAGAGCTTTGAAATTTGGTACATATCACTCATTTCGCCTAATTAGCTAAAACCCAATTTTTTGCTTAAATCCGCCCATAACCACGGCTACTTCCCACATAACCTAAAATTAAAAATCTTGGTATTTTTCTCAATTTAGCATTTATATTATTACAAATCACTTGTAGAGATTGTATTTGAGTCCTCAATTATATAAACATCACAAGTGTCACGCCCAACGCCCATATATCAATTTAAATTTTTTACGATGTTGGAAATTACAGGAAATTTTTTTATAAAACGCTTTGTATCTTTTGTTCTATGTAAATCAGTACATAGAACAAAGTATATACCTAAAGCGCAATATATAAGCTCAACAGTTGCAAAAAAATCATGATGAAATAGTTTACAGTTTTTTGTTAATTAATCAATCATTCCAACTATCCAGAAAAAATAATCATTGATTTAGCAAAGTGTTCATTAATAATACGTCATTTTTAAATCATACTTTTAGGAATATGTTGAAAGGGCACACAAACAATGAGGCATGTACATATATATACATAGTAGATTGGCAAACAAATGTTCGCTTATATGAATATTTACCTCGTTCATGTCGGTTGCCGTTTAATTCGGTCTGTAATCGTTGATGTAAACTGAGATACTCTTTCGGCTCAAGACCAACTTGCGTTTATACATGCTTTATATGCTTTTTGTTATATTTGCAGTCAATTTATCATTTGCCCCTTAAGGTATGCTTTGGTAATGTTGTTCAATATATAGCAAGATGGACTAAAAATAACGAATTTTGTGTTGTTTTTTGCCGAGTAGGTTTTACCATTTCGTTAAATAAATCAACATAGGCAGGTATAGGCAGAATTTTCTTTTTGCAATGGTTAACTGAGAACCTAGTTTATCAATTTTTGTTAATGCCAAGACATCGGTCGGCCTCGCGAGTTTAATTTTATCCTGAAGAAAATGAAACACCCTGAATTTTGGCAACTTCCAGGTAAACCGCTGCATAAAAAGGGAAAATGACAACATAATACTAGTTTTTTTAATGCAAAAAAACACGTCAAAAGGTTCTGTATAGTATGACTTAAACGAAGTTCCAATGCGTCTCATAGTTTCGGAGATATGGGCTTACAAAATACCCTCTTATATGACAAACTTTGGAACCATTGTACCATTTATGAATTTCAAATGCTTGTACCGCGATAGTTCGCCAAAATATCGGCAAAACTTTTAAAGACTTAGTTAATTGGAATGTTCTTTACAGATTGGAATCAAAACTGTTGAGATTGGGCCTCATGAAAATTGGGAGTTTTTGCCGCTCATAATACACTGTGCGACGTGCCACGCAAATGGGTATCAGTCGACGGTCTCTACAGCGAATTTTGGTACAAGATTTGAAGATGTTTCCGTACAAAGTCCAGACGGTGCATCAGCTGTTAGCTGCTGACCGGAAATCGCGTCTAACATACGCTCGAAAGGTTACTTTTGCGCCACCTGTTATAAATGAGGAGACGGATCAAAAATCGCCAAAAAAATTTCAATGACTAAAAAAGTCGAAGAAAAATTTTAATTTTTCTTTTTACACATAATTAATTAATTTTTCCTAAATTTGAGTAAAAAATTACTTGCAATAAGGCCAAACATATGCTGAATTTACATCCCTATTTTAATTTTAATAGTTACTTAAAGGAAGTACGAGTTAACTAGAATTAAGTTCAAAATATTTCATAATTGTGAGGGAATGTATGAACTTGATATAAGGAAAACTAGCTTTGGCGCCATATGAAGTTCAATATTCCTACAGTTTAGTTAATTTTAACTTTCTCCAGGGTTCCCTTTTTTTCGAGTGTATGATTAATGGTAACTCTATGCAACAAATGAACACTTTTTGAAAAATACACGTACTTGACAGTATAGGTTCGATTCTACTACCAAAGCGTAGTATAACCCTATACTCGGTTTGGTGACCATTTTTTCTTATGGGCGTCCGAAATTTCTGAAAATTAGTGGGCCCCTCGAAAAAGGTGTCATCAGCTTTTGTCCAAAATTTAATTCAGACTTGGTGATACCGCTTAACTATATTTGGCAATAATTTAGCTAAGAATATGCTGAACAAAGTTGCTTAGCATTTTTTGCGAAAAATATTTTTTCCGGACTTTTTTTAAAAAGTGAAGGAAAAAATATTTTTTTCACTTTTTTCAGCCTAACTTTCAGGGTAATTTTCACTAACAATGTCTAGAAAAATGTTTCCACCTCCCGCCCGCATTAAGTACAATATATTACAGTACTCACAAAGTTAAGGTATATGTTAGACGGTTTACTCCAATGAAATGTTCTAACTTGTTTTTCCATCAAAATTTTCGACTAAGGTTTTATATCGGTCTTTCGGAAAACTTTGACACATCTCTGAGTTTTTTATATAGTTCTACTCCCATAGCTCGTTGAATAGTCGTCTAAGATCCCCCACATCCGGCGAACAATCCAAACAAACAACGTAATTTAGTGCAGATGATACCGCAACAGCTGTAACCACAGCCGAAACAATCAATATTCGAAAAGCATACACCATGAATTTAAATTGAAATGTAATTAAGATGTCAGGACTAGCGTAAACACAGCGAACAATTTTAAATGGGAAAACCGAACATGAACATGAAAAACAGCAACAACAATTACACTTAACTACATCCAACAAAAGCTGCAGCAGCAACAACAACTGACAAATGCCACAGTATACAAACAAAAGTCAGTTTTCAGTTTTATAAACTAAAGGATAATTGGTGCAAGAGATGTGTAAGTACTTGTTTGTTGTTCTTTTCTCCTCGTTTTGTGTCGGAGTGTGCATATACTCGTATACTCGTGTGTGCATGTGCATGTGCATATGCGAGAGTGGGAGAGTGTGAGAGGATTCGCAAATCCTCTGCAGCAGTATGGTTGTATACATTGTTCAGATGTATGAGTATAGTTAACATGGTGTAATCCTATTAAAAATTTACACCAGACTCCATTCCATACCAGCTCTCCTACATCCCACCCTACGCCGACTCTACTGTCGTCGCCACCGTCGACGCCATTTGTATGCATCTCATTAGACATCATGACATAGCCTGGTCTGGCCCGGGCTGGTCGGGCTTGGTGAGCTGCTGTGAAGTGGCGAAGTGCTTGGGATTGGTCGCTGGCTGCCGAGTGGATGCAGCAAATCACAGCCAATCACCATTCCATGGTCCATAACGACGCAGGTAAATGTGCCAGAGTCAAACTATTTTTATTTTTAATTTTTCTGTTTGTTGTTCTGCAGTAAGAACAAGAGCACTCCACCATCGCTGCTGAGTGCAGTCGGAGAAGCAGACAAACATCAACAACTCCATTGGATGATTGGGGTTTGTTTGCAAACAACCTCGTTGGTGGCGAAGGAGCAGAGTTGCCATTTCAGCGAGTTTCGCATGGTTTTAGTGCTTTCAAAGCCAATTCGATCATTGTCTTATAGCAAGAAGGATAACATAAAGTGTTTTTAGAGGTATATAAGTATAATGCTTCGGTGAAATCTACCACGAAGTAGTAAACAATTTTGGTTTGCTAATCCTTTTCTACGGGAAGCTGGACCGACACAAAACCAAACGCAGGATAGGTCCACTGAGAACAGGGATCGGTTCACAGATTGTCCTTTTTATATAAACACAACCGGCAACTATGACATGTCTTTGTCATTGGAGGTGGTATATCCAAGTACTGGTCTGAAAGTATAACTACAGTACTTTCCCCTTCAATATCAGACATAGGTCAAGTTATACGAGTATTAGAAACCTATTAAATATTTCATATTTAAGTGTCGACACTCATATTGAGTGTCGAAAATTGCTTCACTACTAAGGAATGGATAGCGCATCGAGTTTTAACAAAGTTGGAACGTGCTGATGTTTTAACTCTCACAGAGAGTCAAAAATAGCAATTTAGTTGGGCTACGAACGTCACTGATGCTTCGAAAGCCCTTGAGTCGGCTGATAGGCCCACTACTTCGGCTGTGTTAAACGCTGGCAATCAGAGGGATTCATCAGGTGATCTGAGAAGAAGAATCAAAACCCCTGATGAACCCCTGCCTTTGAAAAAGGCTAGACGCCATAATGTCACCGTCACAGGACATTCACCAAACTCTTCAGAGAAGTCGCGAACGAGAGTCTAGTGACAGAAGTGTTGTTGGCACAATCCCTAAGGACAACCGGAGATATGTGGAATCATATACTATGGTGCAATGCCTCGCTGTCCTTAGAGAAATGCCAAGCACAGAACCAATCTGCAACAATGCAGGATGGCATTAGGGGAGACTAAAAGCTTGGTGATGCCAGTCGGTAGACCTGTATAAGGCTGATCTGAGTAGAGTGGGTAAGATCTGGCTCGGCGCCATAGACAGAAGTGTTGTTGGCACAATCCCGTCATAGACAGAAGTGTTGTTGGCACAATCCCGTCATAGACAGAAGTGTTGTTGGCACAATCCCTAAGGACAACCGGAGATATGTGGAATCATATACTATGGTTCAATGCCTCGCTATCCTTAGAGAAATGCCAAGCACGTGCTGATGTTTTAACTCTCTCAAAAATAGCAATTTAGTTGGGCTACGAACGTCACTGATGCTTCGAAAGCCCTTGAGTCGGCTGATAGGCCCACTACTTCGGCTGTGTTAAACGCTGGCAATCAGAGGGATTCATCAGGTGATCTGAGAAGAAGAATCAAAACCCCTGATGAACCCCTGCCTTTGAAAAAGGCTAGACGCCATAATGTCACCGTCACAGGACATTCACCAAACTCTTCAGAGAAGTCGCGAACGAGAGTCTAGTGACAGAAGTGTTGTTGGCACAATCCCTAAGGACAACCGGAGATATGTGGAATCATATACTATGGTGCAATGCCTCGCTGTCCTTAGAGAAATGCCAAGCACAGAACCAATCTGCAACAATGCAGGATGGCATTAGGGGAGACTAAAAGCTTGGTGATGCCAGTCGGTAGACCTGTATAAGGCTGATCTGAAAAGAGTGGGTAAGATCTGGCTCGGCGCCAATATAGACATTGTTGAGAAACCCGACATTCCTACTTGCCCCATAACCCTTACCTGGGTTACAGAAGAACCATTCGACTCGGCTGACATTCTCGAGCTACTAAAAGACTGCTATCCCGGTTTGCACACCTATAACACTGTGCAACAGTGACAAAAATACACTGGTTTGACAGTATAGGTTCGATTCTACTACCTAAGGGTAGTATAACCCTATACTCGGTTTGGCGAAAATGGTGACTATTTGATTTATTATAAAAAGGTTTCGTCAGCTTTTTTCCAACAACTAATTCAGACTTGGTGATACCGCTTAGCTATATTTGGCAATAATGTAGCTAACAATATGCTGAACAAAGTTTGTTAACATTTTATGCACGGAGCAAAATCGCCTTTTTTGATATGTTTGAATCGAAAAGAAATATATTTGTAACACAAATTTTTAAATATTATATATTTCTGAGCAAATAATTTTTTTTTTGAAAATCAATAAAATATATTTTGAACGCATGTATTAATATATTACAACAAAATATATTTGCAAACTAAATTTCACAAATAAAATATGTGTTTAAATACAAATAAAATTATTGTTTAGGAATTTATCCAAATATATTTTATTTAAACAAGTTATTTAAGATTTTTGCTGACTTTTTGGAATTTCAGCTTAAATTTTTCCTTAGTTTCGAATTGTACCACCCAGTTACTATAGCAAATGCAGCATTAACTCCTGTTTAAATCAATCATTTCGAATTTCTGAGTTAGTATTCCAAGTCATCATTTCTTGTCAATCCTCCAAGTAATTTATTTTGATCCAAGATTATACGATTTCAATTATTATTATGTATTATTTTTACGAACATTAAAATTTTTTAAAAAAATAACTTTGAATTAGTAAAAAATTTAACAAAATTAACGTAATTTCTGAATTCATAAGTGCAATTTGTTTCGGAAATGATAGACCCAAATAAAAACATATTGCGATGTAAACAAAGATTTGTTTACAATAACATTTTCCCAAATATATACTTTTTGTGTGTACCCAATATTATATGTTTAGAGTGTACCCTAAACATATATATATATTTCAAGTCGAATATGTTTGGGACAATATACTACAGACGCGATTTTTTTTCAGCGTGTGCGAAAAAATGTTTTCCCGCACATTTTTTTGAAAATGAAGGAAAAACATATTTTTTGCTTTAATCAGCATAACATACAGGGAGGGACTCATAATTTATCACGAACAATATTTGTCATAATTGTAGCCACGTATTTCTGTTACCAAATAGTAAAATACTACACGGGGCAAAATCGCCTTTTTTGATATGTTTGAACCGAAAGAAAATATATTTGGAACACAAATTTTTATATCTATCTATATATATAAAAGAGAGTGTTTGTTTGTGGGTTTGTTTGTGGGTTTGTTTGTTTGTATGTTTGTATGTTTGTTCCGTATAGACGTCTAAACGGCTAGACCGATCATCTTGAAATTTTCACTGAATGTACATGTGAAAGGGGTGCTGAAAATAGGGTACTTGAATTTTCGATATATCAAGTGGGCGTGGACCCGCCCATATGGGTCAAATTTTGGTATTGAGAAAAATTTTTAGCTAGAGTGCTGAAATTTTGTGTGTATGCATTTAGTGTCAGATTATGTGAATTTTCAAAAAATGGGCGGAATCGGACCAATGGGCGTGGCCCCGCCCATACAAGCCAAATTTTGAAATTTAAATACTTTCCACAATTTATTAGCGAGAGTTCTGTAGTTTTGTGTATATGTATCAGGTGACAGTCTACGTGATTGGTCCAAAAATGGGCGGGATCGGACCAATGGGCGTGGCCCCGCCCACATAGACCAAATTTTGAAATTTCGATATCTTGCACAATTTGCTATCGGGAGTGCTGCAATATTGTGTATATGTATCTGGTGGCATTTTTCGTAATTGGTAAAAAAATTGGCGGGATCGGACCAATGGGCGTGGCCCCGCCCATATAAGCCAAATTTTGAAATTGTTATATCTTGCACAATTTGCTAGCTAGAGTGCTGTAATGTTGTACATATGTATCTGGTGAAAGTCCACGTGATTGGTCCAAAAATTGACGGGATCGGACCAATGGGCGTGGCCCCGCCCACATGGACCAAATTTTGAAATTTTGATATCTTGCACAATTTGCTAGCGGGAGTGCTGCAATGTTGTACATATGTATCTGGTGACAGTCTACGTGATTGGTCCAAAAATGGGCGGGATCGGACCAATAGGCTTGGCCCCGCCCATATAAGCCAAAATTTGAAATTTTGATATCTTGCACAATTTGCTAGCGGGAGTGCTGCAATGTTGCGTATATGTATCTGGTGGCATTCTGCGTAATTGGTCAAAAAATGGGCGGGATCGGACCAATGGGCTTGGCCCCGCCCATATAAGCCAAATTTGGAAATTGATATATCTTGCACAATATGTTAGCGAGAGTGCTGGAATTTTGTGTATATGTATCTGGTGACAGTCTACGTGATTGGTCCAAAAATGGGCGGGATCGGCCCAATGGGCGTGGCCCCGCCCACATAGACCAAATTTTGATATCTTGCACAATTTGCTAGCGGGAGTGCTGCAATGTTGTGTATATGTATCTGGTGGCATTCTACGTAATTGGTCAGAAAATGGGCGGGATCGGACCAATGGGCGTGGTCCCGCCCTTATAAGGCAAATTTTGAAATTGAATTATCTTGCTCATTTTGTTAGCGAGAGTGTTGAAATTTTGCGCACATGTATCTGGTAGCAGTCTACGTGATTGGCTTACAAATGGGCGGAATAGGACCAGTGGGCGTGGCACAGCCCATATTTTGATATATCTTGCAAGTATTATATAGAAAATACATGAACAAAAATGCTCGGTATGCGATAATTACAGCTGCTCACTCCAATACAATCGCAATATGATAATGTGATGCATGACCAATGAAACAGGAATTTGGAATTTTTATAAGTATACATTTCTATTTTCTGGACTTTCCACTGAATTCGGTATTTTTTCATTCAGTGAATTTAATACTAATACCAGTAAGGAATGGCAGAAAGTCGGGCGGGGCCGACTATATAATACCCTACACCTCCCTAACAATGCGATAAGGGTCATTGCGATAATAATTTTGAATAATTGGTAAATGTGGTGTGTGTGTGTATGTAACAGGTGGCGCAAAAGTAATCCTCCTATCAGAAAATGCTATAAATTTTGCGATTGGCCCCTAATGCCTAATGTTGACATTTGTATAGTAAACACATGCGAAATACACTTTAATAAACAATCTTACGCTACACTGCTCCAGAACGCGGAATATTGCTGACTATTTATTTGACCAATAATCGGTCGGTGACTTTGGCACAAAAAACATCGAAAGGTTACTTTTGCGCCACCTGTTATATCTTATTTTGAACCGATAATCGATAAATTAAGCAATATTCGTTCCTAAATTGAGAAACATTTTTCTGGAGAACTTTGTAATGATCGGAAGTAAAGTACAACTTCTATAGCGCTTTGTAACCAAATCTTTAGGAACATATATATGGAGGTTATATATAAATCTGAATCGATTTTCCTTGAATACTCATTCATGTAATAAGAAACCTCTTTCTGCCGAATTTCTTACAGATCGGATATAAAATACAGTTTCTACAGCGCTTGAATTTCAAATCGGGGGTAACATATATATGGGGACTATATCTAATTCTGAACCGATTTTCTCCGAATTTGGCAGTATTCCTTCATGTAATAAGAAACCTCTTTCTGCCGAATTTCGTACTGATCGGATATAAAATATAGTTTCTACAGCGCTTACATGTCAAATCGGGGGTAACATATATATGGGGGCTATATCTAAATCTGAACCGATTTTCTCCAAATTTGGCAGTATTCCTTCATGTAATAACAAACCTCTTTCTGTAGAATTTCGTACTGATCGGATATAAAATACAGTTTCTACAGCGCTAATTTTGACATGGGCAGCGAAGCGCACCGGGCTCAGCTAGTATATATATATAAAAGAGAGTGTCTGTTTGTGGGTTTGTTTGTTTGTTCCGTATAGACGTCTAAACGACTTGACCGATCATCTTGAAATTTTCACAGAATGTACATGTGTAGGGGGTGCTGAAAATAGGGTACTTGAATTTTCGATATATCAAGTGGGCGTGGACCCGCCCATATGGGTCAAATTTTGGTATTGAGAAAAATTTTTAGCTAGAGTGCTGAAATTTCGTGTGTATGCATTTAGTGTCAGATTATGTGAATTTTTCACAAATGGGCGGAATCGGACCAATGGGCGTGGCCCCGCCCATATAAGCCAAATTTTGAAATTGATATAACTTGCACAATATGTTAGCGAGAGTGCTGGAATTTTGTGTATATGTATATGGTGGCATTCTACGTAATTGGTCAAAAAATGGACGGGATCGGCCCAATGGGCGTGGCCCCGCCCACATAGACCAAATTTTGATATCTTGCACAATTTGCTATCGGGAGTGCTGCAATGTTGTGTATATGAATCTGGTGGCATTCTACGTAAGTGGTCAGAAAATGGGCGGGATCGGACCAATGGGCGTGGCCCTTATTAGCCAAATTTCGAAATTGATATATCTTGCACAATTTTTTATCTAGAGTGCTGTAATGTTGTACATATGTATCTGAAATATACATGAAATACATGAACAAAAATGCTCGGTATGCGATAATTACAGCTGCTCACTCCAATACAATCGCAATATGATAATGTGATGCATGACCAATGAAACAAGAATTTGGAAATTTTATAAGTATACATTTCTATTTTTCATTCAGTGCATTTATTACTAATACCAGTAAGGAAAGGCAGAAAGTCGGGCGATAATAATTTGGAATAATTGGTAAATGTGGTGTGTGTGTGTATGTATATCTTATTTTGAACCGATAATCGCTAAATTAAGCAATATTCGTTCCTAAATTGAGAAACATTTTTCTGGAGAACTTTGTAATGATCGGAAGTAAAGTACAACTTCTATAGCGCTGTGTAACCAAATCTGGACGAACATATATATGGAGGTTATATATAAATCTGAATCGATTTTCCTTGAATACTCATTCATGTAAAATAGAAACCTGTTTCTGTCGAATTTCGTACTGATCGGATATAAAACACAGTCTCTACAGCGCTTACATGTCAAATTGGGGGTAACATATATATGGGGGCTATATCCAAAACTGAACCGATTTTCTCCGAATTTGGCAGTATTCCTTCATGTAATAACAAACCTCTTTCTGCCGAATTCCGTACTGATCGGATATAAAATACAGTTTCTACAGCGCTAATTTTGACATAGGCAGCGAAGCGCACCGGGCTCAGCTAGTATTATATATTTCTTAGCAAATAAATTTTATTTGAAAATCAATAAAATATATTTGGAACGCATATATTAATATATTACAACAAATTGTGTTTGCAAACTAAATTTCTCAAATAAAATATGTGTTTAAATACAATTAAGTTATTATTTAGGATATTTTCCAAATATATTTTATTTAAAAAAGATTTCCAAAACTTTTGCTGACTTTTTCGAATTTCAGTTTTAATTTGTCCTTGGTTTCGAAATGTACCTCCCAGTTATGATACCATATGTAGCATTAAGTTCTGTTTTAAATCAATCATTTCAAATTTCTGAGTATTCCAAGCCATCATTAGTTGTCAATCATCTAAGTACTTTATTATACGATTTCAATTATTATTTATTATTTTTACGAACATTAAAAATTTCTAAAAATTTAACTTTGAATTACTGAAAAATTAGACACAATTTATGTATTTTATGAATACTGAAATGCAAATAAATATTTGTTTCAAAATAACAGTCACATTGGGATGTTAACAAATATTTGTTTAGAACAATATCTTCCCAAATACACAACTTTTGTGTGTACCAAATATTATATGTTTAGAGTGTAACCTAAACATATATATCTTTCAAGCCGAATATGTTTGGGACAATATACTACAGAAGCGATTTTTTTTCAGCGTGTAACATTTGTGAGGTACAATGTTGTCTTTTTGAGCTATTTAAGGTGCCTAGACAAGTTCAGATTATATTGATATGTTCACAAAAGTTGGTTAAATTTACCGTGGCTAAAATTTTGCCAAATATTGTTAGTGAAAAATTACGATTCCCTGTAAATTATGCTGAAAAAAAAATGTTTTCCTTCACTTTTTCAAAAAAAAAGTGCGTGAACAAATTTTTTTTCGCATAAAATGTTAACAAACTTTGTTCAGCATATTTTTAGCTACATTATAGCTTTTTTATAGCCGATTCAAATATAAAATTAGAAATCCCTAAAATTCTCAATTGCCAAGCCAGTCGTGGTAGTCATATGAATGATATTGTGTTCCATTATTAAATGACAAAGTTTAACCTTTGAAAAAATGATCAGTACTTTTTTATAGCCGATTCAAATTTAAAATTTAAAATTTTAAATGACCCTACACGGGGCAAAATCGCCGTTTTTGATATGTTTGAATCGAAAGAAAATATATTTGGAACACAAATTTTTAAATATTATATATTTCTTAACAAATAAATTTTATTTGAAAATCAATAAAATATATTTGGAACGCATATATTAATATATTACAACAAATTATATTTGCAAACTAAATTTCTCAAATAAAATATGTGTTTAAATACAAATAAAATTATTATTTAGGAATTTTTCCAAATATATTTTATTCAAAAAATATTTCCAAAACTTTTGCTGAGTTTTTCATATTTCAGTTTCAATTTTTCTTGGGTTTCGAATTGTACCTCCCTGATATGATACCATATGCAGCATTACCTTCTGTTTTAAATCAATCATTTCAAATTTCTGTGTATTCCAAGCCATCATTAGTTGTCAATCCTCTAAGTACTTTATATTGATCCAAGATTATATGATTTCAATTATTATTTTTTACAAACATTAAAAATTTCTAAAAATTGAACTTTGAATTACTGACAAATTTGACACAATTTATGTATTTTATGAATACTTAAATGCAAATAAATATTTGTTTCGGAAATAATGGTCCCAAATAAAAACATATTGGAATGTAAACAAATATTTGTTTAGAACAACATCTTCCCAAATACACAATTTTTGTGTGTACCAAATATTACATGCTTAGAGTCTACCCCAAACATATATATGTTTCAAGCCGAATATGTTTGGGACAATATACTACAGAAGCGATTTTTTTTCAGCGTGTACCTTTATCTATATGGGTATCTCGGCATTGAGATATCCCGGACAACTGCGAAGCCGATGAACTTGCTAGGAAAGAACGTCATTACAAATGCTCGAAGAATTTGCATATATCCTCTCCTTTGCTCCTCTATCCACATGCAAGCTTTGGATTAGGCAAGAGTCAATATTGGGCACCTGTAGAGTAGCTAGACAAATTTGGCCAAGTTATGACATGTGAAGATCAAAATATCTCTTCGCACTAGAGAGGAAAAAAAGTCGAAGTTAGTGTAAGCTCTGACGGAACACTGCCTTTATATTACACTTTATATTAAAATAAATAACTTTATATTAAAATAAAGAAAGGAAAACAATTAGCAATATCTACTAAATTGGCTTTGTTGTATAGATATTTTTATGCTATTAATATTTAAATATGATTTGTTCCGCCATTGTTATACAGATATAATTTTTCTGTTGGTATCCCTATGAAACGAGACAAAGAATGGCTATATGGATGCTCTGCTCTCCGGGAGGAGATTTGTTTCTGTTGGGGCAGGGGTTTGTTTGTATATACCACTTATGACGGTTGCAAATGTAAACAATGTCTGGCGTCTGGTTGGCTGTCGGGCACTTGCGTACAACTCATTCAAGTGCAAAGCTAATTGTTTGTTTGCAAACTGACATGAATCTCTCCAATGATAGTTGAATGTAGTTGCCACACCTCTGCAATTCTGCCCCAACACCTACACAGATAAATGGACGGACGGACGAAAAGTCAACAAGGCAAAAAAAATCAGAAGAAAAACAAAAACATAAACAACGAAAGCAGCGACAGAGGCAGCAGAATAAATTTAATTAACTCACAATGATAAATTGCGATAATGGCATAAGTAAATAAGGCGATTTGTTTGTTTATATGTGTATTTACATTTTACACACACACAAACATACATAAGTACATATCCATACATTGTATGTGGTCGCTGGGAACCGGGAGCTGGGAGCAATGGGTGGAGATGGGGACGGAATTGGGCCCATTCCTTTTCACACTCACTGTTCCCGGGTTAAATGTTGATTAAAAAATGACACACAAGTGTTGCCTTCGTGTGTTATATATTCAAGGGTTTCCGGTAAACGGAAATAAACAAACAAACGTCTGAAAATGTAACGTCAGAGAGACATTTGCTATCTCTGTCTCGCTGGATTTTTTTGAGACTTGAGGGGCGTGTCGCGACGACATGCTTGGCCGCAGACAGGATCATCAGTAGTTACTGTTCTATCGTCATCAATACTATAATAATATTCGTGAAAAATTCGCGATATGTAATTCACAAATAGTCGAGAATTGTTGCAACACTCGGCCAGATGTATTTAAACAAATCTCAAAAAATGTGTATTAATTACAAAATCAATTTAATATAATTGTATTTACAATAATCTGTAATTAAGTATTTAATTAAATTTGTGTTTGTGTCTGTGTTAATAACTCTATTGGTCTATCCTCACATCACATATCCGTCCATTTGCTGATGGTGTATCATTTTTCTTCACGGTAAGTGAGTATGAAAATCCTTTTGTGAAAAAAAAACAAGTTTAAGTGTTCCTATATATTGTGCGCGGGATTATCTGGAAAAGGCGGAGCGTTACGGTCAATGCAATCGCACAGATATTAAATAAAGTTATAGGTAGTGTTCTGGGGTCGCAAAGATATAACACGGTACAGTAAAAATATGTTTTTGACAGGTAGATAACTAAGTAGCAGCAACAACTATTTTTTTTCTCTAACAACTATTAACATTAAAAGTATGTAAATATTTTTTTTCGTTGTAGAGAATTTTAATAGAAATGTTTTCTGTCCTTTTATGTCTTAATTAGGAATATTTAAGAAGGATCTCTATGTGGGAACTAGAACAAAATATGGACCTATGTGGTTCACTTTTGTTGTAATGAATTCTCGAAGTTTCACATAAATTGCTTGGGAAATTAAAATAAAATTTTATGGCTTTTTGGAACATATTGAAGAGCGACGTCTTTAAGGAAGCTGTATCACTCCATTTCAGTCCGAAGACTATATAATACCACACACCACATTATTAGGGCAATTGTTCATGTTTCATCGTGTGGAAAATATATATTCTGTAAAACTTGTATAATCGAAGTATATATATTTGGGATTTCATGTGAAGTGAAATCCCCAATTTTTAAAACGATGTCTTTATATCCAAATTTAGTCCTACTGGAAAGAAGTTATGACACAAAAAACAAACTGCCCTTTTTTCCCCATCCATATAACTAAATACCTATTGTATTTTGAAAATTTTGCCCAAATATTTTGTTTTTAAAAGTTTTCTTTAAAATTCCTGTTTTCTTAGACGGTGCCTTTAGTATTTGGACCATATTTTTAAAAATCTGGGATACACATTAATGACACCTTCACGCGGAAACAGAAGTTTAGTAAATGTCGTTAAAACTATTAAAAAAAAGGTGTTTTGTTGGCGCCTTAAAAAGCATTAAAATAGAAAAAACCAGTAAGGAAAGGCTAAAGTCGGGCGGGGCCGACTATATAATACCCTACACCACTCTCGTACTATTGAATAACTCTGATATATAAATTTTGTAATTCATGTATAAATTGTTTACATAAATTTACTTTTGGGACATTTTATACTTAAATAATACCCTGTACCACAGTGTGGTGTAGGGTATAAAAACGATTGGATCTAAAGAGCCAATTCGGATGAAACATATATATGGGAGCTATAGCTAAATCTTTAAATTCGGCAATGTTGGTACATGGATCAAGAAACTCTACCATTCTAAATTTCAAAACGATTGGATGTAAAATACAGATTCTATAGAACTAAAAGGCCAAATCGGACGAAACATATATATGAGAGCAATAGCTAAATCTTAACCGATTTTCTTCAAATTCGGCAATGTTGGTTCATGGATCAAGAAACTCTACCATTCTAAATTTCAAAATGATTGGATGTAAAATACAGCTTCTACAGGACTAAAGAGCAAAATCGGACGAAATATATATATGGGAGCTATATCTAAATCTGAACCGATTTCAACCAAATTCAATAGCGATCTTAACAGCTGCGAAATACTCTGAACTGCAAAATTTCAGAACGATCGGAGTGAAATTGCGACCTGTAGTCGACGAACAACTTTACATGGACAGACGGACGGACGGACATGCTTAAATCGACTCAGCTAGTGATTCTGAATCGATCGGTATACTTTAAGGTGGGTCTAGCTGTGTTATTTTCAGGTGTTACAAACATCTGCCGTGAAACAAACTTATAATACCCTGTACCACAGTGTGGTGTAGGGTATAACAAGTAAGAAAGTTGCAGTCGGGTAAACCGACTAAGGTGTACCCTCACTTTGTGAGTACTGTACTATATAAATTACACGAATGGTGAATTCTTTTCTGCAAAAAAGTGCAACACATGCATTGCCCTTTTTCCGAAAACAGCACTATTATATCGCTTTTTAGAAATTTTGAAATTTTAGTTGTGCTATATTCGAGTATCTTAATTACCAAATTTCAAAAAAGTATCACAAAAGTGCACTTTATTGCAGAAAAGAATTCGCCATAAAATTGTGTGGGAGGTACCAGAAGGGGTTTAACAAATACACCTATTTTTCGGTAAACAGTAGATTCTTTATATACATTGCACTGTGCCGAACTTAAGCGTTTATGTGCACTGGCATATTATCGTTACGTGCTATTAAAGTTTGGTATGATTTGGTAATTTTGTGTGGGAGATATAAAAAGGGGCGTGGTGATAACGCCCACTTTTCACAAAACTGTAGGTACTATAACAGCATAACACTGTACAAAATTTCAAGTATTACAAATACTGCACTGGTATTAAAGTTATAATCCGTTAACTTTTGGTGTAAAACGGTCCATTTGTGTGGGAGGTGTACAAAAAGGGGCTGTACAATAATGCCCATTTTTAAATAGACTACGGCCGCTACAAAAACATTATACTGTACAAAGTATACATAATTCAGAAAGCTCATAACGTTTACCTCTGTGGTTATATCCAACCGATGTTTTCATCATATAAAACATTTTGTTGGCAATTTAAAAAAGTTGAAGAAGAAATCTGTATGGCATTGAGAAAAAATAAAAATTCTATTTTCAAATGTAGATATCTCGGGAAGTGTAGTACAGTGTGAGAAAAAATTAGTAATCCGTACCTGAATCAAGCCGTAGCGGTTTCGTAAGTATGGTAAGAACGGATTTTTTTAAACCAAGTTCAAAATACTTGATTCAAGTACGGATATTTAAGCGCTGAATTCTTAATTTTAGCGGTCTTCAAGCCTGATTGGGCTTAATTTTAATCTGAAATATTCTTACTTCAAGACTAAAGCGATTGTCTTAAGAGTTTTATGGAATTGATGAGCCATGTTATGCTTAATTTTCCTTTTTAAGAAATTTTCACTTGATTTCAAGTATTATATACTTATTATAAGCCTTTCAGTGCATTTTTTTAATGTAAGCCGTTTTCTACTTGTTTTAAGAAAATCGTAGTAAAACCGTACTTACATTTTTAAGTACGATTACAGTTAAAAATAACATTTTTTTACATGAATTTAGTATATCATTTTCTTTCTGTATATGAGGTAACTCATTGTTGTTCAGAAGAGAAAAACCAAAGTTTCATGCATTCACATTTTTATACCCTCCACCATATATTCTTAATCGCCGTAAAATTCTAAGACGATTTAGTCGTGTTCGTGCTTTCGTCCGTCCGTTCGTCTTTTGTAATCACGCTACAGTCCGTAATAATAGAGCTAGTTTGATCAAATTTGGTAGAAATATTTCTTATAGTTGCAGTTGTTTGGGATTGCAAATAGGCCATAGCGGCCAAAATACGGTTTTGCAGCGTAGATACCACATTTTTAAAACAATTTGTCAGAAACTTTGCAGTTTGTATTCGATTTTGGCATGAATTCATCACAGCAAAAATTGTATAAATCGGTTCATATTTTGTTATTGTCACCCTATAGAGGTCGCTCCGAAATATACGTATTTAAGCCATAAATACCATATTTTCTAAGCATTTTAACTGAACCTTGGCAGTTTGTATTCATAGAAGAGAAGAATTCATCGCAGTAATTTTTTTTTTAAATCTGTTCATATTTTGTTATAGTCCACTTATAGATGTCGCTCCCAAAGAGGCTTTTTTAAGCCTTAAACACCACATTTTCTAAGATATTTAGCTGAAGCTTTGCAGTTTTGGCAAGAATTCATCTCAATAAAATGTATACAAATAAAGTTTTTTTTGTTGTAACCCACTTTTAGATGTAGCTCCCAAAACAGCTATTTTAAGCGTTCGTTTTTTTTTTAATAATTTACTTAAGGATCGTTTCATTATTTGCTCCATATCCAAAGATTTTCCAGTAATAAAATTTAATGCAATCCATGGTGGAGGGTATATAAGATTCGGAATGGCGGAACATAACGCTTTTACATGTTTTATAATCGTGGTGGCTTACTTTGAAGCCCTATAGCTGCGCCCCTTTATAGAAGAGAGAGTTTCAATTAAAAACTCTAGATTTATCTAATACCTCTTCTAAAAGCATACCATGTTTTGTTGCAATCGGTTGTCTGCTTTAAAAAAAAACTACAGAATTATCCCTTTTTTTAATTCCTCTCGATGTGCATTGTCCTATATGCCTGATTTTTAATTCCAAACGAATTGCAACATTAAGAACTACGACAGAATTCAGATGGTTAGAGAGCATGCACAGATATAAATGGATCTGATTTCATGTAACGTTTTTAAAGACATCGCTTCCAATTAGGTTCCGATGAGGTTATTGAATTGAATCGTTATTTTAAAAATAAAGTTAAATAATTTGCAAGTCTGTTCATAGTGAATTGCCAAAATAAACCAAATACAAAACAATCAATATCTGCCAAATTTGCTGTTACAGATTACACTATTGCTAGTTAAAGTTCTACGTCTCTGACAAGTAAAAGCGTTAAGTTCGGCCAGGCCGAATCCTATATACCCTCCATAATGGATCGCACGTGAATGGTTACGTGTACTAATAAACTCATTAAACCAAGTATCAGCCCAATTCGTTGAAATTTGAGGTTTTTGTGGCGTTAAGAAGTCAAATCTAGAGGGTGCTTTGTATGGGGGCTATATGAAAACATGGACTATGACAACCGTTGCTCGAGTGAAGGATAGCGGGTATAAATAAACCCCACTTACCAACATTCAGCCCGATCAGTTGATAATTGTGGCCTCTATGATGTTAAGAAGTCAAATCGGGGAGATGCCATATATATTGGCGCTATATCCAAAATTGGACCGATATTGCCCATTTTCAATCCTAACATACCTGCAGATATAAGAAGAATATGTACCAAATTTCAGCCACCTACCTAGGGTATTATAGATTGCAGGGTGATTACAACAGACGGACGGACGGACATGGCAAATCGTCTTAGAATTTTACGACGATTAATAATATATACGAGTATAATAATAATATATACTTTATGGGGTCTCAGATCAATATTAAGTGGTGTTACAAATGGAGTGACAAAATGAATATATTAATTTGAAGTGCGTACATCTGCGACATTAATATGTCCATAGAAGCCGGCCCGACGTAATGTAAATATAAACGTAATCCTTTGTATGCCTACTGAAGTGAATATGTGTATAAATATAAGTGAATGTCTTTATATTGCACATATTTCGGCCAATACTGCAGGTCAAGAAAGATATAGATAGTGTTGTTGTCCTCCTTGTCTTTTTGTGAAAATGCAAATATTTATTTCTGTCACCCATTGTTTTACATTAATTGACTGCAATTACACTTTGTGTGCATACATAAACATAGGAAGGGTGTAGCCGGTCTAAAGGTTGTTATGGGATTCGTAATATGCAATTTTGTATTTGTCCATTTCTCATACTGTACGCCGTGAATGCACTAAGGAAATTGATGTATAGTATTGATGTATATTTAACCAGTAAGGAAAGACAGAAAGTCGGGCGGAGCCGACTATATAATACCCTACACCTACCTATCAATGCGAAAATGGGAATTGCGGTAAGAATTTGGCAGTGTTCATACAAGGTGGCGCAAAAGTAATCCTCCTATCAGAAAATGCTATAATGCAGAACATTTTGCGATTGGCCACTAATGTCAGTTCTGTTTTGACATTTGTGTAGTAAACACATGCGAAATAGACGTTAATAAAAAATGTTACGCTACACTGCTCCAGACCGCGGAATATTGCTGACTATTTATTTGACCAATAATCGGTCGGTGACTTTGGCACAACGTGAATTTCGTCGCAGATTTCCTGGCCGTCCAAGAGACTGGCACAACACGAGATGCTGCCAGGCGTGGCAGACCCCGGAGTAGCCGTTCGACCAGACGACGTGCCACGCAAATGGGTATCAGTCGACGGTCTCTACAGCGAATTTTGGTACAAGATTTGAAGATGTTTCCGTACAAAGTCCAGACGGTGCATCAGCTGTTAGCTGCTGACCGCCAATCGCGTCTAACATACGCTCAAGCCATCCTTAATAACCACCAAGAGGAAGATGATTTTTCATTAAAAATAATCACGAGTGATGAGGCCCATTTCCATCTTAGCGGTTACGTAAATAAGCAAAATTTACGCTTCTGGGGCACTGAAAATCCGCGTGTAACCCACGAAGAGCCATTACACCCGCTCAAAGTCACTGTATGGTGTGCTGTTTTCGCTGGAGGAGTCATCGGACCTTTTTTCTTCGAAGACGTCGCGGGCCAAACGGTTACTGTGAATGGTGAGCGCTACAGAGCAATGATCAACGAGTTCTTTTTGCCGCAACTTGATGAATTGGGATTGGAAAACATGTGGTTCCAACAGGACGGTGCATCGGCACACACTGCACGTGCCACAACCGATATGCTGAAGGATGCATTTCCCGGGCGCCTAATCTACCGTTTTGGCGATTTGCACTGGCCAGCAAGATCGCCTGATTTGACCGCTCCAGACTTCTTTTTGTGGGGCTTTTTGAAGACGCGGGTTAATGTCAACAAGCCTCAGACTCTTGCAGCTCTTAAAGACAATATCCGTCAAGAATGTGAGGACCTATCGCCGGAAGTTTTGGCCAAAGTGATGGAAAATGCCATAAAAAGGGCTCAAATGACAATCAACTGTGGCGGCGGCCATTTACATGACATCATATCCTCGACTTGATGTAAAAAAAATTAAAAGACCAAATAAAAATAATCCACAAGAAGAATCAAAGTTTTTCATTCTTTTTTTTAATTACAGCCAAAAAAACATCGAAAGGTTACTTTTGCGCCACCTTGTACATGTAATAAGAAAACTATCTCTGTCAAATATCGTACTGATCTGATATAAAATACAGTTTCTACAACGCTTACACGTCAAATCGGGTGAAACATATATATGGGAACTATATCTAAATCTGAACAGATTTTCCCCGAATTTGGTAGTGTTTATTCGCGTAATAAGAAAACTCTCTCTGCCGAATTGCATAAAGATCGGATGTAAAATGCGGATTCTACATCGCTTACATGTCAAATCGGGTGCAACATATATATGGGGACTATATCTAAATCTGAACCGATTTTCCCCGAATTTGGCAGTGTTCATTCATGTAATAAGAGAACTCTCTCTGCCAAATTTCGCACTGATCTAATATAAAATACAGTTTCTACAGCGCTTACATGTAAAATCGGGGGTAACATATATATGGTGGCTATATCTAAATCTGAACCGATTTAGATATAGGGATCGTCCTTGGGCCAAAAAATACTACTATGCTAAATTTCATCACAATCGGACCATAAATACGAGCTGCACTTTGAATACAAGAATACATGGACAGACGGACATGGCTAAATCGACTCAGAAAATGATTCTGAGTCGATCGGTATAATAAACAATGGGTCTATCTCTTCTCCTTTTAGGTGTTACAAACAAATGAACAAAGTCATAATACCATGTACCACAGTGTGGTGTAGGGTATAAAAATGGTTTTCCTATGTAGATGATACAAAAATCTTCATAGTACATAAAAAGACGAAATTTCCATTACTTAACTAGGTTCAGCTTAGGATGGCAGCTGGTTTTACCTGTTGCCTTTGGTAGCTCAGCGGCTAGTGCACTAGACTTGGATCCCGAAGGTGTTGGTTTCAATTCCCAGCCAGGGCACTGGAAAAATGTAACATAAATATTTCATATTTTCATGTTTCGGTCACACTACAACAACATCTGATCACCCAAGTCAACTGGGAAGCTAAAAATAGATATAACACCATGACGACTATTAACAGAATTGCAGCGCTTCTAGTGCAGAATAGAAGCGATGACACTCAAATAATATCCATTCCCTGAAATTAACAGACAAATGTTAATTTACAGATGAACAATATTGAGTAGATATGCCGGAACGAGGTCTGTAATGGTTAGGTTAGGTTGAATAGAGGAGACGTTTAAACGTTTCATGTCCATGGACATTCACTTAAGCCAGTGGTTCGGTCTGTTGTGCGCTCCTTATTTATGATTTTTATACCCCACGGGTTACAGAAAAACGGTACTAGACACGTATTTTCTCAGTATCCTTTGTGGTATTACTGAGCCAGTTAACACACTCCGTAATTGCTCGAACTTCTGCTTGAAATACTGTGTTATGGTCTGGGATGCGGAAGTAATGTTCGACTTCTGGTTCATCAATAAAAAGTTCCAGACCCGTCCTTTCCTCCTAGCCTGGACCCACCAGTGTAGCAGCTGGTTCCCACTGGCGCACGAGCTAGTGTTCCGTTTTCCCAGGAGCATCTGTCTGGCACGAACGAATCACAGGTAGCTGTAAGCCGCACTTCAGGAATGCGGTCGGAGATTTCCGTTGTTTGAATATGACCGACCAGTGATTGTAATATCTTCTGATGGTACGATTTGTGGTCTCGATTTATCCATTCACCCATCACTTGTAGAGCTGCCTCATTCTTCTGCATAGTTGGTTTGGATGTGTGCCCCTTAGACGTATTATAACGTCGTCTGCATAACAGACTGGTTTAAGTCCTTCATTGGTGAGGGTGAGACTGTGTAGCGTCGTAACCCATAGGAGAGGCGATAAAATGCCCACCCTGAGGTATACCACGATTTACCGTGCCTCTGATTTTTACATCATATGACCCACAAATAATCCACCAATTCCTTAGCATATTGTTGATCCAGTTTATCAACGCCCGGTCACCCTGAAACTCGTCTAAGGACTGGATAAGTGTATCGGTCTGAACGTTCTTAAAAGCGACCTCAATGTCTATACAAACGGCAAGTGTGTACATTTCTCTGAAGGACTGTTCTATGTGGTGTACTACCTCATGTAGAGCTGTTTCCACTGATCTTCCTTTAACATATGCGTGTTGCTTGAATTTAAGCTTATCATCGGCTGTCTTACTTTTGACCATGTCGTCAATTATTCGCTCCATTGTTTTGAACAGGAAAGAAGTTAGGCTAATAGGTCGATAAGCCTTTGGGATCGTATAACTCGCCTTGCCAGGCTTGGGGATGAAGACCACCCTTGATTCCTGCCAATTTTTTTGGGGTATATGCATGAGTTAGGCACGCAGTGAAAACTCCAACCAGATGAGTTGATACCAGATCCACCTCATACTGAAGAAGCGCTGGAAATATTCCATCCGCTCCCGTAGCCTTGAAAGGAGAGAAGCTTTTTATTGCTTCTTTAACCATATCATCTGTTATATCCGTAATAGGTAATAGGTACTTGGTGCATCACATTTTCGTTCTGTAACTGTTCCTCTGTTGGCCGAGCATTACCAGTCGGAAAATGAGTATTCATCAAGAGCCTTACGTTATCATCTATAGTTTCCATCCTTTTACGCGTTTCATCCACCAGTGTTTCGGTTTGGATATGAGTTTTTGAGAGGAACTTTTTTATTTTAGACATGCTGTTAACGCTGTCTACCTGTTCACAAAAAGACCTCCAGGAGTTACGTTTCGCCATTCTTATGATTTTATTGTATTCTTTGAGTCTTCTGTGGTAGTCGTCCCAATATACTGATAGCTTTTTAGGTCGAGCTCTGTTGTAAAGTCTGCGGACGTCCTTGCCAATCGAGCGAATTTGCCCTGTCATCCAGGGTTTCTCATAGGCAGATTTCCTTTCTCGAATCGGGCAACTATCTTCGAATGATTTTACAACAGTCTCCGTAATCCTTCTCACATTTATATCAATGTCTTCTGTACTTGGATAATTGTGTTTTGGCTGGCCCAATCGATTTCTAAGTAGATTACCGAATTTAGTCCAGTCGGTTTTAGCCATATTACGGAAACTTATTGGGTCAGGCGGTGGCCGTGCAATTTTAAACCTTATATAACGGTGGTCCGAATAGGAGTGTTCATCCGAAACCCTCCACTCATGGATTTTATCATTGAGGTTTTCTGAGCATATCGTTATATCTAATACTTCTTCCCTAATTTTGTTAACAAAGGTCGCCTTGTTCCCTATGTTGAGAGTTAGGGCTGGTCCCCTTTTATTGGTGTCAGTAATACCCCAAGCTATATGATGTGAGTTGGCATCACAACCAGCTATTAGCTCATTACTTGTGTTTTTGGATTCCCTTACCAGACGTTCTAATTCCGAAGTAGGCGGCAATGTATACTGACCCAGGTACATATTTCCAATACCTTGCATCAGCACAGATGCGTCCGATGTTGAAAGCTTTTGAAAGAAAAGATAGCATACGTTTTTATGGCACAGAATACAAGTCCTTGGACTAGTACCTGTGTTACCGTAGAAAATATTGTAGTTCACGTGGTTTAATCCAGTAACCTTGTTACTAGTAGTCCACGGTTCCTGCACCAAAGCAACATGAACCCTGCCTTTATTTATTATTTCCATCAGAGCTTTGGATGCCGTTTCGCTCCGGTGGAGGTTTATCTGGATGACCTCAATCATCCTAATCAACTTTGTAGAAGGGCCGAAATGGCTCTAAAAATTGCATATGACTGGGCTCGACCGAGAGGTCTGAATGTAAACCCAGAAAAAACAGAGATATGTCTGTTCACAAGGAAAACGAAGATTGGTCAATATGATGACCCACATTTCCTAAAAAAACAATTCCAGTATCCAACAGGGGTTAATACTTAGGTGTAATCCTGGACAGGAAACTAAATTGGAAGTGTCTAATAGAAGAACGAGCGAACAAAGCTCACATATGCTGGGCTCTTTGTAGAAGAGAGCCATTAGCTCAAAATGGGGCCTTAATCCAAGTATGACACACTGGCTCTACAAGAGCGTAATCGGACCTATTTTAACTTACGCGTCAGTAGTGTGGTGGACATCAATGAAGAATAAGTGCAACATAATGATATTACAAAAGGTCCAACGAATGTGTTGTCTAGGCGTAAGCGGGACAATGAGGACCACATCCAGTAGGGCATTGGAGACAATCTTGAATATCCAACCAATAGAAATACAGATTAGATATGAAACTGCCCTCACGGCGACGAGGCTCAAAGTGATGGGCGAATCGATCGAAAGCGATCACAAGTCATATCATCAAAAGATAGCTGAGGTAGTGACGGTGGATTTAACTGGCATATCATCAGTATCCGACAGAATACCTGAAAAATCAATAGTTGCTGAGTGTGAGACCATGATACCAGACAGACAATCTTGGATTGATGGAACCGTAGTGCAGACAACATCTGGAAATTGCTGTTATACAGATGGATCGAAACTAGGGCAGAGAACGGGGCTAGTACTTTATATCGAGGAACCGGAAACCGAACTCTTATTCCGTCTGCCAGACCATAACACAGTCTTGCAGGCGGAAGTCCGAGCAATTACAGAATGTGTGAGCTGGCTTGGGGCTAACACAAGACCAACAAATGTGAATATTTTCACAGATAGCCAAATGGCTATCAGGGCGATAACGTCTAGAACGGTGAAGTCGAGGACAGTTTTAGATTGTAAAATGGCGATGAACGCCTACTCCGAACACGGCACTATAAGCATCATATGGGCGCCTGGTCATTGCGGAGTAAGGGGTAACGAGAAAGCAAACACCTTGGCATCTAGAGCCAGAGACTTGCAAACAACAACCCTAGAGAACGCAAAACCCTTCGGAGTTACGCGTTCTGAACTAAAAATATGGGCGAAGAACGCCCATATCACGCTATGGAGTAGTGAAAACGTTGGGAAGACAACGAAGGACTTGTGGGGTGACCCAAACGAGGACAAGGCCAAGACTTTACTGAGATTGAGCAAGGTAGAAACTAGTAAGATCATGGGTGTCCTTACAGGACACACATGCTTACAAGCACACCTACATAGGATAGGAGTTGTAGATGACAGGGCATGCGGGGAGGATGACGAAACGTTGGAGCATTTCCTCTACCAGTGCCCACCGTTCGCGAACAATAGATTCAGTTTCTTAGGAAATGAGTTCCTAAAATATCTTTCCAATGACCTTTTTAATAATAACAATTAGAGCGCACCACAGGCCGAATACTGGCTAATGTGTATGTCCAAGGACATGAGGCGGAATTTCACCGCCTCCTCTTCTCAACCTAACCTAGCCTCAATCATTGTCTTTCCAGTAAAAGTTTCCTTTGGGAGTCGTCTATCCTATCTGGTTGTATTCCCTCATTATTTTGTAGTGTGTCTATCTCCTCCTCTCGTTTACTACCTATGACACACTCTTCAAGTAGACCTCTTTGGGAGGCGGTGCTACTTTTTGTCGCTCTCTCTTTGTTTTTATTCTTTATGTACCTATTAATATCACCTTTGCTGGGGACATTCTGCAAAATTGGTGATATTATCGGCCATTTTGGCAATGTTATCGACCACTTCTTGGAAGGCGGTGTTGTATTTTGTCGCTCCCTCTTTGTTTTGAGTTTTTGTGTCCCTCTTCATATCCTTATCACCACCTTTGCTGGGAACTTTCTACAAAATTCATGATGTTATCGGCAATTTAGCGATGTTATCGACCACTTCCACCTCACTTTTTGGTAGTGTCTCACTCGCTTCTTTCTGTTCACTATGCCATGCCGAAACAGAAAGAAGCGAAAAATGCCATGCCTTTTGTCTTGACAAGGCTATCCTTGGTATTCGGGTCTATGCCTACCACCCGGAGAGAACGATCGGGATCATTTTTCCTGTGGAAGATTTCCCACTTCCCTACTTTAAGTTTCGAATCTTGTTTGCCAATGACTCTGAGTATGCGCTCTGACGGTACCTTACTGGCCCATCCTCTGTCGTTTTTCCTTACCAGTTTCAGCTTTGCGCCGTCCCAAGGTGAGGGGATGCTCTCCACTAGTAGATGCCAGTTTCAGCATCAAAACCGCTCTTAAACTTGCAACATATTACTTGGATTGTTGGTCCGTCATTAGATTCGAGAATGTGGTCCAATACCTTTGTGTAGCATAAATATTCGAAGTTACTCTTTTGCTCTTCGGGAATTCTGCCAGACGCACTACTACTATCAATTATGGCTTAGTATAGTTCGTCCTGGATATGTTTTTTTTTTGCTATTTGAGAATAATATGGTGCTTCCTTACCTTTTTTATAGCCAGCCTGCTTTTTCCTTTAGGATGGGTCTTCTTGTTTGAGGCCCTCTCTTTTATGGATGGTTTGGTGGACTCGATCACCTTCTCCACAACAGGATCAACTTCACCTCCCACGATTAACGGATTCTGACTAGAGACTCCTTTTTTTGGTAGATTGATAGGTTTCTCCGGGTGTCGGTGAGCTTTTTTTCTTCTTAATTGATTTCGCATCGCTATGCTCTTCGGGAGATCTGACTCGTTTAGTAGATGTAGAAGAGTCAGATTCATACTGTAATATCTTCTGCCGGTTCATCTTATTCAGTTTCCTTCTTTGTGCCCCTGACAATCTTTTCAGATTTTCACCAATAGTAATATTGTTATCAATTGATGACTCAGAGTCTGAGTTCCCACTAGCTTTTAAAAGCTGGGGTTGCTTAGAGCCCCCCTTGGGTTTTCTTTATCTCCCTCATCGTTTCTTTTGCCATAGGCTAGATATGCTCTTGTATCTGTTTCGACTATAGGATCCGAGGCACCCAACCTCGTAGAAGTTACTTGCTCACGATAACGACGACACGTGACTCGCAAGTAAATCAACGCTTTCCGCCAGTACTGGGTTTATATTTCCCTGCACCGAAATATCATTTAATTCATCTGGGTTTATCATAAATATTTGGGGGAGACCACCATAGCCAGTATTTGCCCGTAATAGGTACGTCGATATTGACCTTGCCGACTACTTCCAAAATGTCTGTCCTGAGACCGATGGAACAAATTCAACCCCCACTTTAAGAACAACACATCTTGTGGTTGCGTAGTTGGTAGGTGAATAGGTACTGCGAATAGGTTGAAAAACTATCCGCTCTGCAATAACACGTCCGTTCGCTACGACTGGCGGCGACAGACTTTTTTTCGGAGTTCGGCCATGCCGAATCTTATATACCCTCCACCATGGATTGCATTAAATTATATTACTGGAAAATCTCTCTTCATCTGAAAAATTTGGTGTTTATGGCCTAAATTAGCATTTTCGAGGGCTACCTCTACACGGGGACTACAACAAAATATAAACTGACTACATTTTTTGAGATAAATAATTGATAAAATAAAATAGAAACTATACAGTTTCAGCTAAATTGCTTAGAAAATGTGGTTTTTATGGCTTAAACAAGCCATTTTGGGAGCGACATCTATAGGTGGACTATAACAAAGTATGAAGTGATTTCAAAAAGTTTTACTGTGATGAATTCTTGTCTAAATAACACACAAACTGCAAAGAATCACTTAAAATGCTTACAAAATGTGGTATTTATGATTTAAATAAGCCTATTTTGGAGCGACCTCTATAGGGTGACTACAACAAAATATGAACCGATTTGCAAAATTTTTACTGTGATAAATTCTAGTCAAAATAGAATACAAACTGCAAATTTTCAGCAAAGTTTCTTTAAAAAGGTATACATATATGGCTCAAAACCCGTATTTTGGAGCGACCTCCCATTTGCAATCCAAAATAACCTGCAAATGTAAGAAGTATTTATACCAAATTTGATCAACCTAGCTATATTATTACGGACTGTAGCGTGATTTCAACAGACAGACGGACATGGCTAAATCGTCTTAGAATCTCATGACGATCACACTTTATGGGGTCGCAGATCAATATTTCAAGGTGCTGCAAACGGAATGCCAAAGTTAGTATACCCCCATCTTATGGTGGGGGGTATAAAATGGATGTTATTGCCACGCCCTTTTGGTACCTCCCAAACAAAATTATTATTGATGTTATTTTTGAGTTTTCTCACTGTGGAGATGAGCTAAAGGTCAAAGGGTCAGAATATTTACTAGCAGTTATAAATAAGTAAAATAAGATATCGCAATCATTTTTTTTTAATTTTTTTGAAAAAATTTTGTGGGCAATTTAATTTTTGAAAGATTTTAAAAATTATTTTTTGTGTTTTACGAAATTTTTAATTGCTCTCGATCGGCTGAACCGATTTTGCAAAGTTTACTTTGTTTTAAAGTTTTTTTTTGAAAAAACCTTTGTAGAAAAAATTGCGCCCTCCTCGATTTTCTTCAAACTTCCACAGAATAATCGTCGCACTCTCACAAATGCAGAACAGTAAAACATTTTTGTGTGACTCAAAATTTGTAAAAGTTATGGACGAAATACCAAGACTAGTCTGACAATTTTCGTCTATTTTTGCAAAACTCTGCACAGTGGTACGAATTCAAAAAGGGGAAATAATTCGACCGGTTCTTAACGAAACGTCCGATTGCGACCAACCTGGACATGGTAGATTAAGGTGTATTCGAGAAGTTAAGTTTTACATTTGGGCCCCCTGTATCAGACAGGGCGAAGCTAGAGGGTCTCAAAGTTGGCCACATCGGGTGAAGAAAATGTTCAAGCGCGTGTAACTCGTGTTTCTCTTCCGATTTGTAAAATTTCTTTTTGTGTGTGTTCTACTAACTGTGGGCTACAAATAAACTGTTTAAACCTAAGAATTATCTCGTATAGTTACCGAGATATCTGCTATGAAAAATTGAAATTTTCATTGGTTCCCTCACCGTGTGCTAGTATTTTGTAAATATCGGAGCACAATATGCACCGATTTCATCCGTATCAACATGTCTGGATGGGCAATAAAATTTCCTATATGCAGAAAAAAAATTGGTTCGACAAAAATCGGATTTATAACTTCAAGCGGCCACGGCTCATTGTGTCCTCTTTAAAACAAAGTAAACTTTGCAAGGCCAAAGAAGATGGCTGCTTCCACTGTTTGGGTACAAAGAGACCTGGCAACACGTTTTGTAGGTTTGGCAGGGCAGCTAAAAAGGTATAAAAAGGTTTCGTGTGGTCCCTGGTTACAAGCGGGACATGAGTTCGACGTGGTGCAATCAATGCCTGCCCAGTCTGAATTGAGGCGGCTGTTGTATTTTTGCAACTAGTACACGCAATTCAATTGTTTATATAGTTTATTATAACAAAGTAATGATAATCGGATGGAATCACAGAATTCAGTTCTTGTAAATGCTTCCATTTACATGTAGAAATTGGACGTGGTGTTCAGGTTGTTTTTCGAAAATATTGAATTTCGCGATTTGTTTAATTTTGTTCATATTTACATTTAAAATTTATATTTATTTATATTTAAAATTTACACCGCACAGTCGTCCAGAATCGTTTTTTACTGGCCAAAACTTTGTAACTTTGAATCGATAGTGATATTTTAGTAATTTTTTTTATTCGACATATAACTCCTTAAGCTTTTCTACAGTTTCAATTTTATAAAAATCGGTTCAGTAGTTATTGAGGAATTCAAGGTCTAAGTTGAACTTTTAATTCTTTTTAATATTTTGCATGGAAATGCGGGTTTCTTTGTTTTTTTCATCTTCTTTAATTAGTAAAAGAAGGTCATATGTGGGCAAATAAATAACTTTAATAATAAATTTTGAAAAATTAAAAAAAAATCCCAAAAAAATGTTTTCCTCAAAATTTAAAAAGAAAAATTGTTTTTATATTAATAACT